>JANHMN010000004.1:12288675-12307066 GCA_030674055.1 Rhabdomys pumilio | reverse complement strand
GGGGGGGGGGGGGGGGGGGGGGGGGGTGGTAAGAGAGTCTAGTAGTCCAGGCTGGCCTCAAATTCATTATGTAACAAAGATAACTTTAAATTCCTGATCCTCGTGACTCTGCTTCCTAAATGCTGAGATTATAGGTGTGCTCCATGCTTGGTTTCTTCAGTACTGAGCATAGAACCCAGGGCCTCGTACGTGCCAGGCAAACATTCCACGGCTGAGCCATATCCCCAGCTGTTCCTGCAAAGCCTCGCTCCAGAAGTCAGCTCTTCAGTCCACAGACTAAAGGAGCCCCAGACAGGCAGGCAAGAGGGAAAGGGTTCTCCACATGAGGTAACACACCCAGGGTTCCGACTCAGGGTTAGTGAACAAGGAAAACAAGGTAGGGAATGAGCCCAAGGCACCTCCTCCCTCCTGCCTAGCCTGTGCCCACAGGGGACAGCCCCTCCCAACTGCTAGCCCCAGAAAGCTACCCAGTGACACTGCCCAACTGGAATAGGCCATTCATTCTCCCTGTGAGCAAACACTCTTGCGTTTCCTCCAAGACTCCAGATAATAAAGAACCACCATAAACACCCATGAGAGGCTCCGATCATGTGCACTTCCCGCACTCCTGAGACCTCATGCCTTGCACTGGAGACGAGGCCTGACTACAATTACACCACCTAACCTGCACCTGCCAAGCAAAGCCATTTATGCTGAGGATAAGGGTGATGGAGAGGCAGGGGAGAGAAACAGCAATCAGAAGAGGAGTTCACGCTGGCTTCCTACAATGCCTCAGGCCTCCTAGCCTACTTCAGGTCTCCCAGCATGCCTTGGGGCCTACAAGACCCCAAGGCCCTATGTACCCCTCCTCCTTTCTCACAGAGCAGGCTAGCCTCAAAGCCAGAGTAACACATGTTAAAAGAATCTTTTTGTTGTTTTGGTTTTTTGTTTTGTTTTTTCGAGACTTTTTTTTTTCTGTGTAGCCCTGGCTATCATAGAACCCACTTAGGAGACCAGCCTGGCCTCAAACACACAGAGATCCGCCTGCCTCTGCCTCTCAAGTGCTGGGATTAAAGGCGTGTGCCACCACTGCCTGGCTCATTCTTTCTTTTTCATTTTTTTAAGATAGTATCTCACTGTTTAGTCCAGGTTGGCCTGGAACTTACTATGTAGCCCCGCTGGCATCAACCTCAAGATCCTTCTGCCTCAGAGCAGGTGAGATGGCTCAGCAGGTAAAGGTGCTAGCCACCGAGACTGACAATCTCAGTTCCATTCCTGAACCAACTCCAACAAGTTATCCTCTGACCTCTACATACCACGGCATGCATACCTACACACAAATAGATAAATGCAACTGAAAGATCCTTCCACCTCTGTCCCTGTAGTGTTGGGGTTATAGGTGGCTTTCTTAGCTACCCAATAAAGCTAAAGAGACCTTAAAGACCATCTGGCCTTTATGCTATGAATTTAGCTTAGTTGGTAGAATACTTATGTAGCATTCATGAAGCCCTCCAGCCCAGCCCAGCGCAGCCCAGCGCAGCCCAGCCCAGCCCAACTCAGGCAGGCCCAGCCCAAGTAAAACTGAGCGTACAGATTCAGGCCTGCGGTCTCATACCTGGGAGACTGAAGCAAAAGGATTGTGAGTTCAAGGCCAGACTGAACTATACAATGAAACCCTGTGTCAGGCCTAAAGATCCCAAGGAAGCCTCTGGGTGACTAGAGTCACTCAGGAGCTCCTAGCTCCCAACCCCAGAGCTCCTGCCCTGGGGACTGATCACTGGCCTGGGAAAGGGCTTCTACTAGCTCCAATGAGCAGCAGAGTAGAAACCTAGTATGCACAGGTCAGAAGTGAGGCAGCACACACCAGTTCCAACAGCCTGAAGACAAATCCTGCCTCTGCCATTTGGCCCAGAGCACAGGGACAGTCACTAAAGGTAGAGAACCATCACTTCCTTCCGGGAGGATTAAGGAAGAATGTGCCGTAAAACACACAGCATGGCTTTATGCCTCAGTTTCCACATCTGTGGAATGGACCATGAGTCCTCCCTCTGATAAATAGAGAGGTCGGTGACAATGCCTGCCAGGCTCTGACCTGTGGCACATCACCTCAGGCCTTCCTCTGCCTCTCCAGGTACAGTGTCCCCTCTAACCATGTGCTGACCTCTCCATTCTTCGGACCAGGTCCCTCATATAGAGAGGGCTTCCAGGGCACAGTCTGTCCTGTGCCTCCTACACCTGGACACAAGTCCACATGCATAATGAATGACATGCTGAAAGGCCACACAAGGGACGTCAGGGGAGCAGGGGGTGCTTCATACTGACCTCCATAATGGTCCTCAACAGGGACTGAGTGTTAGGGACACCAGAGGTTCATCTCTCATAGCCTGACTCCGCAAACACAGGTGGCACCCCAGCTAGTGTCTTGCTTTGGGGGCTCCCTAGCATCTGGAGGGTCTGGCATCAATAGTCAGACCCAGACAGGCACCACACCCTCCCGATAGTAAAAGGAGAACTTCGTGGGGAGTTGTTGAAGAACTTGGGTTCCCACGGGAAAATGTTCACTGTGTAATTAGGTTAAACAAAAAAAAAAATAGCGAGCCATGAGATGGCAGACGCAATAAAACCACCGTTCTGCAGCAACCAAGCTGCACTCTGCAGTGTGCACCCAGCAGGGAGTCGAGGCCGTACACAGCACACAAGAAAGGCTGCCCACAGCCTGTCATCTTCTCTCTTAGATGTTGTTCTCAATAAACATGTATGACTTACTGAAAGGAGGGGCTGAAGGGTAACAGAGAAGGAGGAGACAGATTCCAGGATGCGGGGTGGGGCTGGGGGAGTGGTTCAGCAGGTAGAGCATTGTCTAGCAAGACAAAGCCCTGGGTGGCACATGAACCGGGTGTGGTGGCTCACATCTGTAATCCCAGCACTAGGGAGGTGTGTATGTGTGTTTGGGACGGTGTGTGTGTGGGGGGGGGGGGACCAGAAGTCCAAGGTCATTTTTGGCTACAGAACAAGTCTGAGGCTAGACTGAGCTACTAGAATTTTTCTCCAGAAAGAAAGAGAAAGTGAGGGAGCAGGAGAGGAAAGGGGGGAGGAAGAAGGGAAGAAAAGAGGGAGGGAGGGAAGGAAGGAAGGAAGGAAAGAAGGAAGGAAGGAAGGAAGGAAATAAATAAATAAATAAATAAATAAATAAATAAATTCCCAGGAGCCACTGTGAACTCAGTAAGGGTGCTTGCTGCCAAGCCTGAAGATTTGAGTTGAATTCCTGGAACCCACATGGTAGAAAGCAAGAACCAACCCCACCATGTTATCTTCTGATGAATTCCATACATGCACTACAATGCCACCATCTCCTACACACACAAAATAAATAAACCAAAAAAAAAAAAATTAAGTAGAGAAGAGTCTTTTTTTACATTTGAAACAGGTGTAGGTGCCCAAGCTGTCCCGGAAGTCACCGTGTAATCCAGCATGGCCTGGGCAGGGCAACCATGCAACCCCAGTCTCCGACTCCAGAGCCCTAGAATTACAAATATGTACCACCACGCTCAACGCAGAACACGGGTTCTGGAAGCTGCCTGGGTTTGACCCTAGCTCCGCCTACCTCCCTCTGTGACACCAGGCTGGTGGTCTGCCCTTCCTGTGCCTGTTGCCATATGGGTAATAAGTGGTTGTGGCAGAGCCCCACCCACGAACATTTGTGTCATACTGACTGATGGGATAAGCAAGGTGACATTCTTAGCACTGGGCCTGACCTGTAGTCCGATCCACACAGGCATTGTCATACATTTATGGGGCTGTTACACGTACCACTGGCTCACCCAGGATTTCAACATCCCAGCCCAGGCACTCAGTAAAGAACCATGGGAGGTTGGGAGGAAGGGAGTGAAGAAGGCCAAGAGAGCCCAACCAGTCACAACCAGTCACAGAGCTCTGAGCCAGAACTGTGAGAACCAGCCCGGACACACACACACACACACACACACACACACACACACACACACCACCAGAGAAGTCCAGAGTCCGTGGACTGTCAGCCAGCCCGGCTCCTCCAATCAGGTGCTCCACGTCTCTGTCTGCAAAATGAGACCCACTGTGTCTTCCCTTCCAGAGCTATGCCTCAGTCTCCAGCAGTTGTTAAGACTGACTACCATAAACTCAAGACATTACCAATAATAATAATAATAATAATAATAGAAACTTGTTATTTTAGAGTTGTGGAGGTCAAAACAGTCTGAAATGAGTTTCCTTGCGGTGGCAAGGTGACAGGCTATACCCCTCACTACCCCCTTTGAGGATTGGACAACCCTTTTACAGGGGTCGCCTGAGACAATAGATTGGAAAACACAAATGTTTCCATTACGATTTATAACAGTAGCAAAGTGACAGTTATGAAGTAGCAGTGAAATAATCTTATGGCTGGGGTCACCATAATGTGAGGGTCTGTACTGAAGGGTCGCAGGGTTAAGAAGGCTGAGAACCGCCATGCTATAGGAGAGTCTGCTTCTAGACACGGCTCTCATCCCTCTGTTCAGAGCTCCTTCTCCCACCTCCAAGGCTGTCGGTGTGGCATCTTCTCTCATTTCTGGTCTCCCTCTTACAAAGGCCCCTGTGATGACATCAGCTCATACAGAGGATCCAGGATCACCTCCTCATCTCCAGATCCCAGACGAGAGTCCCTTGGCCAGTCACGGTGCTTTTTCAGTCTCTGAGACTGGGGAGTGGACAGCGTTAGAGGAGCTGTTGTTTGGTTACCGTGAAGCAGGCTCAGATGTGCCCAGGGTTGTGTGAGCATAAGGCCCCTATGAGTGTAAGACAGTTCCACTCCTTCATGCTGGGCGCTGGGGGTGGAAGGGTTAACAGGGCTGAGTGCCATCACAGTGGGGACCCAGGGACACCCTCACATACTCCACTCAGATAGTCTCACATATGCTCCTGCTCAGTCAGGCAAAGAACTGAGTAGCTTTTGCTCTGCACCATCAAGGGGTCTGGGATCTAGAGGAGTCTGATACAGAGACTGAGAGGCCTTGAAATGAGAGAGAGAGAGAGAGAGAGAGAGAGAGAGAGAGAGAGAGAGAGAGAATGGGCCAGGTGTGGTGGTGCACGTCTTCAATCCCAGCTCTCTGGAGGCAGAGGCGGGCCTAGTCTACAGGGCTAACAGTGAGAGACCGCCTCAAAAAAGAGGAGGAAAAGGGGGAGGAAGGATAGAAAAAAAAACAAAAACCTCAGCTCTTTTAATTTAACAACTAGCAAGGGGCACAGAGAAGCTTTGATGAGAAAAGAAGTGTGACCCCCCACCTCCCATATCCCTGCACAGAGACTCAGGCCCTGTCCTGCACTGCAGTATAGAACCCAGAAAGGAAATTCAGAAACCACCAAATGCAAGAGAACCCCAGCACTGCATATAGGTCTGAGTCTATAGGGGAAACCTTCAGCATGCCCTCTGTAGACTGAGGGACACAGATAGCCGTGCTGGCCTGCCCCCAAAGCTTCCGTGATTCCCACACCTGGAAGCTCAGAAGCACAGGCTCCACCCTCTCTGTCCTAGTCCAGTGGGGAGGATGGGTCTCCAGGCCTTCTGATGAATATACTACCACTCCCGACCCAATTTCTCAGAGGCTGCAGGCCTAGGTAAGGCCTAGGCAATGGGCATCATAACCCGCCTGCCTGGTCCAAATGTACCGAGGAAGGGGAAGACAAAAAAGATGGTGAGATACCAAACCCTGAACCACCAGAAAAGGCTGGGGTGGCTGTGAGTGTTTGTGACAGAGGCAGGAAAAGTAAGCAGTGCCAGTGGGGTTGGGGATGGGGGGGTGTCCAGGCGCTATGCTCAACAGGTAGAGGTGTGGGGCCCTGTCCTGGAGAAACAGTGGGCAATGGTGGTTCTCAGCTCACTGATCCTACCGTGTACTCAAGGCTGCTCCCTGGCCCCGATTCCCTTAGCACCTACAGGGAAGAGATTGGGAGTGGACAGGCTCCGAAGTTCACCAGTACTGACCAAGCCCACAGACCTCAAGGGGACAGCCCCGCCATCAACTGCCTCGATAAGATAACTAACTTCTGTTACTTCAGCTGTCCACCTGCAAAGTGGGTGTCAACAGTAGTGCCTGATTGTAACACACTAATATGGTACCTTAGAGCATGGCCACCAGCCGCTCAAGTCTCCTTTCCTCCTCCCACTGGGCCCCATCAGAGACTTCTTCGTTTCCATGGAGACACTGATGGTCTCCTTCCCGACCTTCCTGGTCCTTCCATTCATCACCTCTTCAAGGATTGCCTTCCATTCTCCCCTGTGTTGGGGACTGAGGTAAGACCTGGGCAACAAACAGAACTTAACCCCTCAAGAATGAGTCCCTGTCACCTGGGAGATGGCCAGCAGGTAGGAGACACACCTCTTCCGCCTTCACAAGAGCTGGGGAAGTCAGACCAGGGCTTTTACTCTGTCCCCATTTCAAGGGGAGGGACCTCACCTAGAACCCACATGGCTTTGGTACCAGGCATTAAGGAGGCTCTCCAGAGGGTCTACAGAGCAGCTGGAAAGCTACTCTCCCAGGAGTTACCTCTTAACAGGTAACACTTCAACACCAGACTGGAGCCAGGTAAGCCCTCCCCGCAGAACCCGCAGTCTCAGGCCCTGGAGCAGGGGACTCAGCGATGGTGATGAGCTCACAGGCTTTGAGCCAATGAGGCCTCAGTTCTAGTCTCTTTTCAGAGGAGTTTGAGTGTGTGAGCATGCATATACATCTGTGTGTAATTATGCATATGTGTCTCTGTGTGTAAGCATGCATATGTGTCTCTGTGTGTATGAGTATGCACATGCTCTGTGTGTTTCAGCTTCTCATAACTATCCACCAGGCAGGTGATGCAGTCTCCCTGTGCAGACAGGGCATGGAGACACGGGGATGGGCCTGTCTGCATGGCATAGCCAGTATGTGAGCACAGATGGTCAATCCGTGGGATACGACCCCAGCAAAGGGCACACCTGGAATAGCTAGCCACCTAGGTTAACATGTGCCCTTTCACTCCTCACTCTGCCCTCTCTGAAAGAGAGGGATTTACTGTCCCCATTTTATGGATGGGAAAAGTAAGAATCAGGCACTGAAGCCCCTTGTTATTGAGGAGCAGAGCCACAATCTGGGACCAGCAAGATGGCTCAATGTGTAATGGTGCTTTGCTGCCCAGCCTGGTGATCTGAGTTTAGTCCGCAAGACCCACATGGTGGAAGGAGAGAACTGACTCCTGCATTACATACATACACACACACGCACACACACACACACACACACACACACACACACGCACACGCACACGCACACACATACACTCACACACATGCACATACAGAGAGAGAGGGAAAAATAAATAATAAATAAATAAATGGGGGTCTCTGTGTGTCTGTGGCTGTCCTGGAACTCAGAGAGACCCTCCTGCCTCTGCCTCCAAAGTGCTGGGATTAAAGGCATACTCCACCATGCCCAGAAAGCCTAATTTTTTTAAATGCCCCACCCTGAAGCCAGAACCACTTCTTCCCCCAGAAAGCCCCACCTCAATTCACACCCCTACCTAGCCCAGCTCAGTGCCCATGACTCCTCTCTCCACCTGTGATTTCTGCGCCCTCCCCTCCCCTTCTTTCCCCTCCCCTCCCCAGCTATAGACTGAGAGGAAAGAGTTGCCATCCTGGTTTGAATCCAAGTGGACCTCCACATGATAAAGGACTGTTACTGAGACAGAACCCGATCACCTAGGAGACAGCCCACTAGGCCTGTCTGTAAGGAAGTCTCTCAACTGGGTTCACTGAAGTGGAAAGACCCCTTTATCTGCTATGACCCCGTCCCAAGGCTGGAGTCTTGACTAAGAAAAGGGAGATCTGAGCAGCTACCTTCCCTGTCCTCTGCTTTCCTGGTGACAGATGTGAGCTGCTGTCTCAGGCTGCAGCATGGGGAACACGGGGGCTAACCTCACACAGGAAGCCTCCCCACAGCCCAGGTCAGGGCTGACACCATATTCCCGGTATAGACAGGAGAGGTGAGCGGTCCTCCCCTGCCAGCCTGGTTTACACCTGCTAGGTAGTTACTAACCGTCATTGAACTGATGGGGAAACTCGGCCTCAGAAGGGTTACCAGGCAACCCAAACTCACATGGCTAAAGCTGAACTTTAGAACCAGACCCAGGACCCCAAGAGATGTTCAGAGCAACAAAGTAACAGTCTCCTCGGCCAGCTTTGAACAGGAGGCAGGACAGAATGAAGGCTGAGAATGAGAAACAGAAGTCTGGCCTCTCGTGTCTAAGCTGCAGCCCACTCTCAGCCGTCCTGACCAGCCCAGCCAAGAACTAGAAACACACACAGGCAGCTCCTGGGGTCACTGGGCTGTTCAGCCTCAGTTTGATGTCCAGCACTGACCTGACATGTGATCTGGCTAGGATCGTTGAGGCCTGAGCTAAGGAGTCATGTCCCCAGGACACAGCAGGTGCACTGGGCAGGGGGTAGAGAGAAGGCATGCCAGAAAAATCTAGAAGAATGCGGCTACCACATTCCAGCCCTGAGCTCAGGCTCAGGGAAGGAAGTGGAGCAAATAGGCAGGCCCCATCCGAGGAGGGGTCTCCTTTCTTGCTCCTCACACTGCTCCAGAAGAGCCCTGTCCATCTGCCTAGGGGCTTCTCAATCTAGACGTTTGCCCCGCCCTGCCCAGCCCTGTATGAATTTACACTCATGCTCAGGCAGACCTCTGGATACAGCCCTTCCCATCATGCCCCAGACCCCTGGCTATCCATCTTTACTCTATTCCATCCTGTCTCCAAGACCTCTGGCTGAAGTTCTCTTCAACTTAGTACCCTGGCGTACCTGTGGGGATTCCAAACACAGCAGACGGACAGGTGATACAGAGGAACCACCCCGATCCAGTCCAGCTAATCACAGAGGAGAGCTGCCCACACACTGGACTTGCTCACCCAAGCCAGGCAGAAACCCTAAGGGTCCACCCACTCAGCATGAGCAATGGGAATGAGGCTCTCCCTCCCCTGCCAAGGCATCTATCCTGGAGACCTGGGGCCATCTGCCTGAGAAGCAGCCTTCAACTCACCCCCGGGAGACAAAGGGTTCCTCTCTTCTCCTCACATCAGGAGAGTCAGGATTTCAACTCAAGGCTCCAGATGCCTTAAGTCATGAACTATCACCCCATCATCACAAACACACGCATATAGGCACGTGTGCACGAATGCATGTACACACACACACACACACACAGGCTTTCTGTCACCCTGAAAATAGAGAGACTGTGATTCAAACTACCTTCCCTGGGCTGCCAAAAATGGCTCAGAAGGTTAAGAGAAACTTCAGGACATGAATCCAATCCTTCAGCTCACATGGCAGGAGAGAATCCATTCCTGCAAGTTGTCCCCTGCCCTTCATGTGTGTGCCAGGACACACAAACCCACGCGCACAAACACACTGACACACTACTATAAATATAAATATATATAATTTATATTATATAAATTAATATAAGAAATTTAAGTAGCCACGCTAAGTACTACTGACTGTGAGTTAAGCCAGGCGCCGCAAAAACAAAACAAAACAAAACAAAACAAAACAAAACAAACAAAAAACAATTAGTGGTTCAGTTTACAGAGGAGAAAAACAGAGTCCAGAAGGACTTCAGCTTCCATATGGCCCCAAAGCTAGTGCTTGGGTGGATTAACACAAGGCCCCAGTACTGTGACTTAGCCACCAACGTGTCCTGCTTCCCGGGAGCTGACAGGCACAAGACAGAATCCTCAACAACAGCCACAGAGTGAGAACGTAGCCAGGTCTTGTAGCTCACACCTGTAATGCTAACACTTGGGAAGCTGAGGCAGGAGGACTGCCATTAGTACAACTGAAACAGGACCCTGTCTCAACAGAAAAAATAATAAGAATAATAATGCTTTTAAAAATGCGGGCTAAGGATGTAATTTGGCAGAAGGCTCGCTTGGCATTCCAAAGCCCTGTGGCTCACTCCCTAGCACCAGGCATGGTGGCACATGCCAATAATCTCAGAAGTAGAGGCAAGAGTTTCGTGATTATCATGCAGCATGGTGAGTTCAAAGCCACCCTGGGCTATGCAAAAACTTGTCTGCCCCTCCCACAAAAATAAAATGAAATGACTAGCCAGCAAGATGGCTCAGCAGGTGAAGGTGTTTGTTGCCAAGTTCAAGTAATTCCCCAGGAGAGAACCGGCCCCCACTAGTTATCCTTTGACCTCTATACATGAACCATGGCACGTGTGCACACGCACCCGCACACTCACACACGCACACATACACAATACATATAGAATTTTTAATTTAAAAATATGAAAGGAATGGACTGGTATCAGCAGAAGTAAACACATAGCATCTTAGTTCCCATGGATAGCTCCGGGGGGAGTCTCCTCTCCCTTCTGTTTCAAGCAGGAACACAAGGATGCGGGGAGAGTCTGTGAGTCCACCAAGGCCACCTGGGTAATGAGAGGCCTGGATGTGGGTCTGGGGCCAGGCCTGCCTCCTCCTATGCAACCGACTCCCAGGCAAAAGAGAGAAAGAGGCCACCACAGCAAGCCTCAGCACTGGCCTCATCCGAGCAAAGGGTCTCTAGCCACTGCCCTACCCTGCCCCATACCCCTGTCCAGCTCCACTCTTTTCCAAGTGGGTGAAGCTCACTTACTCTGTCTGGGGTGGCGCAGCTGCTGGGTCCACGTCTATGGAAAGAACAAAGAGAGAGAGAGAGAGCTTGTGAGGCAGAAGCTGGTCCCAGGAGCTGAGACTATTCCAACCCCCCTGTTCCCCTCCCCTCAAAGGAACCAGGGTGCCTATAGGATCCCCTGCCTTCCTCTTGACCCATCTCTATTGAGTAAGCTACCGACCTGTCCTGCCTGCCCCACACCGCCCCCATGGTCCAACCTCAGAACCAGCACCCTGCCTACCTGGCTTCCACCAACCCCAGCTCTGGGAAGGGTTGCTATCTCCAGGAAGTTCCTGCTGATCCAGTCCCCTGGTGTAGCCCAGATGACAGATCTGAGAGCCCAGCAGCTGACATTTACAGACAACATGACTAGACCCTCCCACTCCTGGGGTGCTGGCTCCCCAAGCAGACAGATAGCTTCTTTGGAGCCATGGCTGGAAGGTTACAAGAGCTTAGGGCTTGTGCCCCTAGCAGAAACTCCAGCCAAGCAATTCCACTTAGGCCCCGACAGAGTGCAAGCCAGATGTTGAAGGAATGCTAGGAATTCCTTTCCCAAGAGAAGCAGGATACAGTCTCTTCCCAGTGACTCCCTTTCCTGCTTACTGGAGACCCTGGGAGTCTGAGATTCCCCACCAGCTCTCTGGGATTTGCCTGCAAGTCCTACTTGCCTGGGGGAGACTCCCAGAGACACCTCACCTGAGCCGGGGACAGTATCGGAGCAGATCAGTGAGGGCTCTGCCTCCCTCGCAGGGGCGAGACCAGGGACAACCAGGCTAGAGTTGGTGTCCTCCTCCTCATCACTGTCATCAAACTCAAAGGCTTCGCCGGAGTCCTCCTCCACCTCGGGGGAGGGGCCTGGAGCTCTGGGAGGCAGGGGATCTCCTGGAAGAGAAGGGGGGTGAGTGGACTATGGGACAGTGTCTAAAGGCTGGTTAGCAGCTCTGGACACTAGGCTCACACTGTCCAAGCTAGAGGGTCTGCTGTGTTCCTAAAGCAGCCTGGGCTCTGGGGCAGGTCTCTGAGGAGAGGACAGTGGAGGCGCTTTTCAAAGAGTCTCTCCTTTCAGCCTTTTGAGACAAGGCCCTGACTGGCCTGGAACTCAGAGATCCACCTGCCTCTGGTTCCCAAATGTTGCGATTAAAGGCGGACACCACCGTGCCAGGCTGATTTGCCAGTCCTTTTAAATGCACAGGGAAGACACCTATGTCTGTGTGTTCCTATGCTAATACTTTCTGTGTAGGGGCTAGTGAGAGCAAATAAATAAATAAATAAATAAACCCTTTATTCCATATGAATATTGGCGTGAAACAGCCTTTAGGCACACCGTGGTGGGAAGGCAGATGACACCCAGGCACTGAGGCAGGGCTGGCTAGAGCTAGGTATGAGACTTTCCCAGCAGGGGACTCCAGTAGGGCCTCACTTCCTGTTCCTCCTCTCCTGGTTTGTTCTCTGCCCCTTCCTCATTCTTTACAGCTCAGCTCAGAGGTATCCCTAAGCTCACCAACAAGGCATCTCCCTCTGCACCAGCCTCTCGCTTGGCTCATCCTGGCTTTGCATGGCCAGCTTGAGCTTATTCTGTATGACGCATGTAATCTCCACCAATTATGGATCCCAAATACCTTAGCAGACTGTGCCCTTTACTGTCAGGGCCTGATTGAGCCAGGCTGTGGCTCTGCAACTTTGGTCTAAATGCTAAAGGACTGGGGTTTCTGCCCATCGAGGGACACTCCTGACTCTGAGAGTCCTCCTACGGCAGGGCTACCTAGCTGACAGTGGAATCTCACCAATGCAAGTCGCATCACTCCTCGTGATTCCCGCCCCTGTACAGTGGAAAAGAAAAGCAGAACTCCCTAGGGCTGGCTGCAGGGCCTCAAACATTCCTTAGCCTTGGTGTCATTGACACAGAAAGGGACAGAACCACCATGGCTCCTTCCCATACACTGTGGGGGCTCAGCAGCATCCCACTTGGGGACAGTAGCTCTCTACCGATGACACCCCAAAGTGACTCCAAACATTGCCATCTGTTCCCCTAGAGAGCAAATCCCCACTAGTTGGAGCTTTCTGGGGCAAGTGTTGTCCCCAACACAGTATCCATTAACTAAGGGGTCTAACTTGAATGACAGATATAAAGTCTGCATAAGACCTCTGAGGACATGGGTGGTAGGGGAGGAGGACAAGGCAGAGAGCAGAGTGGACAAACGGGTGGCTACCTCCAGTCCCAATTGCCTCTCCTACCGGGAAGATTCTATTCCTCCCTGTGGTGGCCAAGAGGTGCCCAGCACACCGCTCAGGGGTACATATAGTTAGGACACCAGCTCTCCTGACTGATTGGTGCCTGACACCTATCATCACAGCATAGGAAGCTGAGGCAGGAGGACTACAGGTTTGAGGTCAGCCTGGGCTACAGAGTGAGATTCTGTGAGTTCAGTTCTCAGTGCTCACATCACGACCTATAACTTCACTCCAGGACCCAGTGCTTCCTCCTGGCCTCCAAAGACACAGACACAGGCACCCACAGTCACACATGAAAATAATCAAAAAAAAAAAAAAAACCTCTCTGGGCCTAGAAAGATGACTTAAGAATGGTGAAAGTCACTCATGGCCCAGTGACGCCAGCCTGAGGACTGAGTTCCATAGCGAAGGGCACGTAAAGATGTAAGAAGCCGCCCAGCTCCACAGAACTGTCCTCTGACCCCCACGGGCACACCGTCACACACATACAATAATATAAAATTTTAAACAAAGGAAGCACAGAGACAGAGTCAGGCAGATCTCCAAGTTCGAGGCCAGCCTGGCCTACAAAGTGAGTTCTGAGACAGCCAGGGCTACACAGAGAAACCGTATCTCGAAAACAAAAAACAAACCAACAAAACAGAAATGAATCGCATGCTTCAGACATCTACAAATATATAATTACTACACAGTGATGTCCATAAAACCGCATCTGCTGGTACAGCTCCAGACACAGCCCACTGGGTGTCAAGTTGATAATTTCAGATATTTTAAAGATTTATGGTAACAAAGTAAAAGCGGGCCCAATTTTTTAAATCATTTATTATGGGTTTTTTTGTATATGTGTATATGCATTTATACAAAGTGCCAGGGCACTCCTGGGGAAGTCAGAGAACAACGTTTGATAGTCGTTTCTCTCCTGACATGTGGGTCCCAGGGATCGAACTCTGGTCTTTCGGCTTGGTAGCAACCACAATTACCCAGCAGCAGCTGGCCCATCTCACCAGCCCATATCAAGCACAAGTTTGAGACTGTTTCGACAGTTGTGTCAACTACATATACTGTGTGTACATCTATGTATCTGTGTATGCATGGGTGTGTACACATGTATGCATGTATATGCATGTGTGTGTGTGTGTGTGTGTGTGTGTGTACAGAACCTCTGCCATTTCCCTTTTCTCTCTACTCCAGCCACACTGGCCTTCTTGCTGTACAAAGGTTCTCCCTCAGGACCTTTGCACTGGCCCCCTCCAAGGCCTGAGATGTTCTTTTCTCAGATGTCTTCCCCTGTTCCCACCTCCTCAGGCCATTATCTGCCACTGGTCAGTAGAGTTGCCATGGAGACCTTGGGACCCCCCTCCCTCTCCTTTCCTGTTTGGTTTTCCAAGACAGAGTCTCATGTAGCAAAAGCGGTCTCAAACTCACTATGTAACCTAGAATGGCCTTGAATTGCTGATCCTCCTGCCTCCAACACACTGTGGCAGGAGGGAGTACTTGGATTATATAGACATTTGACACCACAGCCGGCTCTCAAAATAAAATTTCAATCCCAGAGTAAATGTCCATGCAACCCCTGCCTGCTATTTGGAGAGTATACAACGTAGACCCGTCCTGTTTCACTGATGTCTAACCACTCAGTGTCCTCTGTCTGTCACTCCCATGATTCCATGCATATATGGCGGGCGTCACCTGTGTCTAAGGTCTTAAGACACACACACACACACACCCCCAGCCTGAGCATCAGCTGTAGAGTGAGCATGGAGGGACCTGACCTCCACACTTTGCTTGGCTTCTGCTCTCAAGAGTGGGGTCACAAGGCTCCCGGGATCCCAGGACTGCCTGAGAAAAGACAGGCTAACATGGAGGTCCCTGGTGCAAGGGCTAAACTCAGTGACTACCAGATATTTACACAACAGTGATGCCAGGCACATTGCTATCATTAACTACATCATATTCTCCTGACTCCGTCATAATTATAATTATTAGTACAGCCGGATCGGAGTCCCATCTGTGTCTATGGCTAACATGAGCTGTCTCCTCCAACTCACAGGCCAGTCCAGGTCACGATGACGCCCCCAGAGCTTGTCAAGAACTCAAGTCACTTCTGCACCTCCTTCCTTCAAGAGTACAAGTGACAGCTATTTTCAACTGGGTCACCAGGAACCCAACCAGCAGCTCCCGGCAGCCCTGAGCCAGTGACTGTGAGCAAGTTAAGACATTGGCCGGAGGTGTCAGAGCTCACTGAACACCCTGGGTGGGGAAAAATGCACTAGGAGAGATAAGACCATGCCCAAAGAGGAGCCAGGTAATGCTTACCAGGGCCTGAGAAAGGGGCAGGTATGAGCCTGAAGGATGAAGAAACAGGTGACGTGCTTGAATCGGGAGGGCGCGCCACTTGCTGGGCAGCAGGAGTCAGCGACCAAAAGCAACCACACACCATGCCCCCAGCACACCACAGACATGAACCATGGGGTGAATCAGGATAGGTCCAGTATCTGAGGGCATCCCTTCCTCAAGAACTGAAAACTAGACACAGTCGAGGGACCGGTCCAACAGGTGACAGGAGCCAGGAGCCAGCTGTCAGTCAGAGCCTCAGAAAAGAAGTTCTGGTCTGGTCTGTTTTCATTCTTACTTCCCAAATGGCCTCCTTGCAGGGTAGAGGAAAGAGAGCCAGGGACCCCAGTGGCAGAAACCAGAGGAAACCCGAGGCCCCTGGCACAGACAAACAAAACAAAACAAAAAAGCACCCTCTCCCCGCTGGCTGCCCACCATCCCTTCCCCAGGACACCCCACACTGCTCTTTATCAGAGGGAAGATCCAGTGACCCAGCCCAGGGTGACTGGAAGCCCAGCCCTCTCTCACCATCTGGACAGGTGGCATGACAGGTGCCAGTCACTCATGGCCTTGACAGGCACACCCAGTCCTCAAGAAAGCCAACCTAAGTGAGTCTAGAAAGCAGAAACCGTGAGAGCCACCATTGCTGTTAGACACCAATCCTCTGGGAGGCTCCTCCCACCATGGTGACGGTGGGACCGCAAACTAGTGGATTCCTCATACTTCACGAAGGAACATTACAGAGGGAAAGAGACTCATCTTCTGGCCCCACCAGGACTTAGACACTCAGGGAGGATTCACGAAGGCTATCCACACCCTTCAGTGACACACACTCATTCTCTGAGCACTGGTTGCCACTCGCAGTTCCGTATGGATGTATGTTTGCAACAGTACTGAAGAGGGCATCATTATTATCCCACGTTTGTGGACAAGGACACTGAGCTACAGAGATACGATGTCCCATAACAAAGCTCACGGTGTGAGCAGCAGGCAGGGTTAGGATCCGAACTCAGTGACCGGACTGGGAACCGAGGAGTCCTTTGCTGTGGCAGATGTATTTGCTTCCCTCCCTGCAGGGTTCGGGAAGGGGCAGGGGGAGACAAGAAGTCCCGAAGCTGGGCTTATAGGTAAACTAGCCATGATCCCGTCCACCAGGACAGGGTTCAGATGCCACCCTGCGGTAGCTGGGGCCCCACTGAAGGGGGTGCCAAATAAAACACAGGAAGCTGGGTTAAATTCCAGATCAACAAGTGGTTTTGTTGGGTAAATATTTTTTTTCTTCTTTTCGTAAAACAGTCAAGATTGGGATTCCTCCAAGAGTCAACCTCATGGTCAGACCCTTCCCCCTCGATCCCAATTTGTGCCTTCAACTGACACGCTTGAGCCCCCAAGTGCCCCTCAATCCCAATCCCCAAACTGTCCATCTCTGCAGGTGATCTTAGGCAACAGTAGAACATCAGAAGATGCCTGACATGACTCCATTTTGTGGACAGGGAACCTGAGGCAGATAGAGACAGCCAGCAGAGCTCAACCTACCCAGGACCCTGGGGTACAGTACCTATGGCAGGCTGTGGAGGAGGGTTCGAGGAAGCCATCAGACAGGGTCCAGCTCAGTCTACCACCGTCCTCGATGCTCGCCTGTGAAAAGAAGGCCAGAGATGGTCAGATAACCTGAGGGAGCAAGCGAGCGAGTGAACCAAGTTCATAAGCCGTGCTCCGACCCAGCCTCACGCATGTTCTTCCCGGCAGCCCCAGAAAGGGCCTGGCCTCCATCCGGTGTAAATCATTAACTTAGAGAAAAACTGCCAGCTGCATAGCAGAAATCCCCATCTTCCCAGAATCCACTGCAGCCACAACCTGCCTTAGCCCACTGTCAAGGGGCTGGTCCTTAGGAGCCTGTGGGCCAGCCGAGAAAATCTGTCCCATGTCCTCTAGCCCAGGGTCTGGGGGTCACACTTGAACAGCTGAGTCCCTGCTCTAGAAGCCAAAATGCCCTGGATCAGACTGTCATAAATACAGGAACACTTCCTCCTCATCCTAACCCCAACACCACAGGCTCCTGTGGCTCTGACTTTTCACCAGGCCCCTCTGTGCCCATAACAAAAGCCACCCTCTCTTGTTGTCCACTGTCCTGCCCTGTGGGGTTGGCCAGCTGGCAAGCAGCCACCAGCCTAGATACACAGCTGTAGAAAGCAAAGGGCTACAAAGAAGCGGTCGGCACAGGACAGGGACAGAATCCCAGGTGGTACAGGTCACTCCTATCCCATGGAGCTTACACACAGAGAGAGGGAATCAGGCCTGAAGAAAGAGTAGAGAGCTCCGTCAAGCCTGACCATGTCACCAGCTGCCTGTGGACCTGTTTTCTTTTTGTTTTTGCTAACTAAAATAGCTTTTATTTCTACTAACTGACCAAATACAAATGGAATGTGCAAAAGTGACAGAAAAAGATTATGGTGGGGACATTCACAGAACTTTCGCCATTCAGAGGTCACCTCAAGCCCATCGCAAGCACTTGTATAGATTGACACGTCATAATAAGAAAACGAGGTCCAGTGTATGCCTGAAGCTTGCCCAAGATCACACAGCTAGGAAGAGGCAGGATTCGAACCAAAGACAGACACTATTTCTGTTCCTTCAGGAACCATTATGGGGCTGAAGAGACAGCTCGATGGTTAAGAGCACCAACTGCTCTTACAGAGAACTCCAGGTTGACTGCCAGAATCCACATGTGGCTCACAACTGTCTAGAATTCCAGTTCCAGGGGATCTGATGCCCTCTTCTGGCCCCTCTGGGCACCAGACACACACAAGCACACGCATGCATGCTTTTGTGCTTATATAAGCACATGCAAGTGAGCAAGTACACACACACACACACACACACACACACACACACACACACACACACAATCTCTCTTCCTTTCCTAGTCCTCAATCCTAAGCTGGGCAGTGGTGGTGCACACCCTTCATCCAAGAGGCAGAGGCAGAGGCAGAGGCAGAGGCAGAGGCAGAGGCAGAGGCAGAGGCAGAGGCAGAGGCAGAGGCAGAGGCAGAGGCAGAGGCAGAGGCAGAGGCAGAGGCAGAGGCAGAGGCAGAGGCAGAGGCAGAGGCAGAGGCAGAGGCAGAGGCAGAGGCAGAGGCAGAGGCA
>JANHMN010000004.1:12277641-12288575 GCA_030674055.1 Rhabdomys pumilio | reverse complement strand
AGAGGCAGAGGCAGAGGCAGAGGCAGAGGCAGAGGCAGAGGCAGAGGCAGAGGCAGAGGCAGAGGAGGAGAGGCAGAGGAGGAGAGGCAGAGGCAGAGGAGGAGAGGCAGAGGAGGAGAGGCAGAGGCAGAGGAGGAGAGGCAGAGGAGGAGAGGCAGAGGAGGAGAGGCAGAGGAGGAGAGGCAGAGGAGAGGCAGAGGCAGGTGAATCCCTGAGTTTGAAGCCAACCTGGTCTACAGAGCAAGTTCTAGGACAGCCAGGGCTACACAGAGAAACTCTGTCTCAAAAAAAAAAAAAAAAAGTTATTTTTCAAACAAGCCAACATATTCACTAGTTGTCAGAGGCTCTTTCAGTTGTCCCCTCCCCCCATTCATGACACCATCTTCTATTTCAGCCACCCCAAAGCCAAGAGTGTCATCATGGCTCTGCTGTTGTCCCCTCAACCCCAGGCGATTGCTCTCCCACACACCCACATGTCCTGGGTCACTGCATCTCATCCTGGGGCACTGGGCATCTCCCATCACTCCCTGAGAGGGAGCAGAATGCCATAAAGGACCCTGAGGGTCAGAGTCAGAGTGTTGCCAGAAATGTTCTGTCTCCTCACCGCTTGTTACGTTAATGACTTATGCTGACTGAGGTCTTTACTGACAGCCCGGCTTCCAACGCATACATGGCACCAGGCACTGTCTGGGAATGTCAAGTGACCTTGGGGATCTTGAAGCATAGTCCCTCAAACCCGGAGACTGCTGACTACCTCAGCCTGTTCACACAGAAACACACAGACCTCTGTACTGTGTTTTGGGTTTTGGTTTTGTTTAATTCTTGTTGACTTCAGAACGGTACATGCAGAAATGGGGGTTTGTTTGCTTTCTGACACTGGGTTAGAACCTAGAAGCTTACATATGTCAGAAAAACACTCTGCTATTCACCTAGAGCCCCAGCTCAACCTCACCTTAAACATATATATTATCAATAATTAGGTGTGTGTTATCTTTAATTACATGTGTGAATATGTGTGTGTGTATGTGTGTATATTTGTGTGCCCAGCGATCCTCTCATCTCTACCCTCCTACCTGACCCCACTTCACTGCCCCTCCACACACAAAGCTAGAGTTATAGGCATACTTGTGGCTACAACTGACTTCTTGTGTGCTGGGGATTTGAACTCAGGTCCTCATGCTTGCACAGCAGGCTCTCTGACACACTGGGCCGTTTCCTAGCCCGACCTCCCTTCTCAAGCAGCACATGGCCACGCTGTACTTGGCTGAGACATTACCACAATTCACTTGCAAGTCATAGTTGGTCTTGGCTATACAGGCAGAGGCTGCCCTGGTCTCTTGGTGTTTTGAATAAGACAGCAGTAGGTATCCGGCTTCCCCACCATCACCACCTGGGCTTTGTGGAGGTGAATTCACAAGCCTTCAGGGTTCACCCCTAAAACAAGTCTAGCCGGGCGGTGGTGGCACACGCCTTTAATCCCAGCACTTGGGAGACAGAGGCAGGCGGATTTTTGAGTTCGAGGTCAGCCTGGTCTACAGAGTGAGTTCCAGGACAGCCAGGACTACACAGAGAAACCCTGTCTCGAAAAACCAAACCAAACCAAACCAAAACAAAACAAAACAAAAACCAACAAGTCTACAAGGATAAATGCCCAGGAAAGGACTGATGTCACCCCATTTGCAAATTGAAGCTGTACTGCAGGGCTCCTTCCAGTGAGCTCAACCCCTCACTCAGATCTTTCTTAGGAGCTCTAGGACCCAAAGGCGGGAAAACAAATGCCCATTTCGAGAAAGAAAAATGGAGGCACTGTCACCCAGTCTTACAAAGATGGCATGATAACAATGACACCCACAGCCCTTCCCCGCCAGGCTCAGAAGTCCCATGCCCTCTTCTCCTGCTCTTCCTTCAGAGCCTAAGGTTTCTCTGAAACAGGAAGGTATGCAACAGTACTTACGGAACAAGAAACTCTCTCTGTGTTTCCCATCCATTTCCCACATCACCCCATCATTTAGAGAGAAGGAAACAGAGGCCAGAGAGGTCAAGGATTTGCTCCAGGTCCCAACACACAGCCAAGGTGGTCAGCTGACAGAGCAGGACACAGCACGGGGCTCTGAGCTCAGGAACTCTGCTCAAGTCTCTGACTACATGGCCCCCCTGGACTTAAGGGCTGGACTTTGGAGGCACGTGATCCAGGCTAAAAGGAAGGTAGGGCTGGAAACTCCTCTGACCAAGGACATATGCTAGTGAGCCCTGCTCACACTCACAGGCCTGTGGCTGCCATGCTGCACAAAGCCCCTAGTCTCCAAAGGATGTAGGAAAGTGAGGGGACTGGCATGGTCGCCTCTATAGGCCCTCGTGGGCAACAAGATATACAGAGAACACAGATAGAACTTCCAAAGACGGGGACGCCGGTCTCTGCCAGTCAGTTATTTGCTAACCTATAAGACACAGCCTGTGACAACCAGTTTGTTTTGGAGTTGGGGCCCAGGCTAGAGTCCCATGTGACCATGACAGCCCAGCTCAGCACAGCCCTGTAAGATGAGGATCTAGGACCTACCCCACAGGATGCTCTGCAGGACAGCTGAGGCCAACACGAGCCTTGGAAGAACTGTGTGCCCATATGCCAATCCCCATATAGTCACCTGACAATGAGGGGTAGTAAATGGGACTCTCTGTCAGGATTCCAGACCCCAGGAGTTCAGGGGACCTAGAACCCAGAACTTGAAGCCCTGAGTATCTAGAGGCAGCATCCTGGAGAGATGGGGTCTTTGTGGGTGTGGTCATGGCCTCCCCTTCTCTCTCGAAGCTCCAGGCTTTGCTTCAGTACAGTGGTATACACACGCCTGCCCAGAGGCCTCAAGGCCACACCATGAAGGAGCCACCTAGAAAGCAGCCAACGACGAGTGCTCCAAGTAGGGAAGGAGCTGCTTGGCTGGGAGCAGGATGCTTTGTAAGCTTTCCCTGAGCTATGCAGGCTCTGGACACTTCCAAGGAGGGAGCTGTAGCCCAGGTGATTGTGTTATGGTGCTGTGAGGCAGGGCCAAGCTAGACTTTCCCTCTGGCAGGCTCTCTTGGAAGGGAAGACATAACATCTGAAAGTGGTCAGGCAAGGACAGGGGTCCAGCCATTCTAGAACCTTGCTACCTCCCTTCCTCTTCTTCCCCTTCTCCCTCCCCCTCCCCTTCCCCCTCTCCCTCTGCTTCTCTTTTTCCCTCTCCCTCTCCTTCTCCCTGTCCTTCTTTCTCCCTTTCTCTAAATTTTTTGTTTGGTGGTTTGTTTAGAGACAAAGTCTCATATAGATAGACCAAGCTGGCCTTCAAGCTGTGTAGCTGAGGCTGACTCCTTCTGCACTCATCTCCCAAGGGCTGGGATCACAGATGTGTACTGTAATGACCAATTTATGGCATGCTAAAGGCTGAGCCCAGGGCTTTGTGCAAGGCTGGTGAACACTACCTACTGAGCCCCATCCTCAGCTCCCTGGATATTTTGCAAGTGCAAAGAGGAAAGGGGCCAGGAGGGCAGAGCCAGGATAAAACCATGATGGGCCAGTGACTACCTACAGCAGGGGATTCTTCCTTTTACCACCTCTGTTGGAACCCCTATGCCCCTGTGCAGTGAGCACTGGGGAGGGAAAGGCAAAGAAGCTAGGGGGTGGTGTTTCACACCTTTAATCCCAGCACTAAGAAGAGGAAGATAGATCTGTGAGTTCAAGGCCAGCCTGGTCTACAGAGCAAGATCTAGGACAGCCAGGCTACATAAAGAAACCCTGTCTCAAAAAACCAAAGGAGAAAAACAAAGAGAAGGGAGGGGAAGGAAAGAAAAAAAAAGAAGTGAAGAGAAAAAGGAAAGAAAAAGCAGCCATACAATGAAAACCATCCACACTTTCTTCTTGACGCTAAGGTTGGAACCCAGGCTCAGGACTACTGGATTATACTACACACCCTCAGCCAATCTATTACCATTTTTTTTCTTGTTATTACTTGAGACAGAGTCTTATATAGCCCAGGTTGGCCTCAAATTTCCTATGTAGCTGAGGATGACCTTAAAATTCCAATCCTCCTGCCTCCACCTGTCAGGGCCCTCAGTACATCCTCAGAGTTAGAAATGGACTCAGATGCGACACTGCTGCTAACCAGGTGAGGAAACCGAGTACAAGGAATAGGACAGATCTTCCCCAGGGGGCACAACATAAGCCAGGCAGTGACTGTAAAGGCCATGGCTCTGAATCCAGGGGGTTCTGAGCATAAACCCCAGTTCTGGCTGTGCCAGGGAACACCCACCAGAGCAGAAAGATGCCCTGAGCTAAGATGTAGCATTGGACAATGAATAGCCCCATAGCCAGCATGGCCGCTGTTAAAATCGAAACACTGGCCGTGTGGTATTCAGGTTGTAGGATTATAGATTTGCTTCTCTTGCGGACACCTTTTAAAAATAAGATTGGACAGGCAGATGGACCCCAGGACTGCTCCTTTTTATACCACACTGTTCTTTGAGGTGGCCCTCAGGGTGAGAATCAGGGAAACGAGGGAGAAAGCCTGGGCTCTGGGGGGGTGCGTGGTATGTAGGCCGTGTGGAGTTCAGTGACCAGACCCCAGAGAGGAAGCACCCAGCATCCTCACGACAGTTCACTCAGACATGTCTTCCTTCCTAGCTGGTCAGCTGGCCTGTGGGTTTCCCTGGGTTTTACGCTCCCTCTGGACTTCCAAGTCTAAGTATGGGTTGGTGGTAGTCGTGGGTCTCACGAGCTGAACTTCGTTCCCAGGCACTGCCCTGTATGTGGGCAGCTCTCTGAGCGACTCCCATCCCACTTCCTCCCTTGTGAACCCCAGGAAACACTCCCTGGGGGACTCAGACTTCAGGAAGGACAACAGTGGAGGGTGGTCCTGGGGAGGGCTGAGGGAGGGGGGAGCAGAGACCAGCTGCACTGTCTGTACCAGACAGCTTCTGGCCACCCTCAAATGAGACACAAGAAACAGGCTGTGGCCCAGGGACCCTGCTGAGGAACTCCAGCCTCAGAGGCAGCAAGCATGTCTGGCTCCTGGATGCCAGAAAAACAAACAAATAGCAACAAACAGTGAAAATGGAGAATGGAAGGGGCAGAGAGCAAGGATCTAGGGCTGGGGTCACTGTCCTCCGGGGTCTCTCTAGCTTCCAGATCTCATCAGACAGGTACTTGGCCAACTGGTCCCCCACTTCAGGAACCCAGAGACTCTCCCACAGCTTGACCACTCAGCCCACCCCTTCCTCTCACATTAGCCCTTCACCTGTGCCCCTCTGATCTCAGCGGCTCCTGTCCTGTCCTGGAATTCTGCTGCCTGTGACAGCGGGGATCTGCTTCAGATCTCTGGGCCTTGGTTCAGACGGTTTTCTCTCTCTCTCTCTCTCTCTCTCTCTCTCTCTCTCTCTCTCTCTCTCTCAACGGAATCCTCTCTCAATCGGCAAACTCCTACTAACCTTCAAACCTCACTCCCGCTTTCTCCATTGAGAGCTTTCCCTTGATTCACCTCACATAGTAGCTTCTGGGCCCTGGCTGCAGAACTTTCTAAAAAAGACACATAGAAGTTCTGACTTGGGGTGTGGTCCCTCCTAAGACAAAAAGCTATTTTTGAAACAGCACAGGACACACACAAGGTTGGTGACACAGCGTCTATCACAGGGGGCTTGCTCACTAGATCAGAAGCTCTGGGATACACTGGCTGCACTTCACCTCCAGGAACGGTGGCCAGGGTGTGGCCTCCAGCAAGTGCCTATAACAGCTGCCCAACTACGTACAGAGCATGCCCCCGCTTGGGAATAAGGGCACAGCCTGAAGGGACAGGCTTCAGGTAGATGGAGAGGAAGCTGTGCATTAACTCCCACAGGGACTCTGCCCCATCGGTTCATGAACGAAATGGGGCTGAGTCCCAGCCAGGAGGGCCACCATGACCACCTTGCAAAGCAGCCCCCGAGTCCCAGCCAGGAGGGGGCACCATGGCTACCTTGCAAAGCAACCCTTGAGTCCCAGTCAGGAGGGGGCACCATAGCAGGCACTGGGGACACTTCAGTTCTTCATAAATGCCCTGACAGAGAGATTCTATTTCACAGAAGGCTCTTCCAGCTCAGGACCAGCAAAGGGGCAGAAATGAAGTCAATCCAGGTCTCTGTCTCCAGTTGCCAGTCACCAACTGAACTCCTTTCTTCCGAGAAGAATCACTGCCTGAGGGGGTGAGGGACAGTC
The DNA here is from genome assembly GCA_030674055.1 of Rhabdomys pumilio. Taxonomy (NCBI): domain Eukaryota; kingdom Metazoa; phylum Chordata; class Mammalia; order Rodentia; family Muridae; genus Rhabdomys; species Rhabdomys pumilio. The sequence continues at coordinate 12,282,358 of JANHMN010000004.1, read as the reverse complement.
CCTGAGGTCTAAAGGCCATTGAACTTGGAGGCACTGGGTGAGAGGGCAGGATTGTCCCTCAGTTGCTGCCTCTGGAGGAAGGGAGATGCTGGGAGTAGAGGGAGCTCCCTCCAGGCAGCAGAGTGGACCAAAGAGACAGCAGGCCCTGGCCCCTCCCCTCTGGGCCATGCCTGACACTGGGCCCCCAGACATTGGGTCATTCAGGCCCTTGTCTCTTAACTTCCATTCTTTACAGGGAACAGGGAGGGAGTCTCTCCTCCCTGGGATGGGCGAGGCTTAGCCAATGGAGGCAACCTAGGAACAAAGGATCCCTTGTCCCCAGCTCAGGGTAGGTGCCCGCCCCACCCCAACAATCTCCTAGGCCAGCCCCTGGTCAATGAAGGAAGGGTGAGGTGTACCGCCCCCTGGGCCTCTGTGGGAAGAAGTCACCCCACAGCCCAGCCAGAGGGGACTCTGGGGTCTGTTGCCCTGGAAACCAGAGCCCTTTGGAGAAGCTTCTGGCTGGAGAAGCTGGCTGCCACCAGACTCAGACTCCCACCCCCTCCCAGTCACAGACACATTAACCCTGCTGTCCCCAGGGTCCAGCCAGGCTGGAGTGCACATGTAAGTGTCCTCCAGTCCAACATCTGTACTGTTCCACCCTCTTCTCTGGGGATTCCAGGCTCCCAGTCACATCCCAAGCTGTGACCTAGAGATCAGAGATGGGTGAGCTTGAGGCTTGGGCTTGTCCGTCACTTGGGCCAAGTCAGCTTCCCTACCTGGAAAAGGAAGCCACTTCTCAGAGAACAGGTACCAGAGGCTAAGAGGCTAAGAGATTTCTGCCACCCTCACTTCTGAGAGCAGGAAAGTCATAGTTTAATGAAGTGAGTGAGCCAGCATCATCAGGAGCTTGAGATGGGACAATGGCCTTTGAGGTTCTACAGCCTCCGGACAGGCAAGGGAAGGGTGGTGGGATAGAGCCAAGGGACCAGGGGAGGGCATCTTAAGGTGACTCGGTAGATATGGTGGGAGATGCACAGACCCATGCCCCATGACACCCAGTCTCAAATGTCAGAATCAAAGTCCATGTATGGCCTCGACATCGAGACCAGGTCACAACATTGGCCATGTCCCTAGGACTCCAATTCACTTGCCCTGACCTCTATGGGGTTTATCTCACCCCCCCCCTTCCCTCGCACCCAAAGTCTCTTGCCCCTTTACCACTCAATAAGAATTTTCGTGAGCACAGAGTCTCCACTTCCTGCTAGCCTCGATGCCAGAGGAACCCAGGAACCAGTCCTCAGGTGACAGGCACCGGGCACAGGTACAGGCTCTATGGTAGGAATGGCCAGGCCCAGACTTCCAGGACCCTGGATGGTGCAGATGGGTACTACAACCCACCTCCAGGAAGATGCCGTGTGGAGTCCTCTGGGGTGAGCATCCTTGGAGCTCACTGTGTCCAAGCTGGGCTAACTCCACTGCCTGAGAGAAATGGGTGCATGCACGCTGAGCACCTGAGGCTCCCAGGGTGTAGGTGAGGAACGGACTTGGCTTAGGACCTGACCAGAGCTCACCAAGGAATCTCACACTAAGGGGACACACTGCTTCGGGCTCAGCACACACTCAGGTGGGCGCTAAGCTGCACATAATCACCTCCGTCCATACCCACAGAGCTTCCCACCACAGTCCAATGGCACCCTACCCAGCAGAGCAGCAAGGGCCCAGTACTGACCTAGTACAAGGCAGCCCTCTCTGGGGCCCCTCCCTGTGACCTCTGGTTCTCTAGATCACGTGGATCATGCAGAGACGTCTGCAGGCTAAGAATTCAGGTTGGGAATATGCTGAGGTTCATCAGGTGAAAGTGCTGGCCCTGCAGGCCTGACAGCCTCGGGTCAGTCCTCGGAAAGCACATGTAAACACAGCTCAATGCAGCAGCACACCCAGCGATGGATTGCAGAACACAGAGGCAGAGACAGGAGAACTGCACAGAAGCTAATGGACCAGTTTCCCTGGGGTGTGCAGAGCTACATCGGGAAAAGACCCTGTCTCAACATGGTGGAAGGAGAGAAGTGAGCCCAAAATGTTGTCCTCTTACCTGGAAACACACAACACACGCATACACACACACACACACACACACACACACACCATACATACCACACCACACACATGAAACACTCAGCATACATACCACACATACACACACATGCACACACTACACACCATATCACACACACACACACACCACATACATATACCTACACACACACACCACCACACACATATGCCACACACAACACACTATACACACATACAGAATACACACACCACAACAACACACATACATACACGCCCCACCACACACATACAACAACACATACACACACACAATCACACACAGAACACATACGCACCACACACATCACACACACACACACACACACACACACACACACACACAACATGCACACAACACACATACAACACACACACATGAATGAGACCCTGAGGGCCTCTTCAGCAGGAGCACCTGCCTGGCCTGTCCCTGCCTTCCCGGCATGTGACAGTGCATGCTGACAGTCAGTGTGTGACAGCTGCTCCTCACCCAGCTTCTGTGAGCGCACCAGAGTGAGGTAAAACTTCCAGTTCGGAAAGAAGAAGACTGTAGCCTGGAGCAGAGCCGTCTCTAGGTCAATGCTGCGGTCAGCAGCACATGTCTTAGCTCATCTCTACAGCTATGTGACTGCCCACCTCAAAAACACAGAGGTGTACCAGGCAGGGTGATTCATGCCTGTAACCCAGCACTTAGGAGGCAGGGTCGCCACAAATTTGAAGTTAGACTGGTCTACCTTGAAAGTTACAGGCCAGCCATGGCTATGTATCAGATCTTGTCTTGTCTTGTTTGGTTTTGGTTTTTTTGAGACAGGGTTTCTCTGTGTAGCCCTGGCTGTCCTGGAACTCATTGTGTCGACCAGGCTGACCCACATAACTCAGAGGTCTGCCTGCCTCTGCCTCCAGAGTGCTGGGATCAAAGGTGTACGCCATCTCCACCCAGCTCAGACCCTCTCTTTAAACAAGGCTAAAGCTATAACTTAACTAGTCAGGTGCCTTGCCAAGTACATACAAAGCCCTGGGTTCAACTCTCAGCACCGCATTAAACCTGGCACGGTGACACATGCCTGTCCAGATCTCTGGAAGGTGCAGGGTAGAATCAGAAGTCCACAAGGCAGTGGTCGCACACGCCTTTAATCCAGTATTTGAGATACAGAAGCAGGCAAATCTATGAGTTTGAGACCAGCCTGATCTACAGAGCGAGTTCCAGGACAGTCACCGCTACAAAGAAAAACTATGTCTTGAAAAACCAAGAAAAGAAAAGAATATCAGAAATTCAAGCCTGGGTTACATGAGACCCTGCCCTCGGAGGGATGGAGAGACGGAGGGAAGAAAGGAAGGAATGAAGAAGAAGAGGAGGAGGAAGAGGAAGAGGAAGAAGAAGAGGAGAAGAGGAAGAGGATAAGAAAGAGGAGGAGGAAGAAGGAGAAAGAGGAAGAAAAGGAAGAGAAAAAAGAGGTAGATGAAGAAGAGGAGGAGGAAGAGGAGGAGGAGGAAGAGGAATAAGAAGGAGAAAAAGATTTCCTCACTCTATACCCCTCTGCCTGTCACACACTTCTCCACAAACCTCTACAAAAGGCTCCTAAGAAGCAAGGCTGGGCTCTGTCTCCAGCTCTCCCGTTCTCTACTGCTAGAAATTATCTCTCTGCTCACCACCCATGAGCCGGCTCCTGAGGTCACCAGAGGCCATACAACACAAGAATCCCCTACTCTCTCCACACACCCGCGGCTCCCTTCCTCAGCCGCTCCCTCTTCCACCTCTGCCGCCTCCTCCACCGCCTTCATCCACCTTTCCTGCCTCCACCCCTGATTCACACCTCAAACCTAGATCCCAGGCTCTGCCTCAGACTAGTCTCCCCCTGCCCTCTTCTCTAGTGACCTCACCCACTCTGTGGTTCCCCACCCCACCCGCTGCTGTCTCCACAGTGATGCCCCTGGCCTGACCTTGCACACCTTCCCCTTGCCTGCTGTCTGCTTGGCACCCTGACTGCATCATCCTTGGAGGATCAATCTCTGAGTCTATACCAGATGGTGTCCCAGCTCTCCCGACAGCTGGCCACCTGCTCCTCCTGCAGGCAGGCTCACTTGACCACCCACAACAGCCCTGCTCCCAGCAGTGCCTGGGGCAATTCCCACCCCCACCTTGTCCTATCTATCCTCAACCTTGCAATCTTTCACTTAGGCATGCCCAGGGCCTGAGCATGTCTCACCACTTGGTCCAAACCATAAGCATCACTAACCTGGGCTATTATTACAGCCTTACAGGTCTCCTATCCCTCCTCCCTGCACGTCTGTGGTGAACACGGGAGCCAAATTGATACTCTGCTTGGAACCTTCACTACCTCATCTCGGCCCGTGAGGCCCTCACACCTACCTGCTTCTGCCCCCCTCTCTCCCTGACAACTCACTGCACTCAAGTCATGGCCACCGAGGACCTCCCTCATCCACAGGCATGCAACTCTCTGCCTAGAACGCTCTTCCTACGTATATCCACATGGCTGTCTCCCTTTCTGTCAGGGCTCTGCTCCAAGTTCCTCCTGTGAAAGTGACCTCCTACACATGGCAGCTCCCAATGAGGCCCTCCCTGCCTCCCTGCCTCCCTGCCTCCCTGCCTCCCTGCCTCCCT
>JANHMN010000004.1:12256712-12277631 GCA_030674055.1 Rhabdomys pumilio | reverse complement strand
CCTGCCTCCCTGCCTCCCTGCCTCCCTGCCTCCCTGCCTCCCTGCCTTCCTTCACAGTATTCAGTACTTCCTGACAGCCTTGTTGTGGATTTTAGGCCTCCTCCTCCTCCTCTTCCTCCCCCTCCACCTCCCCCCTCCTCCTTTTCCTCCTCTTCCTCCTCTACCTTTTCCTCCTCCTCTTCCTCTCCCTCCTCCTCCTCCTCCTCCTCCTCTTCCTCCTCACAGAAGTCAGAGGAGGGCATTGGGTCCCCTGGGACTGGAGCTATAGGTTGTAAGAAACCTAAAGTGCATGCTGGGAACTGAATCTGGGCTCTCTGCAAAAAATCTTAAGTGCTCTCCAGCCCCTTGTTTGCTTTTTTGAGATGGGGTCTTGTGTAGCCCAGGCTGTCCTCAACTTTGTTACATAGCCCAGAATGACCTTAAACTTTTGTTTGGTTGGTTGTTTTCCCCCTTCCCTTCTCCCTCTCACTCTGGCCCACTCGCTCTGGCCCAAAGGTGTTTTATTTATTTATTATACGTAAGTACACTGTATCTGTCTTCAGACACCCCATAAGAGGGTATCAGATGTGGTAGCGCACGCCTTTAATCCCAGCACTTGGGAGGCAGAGGCAGGTGGATTTCTGAGTTCGAGGCTAGCCTGGTCTACAGAGTGAGTTCCAGGACAGCCAAGACTACACAGAGAAACCCTGTCTTGAAAAACAAAAACAAAAACAAAAACAAAAAAAAAAAAAAGAGGGCATTAGATCTCTTTACAGATGGTTGTGAGTTACCGTGTGGTTGCTGGTATTTGAACTCATGACCTTTAGAAGAGCAGTCAGTGCTCTTAACCGCTGAGCCACCTCACCAGCCCTGACCTTAAACTTCTAATCCCCCCTGACTTTACCTCCCAAGTGCTGAGATTACAGATTTGGGCTCCCGCGTGTGGGTTTATGAGGTCCTGGGGATCGAATTCGGGGCTCTGTGCTTGTCAGGTGACTCTTCTGCCACCCCAGCTACATCCTCACACCCTTAGGTGTCTGCCCCTATCCCTGTCCCCTTCCTAGTCAGTGGCCACCACAGAGGCAGGCACAATGGCTGGCGTTAACACTACCCACAGCACCAGGAGCACAGCCTGGCACTCGGAGAAGCTAGAGGGACTTAGTGAATGAGGGGTGAAGGAAAACTCCAGAAAGGCATCTTCCCGTCAGACCTGACTGACTGATGCAATCCTGTGGAGGTTGGAATGTTGCCAGTCCAGAAACTAATCACCTTATCTTGAGCTAAGTTCTGACCCTCCAGAGAAGTCATTCCTTGTCCCGCTAGGTTAGAACTAACATCTTGTGACAAAAGATTAAAAAACTTTTTTTCTATCTATTAACTTAGCAAGTGACTACCTGTCACCAATCCAAACACTAAGCCCTCTTGGGCCTGAGGAGCAGCCCCCCCCCATCCCATGCTGTACCTGCTCTCTGATGTGCCCACCAATGCGTTTTAAACTTGCCTCAATTTATGTCTTTTTGTTATTCCATAAAACTACATAAACTTCATAAAACTGCGTCCATGTTGGGATGTAGACTGTGTGGGAACTTAAAATCGGTGTCCCCAGGCTATGGTCACTCAAAATGGCTCCAGAATAAACTCTCTCTTATTCTCTTTAAGATGAGAGCTGTGGTTTTCTGCATCAACCGATGCAGGGTTGATGGGAGGGAGGAAAGTGAGATGGCGGGGGCGGGAGAGAGGGAGGGAGGGAGGGAAGACTTCCTTGCCTTGGGGCAGCTTCCTGAGGGAGGAGGCAGACACTGGACACCCACTCTTAGACTAGGCTTCCTCCTCTCCCTCAGCCTGTACCCACACATCTCATCTGAGAGAACCCGCCTGATACTCTCATCACCACACTCTGGGGCTGTGCAAGAGGCAAGGTCCCCCAAAAACCAATGTGGAAAGAGATCTGAGGCCCTCTCCAGGGACTGATCAGGAGAAAGGGGTGGGGCAGGGTGGAGAAGGACTTGGGCTATTTTTAAAAACTTCTCCCAAAACACCACATTCTTCCTCGGGTGAGTCAGAAGCATGTGGCCCAGTGAGGAGGCCAGGACCCTGGAACGCCATGGTGGCCGCCATCGGCTCTGTGGGCAGCAGGAACAGGCGGGCAAGTGGGAACTGAGGCGCTCACTAAGCTTTCCAGGGAAGAGATGCGGCTGGACTTAGAGAGTGGAAGGCCCTCTGAAAGCCACAAGAATCTATCTGGATGTAATCTATAGCTTCATGCCCTGGTCTGTCAGGGCCTCTTCCACTCTGACCTCAGGGAGTGCTCAGCAGGAAAACAGCTTGGCTCACCCATCCATAGCAGGGCAAGCGAGGCAGCAGAGTCTGCCGCCTCCAGATCAACAGAAGGTCAAGCCCAAGGCACTCGGAGGGCCTGGGACCACCTAGCCCAGGAGAGCCCTGGCTGAACTCTCAACAATGTAAAGCAGTGCCTCGGGAGTGCTGTCCTTCCTGGAGAGCTGGGCATGCTCTCAGCATCTCTGGAAAGAGGTGGAGGAGGCTCATACACTCTGACCCTGCCCTAAGCCAGACTCTGTCCGACACCACCATTCCACAGAGGAAACTGAGGCTCAGAGCCAACCAAAGTCAAGTTTATCAGAGCAAGTCCACAGCTAAGCCAGAAGCCTGTCTGCTCCCAATGTCCAAAGTCCACGGGAGCTGGTAAGACGCCCCAGGATCAGGCCAACACTTTCACCAGCTTCCCTTACACTTGACTCCAAGATGCTGTCAGTTTACCCGGGGTGTGGGAGGGGTGGGGAGGCTGGGATGGAGGTGTCAGGGACAGGAAGAGGCTTTTAGCCCTGGCAAGGATGAGTCCTGAACCCCACTATCTTTGAATAGAGTCAGGTATATGACCTTGGCCCAGGCAGGGAACCTCCCCAAACTTCTAATCACAATCAACTGTCAAAATGGACTAGAGATGGCTATACGAGGCATTCCTCAAGGGACTCCTAGGGACCATGGCACTGCCCACCCTGTTAGTGCTCCCTGCTCTCCCACATCCCAGTTGATGCTCCCCGCTCTCTCCCAAATCCCACTTAATGCTCCTGGCTCTCCCACATCCCAGTTGGTGCTCCCTGCTCTCTCCCACATCCCAATTGGTGCTCCCTGCTCTCTCTCACATCCCAGTTGGTGTTCCTCGCTCTCTTCCACATCCCAGTTGGTGCTCCCTGCTCTTCCACATCCCTGTTGATACTCCCCACTCTCTCCCACATCCCAGTTGGTGCTCCCTGCTCTCTCCCAAATCTAAGTTGGTGCTCCCCACTCTCTCACATCCCAGTTGGTGCTCCCTGCTCTTCCACATCCCTGTTGATATTCCCCACTCTCTCCCACATCCCAGTTGGTGCTTCCTGCTCTCTCCCACATCCCAGTTGGTACTCCCTGCTCTCCCACCCCAGCTTCCCTCCCCCTATATTGAAATCACAGAACCCTAAGCTGCCACCCACCTTGCCTGTGTCCTGCTTTCACAGTGAAGAATGGAGGCCACTACCCCTGGGCCCCTCCTGCTCTGAAGCCACCTCTGTCCTACCATGTGTCCTTGGAATGCCCCGTGTGCCACTGTCAACACTCTGGCCACCATCTTAAGAAGAATGAGTCTGCCACCATATGTGTGTGTTCCATGTGGCCCCGTGAGCAGAGCAGGACCCTGGAGCACAGTAGTTCCTTTATCTGATCCTGGCTTCCTCTTCCTCTCAGAGCCCTCACCGAGGCCCAGGAAGAGTTAAACGAACCATAGGAGGCCCTGGCACTGCAAACAAATTGATAAATCAATAAAGTAGCCATTCCTATAAGATGCCTTGGCAGGAGCCTGGACACAGTAGGTGCTTGAATTACTACTAATTCAAGGAATAAATAATCACGGAGTTCCCAGGCTAGAATTCTGCCCTCTTGCCCCCCGCCCTTCAACCCCTCATTTCCCTTCCTGGGACGGTGAAGGGTCTGTGTTGAGCAGGCCTCCCTACAGTGTCTGGTCCACAGTGGCCCTCACTGTGGGGAATGAGAGACAGCTGATGCATTCTGGGATAGCCACTAGCTTGACCCAATGGTGAGCTAGCCCTTAGCTCTCCAAGCCTCCTGCCCTCTTTATACTGTGATTCCAGTATAAACTCGGAGGTGGGGGGGGGCGCGGGGGAGGAAGCTCAACAGGAAAGGTAAAAGTTGAAATCTACACAGCAAGGTGGTCTTTCTTTCATTACACAAAATACAGCAATGACCATGGTCACGGGGTGGCGGGGAGAGGACCTCCATCCAGCCCTTGAGCCCACACAGGCTGCACTGGATCACCTGCAGAGCCACAAGCCCCGAACCTATCCCCAGAGAGAGCCACAAACACAGGGACCCAAGCCTCCACTTCCTTTTGAGGCCTGAAAAATAACTGGCTTAGGCTGGGAAACTGGCTCAGCAGGTAAAGGAGCTTGCCACCAAGGCTGACAGCCTGAGTCCAATCCCAGGGACATACATGATGGACAGAGAGAGCAGACTCCCACAAGTTGTCCTCTAACTTCTATGTGTACATGTAGCACACATGCATAGACATGTGCACACATGTGTGTAGGTGTGCACACACAGAATAATTATACATACATACATACATACATACATACATACATACATACATACATAAAAACATAGGGCCGGTAAAGTTTGCTAAAGTTTGGGCCAGCAAAGTCCCTTTGGCCAGCAAACCCACTCGGGGACGTGCACAACGCCCAAGTGGCCTGTCAGAGACCTGTGGTCTGGGCAGGAAACAGGGACAGCTCCCTCCCCATATGCTGCCAGCACCCAGAATAATTTAAACTATAAAATGTTGGAATAGGGGTGGTGTAAGATCACGACATGGATACTGCCAGCCATGACGTCACAGTATAGGTGCATCCAAGGTTGCCCATGGCCAGCGGCTCTCACAAAGGACCAGGACGCCATCTTCCAAGCCAAAGGCTCAAACCTGGCAATGGAGGTCCGTGGTTTCATCTTCCACAGGCACCTGCATCTACTCAAAGGAGCGGCAGGAAATCCCGCCTCTCTCTTTGACTTTCAGCCACCCAACAGCCACCTGATCATGTGTCAAGGACTACGGAGTAGCCAGACACGGTGGCCCATGCCTGTAATCCCAGAACTTAGGAGGAAATATGATCAGGCAGGTGAAGGTCATCCTTAGCTACATAGTGAGTAAGGGACCAGCCTGGGCTACATAAGATGCTGACTTAGAAATCAAAGTGATGATGATGATGACGATGATGATGACGATGACGACGATGATGACAAAAAACAATGGCTCCTATGACCCAGGCATGGTATGAGGCTCTGGGAAGATGTCATGTGACACAACCTTGGCTCTGTGCTCACAGGAGCCATAAGGTCTGGAAGCATTCCAAGGCTTACTGAGGCTCCAGCAGACTGCCCCTGCATTCCAACTCAACTCTCCAAGTCCAAGGCTCCTCCCTGGTACTCAAGGTCACAGCTGGTGACTTCCCACTGTATCCATCAAGAGGACATTCGGACCAGGCAGAGCTCCAGCCAACTCTGTGCGGCCTAGGCTAACACAGTAGTCCTGGCTTCCTAGGGTTCCTTCACCTCACAGATACCTGCAGAGCGTCTGCACAGAAGGGATAGGGGAGGCTGGGGCTCCTCTGGCTCCTTAGCTCCTCCCAGGGGTGAGAGGTCACTACCAGGTTCCAGTGTGTCCCTTTCCCCCCCCACTCCCTCCCCAGCAGTTCACACATCTGCAGAGTTCCTGAACATCCAAGGCAGTGGTTTTTATTTTGAGAGTAGAGAGATTCAGACCTGCTCTGGCTATGTGGCCCTAGTTGGGTTCAAACTCACAACAATCCTGCCTTAACCCTTCTGCCTCGGCCTTCCAAGTGTCCGAGATTGTGAGCACATGCTACGATGCCTGGTAAGCTGCTGGATCTCCGGGGGGGGGGGGGGGGGGGGGGGCTGAAGGCGCAACTGGGGGGGGGGGGGGGTGATTCTAGTACCAGGTGTACAGGATGACCTCCCTACAGACGCTTGTCCAGCCGAGGTGCCGTGGTGTACAGTCATAGCAGTACGGCTGCGCTCCAACAGTGGAGTCAGTGTCCTGGAACTATCTTTGCTCCGTCCACTCTGCCCAACTGCCCCACTCCTCACTTGGGATGAGCATACTTCCTGGAGTCCAGGTCCCTTGCTGGAGCACAGCACCAAGAACACGGTTCCTTGGGTTGCCCTGTGTCACTGAGAAGCAGGTACCAAAATCAATCCCAAGATGCCTTTGCACAGTCATCCGCTACATTAACAGAAAGCTGATAGACGCAGGGTCCCAGTCCTGGGCTCCTGGAAACAGCTCTATGCAAACACAGAAGTCTTGATGGAATTCTGGCGAGGGACTAGACACATGGATTTCTGAGGACACCAGGGGTTCAGCCAGGTGGATCTGCCACTGCCTGGGCAAAGTGGCAACAGATCCACGGAAGGTAACAGACCCCACAGTGCTGGCCTGCAATGTGACCTGCCCTGGCTTGGCTGAAGAACACTTGAGATGTGGCAGGATCCCAGAGTCAGAGTAGGCTACTGTTACAGGAACTCTCACCAGGCGGTGGTGGCGCACACTTTTAATCCCAGTACTTGGGAGGCAGAGGCAGGCGGATTTCTGAGTTCGAGGTCAGCCTGGTCTACAGAGTGAGTTCCAGGACAGCCAGAGCTATACAGAGAAACCCTGTCTCAAAAGAAATAAAAATAAAAAGTAAAATAAAACAAAAAAAAAAAAAAGAAACAAGACAGGAACTCTCAGGCAACCTTCAGAGACCCGCAGCCCGCCAGGACAGGGAATCCCCCCTTAAGGAGCCTGGCAGAGGGGGTTGAAGCACAGAATGGAGAATCAGGTAGAGTAAGTGCTAAACCCAGTGTATCTTCCTAGGCCTGTTGTTCTTAGCCTAAGTGTTGTGACCCCGCCCCCTCCCTCGGGTCGAACACCCTTTCACGGGGCTCGCCTAAGACCACCCTGCGTTATCAGATATTTACCAGATATTTACATTACGATGCCTGACAGTGGCAAAATGACAGTTATGAGGTAGCAACAAAAATAACCTTATAATTAGAAATCACCACAGCCTGAGGAGCTGTATTAAAGGGTCACCGTGTGAGGAAGGTTGAGAACCACCATCTGAGACACTGTTGAGCTCAGCTTCCCCAAGTCTCAGTTTACTGGATTTATCAACACTTCACTCCCTCACCCAGTCATAAGGCCCCACAGTGAAGCCCTATGTAGTTACTGGGGACATAATAACTGTGTGGGGAAAAGAAAAGGGCCCTGGTCCAAGAGAGCTTATGGAGCCTAGTTCTATGCCTGGCATGCGTAGGTCTCCAAAATGACTCCCCGCACCACCATACACACTGAAATGGCTCCTTTGGCAGGAAGCTCACAATCCCTGGGAGAGCGGTGGGTGTCTCCGTCCCACCCCAGTAGCTTCACTTCCTCCTCTGGAGCTCCTAGAAACAAGGATCAATGCTCCTGCACAGATATTTCCTGCTCGCAGCTATCCTTCCTTCTCCAGGTCTGTCATCTCCCTGACAAAGCAGATTCAGCCCTCTCATCTCTCCCCATGTATCTGACTGCCTCCTTTCCCGTACCCAACCCAACCCCAGAAGGTGTTGCCCAGGTGGCCCTGGCCCTGTCATTAATGCAGCAGACTCCTCTCAGATGCTGGCTATGCCAGGGGAAGCATGGCCCCTGGGATGCTGGTCTGCAGCATCCTCCCTGGAAAAGCCAGTGTTCAGGACGCTCACTCTCAAAGCCCTGCCCTGAGCCATGTGACTCCACCGCCTCCACCTGGCTGCCCCAGGACAGTCCTCCATAGACCCATACATAGGCAGGCAACATCTTCCAGGGGACTCCTCCTGCCAGGCTTTCAGGACAAGGCACCCAGCAGGGGAAAGTGGAAACCACAAGAGACCATATTAGGGGGAAACTTGCAGAAAGCGAAATGAAGACCAGTCTGCAGAGGAAGGCTAGCCTTGTGACTCATGTGCCTGAGAATATTCCATGCAGAGCTGGCTCCAGGTCATGCCAGAAAGCCAGGAAACCCAACCCACCCCAAGCCACTTTGGGACCAGTTGGGCCTCAAGTTGGGTCATGTGCCTTGGCCACCAACGCCCAGCAGCTATGGCATGATATTGGTGTTCTTGGAGTTCTGGTATGACCCTTCTGAGATGGGAGCAAGGACTTCCTGAATAGGGCTACTGGGCCACCTCTGACTGCAAGATCAGAGCAGGTACAGGCCAAGCCAGCATTTCCCTCCTGAGCCCAGTTTGTCCCACCCTCAAGGCCCTTTAGTGGACTGACCCCTATCTGTCCTGTCTACAGCAGCCAATACCATGGAGAACTAGACTTATGTATCTCAGGTCCAGGGCGGTTCTCAACCATAAGGAGTAACCACTGAGAACCTGGGTTAAAGCTGAACACACACACACACACACACACACACACACACACACACACACTGCAAGCGCCTGCTTTTATGAACACCCATCACTCGATCCTCACATCATCTTGGACATGGGGCTCTGTTCCTACCTCTCAGAGGATCCCCTGACACTGAACAAAGGCACACGAAAAACTCAGATACTGGAACCCAGGTACCAGAGACCCAAGCTACACGCTGGCTCTTTTCACGTGTTGTCTCATAAATATGACCCAAGACCTGGGTTCCTGCGATACCCAATGAGTGACCTTCCAGAGATTCCTGGCTGGCTAGTGGCAGGGGAGGGTCACTCCCAGGTTCCAACCCAGACTCAGGAAAGCCATAATATTCCCATGGTTCTGGGCTAGCCTGGCACCACCTCACATCAGTATGGCAAAAGGCAAACTTCAGGCACTGCTCACATTCACAGAATCCTGGGATAGCCCAGACAGCAAGGATGCTACAGGTCCCAGTGAGACAGGCAGGATTTTGCAGGGTAACCAGGACCATAGAACCTCTCCCACGACTATGTGACCCTGAGCTAGCCTCCTGCCCTCTTGCTGCAGTCCTAGACAAGGTTAGAATCAAAACACACTCCCTAGTACAGAATGAGTGCCCTTTCCTCCCTGGCCGGTCTGCAATTCAGCCAAGTGCCCCAAAGCCAGTCTGGACAAGTTTGTGATGGAAGCCAGATAGATGGGTTAATATTTACCTGCGGTGACCCAGATCTTGCAGAACGTCAGGCATGCCCCACCCAACCGAAGAGTATGGGCCAAGCAGGAAGTGAAGGAGGACAGTGTGTGAGCCTATGGAGGATGAAATGGCCAGGCCAGCGCCTCAGCCAGAGCACTCAGCTGTAAAGACCTCAGGCACGTGACACACAAGGGTCCACTTCCAAAGGACACAGGGGCCATGAGTACGTGACCCTATTGAGCCCACAGCTGACCATAGTCTCTAAGGCCAGTGCATGACCCCATGACCCTTGCCAAAACCAAAGTTCACATTGCCTGTTTGAACCTGAGTTTTCCTGCCTCAGGGAGAAGCCACAAAGCAAATGAGTCAGACACTAAGGCTCCCGACCTCTTGAGTTGTCCATCCCCAGACAAACGGGAAACCTGAGCTCAAAGCACTGAGCCAGCTTGCTGAGGTCTTAGTGTCAGTCTGAGGTATGGGTGGGGTTTGAATCTAGTCTTCTCTCGTGGAGACTGTTAATACCAGTCACAGAGGCCAGACTGCCTGCAAAGACCATTTCCCCCTGGACCGTCACTACATGCTATAACTATTCTCGGGGCATTGGTATGACTCTCTTAGTCCTTGCAACAATTGCTATTACCCAAAATAGAGAAACTGAGTAGAGACTGAGAGAGGCTGAGACTCAGCCCATGACACACATGGCAGAAGGAACTGAAGAGGCTCTGGGTCTCAGGCGTCACCTCTCCATGACCTGACTCATTACACACCCCTCACTGTGCCCGGGGCATGAGCAAACCAACGAAGGGCCGAGGAGAGAGCTCGGACCCCTCAGTTTTGTTTGTGTAGCCAGGACAGCATTTGTAACAGTGACATTCCCTGCCTCCACACAGCTGACAACCCCACAGAGCCTAGCTCCTGGGTGTGGCCCAGAGACCCTGTTCTCACCCATCTGCTGTCTCCACCGCTTGTTGGCATCTCCTGTGGACCAAACCTTGTGGGAAGGTGAAGACAAACGTAGCTTAAGCTTGAGAATGAAAGAGGTGCCCCCCTGCCAAACCCCCAAGGGCAGGACCCTCCCTCCAATCCAAGTCTGTCCCCCATCTCATCTGCCTAGGACCCTCCCACTACCTCTCTCAAGCCTCAGCCCAGGCTTAAAGCTTCCCAGGATGACCACAAGATAGCCAGACACATGCCCTTCTGAGCACCTGCAATTCAGAGCCACAGCCATTTGCTTTGCTTTCTGACCCCCCAGAGGGAAGTGATCATGCTTCCACTCAGTCTGTCGAGGTCCCAGATGGTCCTCAGCACACACTGGGGGCAGAGGCAGAGCTGGGTGGATAGGAAGATGGAGGATGCAGGATGGATAGATGAGTGAGTAGGTGAGATGTGTGGATTGAAGGATGGATGGATGGATGGATGGATGGATGGATGGATGGATGGATGTGTGGATGGATGTGTGGATGCATGAATGCATGGATGAATGTATGGATGGGTAACTGGGAGTGTGAGTGGGTATACAGACAGGTGAATGAGTGGATAGATGGATATGTGAATTAATGGATGATCAATGAATGGTAGATGGGTAGATAGATCAGTGCATAGATGGAAATATGGGTAGATGAATGGAAGGGTAAATGATGGATGGATAGAAGATGAAAGGTGAGTGGATGGATGGGTGGGTAGATGATGGATAGACGAGTGGATGGATTGGCAGGTGACTGGATGAATGGATGATGGATGGATGGTTGGATGGTTGGATAGATGAATGGATGGATGGATGGATGAATGGGTGGATGGGTGGATGGATGGATGGATGGATGGATGGATGGATGTGTGGATGGATGTGTGGATGGATGTGTGGATGGATGGGCAGATGGATGGATAGATAAGTAAACAGATACATAGGCAGGTGAATAGTCGAGAAGATGGAGGAACAAATGATTGAAGAAATGACAGGAACTCATCAGAAGTGTTTTGCAGCTCTACTTTAACCTGTGACGCACTAGAGCTCAGATCCCCAGGAATCCCTGCTGCGTCCCAAGTTCTCAGTCTGACTCAGACATCTTGCAGACACCTGTTTCCCCAGTAGGCTTAGGCCTCCTCTCTGATCACCTGTGTCTATCACCAACACTGCAGTCTATGAGGGAGACAGTCGTGTTCTCGAGGCCATCCTTCATAGGTCTCAACAAATGTTTCCTGAATGAAAGACAAAAAAATAATCCAAAGACCCAGGAGCTATGTAAACCCAGGCCCAGCCAGGTCTACTCGCCTGGGTATCTCCACAGATGCAAATCAAGCATCTGCTTTCCCGTCCAGAGAACTCCCCATCAGTGCAGTACCAGTGCACCAGGCACATAGCCAAGGAGCCTCAGGAGGCTGTGGGGGACAGGGGTGGGGTGCTGCTGTAGGCAAGGGCAGCTCAGAGCGGGGCCTCAGAGGGCTCTCCCTCACACGGCAGCCACTCCGTCAAACATTTCCAGCTCTGAGCATCTTGCAACCTTTTCCAAGTCGGACCCTAGACTGCAACCTTCAAACCTTCTGAAGAAGAGAATTCACATACAGATTCTGGCCTGGGGCTGAAGCTGTGTGGTAGAGCGTTTTCCTGGAGTGCACCAGGGCAGGAATGAAAGCAGACCCTAGGTTCCAATCCCAGTAACCCCCCCAAAAAAAATCACATTCTAACTTTCCTCATCTCCTCTCTTAAGAGGTTCAGAGACGGGCATTTTTAGCAAACTGCCCAGGGCCCCATCTGATACAGACTAAGATCAGAATTCTGGCTCATGGGTTCTCCAGGACTCTGGACCGTCTGTTAACACCTGCCACCTTTGCAGACACTTGACCCACTCAGAGAAAATCCTTGGTGCAACACCCGAACCTTCTAGGAATCCCTGAGTCCTCCCTCCCATGCTCACCCTCCCTGCCCAAATGTCTGCCCCACCATGAGCCAGGTTGCCTTGGGGTGCATCCCAGCCAGGGTGCCGTCACATGACCCACGTTCAGGAAAGTGATATCCGACAACCATGGTGTAGAAACAAAGGGCTGGAAGGAGAGTATGTGGATCGCAAGTTGTCACAGCTCACAGGGATGTCCCCAAACTCCACTGGCAATAGGTGTCAACAATCCGGAAGAGTCATATACATACACAAATCTATGTGACAGGCTACTTCTCACTTGGGGGATGGAGGCATTCAGAGCTGGAGAGCAATGGGGAAACCATGGCAGAATAACGCGTACATTAAAGGCCTTGAAAAGTCCTCAGTATAAGAGCCTGGTGAGCCAGTAAAGACAAAGAGACTGAGTGTCCCTAAGTAGGCAAAAGCCCCACCCACCAAGCTCCTACCTTGGTAGCATACCAGCAGGAGACAACATACCCAGATAAACTGAGGCTGACAGAGACCCTCAGGGTTTTAAGGGAGGGCTCCAGAGTCACACAGGACAGTGCTCACATCCTGATATGTACTCACTGTGTGACTTTGGGCTGATTGCAAGCACTTGTCTGTCTCATCTGTACAATGGAGATAAATAAGCTTCCGCCTGCCATACAAAACAATAAAACCAGATGAGCCTTGGTACCCATGGTTAGGACTCCATTCCTGTAAGGCCAAGTTCCTGTCATCCTAATTTGGGGCTCTAGAAGGCTGGATGGCTTGCCCACAGAGGCTGTACTCAGAGTGGGCAGAGCCCTAAAACCTGCCTGACATCTCCTGTAGCCCTCCACATGAGGTGTGAGCCTGCCATCTCTGAAACACAACTCCCCAGTGGGCCACCTCCCTCAGTGGCCTTGTATGACCTGGGTTCATCAAATCCTGGACCTGGCCCATGTGGTTTTCCCGGACACTCCAAGAAACAGTCGCCCAGAAAGCTTTCAATCTGACCAAGTAAGTGGCTCCGGGAAGGACCTCGCCCTGTTCCCCATCTCCAGAGGCCCCTGAGACTACAAAGACAAAGTTCAAGGCCACAGAGATCTGTCCTGTGAGCCCCTCCCTGAGGTTACTCAACTTCCTGCTTCTGCCCCTGAGAAGGCATCTGTTTCATCTACTCTCTTATGCTCTGTGACCTTGGGCAGGTTGCTAAACCTCTCTTGAGTCTCTGAAATCCTCCTTCATTAAAAAAAGAACTGAGCAGAGAACATGAGGAAGCAAGCAAGGTTCAGACACACTGAGTTCGTCATCGGGGGCTTGTACCAGCTTCAAAGGGCTTCCTGTGTCTCCTGCTTCTCCCCACCTCTAGGTCATCAGGACAAAAATTCTGATTGTGCCATTCCCTGACCCAAACACTTGAACGGCCCCAAAGACCTTCCAGGTGAGTCAGATGATTCCCATGAGGGGTTCAGAGCCCTCCAGCTGCAGTCCCTTGCTTTCTTACTCCTTCATCTGGGCTAACCTGGCCACTTGACTGCTTTCCCGGGCAGTGTTTTCCTTTTCCCCATGTCTGGTGGAGACCTGTCTGCCTCCCCCAGAGACTGAAGGTTTTCCGATTCTCCTCAGCTGTGAATCTCTGCTCTGCACCTGCGCCTGAATCCAGAAGGCGCTCACTAAACAGGCATCAGACAGATGAAAACCACTGTACACTTCTGACATCCTCTTGGCAAGATCGAAGGAGGTCACCGAGGTCGCGGACACAGTAGCTTGGCCTGCTGGAGAGTCACCCTCCCTCCCTTCACACAGTTGGGCGTTGTGGGAGCCTCTCCCTGCTACATAGCCAGAATAATGCTTGCACCTCTGCCTTAGGGCTGACCTTCCCAGAGTACTGAGCTCAGCCCCACACCCTAGAATTGCAGGTCAGGTTCCTCACAACCAGGCTGCCAGACTCTCCGGTGCACAACCCCCACTGACTCCACCTGACCAGACATTGAAGTCTTTACTCTCCACAGGTGCCAATACCACTTTAGCTTTCCAGCTAAGTGTGACCTCATCCTGAATTAAATCCTGTTTCGATCCTAAGCCATCCCCCAACTCCCCACAAATCGCCTCATTTACTGACACTGCCACAGACCACGTATACGAAAGAATAATCCAGATGTCACCCGATTCCTTCCTCCCCTCCACCTGACCTCTGCACACAGTCCTAGTTTGCAATTCTAGCTGATTCTATCTCAGAGACATAACCCTGATCCCACGTTTATCCAAGCTCCTGGCACAACCTGAACCTATACCCTGGTTCCCTATGGCCCCGGAGCCCACAGCCTCACCCAGTAGAATGCTAAAATCTTCAAGTGGCTATGGCAACTCAGGGGGACTGAGGCAGGTGGAGCACAGAGTATGTGTTTCTAATATGGCTCAAACCTTCCTGAACCCCCACTCTGTCCATCCATTTATCCCCTCCACTGGCTTGGAAACTATGGCCTCCCTACCCTGTGTCTGGCCCTCAGCCCTGGAGACCAAGGCAAATGCCTCCAAGTAGTGGCCACTCAGTAAAAGCATCTCAGATAAATTATCTGCAGACAGGCTACTTCTAAACAGATCACAAAGGTTGGAAGGTGAGATCTAGAGGATGTCCCAAGGTCGTTGATAGCTTGTTCTGGGAAGGGACTGTGAGGCCTCTGTTTCTCCCAGTTTCTCTCCTCTCTCCCAAACACTCCCACCATCATGATGCCATCTGCCCTGACCCCATCATCAAAGCTTAGTATGTAAAGGCACTTGTCACCAAGCCTGACGACCTGAGTTCAATCCCCAGGACCCAAGTAGTAGAAGAAAAGACCTGACTACCACAAGTTTGTCTCTGACTTCCACAAAAGCATCAACACACACACACACATACACACACATACACACACATACACACACATACACACACATACACATACACACACATACACACACATACACACACATACACACACAAACACACACATATACATACACACATACACACACACATATACACACACATACAAAATAAATTAATAAATTCATGTAAAGCATAAGTAAGAAGAGTGTTAGCTCAAAGTATGTCATTCTGGTATAAGAATTCTTTTGAGTTAAAGGCTCTGTGCAAGCAGGAGGGACAGGAATGTTCTCTGCCCACTCCCTTCTCTCTAAAAGCAGGACCTACATTTCCCTTTGTGACAGGAACATAAATCTCTCTCCCTTAAACAGGAAGCAGAGATGCCGGGCAGTGGTGGCGCACGCCTTTAATCCTAGCACTTGGGAGGCAGAGGCAGGCGGATTTCTGAGTTTGAGGCCAGCCTGGTCTACAGAGTGAGTTCCAGGACAGCCAGGGCTACACAGAGAAACCCTGTCTCAAAAAACCAAAAAAAAAAAAACAGGAAGCAGAGGAATGCTGTCTGTATAAGAGGTCTACTGAACATTTGTGATGGGCAATCTTGATGCTCAACTGAACAGACTGTAGAGAACCCTAGTGGTCATATTTCTGGTCCCCCTTTGAGAGTGTTTCCAGAGAGGCTGACTGAGAAGAGAGAACACCCCCTGATTGTGGGGGTCACCATTTCAGGGGCTTAGGTTCTAGACAGCATGAAAAAGGATAAAACTGAGATAAGCACCAGCATCATCCCTCGGCTTCCTGACTGTGGATACAATATAACCAGCTGTCTCTAGCTCTTACCTCAAGCCTTCCTTCTGCCGCACCCACCCTGATGGACTGTGTGCCTTCAAACTGTGAGCCCAAATACACACTTGCTTCCTCAGGAGCCTCATCACAACAATGGGAAAGTAGCTGACAGCTACCAGGCCTAGCTCCCAGCACTAGGGAGGCTACAGGGTCAAAAGTTCAAGGTCACTCTAGGCTAGTGAGTTCAGTTCCAGACCAACATGGGCTACAGA
This sequence comes from Rhabdomys pumilio, assembly GCA_030674055.1. Taxonomy (NCBI): domain Eukaryota; kingdom Metazoa; phylum Chordata; class Mammalia; order Rodentia; family Muridae; genus Rhabdomys; species Rhabdomys pumilio. Next base: position 12,261,697 of record JANHMN010000004.1, on the reverse strand, counting down.
AGACCCTGTCTCCAAAATTTAAGTTAAATTAAAGTCTAGGTTCAACCTAGCATTCAGAAGGCTGAGGCAGTAAGATTTCTATGAGTTCAGGCACAGCCTGAGCTATGGAATGAGTTTCAGGTCAACTTGGACCATAAAGTAAGGTCTGTCTCAAAAAAAAAATTAATATCAAATATTATGTGGGGCCAGCAAGATGGCCCAGTGGGTACGGGTGCCTGTATCAAGCTTGATGACCCGAATTCAATTGCCAAGAACCACAAGGTAGGAGACAACTGACTTCTGCAAGTTGTCCTCTGACCTCTACATGCTCGACTTAGTACAAACACGCGCGCGTGCGTACACACACGCGCGCACACACACACACAGGCACATGGACACATGCGTACGTGCACACACGTTAGATGGTTGATAGAAAATAGACAGATAGATAATAATAGATAGATAGATAGATAGATAGATAGATAGATAGATAATAAATTGATGCAATACAAAGTTCACAGATAAAGCACGCATGCCTTCTCTTCTGCTAATCTGCCTTTGACAGTTTAATTCTCTGGCCTCAGGACCAACTCACATGGAAAGTGCAGAGCACCGTTTTTTTTCACCCACATAACAATTACCCTAAACCTCTACTCTGCTGGGGCACAGCACCTGTGCTTCTGTTAGGTTCCCCACCCCCTGAGCAGTCAGTGCTAGCTGGATCGCCACTTTACAGAAGAGGAGACAAAATCAGGCAAGTGAATTACTCCAGCGTAGAGCAGTGGATCCCTCCCCTCCAGAGCCAACACAGACCTGGTGCATTGTGGGTTCTATGGAGCCTAGGCCAAGGGGACAAGTGAGTGGCTCCGTGAGGGTGAGACACGCCACCCTGTCCAGAGGGTGTCTGGAGCTGGTACATCTTTGACTTCTTCCAAGTTTTTTTTTTTTTTTTTTTTTTTTAATGGCCATGAAATACATGTGTCGTTAAAAGTAAAAGAAACGGTTGGGAGAGATGGTTCAGTGGTTAAGAGCCCTGGCTGCTCTTGCAGAAGTTCTGGGTCTCAGCCCACAGCTCACAACCATCTGTCACTCTCCAGTTCTGGGGGATCCCACACCCTCCCCTGACCTCCGCATTCACACGCGGTACACGCACATGCAGGCAAACACCCACACACAAAATGAAATGTATGTTTTAAAAACTAGTTAGGCATAGGGACAAAGAAAGACCTTTTATCCTAAGGCTCAGGAGGCAGAGACAGGACGAGCTCTGCGCGTACCCAGCCAGCCCAGTCTACACAGCAAGACCCTGTCTCAAGAAAACAAAATAATAAAAAAATGCAATGAACACTTGTGTGTGATGAGCCGCCCAGTGGGGTCTGGGAGGACCCAGTTGGAGATATTTTCTCCTCTTTTCTAAGACTGTTATTTTCCTACTTGATTTAATCATTGTTTTCTATGGAAATTGAATAAAAGTGGCTTCTGACAGCTCCTCCCTCCACCCACTTCAGACAATGAAGAGACAGAAGCGTGAGATGGAGGGGGAGGAGGAGGAGGGAGAGGAGAAGAGAGAATAGGAGGGGGAGAAGGAGGGGAAGAAGGAAGGGAGGAGGGGGAGGGGGAAGAGGAGGAGGGAGAAGAGAAGAGAGAATAGGAGGTGGAGGAGGAGGGGAAGGAGGAGGGGGAAGAGGAGAGGAAAGAGGAGGGAGAGGAAGAGGGGAAGGAAGAGGGAAAGGAGGAGGAGGGAGAGGAGGAGGGGAAGAAGAGGGAGAGGAGGAAAGAGAAGAGGAGTGGGAGAAGAAGGGGGAATAGGAGGAGGGGAGGAGGGGATGAGGAGGAGGATGAGGAGAGGGAGGTGGAAGAGTAGGATAAAGAGAGGGGGAAGGAGGAGGAGGAAGAGGAGGGAGAGGTAGGTGTCTCCTCCATTGGCTGGGATTCAGGATGCACACCAAGCAAGGGGCTTCTGGGATGGACTTTCACTGAGAAGCACTGAGGAAGAGGGGTCACCTTAGGCTCCCGAGGGTGGATGTTCAAAGAACTAGGCAAATCCAGAAGAAGTCTGACAGGCTTTCTTCACGGATGCCCAGGAAACCCCCAAAACATCCTAGACCTGAGGAAGGTTTGCTTCGTCCCTGCTCTGTCACAGACCTGGAGACCCCCAGTTCACCTGATGCCAGAGCCAGCCACACTGAAGCCCAGCTGCTTCTGCTACTGAACCTTTGCAGATACCATCCAGCGGCCACTCCTTCTCGGTGCTGTGCTCCACGCATTGCCCCACCACAGTCAGCCATAGTGTCCATGTCCTGACAGTGGCTGTGTTGAAGGACCAGTTGGAACCTCTCTGGATCTTAGCAATGCAGTCTGTGTGTTGGCACAAGCCGACCCCAGCAGCTATGTCCAGGACATGGCCCAGACTCAGTAAGCTGTCATTCCTGAATCCCAACCAGAGGTCACAAACCATCCAAAAGCAAGCCAACTCCTCTCCCTCATGTGGTCCCAGAGTCTCTGCAGGTGGGACACGGTCACCAGTGTTTCAGTCACCCTCAAGCAGCTTTGGCCACACAGATGCCCTGAATGTCACCATGAGCTCCCTGACTTATCACTTGAACATCTTGTTCTGCTTCTCATTGCTGGGTCATGGCCCCTGTACCTGATCAATAAAGCAAGTCCTTTCACGTCATCCCTCTCCCCTTCTCTTCTGAGACAGGGTCTCGCTGGCCTCAGACTCCCAGAGATCCACCTGCCTCTGTCTTGCAAGTGTTGGGATTAAGGCATACATCACCGCACCTGGCCCTAACTCACAATTTTTTAATCATGTGTGTGTTTCTGTGTGTATGTATGATACATGTGTGATCATACATGTGAAAGCAGGCGCGCACATGCTATAGCATATGTGGAAGTCAGAGGACGACTTCAAGTGTGGTCCTCATCCTACATTTTGTTTAAGACAGGGTCTACTGTTTGTGGCAGCATATACCAGGCTAACTGGCCTCCAAAACTTACCTGTCTCCCTCCACCTCCCACATGAGTTCTGAGGATACGAACTCAGATCCTTAGATCGGGGCAGCAAGTGCTTTACCCACTTGCTTGATTGAAAAATGGCTGTTTAACAGTCAGATCCTAAATAAAACTCAGTCACGGGCCCTCATGAATCAAAACACACTAACTCCAGCTCACCGCCCGGAGTGCCACACAAACCCATAAGGACAGACAGATTCCTGGGAACACACGTGATCCAGGGCCCTGATGGAAAGTGGACCTGCTGACCTGCACCAAGACAAAGACTAGGACGTTCTCCGAGGACACCAGACAAGAAGCTGGGCCTATGGAGTCTAGGGAGATGGCAAGAGGACCCTAGAACACTCACTGCTGATAAGTTTGAATCTGCATGGACTCTGGACCTCTCCAGGACCAGACAGAGACTTGCTGGCCCGAGTGGGGCAGGGAGAGAACACAGAGATGCTGCAGACCGGCTTGCAAAGGCCAGGAGGATGGAGTTGGGGAGTCCCAGCTGGATCCCCCCAGCTCCTCCACTACCTTAGCCTCAGGCGGCCACTTCCCTAGGCTGCTCAGCCTCCTCAACTGTTCAACAGACTGTCTTCCCTGCCTAATTACCAGGATTGTTATCAAACAAGAGACAGCGGCTGGGCTGGCTGCGAGCTACAATATAAACCTACGCTGTTATTAGCAGTCTATATAACCACCCTCTTGGTCTTTTCAAGTTGATCTAAGAAAAGTATAATCCTTTCACTCTGTACTTCCTTCCTGTGGAAGCTTCCAGGGCTCGGAGTTTCCCCGCCAAGAGCTTCAACTGGGAGACACTATGTGCAGAGATCCTTCTCTTCCCATAACCTGGTACCCGAGGAGTCCAGCAGCTTTCTCCTGATTGTTGGTTGTTTGGTGAACAAGAGATGGGGCCCAGGGCCTTGCACATGCCAGACAAGTGTTCTACCACTGAGCTACCTCCTCAGCCTCCTAAAGTTAAAACAAAAAAACCAAAACAAAACAAAACAAAAAAAAACAAAAAAGCAGACCATAGGAACCACCAGTTTCTGGCATCTATTAATTGAGCACCTACTATGTGCCAGGCAGTGTTGCAGGCTGGTGACCAAGAACAGACATAGCCACTGCATCCAAAGCCTTCCAGGTGTAAGGGAGCCTCTCTACTCGGATGAGAATCCTAAGAGCATGGGAAAACCTGCCTGACTTGCTGGAGAGGAGGTACCCTGGAAGGGAAAACTGGAAGAGGTGAGAAATGGAACCTGTTTGTAGATGAGACAAGGGTGGGAACCGAGGCTCACAGTGAAAGGGAGGATACCAGCCTGAGGCGGACAGCTGGGATGGAGGAGCAGCTTGCAGCCTGATAAAAGACAAGGGGTCCTGAGCTTTGTGCCCTCTTCTCTCCTCTGTGGAAGCCCATGCCGCGTGGACAGGTGGATAGATGGGCGGTTTCAGTTCACAGCTAAACCCATAGGGCTGCCGGGTAGGGCCGTATGTACTAATGAGCCTGCACGACCTGCTCTCTCCCACACAGCCAAAGAAGAACAGATGGGACCTGGGACAGGCTGGGCACTTCTCCGTGGGGACTCGAAGGCCTTTGAAGCAAACACTGAGATCCGAAGCCCCTCAGAAATGAGATCATTCACCCAGCTCCATCTCCCCGCTTTGGGCTGAGATGGGGGTCCTCGGGCTCTTGTGTCCAGATGACTCTCTCTCTCAGAAACACAGAGATCTAGCCCCTCCCCCACCTGGCTCCCTCTCACAGCCGCCCCCTTGAAAGCTGATGGCCACCATCTAGAGAACCCACCGGACTCAGACCTGTCTTCCCAGGGCTCATACCTCTCACCCAGGGCCCTGTGCCCAATGCCCTGCCGCTGACCCCTCCCACACCCCACTCCTGCGGGAAGCCTGGCTGTCCCGCCTTTGGGCAAGGCCTCAAGATGGGAGAAGCTGACTCAGAACAGAAGCCACCCTGTGTTACCTGACTTCATGCAATCGGGGTGGGGGGG
>JANHMN010000004.1:12236509-12256612 GCA_030674055.1 Rhabdomys pumilio | reverse complement strand
AGAAGCCACCCTGTGTTACCTGACTTCATGCAATCGGGGTGGGGGGGGACCCCACAACATCGAATCACAATGGAGGGATGGGGAAAGTATGACACAGAGCTGGGGGGAGGGGGGATGTCCAGAACAGAGAGAGAGAGAGAGAGAGAGAGAGAGAGAGAGAGAGAGAGAGAGAGGGAGAGAGAGAGAGAAAGAGAGAGAGAGAGGCAAACAGAGGCACAAAGGCCAGTCAGACAGAAGGACACTCAAGGGGCACAAAAGGACACGACCACGACAGGGACCCGCGCACACAGGGCTGGGGACCTAGGAGACTCGGACACACAAAGCGGCCGCCGGAGCCCGGGAGCCCGGGCCTGGGTGCCGCGCACTCACCGTCCCCGCTGCTCACAAAGGCTCCGCGCCACCGCGCCTCCCGCTCCCGCCGCGGGCGCCGGTGGCCGGGCCGAGCCCCGCGCCCCACTGCAGCCCCGGCCCGCGGCCTGCAGCCGCCGCACGGCCCGCCCCGCCCGCCGGGTCCCGGGGCGCGCGGCTGAGGTCACCACTTAACCCCTGGTGGCCTGGCTTGCACGCAGCTCCCCCTCCCAGCTCCCCCAACAGTGATCCTGGAGGGGGCGGGGCTCGGCTCTCCCCTTCCCATCCTCCTCCCTCTCAGGGAAACTGAGGCTGGGGCGTGGAGGGACTCCTGAGGACACGAGGGACACACACACACCTCCGCCTTCCCTGTCTGGCACCGGGAGCCCCTACACACCACTGCGCCTCTCCTCTGCAGCCCTGGGTAAGATTCTGAAGACACCAGGCTCCTTTAAATTCCCCCAGCACGATCTGGAGTTCCTTGCTAGGGGCAAAAGGTGCCAGGGCCTGTCCTTAAGGAAATTGAGACCCGTGATGTGTCTCCATGCAGACACTAGGCCCCTTGTGGCTGTCCTCCATCCACAGGGTTTGGGTGCAGCCTGGCAGCCTGGGCGCGGAGCAGCCTCAGGTAGAGGGGCTGGGGCTTGTTCAGCTCAATATCCTCACTACCCAGCCTTTGATACAGCCCCATTTCCCAGCGACAAAACTGAGGTTCAAAAATGCAAGTCGTCCACCCAAGCCCCCCAACTCCCCAGCCCCCAAACGAGGAGGCGAAGCTAGTCTCCTAGCTTTCCATCCTTGCGTGCCTCAAGGCTGCCAAGAGCTGGCTACTCCATCCCAAGATCCCAGAGAGGGCCTCCGGATATGATGTAACTAATTACAGTTATCGGGTCACTAATTAAGATTATCTGTTGTTATTAAACCCTGCCAGTTACCTCTCTTACGTGAGAGGTAATTCACACTCGGGCTTATCAGCAATTACTCCTGGGTTAGCAGTAATGTCTGAAGGCTTCAAGTGCACAGCAGAGGTTAAGATCATTGCCTAACTGTGTTGTGACCACAAAGCCAGCAGAAAGGTATTTCGGTGGTGGCAGTGAGGTGTGTGTGTGTGTGTGTGTGTGTGTGTGTGTGTGTGTGTGTGTTAGACATCTTTCTCAGTCTCCACTATCTTTTTATTACTGATGTGTGTTTGTTGTTTTTAATAACTTATTTATTCGTATTTTCATATACATTGGTGTTTTGTCTGTATGTATGTCTGGGTGAGGGTGGCAAATTCCCTGGAGCAGAAGTTAGACAGTTGTGAGCTGCCATGTGGGTGCTGGGAATTGAACCTGGGTCCTCTGGAAGATCAGCCAGGGCTCTTAAACGCTGAGCCATGTCTCCAGCTTCCACTATCTTTTTATAAGATTTATTCTGGTTTTAATGGTATATATATGTATATGGGTCTGTTACAGTTCCCATAGAGGCCACAGGCATCAGATCCCTGAAGCTGGAGTGACCAGCAGCTACGAAGCTTGCAACATGGGTTCCTGAGAATCAAACTCAGGTCCTGCAGAGCCAGTCTCTCAACCCCCTTTATTTTATTTATTGGGGGGGGGGGGAGTCTTTCACTTCACCTGGAGCTTGCCATTGGCTGGCCAGCAAGTGCTAGCAATCCTCCTGCCTCACAATGCCAGGCTTCCAGGGTCCTGTCTGGCCAGTGTCCTCCTTTTCTTTTGTTAAGATTTATTTACTTATTTTATGAAGAGGGCATTGAACTCAGGACCTCTGGAAGAACAGTCAGTGCTCCTAACCACTGAGCCATCTCCTGTCAGCCTGTGCTTTCTGATTCTCTTTGTTTTCAAAGCACTTTACTCGTTAGGTTACCCTTTCAGGCCCTTGTCTGTCTGTCTGTCTGTCTGTCTGTCTGTCTGTCTGTCTGTTAAATACCCTCTGTTGGGGCTGAGGACATAAGTCAATAGTTAAGAGCATTTGTTGCCCTTGCAAAAGACCTGGGTTCAATTCCCAGCATGGCAGCTCACAGTCATTCATAGCTCCAGTTCCAGGGGACCCAAAGCCCCCTTCTAGCTCCCTGAGGCACCAGGCGCACACATGGTGAACTTGTATACATGCGGGCAAAACACTCATACACGCAAGATGAAATAAATAAATCTAAAGGTTAAACGCGCTCTATTTAGGAGAGCCTAGAGGGTTAGGCTCTCACAGAGTAGGGTTAGACTCTGTGTTTGACTCTCACAGACTACACAGGCTCCCACGGTACAGAGACAAGGTATTGGGCTGAACTCTCTGAGTTCATCGGTCAGTTGGTGACTCGTGTTTGCTCAACACTTGCTAAGTACATGGTTGGTGCCACCGTCAGTAGATGGGAGACTTCAAGGACAAACAGGCCTAGCCTCTGTTCTGAGGGAGCTTCCATGCTGGGGGCTAATGTACCATGAAAAACACAGAGGAATGTTCCAGAAGGTCAGCAGAGCAGGAAGAACTTCTTTGGATATTCAGACTGACCCCCGAGCTCATAACACCAAAGGTTAGACCAGAATGTGACTTGAGTCAGGAACTGTCATAAGCGGAGCCAGGCACAGGCCCTGGACCTCTGATCTCAACCTTTCAGGATCTGTTCCAGGCTCCTTGAGGCTCTTGCATCTGCTATCCACTCCCAGAACTACACCAAGACCCAGAATCCTCAGGAAGCCAGCCTTACACTCCAAACATGCAGCAGTGAACAGGACGCTGATTTGAAGATTTGAACTATCTCTACCTGGCAGGCAGTTGTAGTCCAGGCTCAAAGGCAGAGGTCATATTCCAGGTCCCCTTTGTGCTCCCTCCTGGAGCTCTGCACAAGGCAGAAGCACACTCAACCCTTGGGGATTCCATGGATTTCAAGTGGACACCTCCAAACCCTTAGCCATTGAACCCCTGAGGTTCTATGCTGCAGACCACCAGCTGAGAAAACAGACCAAGCCTGTAGCTTCAGCTTGCTCTCCCCACAGTCTCTGTTAACTGGTGGCCAACACTTGATCACTGGGAGCTTGGCCATAAAAAGCCAGGTTACCGGAGCTCCAAATACAGCCAGGAGCTGGTGATGCCCGGTTCATGTTCCCTGTGTCCATGCCCCACTGGGGACTGGCCCCTTCAACACAAATATGTTCCCCACCAGCCAACCCTCTCTTCCAGCCCAGTGCACCCTTGGCACTGAGGCCCTTCTCCCCTGACTTAGCATTTTAATGTCACTGTCCCTCGGTTCTCTACTTTTGCCATAAAGAGTCATGTCTGGAAGAATTAGTATGTACTTGACAAAAATATGAGCCACAGCTCACAAGCCGGGCCAGCACAGCCTTCTGCCTTCTTCCTCCCCGTCACCTCTCCCTGAACATTCACATACCTCTTCCCTCCCTCCTCCACCTCCATATTCCTTTTAGTTTTTGTTTGGTTTGTTTGTTTGTGGCAAGATTTCTCTTCATGGCCCTGGCTGTCCTGGAACTCGCTATGTAGACCACACTGACCTCAAACTCACAGAGATCCCCCTGCCTCCTGGCATTTCAGTTTTATGAAGCAGGGTCTCATTATGTACCTAGAACTCACTATATAGACCAGGCTGGCCTCGAACTCAGAGATCTGCCTGCCTCTGCGTCCAGAGTGCTGGGACTGAAATCATGCACCATCATGCCTGGTTCTTTTTATTTGTATTTGTTTAAGGTTTTCAGTTGGTTGGATTTTTTTTTTTTTTTTTTTGAGATAGGATCTCACTATATAGCACATACTGGCCTTGAACTCACAACATTGCCTCTACTGTGAGGTCTCCTAGGTGGTATGGTTACAAGTGTGAGGCCCTATGAGCAGCCGTTGCAGTCCACATTCTAAGCTCACCGCAGAGACGGTATACAAGGGATGCCTCTGGCCCTTTGTTCTTGCCGTCTCTGTACCTGGTTACTCTATGACAAACACAGCACTGTGTCTTATTATGTGACTTCTTTGTTCAGTTTGTTTTGCTTTGTTTTGTTTGAGACAGTGTCTCATGTAGCCTAGGCTGGCCTTGACCTCAAGATCCTCCTGCCTCTGTCTCTTGGACCCTGGGGTGGCAGGCATGTGTCAATATACCCTGCTTTGCTTTGGTGTTTTGAGATCCTATTCTGTGTCACCCAAGCTGATCTTGAACTTGGTTCTCCTGCCTCAGCCTCTCGGGCCCTAGAATCATAGGCAGGCTTGGTGACTGCTCTCTGGTCACGTCTCCATCAATAGCAGGTCTCAGATGACTCTTTCCTCCACTCCCTCCTTGGGAGTTCCCCGGCTCCCAGGCATCTCTAAGTCACCTCTAGGCATGGCAGGGAAGGTGCTCTCCTAACCTGCCCTAGATATGGTTTCTGGAGTCAGGTGGCACATCCTCCCAACACCTAGGACCGAAGCCACTGCGGCAGAAACACATGTCTGCTGCACAGTTGAGCCCTTGGGTTTCAATAACTACAAAAGGAATAGGGGGGAAAAAAAACCAGTCTGGGGACTGGAGAAATGGCTCAGTGGTTAGGGCCACTGGCTGTCTTCAATTCTCAGCATTCACCTGGCAGCTCACAACTGTCTGTAAGTCTAATCCCAGGGCATCTGACACCCTCACATAGACATGCAGGCAAAATACCAAATGCACATGAAATAAAAATAAACTAATTTATTTTAAAGTCTGGGAATGTTTCCATATTCCATAACATTCAATTAACCAGAATCACCCACTGAGCATGTCTCCTGGGGGATTTATTGTGTAAGCACCTCTCACAGGAGAGTCACAGAAATTCATGAAGATTCAGTAATGCAAGAGCTCCCTTTCTTTCACCCGGATTTTGGGAGGAGTGTGGGAAGGAGGGGACAAGGACAGGGCTAAGTTCCTCTCTGACTAAAAGAATGGCTGTATGATTTGCCCAAGGTCGGTAAACAAGCTTGGATCAAAGTCAAGAGGAAGACACAGAAGTCCTGCCTCTGCCTCCTACTGATTCCCAAGACCAGCCCCCATCTCATCATGGATCAAGAAGAACCAGAAAGATGGCTCAGTGCATAAGGATGCTTACCTCTAACCCTGACCACCATGGGTAGCATCCCTAAAGCCCTCGGGTGGAAGATGAGAACCAACTTCCACAGGTCGTCCTCGGGCATCCATACGTGAGCCATGGCATGCTCACACCCACAGACATATAAAAATAAACAACTATACAGGCCGGACATGGGGACACTCACCTCTAATCCCAGCACTTGAGAAGGAGAGGCAGACAAATCTCTGTGAGTTAGTTGAAAGCCAGCCTGGTCTACAGAGTGAGTTCCAGGCTAGTTAAGGCTACTTTTGTGAGACTCTATAAACCAAGAAAGCAAAGAAAAGAAAAGAAAATGGGTGGATAAGGAAATGAACTTCCACAACCCAGCGGTCACTCTCCCACGGAATCCTGAATAAGTGTGCACAGGAATTCCTTCTTCTTTCTCAGTCGTGAGACTGAGCCCCGATCCCAAGCAGGCCTCTTCTATAGAGCCTGAGTCCCAGCTCAATCAATTTAAAGCGTGGTTCTGTCCAGCCCCTTGCCATGTCTGCCGGTACAGGCAAGGAAACAACGGATGTTACGACAGCTTACATCCCACAGTGGAGAACCACCAGGTCCACACACTGAAAAGAAATAAAAGGATATGTTGAAACTCAAACCCTCAAGCTCCTTCCCACACGGTGCTTGTTAACTCCAAAAGGGAAGAAAGCATCTTCACAGTAAATGTACCCAGGTGCTCAGGTAGCACCAACAGACTCCCGTGACCACAGGGGACATGGGATCACTTCTTGGGATCTCTGACAAACACAGTTAGGAGCAAAAAGCCAGTAACACAGAATAAGAAGCATTCTCTTCTAAGTTTTATTTTGTTTTGCTTTGAGACAGGGTCCCATATAACTCAATCTGTTCTCAGCTCACCCTAAAGCCTCAGACAAGGTTCAACATCTAATCCCCCTGCCTCCACCTTCATGGCATGTGCAACCATGTCTAATTTATGGAGTCCTGGGTATCAAACCCAGGGTTTTCTGCATCTTAGCAAGCACACTCTACCAACTGAGCCACATACCCCCTCATCTATCTTTTCTTCCTTTCTTTCTTTCTTTCTTTCTTTCTTTCTTTCTTTCTTTCTAGAAAGAGCCCTGCTACATAGCCTGGACTGGCCTGGAACTTGCCTCTGGTCCTCCTGCCCCTGTCTGGGGTTATAACCATGCTCACCATACCCTGTTACTATATGGGTCCTGCCTCAAGCTCCCAGGTGTTAGCATCACAGATATGCACTGCCAGACTTGGTCCCCACTGTCTTTTAAAGCACCAAGGTCACCAATATCAAAACCAGACTGAAGAAACTTCTAAAACTAAAGGAAATTGAAGAAAATCGACAGCTAAACACACCTCATGATTCAGAACTCAAGGCTTCTCCTATAAAGACCATTGTTAGACAACTGGAAAATCTTGATTAGGGTTTGAGGATTAGACCATGGTAAGGTGTCATGTGAACTTCCTGGTTCAGCTAGCTGTAGGGTAGCTTTGAGGGACAGTGTCCTTGTGGGCAGGAAGCACAGCACAGTACCCAGGGTGAAAGACCATGACACCAGCAGCTTCCTCTCCAGCCCAGGATAAGGGCAGTGGGTGGGAAGTGGGAGCATAGTGGACTTCAACTTATCTGAACATTGAGAGTCATTTACAAAGTCAGACAGGGCGGCAAGATGGCTCAGGGGTAAATATGCTTTCAATGAAAGGCTGGTGAACCACGTTTGATTCCTGAAACCCACAGTGGAAGGGGAAAACCAACTCCCAAAAGTTGTTCTCTAACTTCCTCATGTGCCACATACATACACTCACATACACACGCATACCCACATATACACACACATAAACATACATACATACACACATACATATACACACACATGCACATACTCAATACATACACACACATACACACACTCACATACACACATCTACACATATATACACACATCACACAGACACACACATATACTCACACACATACACATGGGTGCGCACACAACACAAACACACAGAGACACACAGACACACATACTCACACATTCACACACACATAGACATATATGCACACACCTCACACACACACATAAAATATAGGGAAAAGCACAGATGACTCATTCATTCTCAGTGAGAACAGTCGCTTCCTTCTCTAGGTCTCAGCTCCAATATCTATACGTAACACAACACACACCTTTCCTAGCGCCATGACCTGGCTCTCACCATCTTAAACAGAGCAGCTGTGGTCATGGCACAGGACTCTCATGAGATCCACCTATTAAACACGTTCTCTGGTCTAACGGTGGGGAGGCAGCTCGCCAGACCCTCCCTCACTTGAGACTCCAGCTCCATCCTCCCTATCCCCCTTTGCCACTCCTCCCGGCTGCACATCATTCTGCCCTGCTTCTGAGGTCTCCGGAACGCTACTGTGCCCAGAGAGATTGAAGCGGGAGCTTCAGGACTTAGCCTTCAGGATGTCACCACCCTCTCCTGAGCTGGAAATATTTCTTTGGTCTGACACTGGTACCATGTCTGGAGTGAACAGACATTTGCCCACATCTCCCCAGGAAAAGTCACACGACAGGCCAGCAGTTGTTTTTTGTTTGTTTTTTTCTGGTTGTTTTGTTTTGCCAGACAGGGTCTTACACCATAGCCCCGGTTGCCTTCCAACTCCAAGCAATCCTCCTGTCTCAGTCTCCCAAGGGCTGGGATTACAGCTACATGCCCCCAAACCCAGCACAAACCCTGACATTTTTCAGAACTATGTGGTTTTTTTTTATCTTGTGTGTATATGGTGTGTGCATATGTGTGTGTGCACATACATGTACATGTGTATATGGGGCCACTTGCCTGTACACGCCTGTGCAGAAGCCAGAGGTTCACGTGTGGTGTCTTCTTCAATCGTCTTCATGTTGTCTTGGTTTGTAGTTGGTTTGAGGCTGGGTCTCTCTATGTAACCCTGTCTTGCCTAGAACTTGCTGTGGAGACCAGGCTAGCCTCAAAGTCACAGAGTCCTATACCCTTATCTCCGATTTCCACATAACACACCAAAATTAAATAGTCTTGAGAGCTATGGAAACCCTTGGGTCGATAGAAAAAGCACCAGATTCAGCTCTCTCTCTACTCCGTGGTAATGGAGCCTCTAAGAGACTGACCCTGGAGCCGCCTCCTCCTGGCACAGTAGGTCAGATGGGATGGTGGCCACTTGACCCACACTCTGAGCCCATTGGCTGGTTGTTCCCAGGAATGTGGAATTACAGAGCCAAAAGGCTGAGCTGGAAAAATGACCAACGAGATTCTCAGCGCACACTCATTGTTCACATTGTGAAAAGAACCACAGCCAAGTTCAGGCCGAGGTTCTGAGAGGAAAATTCAAAGGAAGAGAGATGGAGATGGAGCTCAGATGCGTGGCTTGGTTGGTGGAGGGCGAGCCTCCCCAGTGTTCACAAAGTCCCGGGTTAGTCCCCAGCAACACAAGAGCTAGGAGCAGCACACTGCCGCAATACCAGCACTCGGAAGATATAGGCAGCGGAACAGAAACTTATTTTGCCTCTGTAGTGAGTACGGTGGGCAGCCTGGGCTACATGACCCCCTGCCTCAAAACAAACCAACAAAAAAACAAACAGAAATAAAAAATAATAATAATAGCAAACAGAACAGTGTCTCTCCACTTTGCTCTGCGTGGACACTTGTGTGTATGAATTCATCCCCCAGCCCCCCGCCCCCCAGATACCCTATAAAGAACCTTATTCACACTTTACAGGCGTTAAAGTTTTAGCACAAAGTCTGTTCAGGTCCGGACTTCCAGTCCTAATGCCATGAGTCCCACACTGTCACTGGACCCCTCTGAGGACATCTTTACTCCTTGACTCAAAGCAGCCTGTGACAAGAGGCAGATTGATATCCATGTGCCCTGGTCACTAAGTGTCATATAAGAGGACCTATTAAGATCCAAGTAGCTCATCCCCCTCCTTCTCCCTTCCTGTGTCTTGTAGGGGACAAAGGTGAAAGGTCACTGCTGGATACATGTAAGTCAGGAGCCTCAGAGGCAGATTCGGGGATACTGGGAACCTCTCCCCACCAACCCACCACCACAGGCCCACGTGCCTGGGAACCCTACCTCACCTACAGCCTGTCAGGAGGAGCTGAACCCTGGGGCCTCCGAGCAGAGGTTTGTGTGGCTCTGCCTGGGGCCTGGGCACACAGCCAGAAAGGACAGGAGGCAAGGTCTTTTCCTCCGGGCATCAGGTTACCACCAAGAGCTCAGAGTTGCTGGTCAGCTGACAGAGCCCAGAGTCTATTTGAGAAGCCACCATAGGCTTGAAGAGACAGGGTGAGGGGACACTGCTGAGAAAAGGAAGAGCAAGGGAACCAGGGACAGAGTGGGCCCAGCCAGGGGACTGGGCCCAGACACAAGGTCTCCAGAACGGAACAACCTCAGCTGGGGAGGACGGTCTGCAGCTGCCAGGCTGCACTGACACTGGGCACAGTTATGGCCTGGCACCAGCCCCAGAAACCTCCATTGTCCCTGGTTTTGCTGCTGCCCGCGCCCGGGGCTGGGACTCTCTACCAGCTCCCTGGTCCCCAGATGAAAGAAGCTTTCTAAGAGTCGTAAAACTGTGCCCCCTCGGAACAATGGGTCCTTATGTGGCTGCACCCTCCTCATAAACTCCCAGCAGCAGCACCCAAGAAGCTGCAGGCCCCGGCTTTATAGACTGGCTTTCTGGAGCAGCCCCATTGCTCATTAACATCCAGCCTCCCAGTCCTTCTATGAGGCTCTGCTGGATGGCTTCCCATTCAAAGAGGCTCACTGTGCGCCAGCCCCGCCCCCACCCCCAGCAGCCCTGCCTGCCTGAGGCTACAAAGCCAGAACCCTGCCAGTGAAATCGAGAACTCCTGCCACTGTGACCCTCAACACTGCATAGATCTCAGATCACAGCAGATGGGATTCAGCACACTAAAGACCTAAGGCAGAGGAGGACCTGAACCCAGCCCCTCATGAAGCCCAGGATTCCCCACCAGCTCAGACTCACACACTGCCATCATCCATTCCCCCCCCAAAAAGCCCTCCCCCACCCCTCCCCCACCCCAAACCCTTACAATTACTCGGGCTGCCTCAAGCTCAGTGCTCTCCATGCCTAAGCCCCTTCCCTCTCACAAGAACAAGTTTCCAAGATCCCTCTTCACATGACGAACTGAAGCACAGAGAAGGCAAGTAATCTGCCTGAGACACACAGCAAGTAAGCCCTACATTCTAGGTCCACCTCTTACCTCCCCAAAATTTCATAAGCGGGGTTCAGCTGCATGGCTCTGGATTAAATCCTCCTTAAGGTCACTGAAGATATGTGGCTCACATTTATTTTTTCTGTGCTATGGAATTAAACCTAGGACTTGCTCACGCCAGAAAACCACACCATCGCAAAGCTGACATTCACTCTTTCCCGGGTAAGTGCCTTCTAAGTACTGAAGCCCTAAGCCTGCTCCCTGCTGGATAACCAGATGCCGATATTGCCACTTGAACTCTTCAGAGGCAGAGCCAAGCCTGGGAAAGACGAAGTGGGAAAGGGCTCACCCACACTCCTGCAAAGCAATGTCCGTGCGGGTGCCAGTGCTGGACTTGCTTCTCGGGATCACTGCTCTTCCTGAGACCACCAGCCTGAGAGTCAGGACACCTGATTCCCTCACCTGACACACATGCATTCCCTAAGGGCCAGGCCATCCCTACACATCCTTTTAGAAACTAGAAGTCTAGCCGAACATGAGAACGATGTCTCCGCAGTCCCTCAATCCCAGGGGGCCACTTGGGACATTTCTGGCTCCATCCATACCTGTGCCCTTGGCTCCCTGTGCAGTCTACTGTCTGCCTCTCCTGGGCTTCTGTTGGTTTCCTTTCCACCCCTGCACCCTGCAGAGACAATCTGAGGAAGTAAGGTGTGGTGACATACACCTATTCCCAGGATCCAGGAAGCAGAGGCAGGAGGACTGTAAAATCATGGGTGGCATGGACTACATAGCAGTTCCAAGCTAGCCTGGGCTACATAGGGAGGCCCTATCTCCAAAGATAAATCCAAAGACAAAGAGAAGGATGATCTATAGCTCCTGCCTGGTTATTGCTTTGTGTACACTCCACTCCTGCCTGACAGACAGATGGGCAGCTATGCCGTCCCAGGCCCTGCAGAATCCCTCAGACCTGATTAGCTACCAGCCATGGCCAGCCCTATGTGGACATGGTTCTTTCATGGCCTGCCCAGGCCTGGGAAGCTGGCTTGGTGACCTGGCCTGTGTCACTATCCCCTGCCACCTCTGCTATCTCTGGGGAAAGCAACCTTCCCAGAGAAACTCCTGGATACTGTGGTTCATCAGAGCCAGGCCTGGAGTTGGCTGTGGCATCAGCAGCAGCACCATCAGCATCATCCCCTTCATCACCCCCATCACCCCCATCACCTCCATCAGCATCATCCCCTTCATCACCCCAATCACCTCCATCACCTCCATCAGCATCATCACCTCTCCAGGTACTCGCTGGCTGCTGGGTGTTGGGCCTTTCCCTTAATGATCCCATGAGATCACAATAATCTCTCCAGGTAGGAGCTACCACCATCCTCTGCTACACACAAGGAAGCTGACCAACAGTGACAACCAACCCACAACACTAGGGACTGTAGTGCTTGCTCAATTATCTGTCACCTCTGCTACCCCAACCCCCCCACCCCAAGGCAGGATCCTGTCTGTTTAGCAAAAGCATATCTCCAGAACATAGTGCCTGGCACTGGATAGGCATTTGATAAATGGCCTTTGGATGCATGGGATGGATAGGTGGGTGAGTGGCTAGATGGATGAATGGGTGGGTGGGTGGATGGATGGATGATGGATGGATGGATGGATGGATGGATGGATGGATAGATGGATGATGGATGGATGGATGGATGGATAGATGGATGGGTGGGTGGATGGGTGGATGGTAGATGTATATAGATACATGTGTGGGATAGCTCAATGTATAAATAGATCAGTGGGGGGATGGAAATAGTAGGTAAGTAGGTATAAAATGGATTAATGAATGAGAAATGGAAAGATAGATGAATAAAAAATATATGGATGGTAGATGAAGGTGGAGATTGATGGATGGATGGTGACTAGCCGCGTAGAAATGGGTAGAGGCAAGCTGAAGAGTTAAGAGCACCGTCTGCTCTTACAGAGGACCTCTGTTCAATCCCCAGCACCCACACAGCAGCTCACAACTGTTTGTTAACCCCATTTCCAGGGGATCCTACGCCCTCAACACAGACATACATGCAGGCAAAACACTGATGTATACAAAAAAATAAACAAATCATTAAAAATATTTTTTTTTAAAAAAGAAACAGTGGAGAAACATTGGATGAATGGACAGACAGATGGACAGATAGAAGGATGACATGGGAGAATACAACTGAAAACGAAGATGAAACAGACAGTGGGTCATGACTCCTCCACTCCCAGCCACTCCCCCCCCCCCCCCCGCCCCACCCCAGGAGAAGAGGAGGAAGATAAGTGTGGTTTCCTTGTTTACTGGGAAAATCCCCTGGCAAGGCTTCCAGAGAAGACAGAGAGGAGTGTGTTGACATTTTTAGGAACAAGGAAATAAGGAGTGCGGAAGGATGAGCCACCTTGAGAAGGCCGCGTGACAGCAATGGCAGAAAGGATCCCGCAGTCCCTTCCCCAACACCTCCATGCCAGGGCATTGCACCAACCTTAAGCTCCTGTCTCCAGATGGGGCTGGGAGGAGGGTAGGCAGCCATAAACTGTACCTAGCAAAGTGAGCTCCCTGCCCTATGGGTGCAGGGCGGGGCCTGGGAACAGAGCTGTGGATTTAGTTCAAGTCACCCCTCCTTTACCCAGGAGCTCTCAGACCCCGGAGTGGTGAACATCCTGACAGCCCAGCACTTGCCAGGCTCGCTCTCCTTCAGAGAGAGATCTCATGTGACCCACAAGCCCTCCTACCTCATTAATTCTGACCCGTGGCTCAAGCAGGGCAGATTCTGGGGCAAGATAGTGTGAAGAGTTATGCCCTCCTTGCTCAGAGGGCAATTTCCTGTTGGAGAGGCAAGACTCATAGCAGGGGCATCGAAACACAAGACCTGGTGTTCTAGTTGCCAGAACAATGTTAAGAAAGAAAAAAAAAAGACTGGGCACTGCTTGCCTGGCAAGCAA
This sequence comes from Rhabdomys pumilio, assembly GCA_030674055.1. NCBI lineage: Eukaryota > Metazoa > Chordata > Mammalia > Rodentia > Muridae > Rhabdomys > Rhabdomys pumilio. The sequence continues at coordinate 12,243,029 of JANHMN010000004.1, read as the reverse complement.
GAAATCCTGGGTTTGGTCTTCAGCCGCTGCATGAAGCCGACGTCACCGTGCATGCTGTAACCCAGCACTTGGGAGGAAGAAGCAGAAGAAACAGAAGTTCAAGGTCATCCTTCAGTAAACGAGACGGGGCTACATGGAGATCCCGGGGCAGGGGGAGAGAAAAAGAAAGAGGACGAAGTATGTGGCTTCCTGACCCTTAGAGACAGCCATCCCGTGGCATAAATTAAATATGTCATTGTGATCTGAGGCAGCATCAGGAGGTGTCCTGCCAGGCTGGAACTTGTCCATTTATAAGAAAGAAGGATAGAGTGTCGGGGTCACTTCTATGCACCAACTTTCGAGACACATTGGGAGAATGCATACTCTCACCAGCTCTGGAAGCCCAGGGTTGGACAAGTGACTCACCCAAGGAAAGTATAGAGCCAAGCTCAGAACCCCAGCCTGACCCCTGAGCCCATCCTTCCCTACCACTGATAGAGAGGACTTTCACCATGAGGCCCTTCTCCCCAAGATGAGCCCTCGGTGTCCAGGATTTATTCAGGCTTGTGTGATCACCACTCCAGTCTCCCTCAGTCCTCTCCCACCAGAGGCCACAGATTCCTATTTCCTTCCTGGGCACTGTGGCTGTGCTGACCTGGGACAGAGGCAGAAGCCACTGGGCTCCTGGTGACCTCAGGGTCAGAGATGAAGGGCTTTCATAATTGATAGAAATCAATGCTCTTCTTTCCCAGAAGGGGAAACTGAGGCCCCAGGTGTGTGGGTTTGGGGGCGGGAACAAGAGTTTCCTGGAGGTCACAAAGGAAGAATAAAGCTTCTGTCGAGCAAAGGTGGTGGCCTGTTGGCTCCAGGCCCAATGGCTCTGAAAAACAAGTCCACTGTAACCTCTTTTTATCAGATTGAAGGAACGCTTATCAGCTAACTCGCTCAGGGGAAGAGATGGGGTAGGGAGGGGTGTGGGGAATGGGGAAGGGTAGTTTGTTTGTCTGAAGCCCTGGCTCCCTCTCTCAACTGGCCATCACCTGGTGAGCTGAGTCGGGGAACATAAGCTCTCCCCCCCACGCACACACCCAGTTCCTGGTGTTCCCCTACACTGAAGGAATCTGGGAGAGGGGTCCTCTCAACCCAAAGCTCAAGACCGAAGGGAGGTACAAGGGCAGCCACAACACCTGCTCGGATCCCTCTTCTCAGCTCCTGGGACTTGTTCCCTGGAGTCTGGTTTTCAGGAATCCCAGAGTCTCTAAATTGGTCCTTTTTATTTTTATTTATTTTTCACATTTTTGGTCAGGTCTGGTGGCAAACCTGCCTTTACCCACCGAGCCACCTTGCAAGCTCTCCAAAAACCTGCTTCCTGCTCAGCTCCTCAGAACCCTGGAGACCTCTGGTCCCCAGAGAGCTTGCATTCTAGGAGTGATGTCCACTTCAGGGGACACACAGACCTGTTCGGTACTCTTGCCTGGTGAGCTTAACTGAGCTCAGTCTCAGCTTCTCCCCCACCCCCCAACCCCCAACCCCCATCACAGGACCGGTGATCACAAAGGAGCAATGTCAAAAATCTTACAGCCGCTGAGCTAATGAGATGGCTCAGGGGATGGGGGGCACTTCCCCTCCGCTCGCACGTGTACACATTAAGGAAAAAGAATTGTAATGAGAAATGTTTAAGAGGTTTGAGGTCACTCTTTTAGAAAGTACCTCAGTCGTGAGGGCTACAGATCAAGACTCTGACAGTCAAGGAAGGCGGGCAGACATTGGGTGAGCAGCTGCCTGCACTGTGTGGAGGTTTGGCCCTTGTCAGCTTGTGTTTTTGCCTTGAGGGAGAAAGGAGCTGCCGTTGTGGAGACAGGATCTCACATTGTAGCTCAGGATGGTCTCAAACTCACAGCAATCCTCCTGCCTTGGCTTCCTGAGTGCTGGGATTACAGGTACAAGACACCATACCAGCGTTTTGGTTTTCGTTTGGTTTTGGTTTTCAAGACAGGCTTTATCCATATAGCCCTGGCTATCCTGGAACTCACCCTGTAGACCAGGCTGGCCTTGAACTCAGAAATCCCAAGGAGCATACCAGCACCACCCAGCCTAATCCCAACTTTTTTTTTTTTTTTTTTTTTTTTTTGATTTTTTTAGAGACAGGGTTTCTCTGTATAGCCTTGGCTGTCCTGGAACTCACTCTGTAGACCAGGCTGACCTCAAACTCAGAAATCTGCCTGCCTCTGCCTCCCAAGCGCTGGGATTAAAGGCGTGCGCCACCACCACCCGGCTTGTCCCAACATTTTAAAATAAACTTAGTCATGACTAGTTAGAGCCCTCCGGGAAATGGGGCTGTCAGGAGAGCTCTGTGTGGCTTATGGTCTGCACATGGCAGTGCCCAGGAAGTAGATTCTTCGCCACAGCAGAGTAGAAGCCATTACAGCGCTGTCACAAGGAGCGAGGAAAAGCAGATTCCTCTTGTGATCTCCTACCCATGACTGTCCTCCACACTGAGGGGGATGTCTCTCTGCTTGATGACAGGGATACGAAAGGACCACCCTCCCAAACCCTCAAAGTCCTCAGCTCTCGGAGGACAGAGGCAGGTGGGCGGTAGCCACGAGCTGGGCCTCAGTGTGTGAGGCAACCCCACCTCTGACACTTCTACCAGGCTCCCAAGGGTCCTCCAACCAAAACCTAAAAGGTGAGGAGGTGGCCAGGGAAAGGAAAAACCCTTGAATCCTCACTGTCTTGTAGCCATGTGGCCTCAGGCAGGATGCCTGACCTCTCTAGGCCTCGGCCCCATAACTATGAGGTCAGTCACCATGGGGTTGGTTGTCCCCACCCTGTCCAGCTAGCTAGGCTGTGAGTGCCCTAGAGGACCAGCAACGTGCATAGCTTTGTAAACTGTGAAGTACCTTGGCGAGACACTGCCTTACTGATCACCAGAGTCCCTCCACAGAGAGCAAGAGGAGGCAGGAGATAGCAATAATTTGAAAGAAGAAGCAGACTTAGGACCGAGGCCTCCCTGTCCCCTGCCACGCCCACTCTTCCTCCTCCTTAAACCCCAGGTCCCCTTTTCGTCATCTGTGAGAGCTTCAGGAAGTTCCTTCGCCTCTCTGGACCTGTGATCAGGGTAGCACATGCTCGGTGGGAATATCGAAGGATTAAACTCGTCACGCAAGCACCGCACTGTGGTAGCCAAATGAAAACATGAAGTAGGGGCCTGGTTGAGTTCATGATGTTATCATTGGCCAGACGTTGACCGAACAATGAAACAGATCCTTTGAAAGCAGTGAGCTGTGGTCCATCACCAGAGGGAGTCAAGCTGTGGCTAAATAGCAACCTGTCAGAGACTCAGGGCAAGACTGACCTTTAAAATGCCACCCAACCACAAACGGGTACAATCCCTGCCAAGGAGACTGTCCCTCCCTCTAGATGTGAATGGCAGGGATGAGATGGAACAGGACTGACAGAGGAAGCCACCAGGGTAAGAACACGGGAGAGCCAAGCAGGTAACCATGGACTTGCTAATGTACGACCACCCTGCCACCTCGGCTTTCTCTGAGGGTTCAGAGCCTCAATTTACCAGCTATAAAGATGTTCTGAAGCCACCACCACCCTTCTCAACCTCTGTAAGCCTAAAAATGGGGTAGGGGAATCCCCATCACACATCTGTGCTCATGGTTCCTCCAGGTCCCGCCTCCCACATCACCCTCATTTACCCCCCAAGACTCAGGGTCACCACTGCAGAATGGTCAATAAAGGTCTCTCTGAGACCTCCCAGGCATCTCCAAGCCTCCCTGCCATTTTGGGGAGAGCCGGGCATCCCAGAGTCCAAAGGTGTCAACACAGGAGACCCTCACCACCTCCATCACATCCAAAGAACCCCCTCCAGTCCTGCAAAGAATGGAGAGGGCTTAACTGGGAAAGACTGACTCACCTGGATTGTGTACAGTTCAACCGTGGTCCTCAGGGGAGAAGATGCCAGTGATGGGGCAGGAGCCACCAGCAGGCAAGCATCTGGTGGGGAAGCTGCTGGTGGAGCGAGCAGGAGCCTCCGGTCTGATACACTCGGGCTCCTGAGCCAGGCCTGGCTGGGCTTGTTGACAGCCCAGCTGTATGAGTCACTTACCAGCCAGACCTGCCGGGCTGGTGCATTGGATGCGGAGGCGGAGGCGGGCAGAGGGTGGAAGACTGAAGGACCGGAGGGGGCCCTGGCCTCTATCACCAGGAAGAGTTAGGCTGAATCAGTCCCAGCCTGGCTGCGTGTATATATCCCTTAACCCAGCCCAGGAAGCCCAGGAAGTTAGCCAGGGTAGAAAGAAGGGACTAAGAAACAAAGATGAGAGTCCAAGAAGTGTTGGGCGCAGGGGTAAGCTCTGCCTGCTGTCCCCTGGTTGGATGGGGCTCAAGACAAGACTCCGGGAGGAGTGGAGCCTTATATGATTCAGATCCTTTAACTAGGGAAGATGGTAAGGGGCAGCCATACACTGGAGGGGAGCGAACCTCTCAAGGACAGCTGAGTGACAGCTGTGTGACCTTAGACGAGCGGTCTGGTCTCTCTGAGTCTCAGTTATCTGCTTGTTAAACTGCAGGTGTAATAATAGTAATAATAACAGCCTCTGAATGATAGCGCTGTCGGGAGGAGCAGGGTCACCCGCAGTCAGTGACAGCAGCTCGGGTCACAGAATACAATAGGTCTTCGGCGCTGCAGGACAGGGAATGCCTTGCCATAGTCGTCTTTCTCACTGTCAGTGCCCATGAGCACAGATTTGCCCAACACCTCTCTCGTCAAGAACACAGGCGTCTAAATATCAGCAAAGTCTGGCTGGAGAAACGGCTCAGTGGTTAAGAGCGCTGACTGCTCTTCCAGAGGTCCTGAGTTCAATTCCCAGCAAACACATGGTGGCTCACAACCACCTGTAATGGGATCTGATGCCTTCTTCTGGTGTGTCTGAGGACAGTTATGGTGTACTCATATAAAATAAATAATTCTTTAAAAGGAAAAAAAAACAGGGAGGGGGCTGGAGAGATGGCTCGGTGGTTAAGAGCACTGACTCTGACTGCTGCTCTTCTAGAGGTCCTGAGTTCAATTCCCAGCAAACGCATGGTGGCTCACAACCATCTGTAATGGGATCCTATGCCCTCTTTGGGTGTGTCTGAGGACAGCTATAGTGTACTCTCACACATAAAATAAATAAATCATTAAAAAAAAAAGAAAGAAAGAAAGAAAGAAAAGAAAAGTTCGTTAATCACAAGTGCTCTGCTTACTTCTTGAGCCCCAGGAAAGCCCAGCTGGAGATACGAAGGTAGCCCCACCTCCTCACACCAAACCACCCCACCCCAACCCCCACACCAAAGCAGTTCTGTGCTCTTGGAAAACCCAAAGCCTGAGGTGTTAGATCAGCGACAGGCAACTGCAATCCTAGAGCTAAATCTGGCCTGTCCTTGCTTGCCTAAACCAAGCACATGTGTAGCCGAATGTAATCGTGCTTGTCATCACAGCCCTGGGAACACCGAGGCAGGAGGATCTCTGGGAGTCAGAAGCTGGCCTCCGGCTGCATGGTAAGTTTCACAAGTGGAGACGCTGTCACTAAAACACAAAGCAAACAGAAACATGTGCATTCGCTCCTCCATTCTGTCCAGTTTGGTCTGTAAACACCGCAGCCTAGCTGAGTCCTGACAGAGACTGCAGTCCCAAAAAGCCCCAGGAGTTACACTGGCCCCTTAGGAAGAAAACCTGACAATGGTGACTTTGATGTTGGTGATGGTGGTGGTGATGATGGTGGTGTGGTGCTGGGCAGTGGTGGCGCACGCCTTTAATCCCAGCACTTGGGAGGCAGAGGCAGGCAGATTTCTGAGTTCGAGGCCAGCCTGGTCTACAGAGTGAGTTCCAGGACAGCTAGAGCTACACAGAGAAACCCTGTCTCGAAAAAAAATGGTGGTGGTGATGATGATGATGATGATGATGATGATGATGATGGTGATGGTGGTGATGATGATGGTGATGATGGTGATGGTGGTGATGATGGTGGTTAAACTCCTCATCCCATCATCATTTTTGCCTCAAACTCCTTACCCTAGATGCTTTCTATTGCCGTGGTAAAGCACTATGACCAAAAGCCACTTGGGGAAGACAGGATATTTCTGCTTACAGTTCATCACGGAGGGGAGTCAAGGCGGGAGCTGAAGCAGAAGCCGTGGAGGGACACTGCTCACTGAGCCGCTCTCCGTGGCTTGCTCGGTTTGCTTTCTTCCTTTCTTTTTTCAAGATTTATTTATTTATTTATTTATTTATTTATTTATTTATTTATTTATTGTATGTGAGCACAATGTTGCTGCCTTCAGACACACCAGAAAAGGGCATCAGATCCCATTACAGATGGTTGTGAGCCACCATGTGGGTTGCTGGGACTTGAACTCCAGTCCTCAGAAACAGCAGTCAGTGCTCTTAACCACTGAGCCGTTTCTCCAGCCTCCTGCCTGCTTTCTTCTTCTTCTTCTTCTCCTTCTTCTTCTTCTTCTTCTTCTTCTTCTTCTTCTTCTTCTTCTTCTT
>JANHMN010000004.1:12223278-12236499 GCA_030674055.1 Rhabdomys pumilio | reverse complement strand
TTCTTCTTCTTCTTCTTCTTCTTCTTCTTCTTCTTCTTCTTCTTCTTTTTCTCCTTTCCCTTCTTCTTCCTCCTCCTCTTCTTTCTCCTCCTCTTCCTCCTTCTTCTCTTTCTTTTTAATGATTCATGTAGCTGGTATTCACTACTCTGTGGGTTCTTCTTTCTTCCATCCTTCTCCACCCCTTCTCTTTCACCATTTCAAACCCCTAACACTAGTTAGGAGAGAAAAAAAAAGGGATGGAGGGGATAGAGGGAGACCTGCTAGGGATGTTGAGTTCCTTGGGGCAAGATTGATCTTCCTGTCAGTATATCTAATTTCTTCTTCTTGCTGTTTTTTTGTTCATGACTACTTAACAAACTGCACCCAACAATGGCCAACCAACAACCCACCTCACTTCTCAAGGACCTAGCATTTGTGTACCCTCTGAAAAGTCTCCAGAATCCCAAACATCACACAATCACAGAAACTATCTGCGGCTGGCAAAACCACGCCTCTGCTAGAGCACGAGGCAAATCTTCGTCAGCTGCTGTGGACAGTTGGAAGCAGCCCCACATCCCTTCACCTGGGATTAAAACAAAAACACATTCTTAATACTATTTCTATGTTTCTTAAAGAAACCAAAATCCCAAAATTCTCACTACAGATTTATTTGTTCTTATTCTATAGGCTTTGGTGCTCTGCCTGAATGTGTGTGTACGAGTGTCTGATCCCCTGGAACTGGAATTACAGTTGCGAGTCGCCATGTGGGTGCTGGAAAATGAACCCAGGTCCTCTGAAAAAAGCAGTCAATGCTCTTAACCACTGAGCTCGCTCTCTAGCCTTCAGTTTGCTTTGTTATACAACCAAGGATCACCTGCCTAGAAGTCTCACCACCCTTCACTGCCTAGTGGGCTAGGCAGATCAATCCTTAATCATGAAAATGCCTAACAGACATGGCCACAGGCCAGTTTGATGGATATGTCAGTTAAGCTTCCCTCTTCCCAGATGATGCTAGCTTGTGCCAAACTGACAAAAAACTAACAGCCACATTCTGAACTAATCAGGTCTGCAAGTGAATAGCAACACGTCCCCTGCACTGTACATCGCCATACACATACACACACACACACACACACACACACACACGGTACCTTCAAGCAGGAGCAAGCTGGCTTTCTACCAACCAAAGCTGCAGAAATGGTGTCAGACTGTGCCATGCACTAGACTTCTGCTTCTTCTCACTGAGCAGCCGTCCCCACAGCCCCACGCCCAGCACCCACCGTACATCCAGTAGGCAGTGGAATGAGCAGCCTCCTGAAGCTGATCCTGAATCGCAGTCCTTTGAGTAGAACAGGACAGGAGCTGCTGCCCATGGTAGGCGCTGTGGACTAGGCCTGATCCCTGTCAGCACTGTGGCCAGAAGGTTCTATACTATGGGATCATCCTGGGCTCCGTGTGTAATCAGAACCAAACCTCTGCCTCTGACCCCCACATGCCCTCTCTCTGTCAACCCCAGCTGTCCCAGTTGCAGTAAATGCCCTCCAAAGGGCTAATCTGCCCCCAACTGAGACTCCTGCTCACAGTTCCCCTTGATTCCGGCCACCAACTTCCTTTTGGGTTTTTATTTTTATTTATTATTTTATTTTATTGTATTTATTGTATTTATTTATTTATTGGTTTTTTGAGACAGGGTTTCTCTGTGTAGCCCTGGCTGTCCTGGAACTCACTCTGTAGACCAGGCTGGCCTCGAACTCAGAAATCCGCCTGCCTCTGCCTCCCAAGTGCTTGGGTTTTTGTTATTACTGATTTGGTTGGGGATTTTTGTTTTGTGTTATTGATTTTGTTTTGTTTTGTTTTGTTTTGTTTTGTTTTGTTTTATACAAAGCCTCCAAGGGTTTAGTTAGGCTGGCCTTGAACCTATAACGTACCTGTAGCTAGCCTTGAACTCCTGATCTGAGTGCTTCCACCTAGGTTTAAAAGTGCAGAGTGCAGAGTTTACAAGTGTGCACCACGTAGCTGCCCTCATCCTTGTATTTTTTATTTTTTACATTTGTAGTGTGTGTGTGTGTGTGTGTGTGTGTGTGTGTCTGTCTGTCTGTCTGTCTCTCTCCCTCTCTCTCTCTCTCTCTCTCTCTCTCTCTCTCTCTCTCTCTGTGAGTGTGTGTGTGTGTGTGTGTGTGTGTGTGTGTGTGTGTGTGTGTGTAGGTCAGAGGACAATTTTGAGGAACTGGTTCTCTCCTCCTTCCATGTGAGCTCAGGTCATCAGGCTTGGCAGCAAGCACCTACCTTTGCTGAGCCATTTGGCTGGTCCATCCCTGTATGCCATCTCCAATTTCCTCAGGCAGAGAATTTTCTGTCAATCAGTTCAGTCGGGTTCCCAGACAGCCGGAGTGGCAGATCTCACATCCGTTTGGAAGATGGGGAATCAAGACTCAGAGAAGTCACGTAGCTACCAAGAGGGACAGCTGGTGTTGGGCTCTAAGACCTTGACTGCTGGTGGGAGGGAGGAGGCTGAGCCTTCAGGTTTGGGATGCCTGGCAAGCAGGGGCTCCACCCATTGTCCCCTTCATCCTAAGCCATCTGCCTGTTTGCAGTCTTAAAGGGGTAAAGAGTCATGGTCATGAGACACACAGGGTGGTGGTCTCCGAGCTGCATGGGTGCACAGTGGGGCTCACCTACACCCCATCATCCTCATCAAGGCTGAGACCAGAGGTCCTTCTGAGACAGCCTGCCCCAAGTCATAGAGACAGATACCATGTGCTACCTTTAGCTGTGAGACAAGCCATTGGGATGGCCCAGAGGATCTCCAACTCTCTCCAGCCCTCCTGCTCAGAAGGCAGCTTTGCCCAGGGAGAGCCCCACACTGTTCCTCTGAGCCCCACTCCTGCCTTAAAGTGTCACAGCTTGACTTAAAGAGCTCCGAGCCCTGGGTGGAGACATAACCAGACCTGCAGCCAGGGCTCCTGTAATCATCACTGGGAGAGATCAAACAAACCCAAGTTTGAGTCCAGCTTCTTTGCCAGCCACGTGACCCTGGACAAGCCACTTGACCCCTTGGCCTCTCGATGCAAGGCTGTAAAATGGGGACGAAGACTCTCAGCTGTGAAGGCCATGGTGCAAAGTGAGTGAGCTCAGCCACAGAAAGCAAGCACCGGGTGTGGAGAATCATCATGTGGGAGTGGTCTTTGTTTTCATTCTATCAAACCACCTTGGACTTTAGTGTGTGGTGTTACACCTCTAATCCCACTCAGAAGGCTGGGGCAGAAAGATGGTGAGTTTAGGGCTAGCCTGGGCTGCCTAGAAAAATAATGTCTTAAGAAAAAATAAAAGACTGGGTGTGGTGACACATGACCCTAACCCCAGCACTTAAGAGATGGGGGATTGGGGGACTGGAGAGATAGTTCAGCGGTTAAGAGCACCGACTGCTCTTGCAGAGGTCCTGAGTTCAATTCCCAGCAATCATATGGTGGCTCACAACCATCTGTAATGAGATCCGATGCCCTCTTCTGGTGTGTCTGAAGACAGCGACAGTGTACTCATATACATTAAATAAATAAATGTTTTTTTTAAAAAGAGATGGGGGGTTGGAAACAGGAGGCTCAGGAATTTTAGGCTAGCCTGGGCTACATGAGACCCTGGGCTAGGTATGAGGCTGAGTGATAGAGCATTTATCTGTGTCTTAGTTAGGGTTTTACTGCTGTGAACAGACACCATGACCAAGGCAACTCTTTTTTTTTTTTTTATTTTTGGTTTTTTTTTTTTTTTTGGTTTTTCGAGACAGGGTTTCTCTGTGTAGCCCTGGCTGTCCTGGAACTCACTCGGTAGACCAGGCTGGCCTCTAACTCAGAAATCTGCCTGCCTCTGCCTCCCAAGTGCTGGGATTAAAGGCGTGTACCACCACCGCCAGGCTCCAAGGCAACTCTTATAAGAACAACATTTAACTGGGGCAGGTTCAGAGGTTTAGTCCATTATCATCAAGGTGGGAACATGGCAGCATCCAGGCAGGCATGGTACAGGAGGAGCTGAGAGTTCATCTGACGGCTGCTAGAAGACTGACTTCCAGGCAGCTTGGTGGAGGGTCTTAAAGTCCACATCTACAGTGACACACCCACTCCAACAAGGCCACATCTCCCAATAGTGCCACTCCCTGGGCCAAGCATATCCAACCACACCTTCTTTGTGTGTGGGTCCTCAATTCAACGCTCAGTTTTGGAGAAGGCACTGTAAGAGATGCTTGGACACTAAATGTCCTGTCTACACTGAACCCTCCTGACTTAAGGGACAAGGCACTGAGGGTCTAAGTGGGACAGAGGACAGGAAATCTCACTCCTCAGTGCTCCAAGGACAGAGACATTTTAGGGGGCCTGCCTTGTCTCCATCATTTTACCACCAAGATTTACCCCCATGTGTCTATTACTAATGTCATGACTGTCCCCACTCCACAGCTGAGAAAAAAAAAAAAAAAAAAAAAAACGAGGTTCAGAGAGTTGAATGTTGTCCATGAATGTTGCCACAGAAAAAGGCAATTAATTGGATTTGAAGCTTCCAGAGTGTTGTTATTGTTTGAAATAATGTCTCATGTAGCCCAGGCTAGCCTCGAAGTCTCCGTGTAACTGAGAATGACCGTGAATGCCTGATGTTCTATGGGTCTCCATCAGCTCTATCCAGTTTTATTTGGTGCTGGGAATCAAACCCAGGTCTCCATGCCAACCAGGCAAGCACTTTAACTAACAACCCACATGTCCAATCCATTTGTCTACTTATTTATGTGAATTTTGTTCGGTTTTGTTTGTGAAACAGGGCCTTGCTGTGTAGACCTTAAACACAAAGAAATCTGCATCTAAGTGCTGGGATTCAAGACGATGATTGCCGTGCCCAGCCTCTACTTCTGTGATTTTGAGACAAGGTCTCACTGTGTGTCCCAGGCTAATCACATATTCCCAGCAGGCAATGCATCTGCCTAAGCTTCCTGGGTGCTGGGATCACGTGTCTGCACCACTGTGATTGGCCTTTAAAAGAAAATGTGTGTGTGCACTTGAGTGTATGCAACACGTGTGTGCCCCAGCCTATGGAGCCTGGACGAAGTCAGAGTTACAGAGGATTGTGAGCCATCATATGGGAAGTGGGAACCAAACCCAGGTCCTCTGGGAGAGCAGCCAGTAAACTGGCATTGTCCATGAAGGAGGGGGCAGCCATGGGCTAGCACTGGGAATTGAGGAGGAAGGGCAGAAGTTAGCCCTATGAGCCTAACCTGGATCTCACAAGGGCTGAGCACAGGGGGAAGAAAGTCGGCAGGGGAGGGTAAGGGGGGACAGGGTCACAGGAGGAGCCTCATGGGCAGGAGAGAGTGGGGGTGGAAGTTCTCGGTCTCTTCCAGGAGAGGCTATTGATCTGGGTCCCCAGCCTCTTCCCTGGTTCTCAGCGCCTCCCCAAGGCCTCCTGCAATCCAGCATGGATCTGCACTGCACACTCAGAGAAGCCCATGGCAGAGCCCTGTCCCCACCCCCAGCTGGGTCTGTCCTACACTGATATGCACCAGGCCTTTCAACCTTCCCTCAGCATCCTTTTGGAGCTGAGAGTATATGTGGGGGGGCGGGGCAGAGAAGTGGGGGAGACTCTCTGGAACTGCTTCCAGGAGCAGGATAGAAGGGGCTCAGCCACCTTCACTGGCTCCCCAATCCCCCAGGAGACCAGCGACTCCTGAGCCTGCATCTTTAAGTGTGGGGACCAGAGGGTCCAAGTAGGAAGCCATACTTGCCCGCCTTGTGTCAGCGCCTGCTGGACACAAGTCTATTCCGAACACAGCCCTCCAGCCTGTGCCACCCAGGCATGAACACTATAGCCCAAGGCAGAACAGTATGGCCATCGAAATGAGATATGACTGGTGCCTCAGGCCTGTCATCTGCTACCTTGGGAAACTGAGGTAGGAATAGCTAGAGACTGTATTTCTCCTCACTGTATTTCTGGAAAACCTGAAGGTCAAAGGTCAGGCCACGGATAAGATGAGTCCAAGACACAATCTACCCACTTGAAAAGGCAGACCTGGGCTTCCCCCCGCGGGTCTCACCAGCACAGCGGTGGAAAAGCGCCTGAAGGCTCCTCCGTGTCAAAAGGCTACCTCCCCAATGTATCTGTCGCCCCCTGCTGGTCACCGGGAGCACAGCCTCCAGTTCAAAGGTAGGAAGCAGCTGGCAGCAAACAGAAAAAAAGTCACTTTTAACCCCAGCTCTCATAGCCCTGGGCTGCTCAGCTGTTGACACCGATCACCTGGGGTGCTGACACACTCCTACAAACTCTCATAGCGGGGAGGTCTTCGTCTACAGGCAGGCAGACTCCAGATTGGAACTCACAGAGAAGGCAGCAAAAGAGACACTGTGTGTGGTTCAGGAGGCTGGCTTAGAGAAGACCATTGGATGCCCACCATGTCTCTGGTGGAGCTGAAGTACAAGGCCTGACCACCCTTGGCCACCACAGTGACAGGAAGAACCTTAAGCTGAGCAAGCCCTGTGCGGGTGCTCTGGTCAGCAAGGCGCCTGAGTCCCCACACAGCTGGCATCAGCTGCAGGACACGTGTGTAGCCATGTTTCTAGATGGATCCAGCACCAACTACTGAGTCCCCAGCCTTTAAGTTATCCCCACTGAGGCCCCAGATACTAAAGAGCAGAGGCAAGCTGCCCTCACTGTGCCTTGGGTAATAAAACCATTCATCCTACACCATAAAGTTTGGGGTAGAGAGGACTCATCACAAAATAAACGTAGGTGAAGGGCTAGCCTCAACAAGCTGAGCCCTGGGCTTAATCCCCAGGGCTGCATAAACCAGGGCAGGCACACCTGTACTGCCAGCACTCAGGAAGTGGAGGCAGGAGGGTGAGATATTCAAGCTCATCCTAGCTACATAGAAGTTTAACCTGGGCTACATGAGACCCTGTTTCAAAAAAAGCAAAGAATAGGGCTGGAGAGACGGCTCAGCAGCTAAGAGCACTGGCTGTGGTTCCAGAGGACCCGGGTTCAAACCCAGCACCCACAACCATCTGTCAACCATCTGTCACTCCAACTCCAGGAAAGCCTATGCCATCTTCTGTCCACCACAGGTACCAAGCTCACCATGGTATATAGACATGATATATAGACACACATACAGGCAAAATACCCATACACATATAACTAAAACAAGGCTAGATAAAGGAACAGGGGTTGGGCGGTGGTGGCGCACGCCTTTAATCCCAGTACTCAAGAGGCAGAGGCAGGTGGATCTCAAGTTTGAGGCTAGCCTGGCCTACAGAGTGAGTTCCAGGACAGCCAGAGCTACACAGAGAAACTCTGTCTCAAAATATAAAATAAAAAAACAAGGAAATAGATAGTCCACCACAAGAGGAATGCTGACACATGTCAGTCACTTTTTATTAAATTTCTTTCTTTTTTTTTTTTGGTTTTTCAAGACAGGGTTTCTCTGTGTAGCCCTGGCTGTTCTGGAACTGACTCTGTAGACCAGGCTGGCCTCCAACTCAGAAATCCGCCTGCCTCTGCCTCCCAATAAATTTATTTCTTTATTCACTTTACATCCCAGTATCAGCCCCCTCCCCCAGTACTCCCTCACTCCCATTCTACCTCCTCCCATTCCACCCTCCCCTTCTCCTTTGAGAAGGGAGAACCCCCATCTAGGTATCAACACCCACCCCACTCCCACCCCCAAACATCAAGTCGCTGCAGCACTAGGTGCATCCTCTCCCACTGCGGCCAAACAAAGCAACCCATTTAGGAAACAGGATGTACAGGCAGGAAGACAGGCAGGCAGCGGATTCAGGAAGGCAGGCAATGGATTCAAGGGACAGCCCCCACTCCTGTTTTGGGTGGACCTGCATTAAGACCAAGCTCCCCATCTGCTATATATGTGCAGGGGCCATGGTCCAGCCTGTGCTCACTCTTTGGTTGGTGATTCAGTCTCTGGGAGCCCCCAAGATTGATAGTCATTTTTTATACTTGTACAGTTGTATAGGCCTGGGGCAGAATTAGAACCCAGACCCACTTTTTCACTGTCTGGGTCCCAGCTCCCGTGGCCCACAGCAGCACGCTAGGCAGCGAGTTCTCTTCCCTCACCAGCTCCAGCCTCTAAATATTCTCTCAAGGATGACTGATCCACTGAGAGGTTCCAGCCACAGCTAAGCACATGCTTTCACCTAGCTCTTGTGCATTTAGCAGACTCCAACTGCATCTAACCTCTGCCACTAATGGACCACCTAGGAATTCTATTCACAGCACAGACAGGTGGATTCACACAATACATGACATGACCAGAAAGTTAGCTGGAGCACATAGTCAGGAGTGTCGGTCACTTCCAGACATCATATGTTTTCCGGATACTTATAGCTGACTACAGCTGCAGCATAGGCCTCAGAGGGACAACCCTGGGAGCTGGGTTCACAGGAAGTTCCTCCTGGCACACGGTGTCCCCGGGACACTCAGCATACACTGCAGTCAGTCTGGTGAAAGCAGCCATGAGCCCTCGTTCCCAGGGTTAACCCCAGCTCCCAGCTCATTGGCCTTTCAGGTGTGGCTCTTAAAGGAGCCAATCAACTTCCTAGAGCCTCAGTTTCCTTGTGTGTATATTGGGACAATGATCTAACCATCCCTCTGAGGAGTCCACGAAGTAACCAGTGCAAAGGCTTGGTGTCTTAGGGTATCCCTAGAGTAATCACCTCTCTCCATTCAGAGACAGGAGCATGGCCAGGATGGATCTGAAGCTTAGGAGCCAGCTGAGCTGGTTTAGACATGTGGTCTTGGTCTTATCATTCCGTTTGGGGGGTAGAGGGTATGCACACACATGTGTATTGTGCGAGGTTGTGCGTCCAGGGGTGGCATGTGTGTTTTAAAAAAAAGCATTAAATTTAGGGACTCAGAGTTTCAGAGGGTTAGAGTCTGTGACTGTGATGGCACAGAGTGTGGCAGCAGGCAGGCAGGGATAGTGCTGGAGCAATAGCTGAAAGCTTTACATCCTGATCCACAAACATGAGGCAGAAAGAGAGAGAGAGAGAGAGAGAGAGAGAGAGAGAGAGAGAGAGAGAGAAGAAAACTGGAAATGGTGTGGGATTTTGAAACCTCCAAGCCTGTCCCCAGCGACACACTTCCTCCAACAAGGCCACCTCCTAATCCCCCCCACCCCCCAACAATTCCACCAATCAGGGACCAAGCATTCAGACACAGAGGGAGCCATTCTCATTCAAATTCACTCCATTCTCATGGACAGTCTCTATTACTCTATAGTTGGCTTGTTTTGAAAAAGGGCTGTGTAGCCCTGGCTATGCTAGAACTCACCATGTAGAGCAGGCTGGTCTTGAACTCACAGAGATCTACCTGCCTTTGCCTTCTGCATTCAGAGGGGTCTGCTCCATCACACCAACTCACACCTTATGCTTTGAGACGAGGTCTCTCGATAAACGTGGCTGAACCGAATGGCCAGGAAGCACCAAGCAGCCCCTGTCTCCAGTCTCCAGTGCTCGGGTCACAAAAATGAGAGTCAAAACCAGATTCTGTGGCTACAGAATGTGGGCTTTTCTTCTGCAGCAAATTCTACTGGAAGCTTTGATTGCAGCGATACAAGGCTGTCATCTCAGCTACTGGAAAGGCTGAAGCAGGAGAGTTATAAGTTCAAAGGCAGCCTGGGAAACTTGTGAGACCCTTTCTCAAATGTAATAATAATGCCAGCTGCTGTGGCAAGACCCATAACACTAGGATTTGAAAGGGAGAGGGTCCTAGTTAGGGTACTGTTGCTAGGGTTACTGTTGCTAGGGTTACTGTTGCTATGACAAAACACCATGACCAAAAGCAAGTCGAAGAGGAAAGGATTTACCCTTCCAAATTTTTGTTTAACACCGAAGGAATTCAGGACAGGAACTCAAGCAGGGCAGGAACCTGGAGGCAGGAGCTGATGCAGAGGCCATGGAGGAATACTGCTTACTGGCTTGCTCCCTATGGCTTGCTCAGCCTGCTTTCTTATAGGATCCAGGACCACCAGCCCAGGGATGGTACCACTACCACAATGGGATGGGCCCTCATTTACAGGATTGCCAAGCTTATGGAGGCATCTTTTTGTTTTTTGAGACAGGGTTTCTCTGTGTAGCCCTGGCTGTCCTGGAACTCACTCTGTAGACCAGGCTGGCTCAAACTCAGAAATCTGCCTGCCTCTGCCTCACAAGAGGGATCAAAGGCGTGCGCCACCACCGCTGGCTGGAGGCATCTTCTCAATTGAGGCTCCCTCCTCTGTGATAAATAGCTTGTGTCAAATTGATGTAAAACTAACCAGCACTCAGAAGCAGAAGGTTCTTGAAAAAGTTCAGGGCCAGCTTGTTCTATACCAAGCTCCAGAACAGCCAGGACCACATAGTGAGACTATGTCTAAATTTTAAAATAAAATTTCTAGTTTGTTTCTTTTTATCGTTATTGTTGTTAGGTTGTTTTTTTCCAGACAGGGTTTCTCTGTGCAGCCCTGGCTGTCCTGGAACTCATGGTGTAGATCAGGCTAGCCTCGAACTCACAGATCTGCCTGTCTCTGCCTCCTCAGGGTTAGGATTAAAGGTATGCACCACCACAGCCCAGGTTCAATTTTGTTTCTTTCTAAAGATTTACTTATTTTCTCTGGAGGCAGAGGCAGGCAGATCCCTGAGTTTGAGAACAGCCAGGGCTACACAGAGAAATTATGTCTTAAAAGCATAAGAGCCGGGCGGTGGTGGCACACGCCTTTAATCCCAGCACTTGGGAGGCAGAGGCAGGCGGATTTCTGAGTTTGAGGCCAGACTGGTCTACAGAGTGAGTTTCAGGACAGCCAGGGCTACACAGAGAAACCCTGTCTCGAAAACAACAACAACAACAACAACAACAAAAAAAAACATAACAAACCACACACACACACACACATACAAACCAACAACAAAATATATTTATTTGTTTTTCTTTTACACATCTGAGTGTTTTACTTGCAAGTACATATATCCACTACATGGATCCCTGGTGCCCTCAGAGTCCAAAAGAGGGTGTTGTATCCTGGAATTGGAGTACAGATGGCTGTGAGCTGTCATCTGAATGCTAGGAACAGAACCCAGATCCTCTGGGAACCCAGAAATGCTCTTAACCTTTGAGCCAACTCTCTAGACCCTAAACACACACACAAAGCAGGGCCTCACTATGTAGTCCTGAATGATCTGGAATTGCTTTGTAGACCAGGCTGGCCTTGAACTCACAGACATCTGATGGTTTCTGCCTTCCCGGTGCTGGGGTTAAAGATGTGCACCCTGATGCCCTATATCTAACAACAATTTACAAAACAAAACCCTAATTAATAACAAAGCAAAGGCTGTTGATGAAACTCAGTTGCATGGTGATTAATTTAGCCAGAGTGAAGACCTGCATCCACTCCCCAGTATGTAAGAAAGGGGGTTGGACCACGTGGGTGCACACCTTTAGTCCCAGCACTGGGAAGCAGAGGCAGGTGGATCTCTGTGAGTTTGAGGCCAGCCTGGTCTACAGACCGAGTTCTAGGACAGCCAGAGCTACATAGCAAGTCAGAAGAAAGAGGAGAAGAGGAGGAAGGAAGGAAGGAAGCGAGGAAGGGAGGGAAGAAGGGGTTCTCTACTGGATGAAACAAACTCAGCCAGCCCACAGAGGAGGCATGTGGTCAAGTGTGGGAGGGCACACCCCTAATTACAGCACTTTTGGGATGGAGGCAGGAAGTCTAGGGGTCCAGTATCTATCTGCTAATGTCTCCTACCTACAGCATCCAGATACACACAGACACTGATCTTTAGCCAGCCTCAGCTATATAAAGTTCAAGGCCAGCCTGGGCTACGTGAGACTCCATCTCAATAAAAGAACAAAACAGAAAAATCGGCATAGGTGTTACCGTCCTCCGAATACAGATGGATGGATGGATGGATGGATGGATGGATGGATGGAAAACCAGGTCCATGTTATCCACCTTTCTTTCCTTCTGGCCTGAGGGTGAGACTTTCCTGGGGACCATTGTCAGCTTCGGGGCCCAGGTGTGATATGACAGCCTGTAATCCCAGCATCGGGAGGAAGAGGGAAGATCAGAGACGTGAGACCATCCTCGGCTACATAGCACATTCAAGGCCAGCCTGTGCTACACTAGGCACTGTGCCTGGCTGGGCTCTAAATCAGCCTGGTTCATCCTTGCTTTATTAAATTCAAGAGTCAGAGGGGAAGATACAAAACCCCGATGGGATATCCTGGGCCAACTCCCCAGGTTCTTCACAGCCTAACCTGATATTGGAGAGTGGCCCCTTTCGCGCCAGCAGGCTCACTCTGTGCAAAAGCGTGGGGCTCCAGTGCTCCCTGCTGGCGGCAGTGAGAACTACACCAAGAGGACAGTACTTGCTTCTCCCACCTCTGTGCTTTGGGGATGAGGGTGAGAGGTCTACCTGAGATACTAAAAAAAATCCCAGCCTTGAAAGTCTCGTGCTCTCTTCAGAGGAAATCAACCATTTCTGAAATGATCCCCAGAACAGAGTCAAGGGAACTCACCTAGCCCAGTCTGTCCAGCCCAGGAAGCCTTCCTGGAGGAGGTGATCTGCGCTGGGTGAAGGATAGTATGATTCAAGGACTTAGTTCTCTGGGTCCCAACTAATAATTTATGTCTACTTGGCCAGGACCATTGAACAGACCACCCTTTCGTGTTAAGCAAAGCTGAAGGGGGTAGGGCATGTTGGCCTGTGCCTTTAATCCCAGAATTCAAAAGGCAGAGCAGGTGGATTTCTGTGAGTTCTAGGCTAGGTAGGGCTGTTTCAGGGGCGGCGGTGGGGAGGCAAGCAGCAGACTTGCGGGGTGGCTCATACCCACATAATCTCAGTACAGGAAAGATGGGGCCAGAGAATCGTGATTTCAAAGCCAACCTGAGCTACAGAGTGAGGCCATGTCTCAAAACAGGAAAGAGAAAGAAACGTCCCATCGTCGGTAAAACTTGAGCAGCCACGGTTTCCCTCCTGTTCCGGGTTTGTGGTAAGAGAGTCAAAATGTGTTGACCCACCATGTTTGGTGAACAGCAGAGGGAGACAGAGAGCCAGGGAAAGCGGAGCAAGAAGGGATGAGTGAGCCGGGAAGGGGTGGGCGGGGACCAACACCAGGAGGTGGTGGCGCACACTGTTAAGCCCAGCACTGGGGAGACAGAGGCAAATGAATCTCAGAGGCCAGCCTGGTCTACAGAGTGAGTTCCAGGATAGCCAAGGCTACACA
>JANHMN010000004.1:12114842-12209920 GCA_030674055.1 Rhabdomys pumilio | reverse complement strand
TCACAAAATAAAGTTAGGGAAAAAAAAAGTAAAGTGTTTGCCTGGTATGTGTGAAGTCTGGAGTTCCATCCCCAGGACTGCTTGAAACAGCATGTTGGTGCTGGCCTCTGAACCCAGCAGTGGGAAGGTGAAGGCAGAGAGGTTGCTCAGTCTCAGCTTCTCTGGGTGAGCGAGCAGACAGAAGCTCACATACGGGGCTGCTGTATCCACAGCCTTACAGACTGTAGCCGCACGCGCTAGGGTGTCTTAGGGTTTACTGCTGTGAATAGACACCATGACCAAGGCAACTCTTTTTTTTTTTATTTTTGGTTTTTTGAGACAGGGTTTCTCTGTGTATTCCTGGCTGTCCTGGAACTCACTCTGTAGACCAGGCTGGCCTCTAACTCAGAAATCCGCCTGCCTCTGCCTCCCAGGTGCTGGGATTAAAGGCGTGTGCCACCACCGCCTGGCTAAGGCAACTCTTATAAGGACAACATTTAACTGGGGCTGGCTTACAGGTTCAGAGGTTCAGTCTATTATCACCAAGGCAGGAGCATGGCAACATCCAGGCAGGCATGGTGCAGGAGGAGCTGAGAGTTCTACATCTTCATCTGAAGGCTGCTAGCAGAAAGCTTCCAGGAAGCTAGGACTGGGGTATTAAAGCCCACGCCCACAGTGACACACCCACCCCAACAAGGCCACACCTCCAAATAGTGCCACTCCCCGGGCCAAGCATATACAAAGCATCACAGAGGGCTAGTGAAAGGATGCAAGGGCAAACGTCCTTGACTTTGGCAGAACCTACTCACCCATCACAGCGGGATGCTGACTCTGTACAATGTCACCTGGCCAAGTGACTGAGGACCTGCAGCCAGAGCCAAAAGCTGAGGAGGTGGCCACTTCCTCAGCGAACCTAAGGAGTAGCCTTGCCCCTTTTACTTCTGACCGGGTCCCGTGTACTCTAAACTAACCTGAAGCTCACTACATTGACAAGGGTGACCTAGAACTTGTGACCCTCCAGCCTCCACTTCCAGAATGATAAGGTCACAAGCATAGGCATGGGGATGGAATCTGGGGGTTTGTGCTTGGACCAACACTGAGCTCGGCCTATTACCGAGACCAGGACATGTGCACACAAATCAAAGCCTTCCCAGCAGCATGAGTGGTAGGGCTTACTTACACCAGCTAGGAAGGGGAAGGTACCCCACTCTCCTCAGGGCTTAGAACCCTGACAAGGGAAGACAGTGTTCCTCACAGACTCAGGGCCAGGAACCCTGAGAATCAGACTAACCAGTAAGGGGGACGAGAGAGCAATATATTGCCCCTAGCGAGTCACAGAAGCAGTAGATGTCAGAGCTGGCAGCGTGGTAACCGTAAGATGTCAGAGCTGGCAGCGTGTTAGCCGTAAGATGTCAGAGCTGGCAGCGTGGTAACCGTAAGATGTCAGACAGAGCTGGCAGCGTGGTAACCGTAAGATGTCAGACAGAGCTGGCAGCGTGTTAACCGTAAGTTTCAGACAAGCTAAATCTCACTTCCGTCATCTTTATGAAGAGGATCGTAAATTTCACCTTCAAAGACAGTCATCAGGTATTAAATGAAATAACATCTCTTGTTGAACAGGAGATGCTATCTTCAAAGCCTTCCTGGAGAAGGTACCTGGCGCATTCTCTCAGCCAGTACCTACTCCAAGGACAGCAATGCAACTTCCTTTTTGTTGTTGTTGTTGTTGGGGACTTTTCCAGTTTGATTTTTTTTTTTAAATTGTTGTTTAGTTTTGGTTGGTTGGTTTTCTTTTTTCTTTCTTTTTTTTTTTTTTTTTTTTTTTTTCTTCTTTTTTGGTTTTTCGAGACAGGGTTTCTGTGTAGCCCTGGCTGTCCTGGAACTCACTCTGTAGACCAGGCTGGCCTCGAACTCAGAAATCCGCCTGCCTCTGCCTCCCAGGTGCTGGGATTAAAGGCATGCGCCATCACCGCCCGACTGGTTGGTTGGTTTTCAAGACAGGGTGTCTCTGTGTACCCTTGACTGTCGAGCTCCTGCCTCTGCCTCCCAGGTGCTGGAATTAAAAGTGTGCACCATCAGTGCCCGGCAACCTTGGCCTTTTGGGTCTGTATCTCCATGCCTGGTTTATTCTGTGTTGTGTTTAAGTTTGGGGCTTCTGGAATGTGTAGTGACTGGTCTGCGATGGTCCCCGGCCATTCCAGCTGCACTCGCACTTTCTCTATACTTTATACTTTTTGTTTTACATTTGTTTTATTTTACATTGGATGTGTGTGCATCTCTCTCTCTTCTTCTCTCTCTCTCTCTCTCTCTCTCTGTTCATGTGCCAGGGTGTACATGCGGAGATCAGAGGACAACTCTGAGAGTCACCTCTTTCTCCCTAGCACACCTGACTTCTAGGGATTGAAATCAGCCCTGCAGCAAGCAACCTTAACTCATTGGGCCATTTCATTGGCCGGATTTTTAATTTGTTTTAATTTTTTAATTAAAATTTTGTTTTAAACCAGGTGGTAGTGGCCCACACCTTTAATCCCGGTACTCAGGGGGCAGAGGCAGGCAGATCTCTGTGAGTTCGAGGCCAACCTAGTCTACAGAGTGTGTTCCAGGACAGCCGGGGGTCACACAGAGAAACTCTGAAAAGGAAAGAAAAAATGTATTTTATGGGTCTGAGTGCTTTGTCTCGATATGGCCCTCAGAGGCCAGGCTATGGTCCAGGTAGTCAAACAATGGCCGTCTCCTGGCAGAGTAACCCAAAGGCAAAGAATCCAATATAGTTGTTCAGTCACAAGACTGGATGTCTTAGCAGTCCCAGTGCAATGCTGGTCTCCAAGGCAAGTTCTAGAGAGATGCCCATTTTCAGTCTCCATTGAAATCTCATGGAAATGGGCTCTAAACCCCCTGAAGGCTT
Organism: Rhabdomys pumilio; assembly: GCA_030674055.1. Taxonomy (NCBI): domain Eukaryota; kingdom Metazoa; phylum Chordata; class Mammalia; order Rodentia; family Muridae; genus Rhabdomys; species Rhabdomys pumilio. The sequence goes on along the minus strand of JANHMN010000004.1, from coordinate 12,207,036 downwards.
GCCTCAAGGACACCTCCAGCACAGGTGGGCTTGCTTGCCAGAGTGAAGGCAAGCAGGGGCGAAACACAAAAGCTTCCTTCTTCTGGGTCCTTTTATGTGGGCTGCCACCAGAAGGTGAGGTCCAGACTTAGGGTTGGTCTGTGTACCTCAAATAAACCAGAAGGGTTGGCTCAAAGACATAGGCCCTTTGAATTCATTCCCTAGAATCTACATAAAAGGCCGGCAGTGGTGGCGCACGCCTTTGATCCTAGCACTTGGGAGGCAGAGGCAGGCGGATTTCTGAGTTCGAGGCCAGCCTGGTCTACAGAGTGAGTTCCAGGACAGCCAGGGCTATACAGAGAAACCCTGTCTTAAAAAACCAAATAGAGTCTTCGTGCCTGGTGGTAGTAGAGCCCGCCTTTAGTCCCAGCACTTGGGAGGCAGAAGCAGGTGGATCTCTGTGAATTTGATGCCACTCTGACCTACAGTGACTTCCAGGAGAGCCAGGGCTATATGATGAAACCATGTCTCAAAGGGGGGGGGGGTCTGGTGGGGGGGAAGTTTATTGCAGCTAACAGTTCAAAGGCACAACAGTCCATGACTGGAAGTCAGAGCAGCAGGAGCCTGAAGCATCTGGTCCCACCATGACTACAATTCGGAAGCAGAAAGACAGAGAGACAGAGAAGAAGGAATGCTGTGGTCTAGCCTCTTTCCACACTCAGCCTATGGAAAAGGGCCATTCACAGTGAGGGTCTTCCCATCTTAATTAACATAATCAAAATAACCTCCCCTAGCCATGCCCAGAGGCCATTCTACCAATAATTAGACTTTGTCAAGTTGACAACACAGGAGGAAAGGCAGGGAGGACAGAGAGGGGATGTCAGTCAGTCTATGCACTTGAGGGTAACACGGAGGGGTCCGGGGCTTCTGCAAGTCCTCCTCCATCCGCCACCTTCACCAAGGTCTTCTGCAGCTGAATTCTTTCTTGGCATCAAAAAGCCCAGAGTGGCGCCCACAGGGAGAACAACTATTGAATTTCCCCATTTTGGAGCCTCCTTCCAAGCCAAGCTGGTCTATCCTCAGGCAATCTCCTCCCAGCGGCTCCACCCCACCCCACCCCCACCAAGCAGCCAGTCCTCTGTTGCTCCTCTCCAGGGGCTTGTCAGACTTCTTTGCCTCCTGCTCATACCTAGCCTTGGGTGTGTGTCATTTGTGAAAGAAAAGAAATGACTTTACTCTATCAAAGGAGTCCCTCAAAGAGTTGGGAAGGAAGTCCTGTCTGGAGATCCGGCCTGTGAACCAGGAGGTGGCTAGCTGAGACACACACACACACACACACACACACACACACACCTACCTCTAGAACTGCTGCTATGCTATGGGGGGGTTGGAGCATCACAGAAGGGCTTAGAGTTCACAGAAGTCTGAGGTAGAGAATCTGCATCTTCCAAGAGCTCCAAGGTTCTAAATGTTATCTACCTGCCTCTGCCCCTGAGCTGGATTAAAGGAATGCGCCCCCAGGCTGGGCTTCTACAGTTTTACAGCCCAGCTGGAGTTGAATTCAATTTCTAATTCTCCCAAGTGTGGGGGGATTTCAGCTCTGTAACCAAAACACAAAACAACAACAACTCAAAAACTGTGAGAAAAGGTACTTTTGTTTGTTTGTTTGTTTTCTTCAAGACAGGGTTTCTCTGTGTAGCCCTGGCTGTCCTGGAACTCACTCTGTAGACCAGGCTGGCCTCCGACTCACAGAGATTTGCCTGCCTCTGCCTCCCAAGAAAAAGATTTTTCACATTATTTAGCTAGTTTTTGAGATGGTGTCTCACTGTGTAGGCTGGCCTTGAACTCAGAAAAAGCCACCTGCCTTTGCTTCCCAAGTTCTGGAACAAAAAAGAAAAGAAAAAGATGGAAGCCACCTTGACCCCGGGTAGTTTGTGGCACATCTTTTTTGCCTAGATGTCTTCTTTGTATAAACCTAGATCATTCTGTTTAAAGCCAGCGTCGTGGTCACACAGTTCATTTAAGCTGCAGAATGAGGTGTTGGACTGTAAAATCCAAAAACAGGGGATGCATTCCCCCAGAAACTCACACAAACAGGATTCGTTGTAACAACATGAGGTTTAATGATTCCGGTGCCCCGGGGATCCCTTGCATGCAGGCAAGCCAACCCCAAACAAAAACTGGGAGCGGTTCCTATACAGAGCACACGAGGCAACCACAAAGGACCACAACGGCTGACCTGCTCAGGTCCGGTCTATAGGTGACTCAGATTCGCACAATACATTCTTCCTGACCACCTCCCATCCTGGAATGTGTCTCTGTGCTCTGGGCCTTCCCCACCCTCAGGTGGGTTCTCTTCCCTGTAGTCTGAGGAATGTTAACCAGCCCCTCCCTTCTTCTCAACGCTAATCCAGCAAGTGTCCTCTGACTAAACAATGTGCCCCTCCGGGGATGTGTCCGGGGACATTGGGATTCTTTTCATTTTAAAATTAAACTGAGCCTTTAATCCCAGCACTTGGGAGGCAGAGGCAGGCGAATTTCTGAGTTCGAGGCCAGCCTGGTCTACAGAGTGAGTTCCAGGACAGTCAGGGCTACACAGAGAAACCCTGTCTCGGAAAAACCAAAAATAAATAAATAAATAAACAAACCCGAAAGTCCTACAAGGGCCCATAGACCCCGTTGTTACCATTCCACAGAGAGAAGAGAGGGATCTGAAGCACAGAGAAGCAGCTTAGTTTGATCAAGAACACACAGCAAGTGGCAGCGCTGGGGGTTGGGCAGGGCTCTTTGAGCCCCTGCCCTTCCAGTCTCAAGCTCACGTCCTACCCTTCCAGCCCTGCTCAGACCTCAGCCTCAGACCTGCCCAGTGTTGCTGAGACTCCTCCCAGCAGGCAAGTGTTCTGCGTGGTGATTTGTTGAAGGGGCGCTCCTGTGTCCAGCCGCAGTCTTCTCTGAGACAGTTTTAATGGTGTTTAGTAATAAATATACTCTTTTGAACACTGTGAGTGTAATAACAGTTATTTAAAGTATTCAGTAGATTAAAAAAAATAATGAATGGTTTGGCTGGCAGAGTGGCTCCTGGCACCATAGCTCCTGGCAGTGATGTGCATTGAGCCACAGGCTCCAGGGAGTGGACACATGGTTCTTCTCCAGGCTCACCGGAGTCAGCTGTGGTTCCCTGGGCCTGTGACGTTCTGTCCCTCAGAAGAGGGGCTTGATTCTAACCAGAAAAAGACAGACTGGCCTTGCTTCCGGTGCATGGACTAGAGAGGCCGAGGCCAGCTTCCCACCACAGAGGCTCACCTCTCTGCTGCCATCTTTGGGCTTCAAGAGGCCTCATAGCATGGCGGGGTGTGACACACTCACTCAGCGGGCTTACCTTCTTGTCTCCTTCCATCTGCCCATCATGAGGGATGCTTCAGCTTTTGTTTTTACATTTTCATGGTGTGTGTGTGTGTGTGTGTGTGTGTGTGTGTGTGTGTGTTACCATGTGCACATGATGACACCATGAGGGTGTGTGATCGGAGCACAATGTGTGTGACTCAGTTCTCCTCTCATCTGTGGATTGCAGAGAGCAGATGCAGGTCTCAGGATTAGCAGCAGACGAATCTCCCTCCTGAGCCACTTTGACTGTGCTTTAATCCACATAGGTGGTTACACCTATGTCAGGCATAAAAGACGGACGTCATCTTGCCACATATTCATGTTCTGGGCACACTTCTGTTGCAAATTAATAATAACAATAACAACAACAACAGCAGCAGCCTTGCTAAACTACTTTCACATTGCCTTTGTACCCTGTCTGGTTTTGGTTTTCCAAGACAGGGTTTCTCTGTGTAGCCCTGGCTGTCCTGGAACTCGCTCTGTAGACCAGGCTGGCCTCAAACTCAGAGCTGCTTGCCTCTGCCTCTACTGCCGGGCAGATTATTCTGTTTTTAATCTGCACCATGATAGCAGCTCACAACTACCAGCAACTCCAGTTCCAATGTCTTTTCCTGGCCTTTTTGGGCACTAGGGGCACACAGGGTGCACAGACATACATGCAGGCAAAGCACCCATCACATACAACACACTATAAATAGTAAGCCAGAGTGGTGGCACAGGCCTTTAATCCCAGCACTTGAGAATCAGAGGCAGGGAGAATCTCTGAGTTCTAGGCTAGCCTTGTCTACAGAACGAGTTCCAGGATAGCCAGGGCTGCTACACAGAGAAACTTTGTCTCAAATCACCAAAATAATAATAACAATAACAATAATAATAATACATAGTTACTTTATTGTGGATCATATGTATGTATGTGGGTGATGGTTTGTAAGCATGAGTACAGTGTCCAGGAAGTCTGGAGGAGACCGCCAGCCTCCCACAGTGGGCGTGCCTAGTGGGCGTGAACCACCCACAGTGGGCGTGCCTAGGATAGCTGAACTCCCATCCCCTGGAGGAACGGGACGTGCTCTTCACTGCTGAGCCAACTCTCCAGATCCTTTTTTGCTTTTAACATTTCCTTTCCCTTCTTTTCTTTGCTACACTAGAGATGAAGCCCAGAGCCTCATGGATCCGAATAAGTGTACAGTGCGCCATGTCCTGAACTGTACTCCTGGTCCCATGATGCCTTGCTGTAGTAGCCCTAAGCAAACTCACCATGGGCCACAACTGTGTCAGGGTGTAGATGTTATTATGACTAAGTGAACTTTTGTCTTCTTGTTTTTTTCTTTCTCTTTCTTCCTTTCTTCTTCTTCTTCTTTTTTTTTTTTTTTGGCAGGGCTGAGCCCAGGGCATGCACTGTACCACAGAGCCACACCTCCAACCCAAGCAAGCCTTGTCATGTCTGGCACACAGTAAAAGTTCAGTGCTTCTGGGTTATAGGAATGCCTTTGCTCCCTTCACCTGGCTGACTCTATTTAGCCAATGTGAAAATTAGCTTGGACATTTGGAATCGTGGCTACATCCCACGAGATTAACGTGGTTTTCCTTTTCCTTTTTGTTGTTGTTGTTGTTCAGGGTTTCACTATTTAGCCAGGGCTAGCCAGGAACTTGCTATGTAGGCAAGGCTGGCCTGGAGCTCACAGAGACCCCCGCTACCTCTGCCTCTTATATGCTGGGATTAAAATCATGTGCTCATGCCCTACCAGCCCGGCCATGGTGGCGCACGCCTTTGATCCCAGCACTCAGGAGGCAGAGGCAGGTGCATCTCTGAGTCTGAGGCCAACCTGGTCTACAGAGTGAGTTCCAGGACAGTCAGGGCTATGCAGAGAAAGCCTGTCTTGAAAAACCAAAAAAAAAAAAGAAAGAAAATCACTTCCATGTCTCACTTTTTTTTTGGACAGATTGGCCTCAAATTTGCTTTGCAGCTGGGGTAAGATGGGGGATGACCTTGGATTTTTTAAAAAGATTTATTTATTTATTTTATGTATATAAGTACACTGCTGCTGTCTTCAGACACACCAGAAGAAGGCATCGGATCCCATTACAGACAGTTGTGAGCCACCATGTGGTTACTGGGAATTGAACTCAGGACCTCTGGAAGAGCAGTCAGTGTTCTTAACTGCTAAGCCATCTCTCTAGTTCCTGGCCTTGGATTTATTTTACCTTCTACTCTCCACTTTCAGAGTGCTAGGATTATTGGTGTGAGGCACCATTCCTGTTTATATTGTGTGGGGCCACCAGGACCACGAGGGCCACCAGGACTACAAGGGCCATCAGAGCCACCAGGATCACCCAGACCACCAGGACCACACTACCAGGAGCCCTTAAGCAGGGTGTACCGTTCCTTGTTTTGTTGGAAAGCTTCAGGGGGTGACGTGACTCTGCCCTCAAGAGCCCTGTTTCTCTCATCTACTCAAATTCCAGTGGATTTCAGCATCAGAGAAAGGCCTTGGTTCAGCTCATTTCACAGCGGAAACTGGATAGATGTCTGTAAGACTCACAATCCCTTTGTGCCTTGTTCCCTTCACAATCCCAGTAGGTCTTGCTGGGTAGCTTGGACTGAGCTGACTTACTTTGTAGCTGAGGCTATCCTAGAACTCCTGATCTCCCCTCCTCTGCTTTCAGAATTCTGGGATTACAGGCTTGGGCTGCCAGTGACTGGTTGTTTTTTTTCCTGTTTCAAACCTGTATAATCAGCTGAGTGTGGTGGTACTGGCCTGTAACCCCAGAACTTGGGAGGTGGAGACAGGAAGGCCACAAGTTCAAGACTATCCTTGGTTATATGGTGAACTGAAGGCTATCCTGGGCTAAATGAGATCCTGTCTCCAAACACAGCACAGCAAACCAAACTAAACCAAAACAAAGAGAGAAACCCTTTATCTGTGCTGTCCACTGACAGGGAAAGCAGACTCGGCAAATCATGGTCTACTTGTAAGTTTGAGCCAGAGACGGTCTTCTAGAACGATGGTGAGTTATTGATTAGAGACCAATTCTACAAATTGAGGCTGTGTCATGAATGCAAACATTGGTCAGGAGCCACTGGCGGCTACAAACTAACCACGGACGTTGATGAAATTGATTTCGATCCTGGTTTTCCCGGATTTGAGAAATTAGATTTGATTCCCCAGATGAGGCTGCTTCCATTTCACAGCTCTTCCAGCCTCTCTTCCCGGCACTGTTGAAAAGTGCCTGCTTAATCCTTGAGGACTGGTTGGGACTGCGGGAGCCCTCTGCAGCCCCTGGGACTTCTCTTTCCTTCCAAACAGGCTAAGGGCTGCATGCAGACAGTGCTCCTTGGATTGGTTAAACCATAGTGTTCATTGACCAGCTTCCTGGGTCCCACTTCCTTTAGCTGAGAGCTTCTTCCCATGTCAGAAGGGAATGAAGCCCCTGGAGGATGAGCACAGAGGAGTGGACGACCAGGTGGCACTTCTGGCACTTCTCAGGCCCTTAAGATGCATTTTCCTGGCTGGCACATAACAAAGTGGCAAGGTACATCCTTTTGTTTGTTGTTAATTGATTAATTTCATTTATATAAGTACACACTCTGTAGCTGTCTTCAAACACACCAGAAGACCAGAAGAGAACGTTGGATCCTGTTAGATGATTGTGAGCCACCATGTGGTTGCTGGGCTGGAATTGAACTCAGGACCTCTGGAAGAGCAATCAGTGCTCTTAACCGCTGAGCCACGTCTCCAGTCACACCTTTTGTTGGTTTATTTGATTCTCATTCCTTCCCCCTTGCCCCCTCTCTCTCCAGAGACAGGGTTTCTCTGTGTAGCCCTGGCTATCCTAGAATTTGCTCTATAGACCAGGCTGGCCTTGAACTCACAAAGACCCACCTGCCTCCACCTCCCAAGTGCTGGGATCAAGGAGTGTGCCACCACTGCCTGGCCACTTTCTCCTCTGTTTTTTTTCTTTGATGTTCTTATTTTTGAGAGAGGACCTCATGTAGCTCAGGCTGTGCTATGTAGCCAAGGATGACCTTGAACCCTGATCTTCCTTCCTCCCCTTCCAAGTATGGGGATTTTAGTGAGGCATCAAAATGTCCAGCTGTTCCTGTGCAGGATTCCCGTTACTGCAAACATGAACGTAAAACCAAGCTAAGCATGTCAATGCATGTCCATCATTTCCACAGTTGCTAGTCAAAGGCAAGAGTCTGGAGTTCAAGGTCAAGAGTTCAAGGTCAGCCGGGCGTTGGTGGCGCACGCCTTTAATCCCAGCACTTGGGAGGCAGAGGCAGGCGGATTTCTGAGTTCGAGGCCAGCCTAGTCTACAGAGTGAGTTCCAGGATAGCCAGGACTACACAGAGAAACCCTGTCCAGAAAAACCTAAATAAATAAATAAAATTAAAAAAAAAAAAAAAGAGTTCAAGGTCACCCTTGGCTCCCTGATGAATTTGAGGCCAGCCTCGGGATACATGTTTCTTTAAAAAATCCTGATGGTGAGGGAGCCAGAAAAACAGCTCAGCAGTTAAGAACACTCACTTCTTTCCCAGAGGACCCAGATTTGGTTCCCAGCACCCACATGGAAGCTATAGTCCCGGTTCTAGGGAACCAACGCCCTCTTCTGGCCTTTCTGGGTACTGCACACATTTGGTACATAGCCTTAACACATGCAGAAAAAAAACAACCTCCTATATACATAAAACAAAAATAAATAAATCTTTAAAATCATAATTATAACCATAATGACCAGCCAGCTATGGTAGCATATGCCTTTACTCCTAGCATTCCGGAGGCAGAGAGGCAGGCAGACCTCTGTGAGTTCAAAGCCAACTTAGTCTACAAACTGAGTTCCAGCCAGCCAGGGCTGCAGAGTGAGACCCTAACTTAAAAAAAAAAAAAAAAAAAAAAAAGTAATAAATAAAGATAAATAAAGAATGAAGAAAGCAAAAATTGCAGGTTTTTTTTTTAATCTTTCAAATATTTACTAATTTTAGCGTGCGTGTGTGTGTGTGTGTGTGTGTGTGTGTGTGTAGTGGGGTATTTTGTCTCCTTGTATGTAAGGGCACCATGTACATGGGGCAGCCACCATGTGGGTAGAGGAAGAACAATGCACGCTTCTAACTTCTGTGCCATCTCTCCCACCCCCTGCAGTTTGTGTCTTAGTAAGTTAGTTTCTAAGAAACTCCTAAGAGATGCTGACACTGCTGGTCCCAGGACCACATCACCACCGCTTCCTGACCTGGACTGAGAGGCTCCATTCCTCTTACCAGTCAGCTGTGCAGCCTAAGACATCGAAGGGCTTCTCTGGGCTTCGATTCTTATGCTGGATATTATTTAGGTCAGCAAGCAAACGTAGACGGCTTCCTGCACGCCAGCTGCCCTGGCTGCTCCCTAGATAAGGGCGAGAAAAACCACAAGCTGAGCCCAGGATGACTGCCAGGCTAGGGACTCAGAGGTCCAACTGTAACATTTAAAGACCTTTTAGATTCTAAAATTCCATGACTCACTGTCAGAAATAGAACAGTTTTTTTTTTTAATTAAAGTATTTTTATGTGTATGGGTGTTTTGCCTGCATGTATGTCTGTGCACCATGTGGTGGTGTGCATTGCTGGTGCCTAAGGAAGCCAGAGGAGGGTACTGGATCCCCTGGGACTGGAGTTACAGATAATTGTGAGCCACTATGTGGGTGCTGGGAATAGAACCCAGGTCCTTTAAAAGAACAGTCAGTGATCTTATCTGCTGAGCGTCTTCCCAGCCCCTAGAACAGAATCTTTATCTCCTGACTGTTAGGACAGGAATGCTGCTACCTATAGATCTGGGTATAAGGAAATATTAAATTCAGAAGGAACCTCAGATCCATGCTGCCATTTTACAGACAGAGGAAACCAGACAGGAAGCGGAACTGTTGGTTGCAGATTAACCAACTGGTTTTCCAGTTTGTGCTTGCAAAGGCAATGTTAGGTCTCAAAGCCAGGATGGTCGGCTGAGCAAGTTCCAGAACAGGCAGGGCTGCACAGAGAAACCCTGTCTGTAAAACAAACAAAGAAAAGAAAAGAGCAAAATAAAATGGGCTATTTTTAGTAGATCAGTATATACTAATTATTGTTACTATAGGGAAGATGTTATCATTTTAACATAGAATCAATGTTATTTTAAATATTCATTTTGCATTTTTAAGGTTTGGGAGGAGGGGGGATGGAATAGGGGGTTTCCGGGAAAGGGGATAACATTTGAAATGTAAATAAAGAAAATATCCAAGAAAAATAAAATAATAAAATAAAAAAATTTTAAGGTTATTAGTGTGGTGCATGCGTAATGTTTGTGTGTGGACGCCATGTTTGCAGGTGTATTACAAAGGCTGGTGAGCATGCTTGCACTGCTAGGTGGCAAAGCCTTTGCCTGTTGAACCATCTTGCCTGCTCTGTCTTTATCTTTTGTTTGTTAGTTTTACAGATTTATTTTTAACTTTTTTTTTTTTTTTTTTTTTTTTGGTTTTTCGAGTCAGGGTTTCTCTGTGTAGTCCTGGCTGTCCTGGAACTCACTCTGTAGACCAGGCTGGCCTCGAACTCAGAAATCCACCTGCCTCTGCCTCCCAAGTGCTGGGATTAAAGGCGAGTGCCACCACTGCCCGGCTTATTTTTAATTTTTAAATGTATGTTTAAGGGCTGGGAGACGGCTCAGTGGTTAAGAACACTGGATGCTCTTCCAGAGGTCCTTGAGCTCAGTTTCCAGCAACCACATGGAGGCTCACAACCATCTATAACAGGACCTGACGCTCTCTTCTGGCATGAACCATATATACACACAGAACACCCATAAATAAATAAATAAATAAATAGTATTTTTTGTACGTGTTTGAGTGTGCTTGTACACATGAGCAGCATTGGATGGCCTGGTCACAAGCAGTTGTGAGCTGCTGGGTGGACTGTTGGGAACCAGTCTGGTCCTCTGCAGGAACAGTAAGCCGGCTTAACCGGTGAGCCATCTCTCCAGCCCCTATGTCGTTTGGTTTGCTTCTGAGAAAGGTTGTGGGTATAATATATACCAGGCTTGCCAGGCAGTGGTGGCACATGCCTTTAATCCCAGCACTTGGGAGGCAGAGGCAGGTGGATTTCTGAGTTCGAGGCCAGCCTGATCTACCGAGGGAGTTCCAGGACAGCCAGGGCTACCAGGGCTACACAGAGAAACCCTGTCTCAACCCCTCCCCCCAAATTATATATATATATATATATATATATATATATATATATATATATATATATGCATGCCAGCCAGGCTGGTCTGAGGTCCACTAAGTAGCCCAGGCTGGTCTTCAACTTGACAATCTTGTCTTAGCCGGCTAAGTGCTAGGATTGCAGGTAGGTGACACTGTACCAGGCTTATCCTTTACTTTGGGTTGGGGTTGAACCCAAAGCCTCTCACAAGCCAGGTCAAGAGCTTTCCTGATGAATATTCCCAACTCTATTTGCTTATGTGAGCTCTCTATGTGTTGTCTGAGCTCAGTTCAAACTTATGATCCCCAAGTAACTGGGACTATAGAGCTACGTACCACTACCACCATTCCCACATTAATATAATAAAATTCCTCATGAGATCTGTTGTGGCTTTTTGTTTGTTTGTTTGTTTGGCTTTTTTGCTCTAAGTCTTCAAGTCTAGGGTGGGTTGGGTATGGTAGTACAGACCCACCATGCCAGGGCTGAGAAGATGAGGCAGTAAAATCACCAGTTCAAGTCCAGGCTGGGCTACACAGTGAAACCTTCCTTTAAGAACAAAGGAAATTACTACCACCAACAAAACAACTCCCAAAGCCCCAAATGAAACAAAGAAATACATGTGTTTGTGCTACAAAGTACTCGTGCCAAGGCCCAGCCTTATTCAAGGGCTCAGTCAGTAGCTTCCCAGATTTCTGGTTCCTTAGCACGGTAGACTGTGAATCCTGTCATGGAGCAGTTGCACCTACCCAGGTCATCAGAATTCACCCCTGGAGCTGGGGGTGTGTATCTGCGGTGGGTAGAGCGTTTGCGTAGCATGTAAGAAGCTTCAGATTTGATTCCCAGCATCTTATATACGGTGGTGCAAGTCTGCAATCTTCGTACTCCAGAGATCAAGCTGGTGAATCAAAAGTTCAAGGTTGCTGGGTGGTGGTGGCGCACGCCTTTAATCCGGGTACTTGAGAGGCAGAGGCAGGAGGATTTCTGAGTTCGAGGCCAGCCTGGTCTACAGAGTGAGTTCCAGGACAGCCAGGGCTACACAGAGAAACCCTGTCTCGGAAAAAAACCAAAAAAAAAAAAAAAAAAAAAAAAAAAAAAAAAAAAAAGTTCAAGGTTGGCTACATAGTGAGTTCAAAGCCAGCCTGGAACACATGTCCCCCACCTAAAAACAAAACCAAAGGATCACGCTGCTCTTTGTGAGGGTGGCTTCACATATATATGAGACCAGAGACTCCTTGGACTACTGAGGGGAGCTTTGTGTGATCCAGCGGATGGAATCGCAGCTCTGGGAGGGGCTCTGGCCGCCTCTGAGTTTAACCTTTATTAAGGAGCAGCAGAGGAGACTAACAGTAAGATTGCCCATATTTCCATGTACAAACGGAAGCCGGGCATTTGTGCCCAGATAGAATTTGCTCTCTCCTCTTTCGTTCTTTCTTCCGTCCGGAGCAGTTGCTAAACTAAAACTAAGTAAAAATCCAAGCCAGTGTCGGTCGGAGGGAGCACTCCCCGTTTGGCCCGTTGGTGCACCTCACTCTGTCACACTGGTTACATAAGGTGAGCAGAAGCCGACATGTCTCGAGGAGGAGTGTGTGCGTCTGCACCCCCATCTCAACCAGGGGCATCACTCGGGATTTCCCTAGGTCTGAAACAGTGGGGCACCCAGGCATCGAGTGGTAGAAAACACTTTTCTCATCCGACGAGGAGGGCTGGTTAGTGGGTGTTAGCCCCCGAGTGCTCTTCTTCCTCAGCACAGCCTCAGGAAAAACCAGTTTTGGAAGCACCACACCTTGGGTCAGATGATGCAACGTGATATTAGCGTCGGGTTGCATCAGCGGTTCTGACGCATGTGCCTTTTACGCCGGCAGAAAGCTGTATAATGGGGCAGGAGAAAGAGAGAGACTCACTGCCTAAAAGCCTTTTAAAGGCACCCTCAGCGTTTCTAATTGGCCACACAGGGTGTTGTCGGGAGGCTAAACGCCCAACCAGACACCACCCCGGGACAAGCTCCGGCGTGCCATTTCCTGAAACCGGGACCTGACGGCACACTTAGGCAGAATTCTTTTCTGGTTGGTTCTAATGTTTTATATCAAAGCATCACGGTTTAATCTCTTCAATCTTTTCGAATGCCAGGTCTATTAAGAGGCTTTCAGACGGTGCTGCTAATATCTCTGAAACGCACCAGTTGGTGCTCACTTTCCGAGTTGTTTTACATAAGTGCTTCCACACAGACTCGTGACTTTGATCAAATAACTTTAGATTTGATTCTCTTGGATTCTCCGCCTGCCTTCAAACCTTTGGTCCTGAGCCCCCACCACGCCTCCCCACTCCCGCTTCTCGATGTTATAAAGAACGAACTGCAAAGACCCTAGAACTCTCTAGTCAAACAGGAAAGTTCCCTAAAAAGAAACTTTCAGTGTTAACTCAGGAACTTGAGAGGCGTAAGTAGGACGATCAAGTTCAATGCCAGCCTGGGCTAAACGGTCAGTTTCAGGTCAGCCTGGGCTACATGAGACGCAAACAAAACCCCAAAGAAAAAGGAAGAAACATTTGGTAGAAGAGAAAGTAAATCTTCCCCTAGTACCATCCAAGTCGATCTTTCTTCAATCTGCAATGCTGCACGTGGCTTGTTGGGTCCTGTGAGGGGGCCCCTGTGGACTTCTCAGCCTTGACCCCAGCCTTGACCACTTCTCTTCCCGGAGCCCTAGACCCTGCACTGTTCCATGGAGTTGAGGAAATGTCTTCTCTCCCATTTCTGGCAGGTCTGATTCTTTAAATTTCTTAACTCAGCTCGCCTAGAGAACGCTTTTCTTGATCCTGGAATGGGCTAAGTACCACACTTTCAGTAATTTCTTAATCTTTCCTCTTGCTCCGCCTTCCAACGGGGCAGAGATCTTGTTCTCTAGGTCTGTATTCTAAACCTCTTATCACTTTCACGTCTAGTCTTGCTTGTACTGGGGGCGCGGTAAATACGTTTTAAAAATGAGAAAAGAAATTCCCATCACAAGTACTTTCAAGTCCACCTACGTTAATTACTAATTTCACAGTATGTCCCCCAGCTAATTACTAATTTCATAGTACACCAAACCTCTATGTAACTTGACCATTGTAACAGCACCCGGCTGCACACTCTGGACACATCCAGGACGAATCAAATCTACCCTGTGTTTGCATAGGAGAAAGTTACTCAAATTGTATTCATCTTTTCATCCCGATCACTCAATTAGGGCACGTCCCTCGTTGGCTGCTGCGTGAGCAAAGCAACTATTTTTCCAGCGAGTGTCCTCAGGTGACCTGTCTAGACGATCAGAGGGAAAAAACAAGAGACTCTGACACTCTTCCGAGTCCCGAAGACGCCTGGTGACGCGCAGGCCGCGCTGCGTGGAAGGGCGTGCGGAGCGCGCAGCGGCGGGGCCGAGCGGGGCCTGCGGCGTGGCGCCGGGCGTCCGGGACGCAGGCTCCGGTGGGCGGCCCGGCCGTGGGGTCCTCCGGCCGGTAGGGGGCGCGCGCGCCCGGGGCCCCTCGCCGCCCGCCGCGCGCGCGCTCGCTTGCCGCCCGGCCGCACATGTGTTTCTGTTTTGTGTTGTAGCATTTGTTCTGGAAGCTCGTATTTACATTTTAAGTGTATCTGGTGAGTGGGCTGGAGCCCTCGTCCGGGCCGGGGAGAGAAGAAGCCGTCGACCCCGTGTTTCAGTCGCTCCCCTCCTCGTTTCTCATCACTCCAACCAGGTAGGGGCTGGAAACCGTCTGGGACCAGTTTGCAGGGTCTGGGAAAGTTTTTTTTTTTCCTCTTTTTTTTTTTTCTTCTCTCCCTCCCCCTCCCCCCCCAGAAAGGTTTAAAAAAAAAAAACGCTGGCGAAGGGGGGGGTTGGGGAACGGAATGAATAAGAAGGGGAAGGAAGGCGGATCCACGTGGTTTAATCGGAGACAGACAGAGATCCCATTGTTCAAAATCAATAAAAAAAAAAAAAAAAGCAGACGGGGCGAGTGCGGGGCCGCGGGGTCCGGGCTGGGGCCCCACGAAAGTTCCTCTTTTCGCGCGTGCTCGCAGGTGCTTGGGGCCCGGCCGGGGTACTGGGGGTCCCCGCGTGGCGCGCGGCGTGGGGAGGGGCGAGGGAGCAGCAGGTGGGGCGGCCCACGCCGCGCCGCGCTCCCCTCCCCCGCCCCGCAGCCAGCCCGTGCATTGTGCGCCCGTGTCTCCGCAGCCCGCGACCATGCCCAGGAAGAAGGGGGCGGCCTGGGAGGAGCCGAGTTCGGGCAACGGCACGGCGCGCGCGGGGCCCCGGCGGCGCGGCGGCCCCGCGGGCAGGAAGCGCGAGCGGCCCGAGCGCTGCAGCAGTAGCAGCGGCGGCGGCAGCAGCGGCGACGAGGACGGCCCGGAGCTGGACGGGGCCCCCGGCGGCGGCAAGCGCACAGCCAGGCCGGCGACAGCGGGCAAGGCGTCCGGCGCGGCCGCGATCATCACGGAGCCCGAGCACACGAAGGAGCGCGTCGTGAGTGGGGCGGGGGCGCGGGTGGTTGGCGGTTGGGGGGGAGGGGCGCCGTGGGGTCACGCCCCGCCCCTCCCCCACGCCGCGCGGGGAACTCCAGGGAGCTGGTCCCGGGCCGGGGGGACCGGGTGTGCGCGGCCGCGCGGGGGCTGTCACTCCCTCCCTCCCTCGTGCGTCCGCCCCCCCACCCCCCCTCGTCTCTTCCTCCTTGGGGGGGGAGGGCGGCCCGCGGGGAGCAGCCGGCTCGCGCCGGGGCTTTGAGGTTCCCGCCGCTGCGGCTCGGGCGCCCCGGGGGGGCGGGGCCTGGCGCGCTGCGCGCATGCTCCGTGTGTGCCCTGCGCGGTCGGCCGGCCGGTGCGCGCGGGGCATGGTGGGGGCCGCGCGGCGCGGGCGTGAGCGCGCATGCTCCTCGGAGGCCCTCCCCGCCCGGGGGCTCTCCTCCCACCCGCGACCCCCCGCAGAGCGGCGCTGGGCTTTGTCTGCCTCGGGTGCCCGCGGCGTGGGGCCGGTGGGCTCAGTTCTCCTGTAGGCTCCGGGTCTCTGCCATCGAACTTGAGCTTGCGGGAGAAGGGGAAAAAAAAAAAAAAGCCTCGCAGAGCCGGGCCCAGGGTCCGCTCTGTCTCTGCCAGAACTTTGTAAAGCAAGTTTTCTTTGGTACAGCTCTTCCCCCTCCGTCTCTGCAGGAGACCACATTCTCTGTTAACCCTAAGAAAGAGATGGAGCTTGACCCTCAAGAGATTGTCACCACTTTTTGAATGGTGTTCTGCAAAAGGTGGCAAGGGCCAAGGGAGCTCAGCACCTCACCTAGCTGCCCAGGCACACTAGGAGGGATAGAAGGGAGTCCTAACCATCCTGCAGTAGAAGGAAGCTTCCCGCTAGGCATGCAGGGCAGCCCTGCATGAGATAGATAGATAGGCTTGCCAAGTAGACCGATCTTACTTAGAGTTTTGGAAGGGGTACCCAGAAACTGCTCTCCTGCGTTTTGCCTAGTGGGTTTGGACAAGGCTAAGGAGTTGGGCATGGTAGGCTCTTTGCTCTGCTGTATCCGGCTGTCATAGAGTTTTGGAAAGCCGTGTGGAATTGGATTATTTTGTGAATGAAAAAACCCCCGATAGGCCGAGACTGTTCCTAAGTATGGTAGAGGAGGGCTTTTATTGAGGATGAAACGGACATAGGACATCTGGGAGAGCCCAGAGTGGACGTGACCCCGAGCTTTGTGAGGAGAAGCGGGGAGAGGAACCAGATGCAGTAGCCGACCGCCCAAAAGGAGAGGTGACTAAAATGGTTGGGTTCTATAGGGAAGGGCAGCTAGGAGGAGAGGATGGCCTAGCCTGTGGGCTGGATTAAGTTTAGGAGAAGGGGAGTATGTCAGCCTGGAGAGGCCCTGTAACAGGTAGTGTGAGGGATGCCGGGGAAACCTAGTGGCCAGTGCGTCTTTGATATGTTAAATAGTTTCCTCAGCTCTTTGTCCCGGTTTTGAGACTTCTGCCAGGCAGTGAGTTCTGTGGTCTGCAGACTGTTATTAACCCTCTCAGGGATGCACGTGAGGCGTGGGAGGGGCGCAGAGGCCTCTTTCTCCACTAGTCTTGTATTGGAATTGGCACTTTGTGTCCTACCAGGAAATGCCATCTCTGAGGAGAGACCGTCCCTTTGGTTCGTGGTTGTTTTATGTGTACAGCTAACTTTCCATATGTGCGTGGAGCAGAAATTTAAAGAGCTGTGGGTCCATCCCCTTAGAGCTCTGGGGACCATCATTGTAGGACCCATGATAGGTGAACCCAGGGACCTATGGGGATTCAGGAGGTATTTGTTGTTACCTTCTGGGAAGTGTGTGCCTTGATCTTCTGCTTCCATTAGGATCTTCGAGTTTGCTAAGGGCAAGCACACAGCCTTGCAGCCAGGTTCATTCTCCCAGGCCTAGGCCAGCGGGCTGCCCAGTGTGTCTGGCCTGAGGGCTGTGGTCTCCCTCTGCTAGGCAGGCAGACCCAGGACTGTTCGCTGCCGGCAGCCACTGTTTTTCAGAAAGCTACTTAACATCGCAGACTCCAGCCTCTCCCCTGTGAGAGCCTCTGGCCTTTACTTTCCCTTACCTTGAACTTGGGGAAGGTGAGCTACGGTCAGGTTGAGCGCAGAGTTGTCAGGCAAGACAAGACATAGATGTGCAGGGAAAGACGGGCAGTAATCACTAAGATCTGACTCGTAGGAAACCAGCCTTCAGTCTTGTCCTGTGATATTGAAGGAGCCGGGGCTCAGGCGCAGGCATCTGCTCTGTGTCTTAAGTCGGGTTGCTAAGATTTCCTGGACCCTGAGACACATTGTTTGTTCTTAGTGAAGTGGGAGGAGGGATGGTGGGGACGGTTGTTGCCAGCATCTTGCTCCCTGGTCCTCCCAGTCCCTTCGGAGCATCAGTCTCCTGAATGGATGTGTGGGAAGTTTGACTCTCCCCCTCACTCACAGAGTGTACTAGGGCAGGAGCTCCCAGTTTGCTGATTGGAGACACTTGGTGCATTTTCTGCCTTGGTCACATGTGATCAGTCATGGGGAGGTAGCTAGGCGGGGTGGCGTTCACCTGACCTGGGCTGTAGGGGTTTGCCGTGTAGGCCGTTAGATAGATGCAGGCACATTGGAGGCTGATTTAGCCCTTGGAAAGTGGGGAAACCTCAGCTTGCTTTTTCTCCTTCATTCCTGTCTTTCACCCTCTCCCTTCTTCTTCCTGTTCCTTCCCTCTCTCCTCTCCCTCCATCTGTCCATCCATCCTTTGATGCTTGGGACTGAACCCAGGACTAAGCACGAGTTCTTCCACTGAGCCCCCATTTGTTCACTGGGATCCCCTCTCCTCTCCAATGAGGCCAGTAGGCCTGTGGGCTAGGTTGTTAATCGTGTGTGGATGAGGGGTTTTTTGACAAGGGCTTGATTGAAAGGGCATTATGAAGCGCACTAATTAAACTTGGTATTCCGTGAGGAGGGAAGAGTTAAGCTATAGAGGGATGAATAGTTGGGTTAATAGCAAACAGGTGTAGGTGCTGGCAGTGGGTCCAGTCACTGATCTGAGAGAACGGGTCTGTGTCGGAGAAGCTGGAGCCAGGGTAGCAGGTTGTGTGTTTCATGTGAGGCCAGGCAAGGTTGTCCACAGATAACCTTTTTCAGAAGGGTGGGGCTCTCGTACACCTGCCTAGCGGGCATCGAGAGCTTCGGGAGCCACAGGGATGGCAGTAGATCCTGACGACTTGCATGCTGCCCGTGCCTGCGCCCAGGGACCCGAGTGACCACATCTCAGTGTTGTGAGTGAGCTTAGACACTCTTGAGCGTCTCTCCCCCTCGGGACCTGCTAGTGCAGTGCTGCCTGGCCCGGGGTCATGCTGCTTTTGAGGCCTCTCCCTGGTATTTCTGGGAACCTGAAGACTAGTGCGTATCCATACACAAGTAAGTGCTGGCGTTAAAGGGCCCTGTGCTATGGACTGAGCCTTGTAGAATATTCCAGCCACACCTGCCTTTCAACCAAGGAGAGAGGAAGGGAAAGTAGGCTCCCATCCCATTCAGGTAACTTGAGTCTGGCCCCAAGAGGCTGCCCCCACGCCCCACAGGAGGTCTGAATAATTGAACAGGGTGGCTACTCACTCATTCCTGTGAGGCCTGGGTTGGCCAAGCCAGTCCTTGCCTCTGTCTTTTGGACCTGACTGGAAGTAGGGGATATACATTCTGGGGACACCTGGGAGGTCAGTCAGGTCCACTCCCCCCACCCCACCCCCAAAAAGTGTGCCTGCTGGGGACCTGTGGGGTTTATTGGGTGTGTTGTTGCAATAGACAGCCAGGGGCCACTGTGGGGCTGGAACTATTGGAGCCAATGCTACCACTCAGTTCTGGTTTGTCCCAGCCTCCACTAAAGGCTCAGAAAAGGGTGTCTGTCTTGGGGATGGAGGTGCGGGGGCACAGGTTGAGCCTAGCAACGCATTTACTTAGCTGCTTTTATTTGTCATGTGTTTGCTTACTGTTCTGGTGATGGAGCTTAAGCCTTTGCCCAGGCTAGACCTAATCAGCCCACGATGCACTTTACAAAGAGGCCACTCACTTATCTCTCATTTAATGCACTTATTTCTGTACATGTGTGCGCCTGCTCTCACACCCTGTATGTGCAGACGCCCTCAGAGTCCCAAGGGTGTCAGATCCCCTGGAACTACAGGCAGTTGTGAGCCAGTGCTTGATCCGGGTGCTGGGACCCCATGTGCCATCTGTTGCTCCAGCCCTACAGGGTGGATTTGGAAACCAGGCACAATCCCAGCATTTGGAAGGCTGAGGCAGGAGGATTATACAAATTGATGCCCGGCTGGGCTCCATAGTAAGACCTTGTTTGAAACAAAGGAAAAAGTGTGTTTTTCTCAGATACACACTTACTGTTTGTACTTGGGAGGGGTGTGTGTGCGAGTGCGGACAGGCATAAGGGGCCGCGGGGTCCTGTGGCGGTCAGGGTACAGCTTTTGCAGGTTGGTTTTTTGCTTCTGTGGGTCCTTAGGATTTGAACTCAGGTCGTCCGGCTTGTATGGTGAGTCTTTTTTCCTCACTGAGCCATCCCAGTAGTAGCCCACAGGTATAAGTTGAAAGGAAAGAAAAAAGTATTTTGACTTTTTAGAAGCCAAGAGAGATCGCCTGCACGGGTATGCATGCATGCAGGCAGGCAGGCACTGATGCTGATGTGGGCATGGCCCACTTCTGTGTAGCCTTTGAGATGTCAGATCTGTGCGGTCAGGTAGTCAAGATAGCAGCCCTGATCTTTTATGTGTAAGAAGGCTGAGAATTGAAGTACTGAGGAAGCTGAGGCAGGAGGACCACTGAGACTTAGAGGCAGTCAGAACTAGGTAGCAATTGTCTCTAAACATGGAGGGGGCAGGGAGTCAGACTTAGCAGGGAGCTCTTGTGAGGGGCCCCTTTTCACCTCTGGTCTCCGCCTGTGAGCAGCATCTGATGAGCCCCCTGGAAGGCCCTCTGCCTCAGACCCTGCTGCCCCATCAGGGCTGTGTCCTCCCTGTCTGAGACCAGGTTGTAATTACCCCCTCCCCTGTGTTACCGTGGGCAGCACACAGGACTCATGTCATGGTGACCTGCAGAGGTGATGCAGGCTGTCTGAGCACCATGGCCCTTGGAGTGGGGACCCTGTGGTCGGGGCGTGAGGTCCCTAGGTCTCCAGCCTTGTGGGCTGGTCTTGTGCATGACTCTGTAGCCTGGAATCAGAGAGTGGGGCTCTGCTATGGTGCGGTATTAGTGCTGAGCTCAGACTTGACAAGGGGAATTCTGAGGTGGGCTTGAGGTCATCTACCTTGGAGCACGTAGATGAGAGGGTGGCCGCACGGGACCGCTGACCAGTGCTCCCACAAGGAATTATGTCCAACCTGAGTGATGGTGCACACTCGAAACCCCAGCTCTTGGCTGAGGCTAGATGTGCGTTCCAGGTTAGTCCGGGCTGCGGGAGAGACCGGATCTCTTTATTTCATCAGCTAACTATGGAGTGCCAGCAGTGGCCTTAACGAGCTAATTCTTGGTCTCCTGTCTTTTTCTCTCTTTCTCTCTAGAAACTTGAAGGGTCTAAGTGCAAGGGGCAGCTTTTGATTTTTGGGGCAACCAACTGGGACTTGATTGGACGGAAGGAGGTGCCTAAACAGCAAGGTAAGAGAAATGGTTTCCTGCCGGTGATTGACTGCTTCTTGTGGAGCAGGTGGCCAGTGGGGTGCTGGCCCCGCCCACTAGCTAGGTGGTTTTGGGCATGCTCAGAGAAGCCCTGCTAATTGCTTGAGACCAGAATCGCTCTGATGAGGATTCTGCAGTTGAGCTGAACCTGGTCTCCTACATGTCTGTGCCTTCATAGTTCTGTGTTACTCAGGGAAATGTTGTCCTCAGACAACCAAGACTCCCTGAGTTCTGGAGATTTCCTTTTGCTACAAGGAAAAGGCCGGTCCTGTTCTGTGGTGCCATGAGGCCTCAGACACTTGTCAGATGTGACGGACAGAGATGTACAGGCTGCTTACTGGCTTGTCACAAGTCAGCGGAATGTGTACACTGGAGACTGGGAAAAGAAGACGGGTGTCTTCCTGAGGGGCCCCTTGGAGAGAAGAGGGGCTGGCTCAGTGCCACGTTTTATGGCTCTTGATTTCATTTGGAAACACGCCCAAAGTGCTTCCCAGCATTGCTTTGTCCGAGAACAAATATTTGCACACTGGCACACCCTAGCACCCAAACCTGGGGGCCTCGGGCCTTCAGCCTGCCCCAGGAAGACGGCAGTGGGTCCTGCATGGCACAAATGGAGCTGACCAGATGCCGTTCCTTTGTGTGGAAGATAGCCGTCTTTCACCACGGCCATGGACACCAGTCCTGAGAGAGCAGAGTGGCCACCGCAGCTAGACCACACCACACAGGCTCCTGCTGTCCGCTGTATCCATTTCCCTGCTGATAAGGGCAAGGTCGCCTTGACCTGACTGTTACCCTCTGCTTCTGGTGCCCTCTGTGGCCCAGAAGCTGTGCCATGAATTCAGAGCAGACCAGGTTGGTGGTGTTGGGGGTATCTTGCCAACCTAGCCCATCCCAGGAGTTCTCCTACCTCCATCTTCAGGTGCCCCTGGCCCTTCTGCCTCCCAGTTGGTGTGAGTAGTTTCACGTGTTAACTGTGACATTTAGGGCTGGTCAGGCGGCCTGTGACCTCTGCCTGCAGCTGTTAGGCAAGGTAGAGGAGGGGACATTTACCTTCCTGCCCTGTCGGATGTTCACTGTTCTCTGCCTTTAATGTAGCTTGGTTTACGTGCCAGCATGGTGGTCCCTGCTATAGCCTATGGTGAGGACCAGGTCCTGGGTGGCTGGAAACCATGGGATTAATGTCTACCAATCTGGCTCTGAAGCTGGGGCCACTGCTAGGTTGTGTTGGGCCCCTCTGAACTGAAATGACGGAGAGGGGCCCTGGAGTGGGAAAACTAGCCTTATGCTATTGTGGCTGATAATGGCGCCCTCTTCAGGGAGATGATAGGCATTAGCAGGGGTGCTGGAGAGGCCTCCCCCTCCCCCGCCAGCTGCTTCAAGAACCCAGCCATTTCTTTACTCCGGCTGGTGCCCAGTACTTCTGCAGCTTATAGTCCTGAAAACTGCCAGAGGCCTTGCTTAGTTTTTCCGAGTGGCGGGCATGAAGTTCTGCCCCTGCTTTTCTTTTCTGCGTCTGTTGTCCTCCATGATTTGGGGCTGATAAGGGATTCTCTTCAGTTTTAGCAGTATGGGAGGCCATCATTTCAGTTCATTAAAGTACTTTTCAGTGATGGCTGGCTGCAGGGTCTGAGAGTGCCCTCTGATGCTAGGTGCCCTGGTGCGCCACTTGGGACTGGAAGGAGGGGCTCACATGCGACTGGTGAGGCAGGCATAGAAGACAGGCCCCTGTGGTGACCTGTGGGGTGCCTTTCCGTTAGTCACCAGCAGGCTGTGTCTGGATTGTGGCTAGCTTCTTAAGATACCCATCACTGTTCTGGAGATGAAAGAAAAGCCATACCCCTGCCTCAGGAACGTGGGAGTGGCAGCTTCTTGTGCCCCTTGGGCCAGACACCTGTGATCTCTGGCAAGGAGAGGACAGTGGCCTGGCCTCTGCCACCTGTCATGGTGCGGGCAGTTGTAGTGGAGGGGATGCAAATGGGAAGTCGAGGCAGAGTCCAGTGTGGGTTTCCTGAGAGCCTGGAAGACATGCTTGGAGAGATGACGCCACTGAGAAAGACCTTTTTCTGGTATGGGGAAGGTAGACAGAATCACCCAAGGATTGTGTCACTCCATGGGGTACAGGAAGGCTAGCTCTGTCCTGTATTATGTATTAGGATTGGGGACCAGCAGCTGTTTATAGATCTGAGGAGAGGGATTGGCACCATTAGTGTACATAAGCCGGCAACCCTGGGTAGGCTTCTGTTCTTTGTGACTTTTAGGTGATATCGGGTGCTCCTTACCTGCCCCTCCGTGTCCTGCGGGGTTTGATTGGTATTCTTCTCTTTGCAGCTGCTTACCGCAACCTTGGTCAGAATTTGTGGGGGCCCCATAGGTATGGGTGCCTGTCAGGAGTCCGGGTGCGAACTGTGGTTTCGGGTTCCTGTGCTGCCCACAGCCTGCTCATCACCACAGAAGGGAAGCTGTGGAGCTGGGGTGAGTGTCGGTGGGCTACACAGACATGCTCTCAAGTGGGGCTTGAAGGGGCTTGGTTACCTGGAAGAGGCCATCTGGATCCATGGCTGGGGTGGGTGTGCCTGCCCTGTGTATGTGGGTTTTAGGGATTGACCCCCCAGGCCCCAGGCTTACTTGGCAAGTCTCTTTACCTGAGGACTGTCTCACTGGCCCTGTTTTCTGACTCTGCCTTGGTAACTGTTTTCCTGAACTTCAAACAAGTGTGGTCTTTCTGACGCTGCCATCCCTCCAACTGGCCGTCAGTCCTCGCTGTGGTGTCCATTCACCCAGCCTTTGTTTGACTTGAGCACCGTGTGCCGTGACGTCCGTGTGTCCATCACTAAATGTTATACCCTGGCCTTTGTCGTTGGCCTGTCTTGTTACAAGGCGCGATGGCTGAGCCCGTGTGGCTCCTAGCTTCAGATCTGAGACTGGGTCTTTGTCCACTCTCCATTCCTCCTGAGTCTCCACCTCCCTTAGCCAGACTCTCCTGTGACTCCCCTGTCTTCTTCCCAGGTAGGCCAGGAGGTATTGCCCATGCTCTCGTCATCTCAGACTTGGGGCTCATGCAGCAGGGGTCAGGGTCAGCTTCTCCATTTGTTTCTAGCCTTTGGCTGGCTTCTAGTTCATATGACGTGTTTATTTTGGTCTGTTTTGAGCCTTTTTTTTTTTTTTTTTTTTTTAATGAGCTGCTGCACTAGAGTCCAAATATATTAACATCTGCCGTCTTCTCTGCACTTGGCTAATTTTATAATTCTGTTGGAAAAAAATCTAACAAGTGTGTGTGGCCCAAATTTATCCTCCCAGGCTTTGGGTGAATACCAACATCTGCCCCAGTTCTGTTTCTCTGGATTGGTGTGGCCCCTCCTGCTGCTTTGTCCTCAACGCTGGCCATGGCCTTTTATGTCACTGTCCCCAACTTGAGAAGCTTCTCTCTGTTCTCCTTTCACCGACAGCCAGGTTCTAGATGGCATCTCAGGGCTGACCCAGTGACAGGAATGATTTTCCCTAGAGCAGCAGCTGGGCTCTGGAGACTTGCCAGGAGGTACCCTGATCCCTCCTGGACACTTGGTGGAAGGCTCGGAAAGGAGCACCCAGTCCCGAGCAGGGGGCGGCGGCTGTGCTGTGTCCTGACCCCTGAGCTGCAGCAGGCAGGCCTGCCTTCACTGGACTTGGGGACAGCAGGCTCCTCTGAAAGTTGGCACCTGCGCAGTGCTGACCTTGGAGCCAGCCCTTCAATTGATGTGTATCTCCGCAGAGAGTTCGCCCTGCGAGGGAGGCCAGTCACCTCTTCTGCTTTCCTCCCACAGGGTGCTAGGCCTCTGCTGCCTCACCACTGGGGGAGATTAGTGTAAGCCCACTTTGCCTGTGGTTCTCGCTTTGCAGCCTTGTGTAATCCCGGTGGTGTTACCTGTGTGCTGTTCTGAGAGAGGGTCTTAGGGTTCCTCTTGGGGTTTTGTTTTGTATCTGTTGGGACCTGGATAGGATTCCGGGACTTGAGCTGCTCTGAGACCCACCTCTTGTCCATCCTAAGCCGAATAAGGGCTCCCTAGAACTGCAGTGTATTGTGAAGGCCTCCACAGGGACTGACTGGTCCCTGCTTGCAGTCACACATGTGTCTCCCGTACAGCACAACAGCTCTCCAGGAGGAGGTGGTCCTGTAGGCAAGGGGTGTGTGTTGAGAGCAGGCCTGCTCCCTGTCATGAGGGTTCCTGGGGCTGGGGTCTTGGAACAGCTGTGTGTGGGGGTGGAGTATTATAGATAAGTAGATAGAATCAGCAGGTGCACCAGACTCCCTGAGGAGCAGGGGGCTGTCCCCCAGCCTCACAAGGAATGGAGACTTCTTGGAGCTTGAGTCCTGTGGTGTAGCCAGGTCACACTAAGCATTTCCTGTAACAGAGACTGGGGATGTATTGGGATGGTCCTGAAGCTGACCACTTCCTGTTGGGATGTAGTCAGGGTATCCCGACTCCACTGGAGAGTAGCTGTCAGGGATTTGTCAGAGGTTTGTTTTGAGGACGAGGGTGGGAACCCCTGCATGTCCTTACACCGCTTACCTGGCCAGCCGTGATCTCCTTGTAGGGCGGAATGAAAAGGGGCAGCTGGGCCATGGTGATACCAAGAGGGTGGAAGCCCCCAGACTCATCGAAGCCCTCAGCCATGAGGCAATCGTGCTGGCAGCATGTGGGCGCAACCATACTCTGGCCTTGACAGGTAAGAACCAGCTCTTTTCATCTTAACTAAGGCAAAAGGGCTCCAAAGATGGTTTGTCTGGGAGCGAGTGCCTCAGCCAGTGTCAGAAAGGTGGTGCCTGGTGAGTTAGCTAGGCCAGGTTAGTTAGCTGGTTACTTGCTAAAGGTAGTGAGGGGGCTCTGATGGCCCTGGGAGCCCATACCGGGTATGACAGGGTTCAGCGCTGTTCCACACTCTTATCCTTGGGGATGGACAGGCACACACCCATGCTCAGCCTGGCGGACAAGCTGTTTGCATAGCTTTGATCCAAACCCATTTGAAACCATCTACCCTTACATCCTTTTTGTCCTGTTTGTCTCTCCTTTCAGATACTGGCTCCGTGTTTGCCTTCGGAGAGAATAAGATGGGGCAGCTGGGTCTCGGGAACCAGACAGATGCTGTCCCAAGTCCTGCTCAGGTACCAGGAGGGCTGCGGGCCGCAGGCCTGGGCAGCTCTGATTTGAGAAGTGATGTTTTACCAGGAAACGTGTGGAGAAGAGAACCAGTGTTTGTGTCAGCTCAGTAGTGGGGATGCAGGGCTCTCTTCTCCTGTGGACACTGCAGACATGTCTTGGTCCTGAGGCCAATGGGGGGGTGGGGCTGGTAGCTAAGCCTTGTAGTTGGGAGTTCTGCAATTGGGTAGTTACAGTTAGCAGGGACGGGATGAACCTGGGCACCGGGTTCCCCTGGACCACTGGGTTTAATGCTTGCTGCTTTTGTCTGGGCCTCAGTCTGGTCTTTCCCGGTTTCTGCATTTAGTTTCTGACCCTGTGCTGTGGAGCCAGCCTGTCACTCTCCCGTCCGCTCTCTTTGTTCTTCCTTATTTGGGGCATTTCACATCTGGCTCATGCCTTACCTACAGTTCTGCGAATGAACTGGAAGCCTGCTTGTTAGTCCTCAAGTTGGGGCTGACAGCATTGTTGGCACCAGCAATGACCTTTGGGGTCACTGAGTTTGCTCTGTGGTTGAGTCACTCACTGTATGATGGAGGGTTAACGTTCAGCCTCTCCTGTCCTGGCAGGGTGGGGGTCGCCAGCAGTTAGAGTCCTGGTAGACTAAGCTTTGTGATACAATGTCCGCTCAAGTGGCAGCAGCCTTCTGAACTGTGGAATCCGCCTTTGTGAGTGGCTGTTGTTTCATGCCAGGGCAGAATAAGGAAGAGACTCACGGAGCTGAAGGCTGGCTATCTTCTCTTTGCAGATTATGTACAACGGGCAGCCAATTACCAAGATGGCCTGCGGGGCTGAATTCAGCATGCTGATGGACTGTAAAGGAAACCTCTATTCCTTTGGGTGCCCTGAATATGGCCAGCTGGGTATGGAGGTCTCTTTCTTAAAAGCTCTGTAGTCTCGCTGTAAATGTAGAGCCAGAAGGCAGCGTGGGGCCGTGCACACACACGTTACAAGTGTAATTGATCCAGATAGCAGTGTCTACCCGATAAGTGCGTCTCATGCTCTGCGGAACAGCTTGCCGTTAACTCACAGGTTACAGGGGTCAGTGAAGCCTCGGAACTGAGTCTGGTTTGGAAATCCATTTGTATCAGTCTCGGGCAGAAGGACAAAAGCTGAGCCCCTTTCATCCGGTTTCACGTATATAATGAGCCTTTATTGGAAGTGAGAGAATTATGTAAGAGTGAGGTTGTTCTGGAAATCCTAGCTAGGCAAGCAGCTGGTGTGTCTTCAGCTCACCCCTCACCACACTGGACTCCATCCTGCACAGAGCAGAAGAGAGGTCAGCAAGCCTGTTAGAACTTACTGTGCAAGATCTCCATTTTCCTTTCCCCTCTGACTCCCTGCCAGTTCCTCCTGTGCCTTCTGCAGTCCTGAGCACGAGGTGAGGTGTGGGCGCCACCTACTGGTGTCTGAACAGCCTGCAGCAGTCCAGGATCTGGGTTGCTGGGTCTCGGCGTCATTAGAAGATCGCAGATGGGAGAGTATAAATAGAAGCAGAATGTTGCACTGGCCTTAGACTGCAGGGAACAGTGACTCTGTGAAACTAAATATACCTCGAGTCAGAGTGAAGAAGGACCGGCCCCTTACGCACATCCCTGCTGGTTGCCAGGGAGTTCTTGGGCTGGTGCATAAACGGTTTCCATGGCCACGGGCGGGCCTCCCTGCCATACCCAGGCCCAGCACAGGAAGTGCATTTGTCCTTTCTGCTGTGTGTGCAGCTTCTCTGCCACCCTCAGACAAGCATCTTGCTGCAGCCTGCCTGTTTGGCTTCGGGAACTTACCTTGGCAGTAGGATGGCATTCGCGGAGTGGCTTTGGAGGGACAGTTAAGTGCAGTGTGCGCGATCTTCTACTGAATTCTTGTTGAAAGCTATTAAGAAACCTGTGTCTGTTGGCAGTTCACTCTGAAACAAGCTGGTGCCACACACGGTCCCAGTATCTGAGGTGCAGAGTCCGGACTGTAGCAAGTTTTTGAGGGTGGTCTAGTTTACGTGGGTTACAGGCCAGCTGGGGTTCGCAGAGTGGAAGTTGTCTCAAAACACAAAACACAAGGCTGATCCCCCCCCAGTTCTGTTCTTGTCTCTGTGCAGACTTTGCTGTTAGAGTTCAAACAGGATTGCAGGGGAGGGGCTGGCAGGGTCCTCGGCAGGTACTGTAGCGACAGGCTGCGAGTGATGGCATCTCACTGGGGACTAGGGCCCACTGCTACAGCAATGCTGCTGCCTGGGCAGGGACTGGGAATGTTCTGGGCTGTGAGCAGCCAGCATTCTGGCTTCTGGGTCTGGACCGGCCCTCCTAGCTTGTTTTGTTTGTTTGGTAGTTCTATTTATATTTGCTTGGCTGGTGTTTTTTGTTTTGTTTTGGTTTTGGTTTTTTCGAGACAGGGTTTCTCTGTGTAGCCCTGGCTATCCT
This sequence comes from Rhabdomys pumilio, assembly GCA_030674055.1. Taxonomy (NCBI): domain Eukaryota; kingdom Metazoa; phylum Chordata; class Mammalia; order Rodentia; family Muridae; genus Rhabdomys; species Rhabdomys pumilio. Next base: position 12,178,724 of record JANHMN010000004.1, on the reverse strand, counting down.
GGAACTCACTCTGTAGACCAGGCTGGCCTCGAACTCAGAAATCCGCCTGCCTCTGCCTCCCAAGTGCTGGGACTAAAGGCGTGCGCCACCACCGCCGGCGTTGGTTGGTGTTTTTTGAGACAGCATCTTGTATATTTCTAGCTGGCCTGGAACTTATGCAGACCAGACTGACTTCAAACTTGGAGATCCTCCTGCCTCTGAGTGCTGCAGTTAAGGTGCGGGCCACCAGGTGGTACCCATTTCTGCTTGTTTTTTTTGAGACAGAGTTCATGTAGTCAGAGCTTTAAATGTGTAACTGAGGATGGGCTTCACTTCCTGCTCTTTCTGCCTCTGCATCCCAAGTGCTGGGATATACTACCAGTGCAAGAAGCCTGAGAGTGCCGGGTCCTTGGGCCACAGGCCTGTGGTCCAGTACTAGGCTTCATGCAGTGCTGGCTTGGAGCATGCTTGGAATGTGCCAGGCTGCCCAGTCTCACATGGTGCTTTTTACAGGATGCTTAAATTATTGCAAATTCATAGAGAGAAATGCAGAATTGTGGGCTGGATGATCTTGTCCACACTCTCCCTACTGCTGGTCCTCAGAGCTCCCCAACTCGGAGCTTGGGAGACTGTCCTTCATTCAGATGTGAGCTACCCACTGTTGTGACCTCAGCCACAGGTGGAGACATATTTTCCTTTGCTTCCCAGTCCTTATAGATATGTGTAGTGACTGTACTACGGCATAGGGCTTCTGTGTTTTATAAAGAGTGCCCTGTGTTACCTACCAGCTCGTGAGTCTCTGGCTGGGGGCAGGGTGGTGCTCTCAGCCTGTGCCTTTTGTCACTGACAGCCTGTCGTGTTACCGCAGGACACAACTCAGATGGGAAGTTCATCGCCCGGGCGCAAAGGATAGAATATGATTGTGAGCTGGTGCCCCGGAGAGTGGCCATCTTCATCGAGAAGACCAAGGATGGGCAGATCTTACCTGTCCCTAATGTGGTGGTTCGAGATGTAGCCTGTGGCGCTAACCACACAGTAAGCCTGTTTCTTTCTCATTGCCCCAGAGCCATGCTGGTATAGACTGGTACCTGCTTTACTCAAGCTGTATCATTTGCCTGAGTGAGTCTCCCGTCCAGATCTCCTTTCCTTTGCAGACAACATGCAAACATGAGTATACACATACGTGTCTGTACCCTGCCACTAGCACACAACATGCATGTGCTGTCTGTATGACAGGCAGTGCCTTTTGCTAGGGTGTGAGTGGTTAGCCATTGAGGGTGTCTCCTTAAGGTCATTAGCAGAACAGCTGGAAGGACAGTCATGTGCTAGTGCTGCCTTGAGCGTCTTTGTTTTAGCATGTTTGTGCACAGGTGCTCACTGTATGCACGTGTAAGTCAGAGACCCTGCTTCACCAGTCATCAGCTTTTCAGTGCAAGGCAAGGACCCTCACCTGCTGGGCAGTGTGGTTTGGTGGGTTTTTTTGGGTTTTGTTTTTTTGCTTGTTTGTTTTGTTTTTGCTTTGTATTTAAGACCAGGTCTGAGTATGTGGCCCTGGCTGTTCTGGAAATTGCTGTGTAGACCAGGCTGGTCTCAAACTCTGCCTGCCTCTGCCTCTCTGGTTCTGGGGTGATGGGTGTGTTCCTGTCAGTGTGGCCCTTTGTGGTCTCTTGTTGAGAATATCTAAGCCTGGTCTGGGCCTTTCCCTGTGGCAGGAGAAAGGGAGCCAGGAGCCGACCGAGTCTCAGAGCTGGTCTCTTGCCTGCTTGGTAGTGCTCAGTGGATTAAATGCAGGTGTCCTGAGCCTGCAAGTCCACAAACCAGCATGCTGTTCTCTTCTTTCTCCTCCAGGAAACCTGTGTTATGTGTTAGCAGTGTTGGGTGTGGAGCCCGGGGCTCTGTTTGTGCTGGGCAAGTGTTCTAGCCCTGAGCCGTACACCTTCCACCCGTGCTGAGCTAGCTCGTTGTACATTTGCAGGGTTTATTTAGATGTGAAACCTCAAAGACCAGACAAGGCAGGTTGCAAACAGCTGTCACATCTGTGCCTGCCTCACCTGGTTGTATGCACCTATGGCAGGCAAGAGCAGAGCGGGTGGCAGCAGCCTTCCCTTCTGTTGTGCAGTTTAGACAGCGTTGCTATAGACGACCATTTGGCTTCTGCATTTAAAGAGAAAGGAGGATGACACTCTCATGAAGGGCATGCACCCCGGCCCCTGCTGGAGAGCCATGTATACAGACTGTGGGACTCTCCTTTGCCATCCACTGTCCCAGATCCTTTGGTCAGAAGCAGTGGCCCATGTATTCCAGCCTGTATCTTCTCTCGCTGCAGCTGGTTCTGGACTCACAGAAGCGAGTCTTCTCCTGGGGCTTCGGTGGCTATGGCCGGCTGGGCCATGCCGAGCAGAAGGATGAGATGGTACCTCGCCTGGTGAAACTGTTCGACTTCCCGGGGCGTGGTGCAACCCAGATCTATGCCGGCTATACCTGCTCCTTCGCTGTCAGTGAAGTAGGTCAGTGCCTGTCCCCTGCCCAACTTCTCGGGTCCCCATGGTTGGAGCCAGGTGCAGGGCTTTCTCCTGGGGATAGCTGCTCCCACAGCCCACAGCCCCACAGCCATGTGTCCCTCCTTGGCTTGTTCTCTGCGCCGTCCCTTTAAGCAGCTGTCCTGCACCTCGGTGTTCTGAGATGCGTGCTTGTGGCACTCCTCTGTTTTGCATCCTTCCAGGTGGCCTGTTTTTCTGGGGGGCCACCAATACCTCCCGAGAGTCTACCATGTACCCGAAAGCAGTGCAGGACCTCTGTGGCTGGCGGATCCGGAGCCTGGCCTGCGGGTAAGTAGCTGTGTCCAGGGCATGTGGTGTGTGTTCCTTCCTCTGAGTGTTGGGTGCTCTGTGTGCCTGTCTCCCGAGGATGTCTCTATGCCTGCTGATTCTAAATCTTCCTGGCTAGACATAGGAGACACCAAACCCCCCAAAACGTGGGAGAGGGCAAAGTTCAGGCTTGGTAGATGCTTAGACAGGTAGATGTGAGCATGAGTGGCGCCTTCCTGCAGGGAAAGTGATTTTGAAAGATTTCGTTTGGGGAGAAAAAAGCAGAAGGTGGCAATTTTCCCTCAGCTTGGAAACTGTAGACTTACTTTGTCAACACAGCTCAAGGAAAGGCGAACCCTTATTTTGTATTCTTATTGAAGGACACCTGCTGAGTCACCCAGTACTTAGAGGTGACAGATGTGGATGTGTATGAGTTAGTTTGGTTCCAAGCTGTTGCTTGCTGCTCCTTGTGTCCCCCATCCCAAAGGGTCTCCCTCTGAGAGCCCCAGGACAGAGATGGGTAGTGAGGCCCTGGGTTTGGTATTGATCTGCAAACACGTGGCCCCTCCCTGTCCGGGAAGAGCCGCACACTACTGAGTTAGCATGGAGGTGGGCGTGTTAACACTGAAGGTGTCCTGGTCTCGGTGGTGACAGCGTCTGCCTGTTTTCAGGAAGAGCAGCATCATCGTAGCGGCCGATGAGAGCACCATCAGCTGGGGGCCGTCGCCAACCTTCGGGGAATTGGTGAGCCACAACAGGCCTGGGAAGAGCTGCACTAGCCAAGACTGGCCTGAGAACGGGGATGGGGGCGGATGAGTGGGCGGTGTCCTTGTCCACTAAGGACTGTCCCAGCAGTGGGTCGTATTTGGTTTTCAGTGTTAAGACTGTCCTAGCTGGTTGCTGGCCTTGCTGTAGAAAGGCTGACCGGCTACAGTGACAGGACATGTTCCTGCAGTTGGGACCCGTTGTCCACACTCACAGGAGGCAGTGTCTTCTTAAGCTGTATGAGTCACCCTGGTTCCTGTGACCTCCAGACTTTGTGCTTCATAGGCAGACGGGGCCACAGGTCTGTGCCCTGCGGGTCAGTGTCGTTAGGCCAGCCACACAGTGCCTGGACGATTTTGTTCTCCGTTTTCCCCAAATCGGGTTACTGGTTTGTTCTCAGTCCCAGAGGCTGGAGAAAGAGCAGAAGCCACTGCCCTTGCTTCTTACTGTCCAGCTGTCTTGTCCATAGGTCCCGCAGCTCAGTGCACTTCACACTTTGTAAGGAGGCCAAGGTTGGCTTGTGGGTTTTGTGTATCTCCTGTAGCCAGGGTTGTACTCCCAGGGTGGCCTGGCCCTTGACTCTGTTTTGGTTTTTGAGACAGAGTTTCTCTATAGCCTTGGCTGTCCTGGAACTCACTTTGTAGAGCAGGCTAGTTTTGAACTCCCAGAGATCCCTCTGCCTGCCTCTGCCTCTTGAGTGCTGGCGTTACAGGCTAGCCCTTAACACGCCATTGATTTTCTTTATCATCCTTTTGGGAGGAGAAGTTTTCTCAGCAAAGTGGGGCTGTCCTTGTGCTTCAGGGGTCAGTGGGCTCCCAGGGACCCTGTCAGGCTGCAGAGAGTCTGCGGCAAAGTGACTGCAGGCCTTCCTCTCTGTTTCTGTTGTCTCAGAGAAGGATGGATGGTGCCTTTTTGTTTTCAAGACAGCAACTCAACATGTAGCTTTGGCTGGCTTGGAACTCACTATGTAGATCAGGCTAGCCTCAGGTCACAAAGGTCTGCCTGCCTCTGCCTCCTAAGTGCCGGGATTAAAGGTATTTACCACTACACCTGACTGATGGATAGTTTGGGGGGCCATCCGAAATTGGTCTTTGACAGCCTGGACTTGATGGTAGCAGAGTGACTACGGGCCAGCCTGAGCACCACAGCAAGGCCCTGCTTCAAAAAGTTGTTGATCTTTGGTGACTGGAGAGATGGCTCAGTGGTTCAGAGCATTGCCTGCTCTTGCAGAAATGGAGGTTTTTGATTTCCAGAGCCTACTCGGTGGCTCACAACTGTCTGTAGGTCCAGTTCTAGGGGAACCAACACCCTCTCCTGACCTCTGCAGATACCTAGCCTGCAAGTAAAGCCATGCAGGCATGCAGGCAAAATACCCAAACACAAAAACTTTTTTTTTTTTTTTTTTTTTTTTTTTTTAATGTTCTAAAAGACTCCTAATACATACAACTTTGCATCATGGTGGACTTGGGAAGCCTTGGCCAGGAAGGGCGTTGCCTGGAGGAGCTGAACCCGGGGCAGGATAAGCCTTGGGGGGCTGCCCTTGGCCCTGTGCTCGCTCCCCAACAGTTCTTGGCCACTGTTAACCTTTGAAGTTGTCACCGACAGCTGCTTCCTCCTTGTCAGGGCTGGTGTGTGTCAGCATGTGTCAGCATGTTAATTTTGATTGTGTAGACCTGACTGCTGTGGGTATTGGCACCGTCACCAAATGCATGATACGTTTTGTCCCATACCCACAGTGGCTGATACACCCGGAAACATGCTCGCTCTTCCCTTCTGGTGGAACATGCCACAGTGGTGGTTTGTCATTACTTCTTGTTTTCTCTGCAGGGATATGGGGACCACAAGCCCAAGTCTTCTACTGCAGCTCAGGAGGTGAAGACTCTGGATGGCATCTTCTCCGAACAGGTGAGGGGCCTGCGCCCGTCCCTGCTGTTCATGTCTGTGGCGTCATGCTGAGCTGTGTCTGTTCTTGTATAGAGTGTTGGAAGGGTACAGCCCTCAGCAGGAGAGAGGCCGAGGAATGCTGGCCTTCCCTGGTGAAGGTCCTGGTGCTGTGGTCACGCACCCCTAGCCCCATTTGCTACTGGGCCAGGACCAGGGACTAGTCCCTGAGCAGATAATACATTTTGGCTTGTGTTTGGGGGCAAGGACAGTGTGGAGCTGCACCCTAAAGAGGGCTCTTTGAACTTTCTGGGGGCCTGGGGGTGGGACTTGGGTGGTCCCATGACGCGGCGTGCCTGTGCGTTGCTGACACCGGCTTGTTCCCACAGGTGGCCATGGGCTACTCACACTCCTTGGTGATAGCGCGGGATGAGAGCGAGGCTGAGAAAGAGAAGCTGCAGCGGCTGCCTGAGTACACCCCGCGCACCCTCTGAGCAGGCCGGCCCTCCCCTCGTGGCAGCTGTCCTTTCCACATGCACTGGGACCAGACGTCAGACAAGGAATTTCGGAAGCAAAAGTTGACCAAGGGTGCATTGGGTTAGCCTCCCTGAGGTTCCGTCTCCAAGTGATTCAACATTAACTACCTTCTTCTGTATGCTTTCCAAAGTGTTTTCCCTCAATGTTTGATTAAAACGTTTGCTCATAGCCAGCTTGCCTTTCTACAAGAGAGGCAGGAACTCTGGTGGGTTTAGGGTTTTTTTTACGTTGTTCTTCTCCCCACTCCTGAGTGTCTTTGTCCAGCCCTCCATTCCAGCCATAGTTAGCATTGTGATCCGAGTGGGTGCCACGTGGGAGAGAGATCGCCACTTTCCCAGACAGAAATGGCCCTTTTAGGAACCAGCAGCCCCTAGGCCAATCCGTGGTGTCGGCCTCCACCCAGATTCCTGCCTGCCCGCTTTGAGAGACCTGGTCACTTGCTTGTGGGCCCATACACCTGCCTCTTCCCCTCATGGTATTGCTGGCTTGCTGTCTGTGGGTCCTATGTGGGCCTTTTGGCTGAAGCATTTGTAGAAGCAGCCATCTTCCCCCTGGTGGGGCTTTGGGGTCTGTGTTTAGCCATTCATATCTACTTTAGCTCTCAAGTCCAAATGAGAATGGGGACCATGGGGTATGGGGTGGGCAGTTAGAGATTGGTCAGCCAGCAGTCAGATGTGTCCTCAGTCCTCTGTGGCCCACCATTGCCGCCTGCGTGCTTTGCCTGTCTGCTCCTGCTGTCCCCTCTGCCTGGGATGGCCACTCTTGTCCTGGCCTCAATGTTCTTTGGCCGCTTGCATTTGCTTGGCTCTGGTACCAAATAGTTGGGATTCTTGATGAAATCCCCTGCCCCGCGTGCGTGTCAGTACAGATGTTGCCACTGTCACCACACCCCCAAGTGCCCTCTGCCGAGCCCGTCCTGGTATTGACTTTGTGGCTGAGTTCCGAGGTGCCTTTCCTGGATCCTCCTCACTGGGCCCGAGTATGGCAGCAGCTCGGGCTGGGGCCTTGGTTTCCAGAGGGTCTGGGCTGGTTTGACTGCTTTAACTAGGATTAGTTCGGTGGTGCTGGGGGGGGGGGGGGGGGGGGGGGGGGGGGGGAAGGGAACTAAGGATCAAAGTATGAGGTGGGGTGGATGGGAAAGTCAGAATTCTGGTCTTGAGATTTACGGATTTGCTTTTGCTGTTGTGACGCTTGTTACCGTCTCTATGTTAAAATGCCAAAAACTGCTCAGTCTGTAGCTTTCCTCCGCCCAGCGCTTCACAGTAGCTTCTGGCTTTGCAAGGTGTCTGTCTCGGCCAGTGCCGTGGCCTGCCAGAAAGGGTCCGAGTTCTCACTGTCCCCCATCTGTCCAGAGACAAGCTTCTGTAGTGGCAGGGCTTCTGCAAAACTAACCTGCTTTGCCCAGGTCACCCCAGACCCCGCCCCTCACTTCACGTGTGGGACCGGAGCCATCCCTGGTCTCTGGAGACTGCTGTTCAGGGTCTGCTCCTTCTGTCCTGGAGGTCTCCTGGAATTAGTTGTGTGGTCACCAAGAGGATTGAGGACACAGTAGCCCTGAGCTGAGCTGGGCTCATCTTCCAGGGAGCAAACCTAAAGCCAGCAGTCAGCCCCCCTGGCTAGAGCCCTGCAGTGGGTGACCAGAAAGTGTCTTATGGATTGAGAGCCTTGTGCCTGGCCATAGCCCCCTCCCTTTAGGCTGAAATTCTCACTTGAGCTTTCCCATGGGAAACTCTAGAACAGGAGGAAGGTGTGAAGCCCTGGGTAGGAACTACTCTGGCCGCCCGGGGGTTCCTGAAATCTTGTGGTCATCAACAAAGGGTAACGCAAAGGGAGTTAACAAGGATGGTGGGATTCGGTTGAAGGTGCCTGGTTTAGTGCTGTTAATTGTCTTATTTTTTTTTATATCTATATTTCTTGGAGTAAACATTTTAAATAAACGGCATCATTGTTTACTCTGCCTTGGCTTTCGTGTTTGCTCTTCAGCAGTGTAGAGTGCGTCTCCAGCCCTGTGCGCATGCCTCAGAACAGTGACCAAAGAGGGCGAAGGCAAGCCCTGGGGAGCTTTATGCTGGGCTACAACGGTGCAGAGAGCCAGGCCCATGGGATAGCTGCCAAGGGCTTCCCAACCAGGGTCGGACACAGTCCTGAAACACATACATGGTCCAGCTCAGGAGCTGGTTTTTGTGGGTGGGGCAAAGTCTCAAGTAGCCCAGGCTGGCCGCCTGCCTTCACCTTTGCAGAGTCCAGGATATGTGAGGTGTTGAGCTCCAAGTTAAGCGTGCTGAGCATGGATGCCTGTTGACATCCCTCAAGGTGTGTTAAAAGTGGGTTTGGGTTTCTGTTTTTTGTTGGAGTCTTGCTGTGTAGCCATCTTTGGGCTGGAGTATTTCTGTGTAGTGTAGATTAGGTGGGCCTTGAAGAGAGATACAGTCTACCTGCTGTCATATGAATTATTTTTACTATAAATATAAGCTGAATCTGGTGGCTGTATTTCTTTACCTTTGCTAATCTCCAATCACCACACAGAAACCAAGACTTATTTCAAGTTCCACCTCAGTGCCTGGGCAGTTAAAGGAATATTAACTTATAATGCTAATCTGGCTACCTCCCAGCCCCACCTCCAGCTCCCCGCCATCTCATGAGACTCGCAGTTTAGTATGGTTCTAGCTCTCTGCTTCGGAAGTTTCTTCCCTGGCTGTCTACTCTGACCCTCTCCCTCCCCTGGCTGGTGGAGAGACAGAAGATTCTTGACCCTAAAGCATTATAGTGGCATGTCTGGATGGAAACAAGATGTGGGGGCAGAGGAATCAGCATTTGAACAACACAAGGATGACACAGTGCATAAAAACATGTCCACAACCTGCCCCTGCCTACCAAGTGCTGGCAGTAAAGGTGTGAGCCATCCCACCCATGTAAAAGTACATATAATTATGACCTAAGGTGTTCGAGACTTGGGCTCTGTTGGGTTTTGGTTCTGGGTGAAGAAGGATTCTCCCTCACCCAGCCCTATGAGCCATCTATCAAGATGCAACCCAACCATGAGCCAGGACTACTTGTAACCACCAGGGGGCACTGTAAGATTAGCCTTTTATGCCACGGGACTGGTGCTTGAATTGAGTGACTGTCATTTCCTCTAACACACCGACCGTCCTGAGTCAGGTCATTGCTCCTTCCTGTTTTGTAGAGGAAAATAAGTTATAGACAGGCGGTGGTCACAGGGAAGACCTATCCTGAGAGGTTTCAGTTGTTTCCCTGGCCATCTTCCAGGAGTGGCCTCTGAGAAGTTTCCTGCAGAGCTGAAGAGACCCCTACTTTCTACAGCAGAGGCTCTCAACCTTCCTAATGCTGAGACCCTTTAATACAGTTCCCGTGGTGGCCCCAACCATAAAAGTACATAGTTGCCTCATAACTAATTGGCTGTTATCAATCTCAATGTCAATATCTGTGTTTTCTGATGGTCTGAAAGGGTCATTCAACCTCTAGGGGGGGGTGAGACCCACAGACTGAGAATTCCTTTGTAAAGCTGTCCTTGCAAGGTCTGGGTCCTGCTAGTTGTTGAAGCTGTGACTGGAGAGCCAGCAAGCTCCCCAGCTAATACATAGTCACTCCTTATAGGCAGTTCCTTAGGATGGGAGGGGCGTGGGGGGTGATCAGTCATGTGCTCACCCCTGTTGGGAAGGTAGGTGCTGCTGGGTCATACAAGACCCTGGTTCCCGGTGGCCTAGTGTTGGAGAGGCCCAAGGCACAGCCTTATCCAGTCACTGGACAGAGGGACAGGGTCAGCAAGGAGAGACAGCAAAGCCTGTGATTTCCATGTTTAAAGCTTTATTGCTATTATGTGTGGGGGTTTGCTTTATGTGCAACTGTGCCATGTGTCATGGGGGACCAGAAGATGGAGAAGCCCTGTCGTGGCAGTTTATAAATCTGCTCTGGTCTCCCCGGCAGATAGCTAGGAACTCATCCCGATGCTCCAGATTCTAGAATAAAAGACACACACAGCCTTCTATTTTAATATGCCTTAAACAGCTCAATGGCTGGGCACTTCTAACCCCCCCCCCCCCACACACACACAGCTAACACACTTTCCCCTCCAATATTCCTAAATTATTACTTTCTAAAACCTATATCCCATCTTGGTCACCCCAAACCCAAACCTACGTCTTTCCCGTGGTTCCCTTGGCCAGGAACGTCAGCAGATGCTAACCACTGAGCCATCTTTCTATCCCCTATGTGTTTCAAGGAAAACTGGACTCCCGGGGCTTGGTGTTAAGTTGGACTAGGCTTGTCATTCTGGTGAAGTGTTTGTACATCACACCAGAACGTTGTAACCAGAATACTCGGTTACACACACACACACACACACACACACCCCACTGCCAACATAGCTACATGTATTCTAGCACTCAGAGGCAAGAGAATTAGCATTGAGTTTTTAACGTTTGCATGGGCACCTACTTAGATGTGATAGAATCACCTGTGAAGATGCCACTCTGTCCTACTGTGTGGATCCCAGGGGTCACACTTGGGTTGCCAGGATTAACGGCTGTCTTTGTTTTTCGAGACGGTTTCTCTGTGTAGCCCTGGCTGTCCTGGAACTCACTTGGTAGACCAGTCTGGCCTCGAACTCAGAAATTCGCCTGCCTCTGCCTCCCAAGTGCTGGGATTAAAGGCGTGCACCACCACTGCCCGACTTAACAGCTGTCTTTACCTGTTGAGTCGTCTCTTTAGCCCTCCAGGTCATTTCTGGCTATAGAGTTCAAGGCTAGCCTGGGCAACTTGAGACCTCATCTCCAAATAGAAAACAGCAGACCTTCTGGCGGTGGGCATCACAAAGGTGCTTTTGGACTATCGCCTTATCCAAATCACCCTCAAGTTAGTTGGCCAATGTGGCTTCAAGTTGTACGTGGTCCTTGGTGGGGTCCTGGGATGGCCTCCCTGCCCAGAGGTGTATTAGCATTGGCCTTATTCTAGGGTCTTACAACCAGGCTGAGTCCTTCCCAACCTGTTTGGCCAGGACATGGGGGAACGGAATCTTTAGTCAGATATGGTGTATATTCTCCCCACTAAGAGCATTATGTGAGCCTGATCCCGAGTGGCCACTGGCTTTGACAGAATTAACCACTCATAAGCCAGACCCAAGAATCCATTACAAAATGGAAGTCTGTTCTTGAGCTGCTTGTATCATTTTCAGAAGCCACTTCAGTAGGTGTCCAAAAGGCAGGCTATGGAAGATAGATGCATCAGATGTCCCAAGGGCCATCCTGCTAGAGCCCAGAGGCCTACAGGCAAGCTGAGCCTGCCAGGGCCCCTCTAGGGATTTGCTCAGGGACCTCAACAGAAACAGGTGAGTCCTCCAGGAAAGAGCCGTGCCAAGGCAGGCAGGTGCTGTTCCCCTTCTGGGCTCAGTACTCCAGCTCTAGGTATGGCTCTGGATCTACAACTAACCATCCAGGAATACAAGTAGTCATGGCATGGGGACCCCTTACCCTCCCAGACCCATGCTCTCAACGTTGAACGTTACTGTTGTGTCAGGGTCCAGACTAAGAACGGAGGCCACAGCCACAAAGTTCTCTGCAGCATCAACTGTAACCGATTCATTGAGTACAAGTGAGCAAGACAAGAAACTACATGTCACCTGAGGCCAGACAGCTGTCATGTCAAACCCACACCTATCCCTGAGCAGGTCTCTCCACTTAATAGCTCAAGGTCAGCAAACGGCTCCCCCAGGCCACCGCTGTTCAGTCACACTGTTGTAGGACAGGGAAGCAGGGCAGGAAACGTCTGCAGGACAGCTTGGGGTAAGGCCCTTTGCCCCTTGCTCCATCAGACTGCAAGGTCACATGCATATACCCCTACAAGCTACCTACAAGCCTTAGGGGTATGGTGGGTGTTATTGCTGGCTCCAGGCCCTGCTCTACCCCTGATTCAGGAAGAGAGCCACCGTTTTCAGGTTTGCCAAGGGCAGTAGGAACACACATATGTACCAGCACCCACCCTTGACACAGGCAGTGTGCCGAGACACCTACTAGAGTGGAGACTGCGGGCTTTGATAGCCAGCATGAGCTTACTGGGGTTATCTTTATCCCAGCTGTTACCAGACAGATCAAGGAGCCGCAGTGCCTCCAGCTGCTGGGGCCAGCTGCCTGCCAGCAGGATGCCATCTCTGCTTAGACCCTGTCTGAAGGGACGTTGGTGGCAACTCCTCCCCATCCTCCAGCCTGGAGTATAGCTTAGCCGCTTCAAACCCAGAGCATTTAAAGTTCAGCCATATACTTTCTGTTGTAAATTCAGAAGCAATGGCTACTCGGGGGCCCCAGCCATTGAAAGATGGGGCCTGCACCCTCAGCAGCCCCTTCCGCAAAGTAAGGCAGCTTTCCCGTAAGATACATTCAGAACACCACGCTTTATTGGCTCTATGGTAAGTTTGTTTCCACAGCTTTCTCTTCCTCTTTCCCCTCCAGAGGTGTTAAGCTGGTAGATCTGAGAGACCCTTCAACCCAGTGCACTGCCACCACCACTCACACCCACTACTGATCCGTGTGGTAAAGGCCGTCCACGCTGGGGCAGACTGGCCACTGCGGGGTCCAGGGTTTATGGGGTCATCTTCCACCACTTGAATGCAAATGGCACCCGGTTCACGATGACACTGGAACAGGCGTCCCCCATGTTGGTCATGTAGCAGTCAAAATCGTCAATGAAGGTGCACTTGAGACCCAGAGGCTCCAGTAATTCGCAAACTTTCTCTTCTAGGCAGCAGGTGCCCTTGATCTGGGGCCCAAAGGGCTTGGGGATGCCAAGGTTCTTCCCCAACACGATTGTCTGCAGCTGTTAGAGTTAAGGTTACAGTTAGAGCTAAGCCTAAGCAGGAACAGTCCCTGAAAGCTATCCCACCCTTCCTGGTGGGTGGGGGGGGGTTTAGGGACATAAAATTAGATACAGGCAAAAACCCACCCATCACTCCCTAGGGTTGACCAGACTGCTAAAGCCTGTGTCTATGTAGGCATCACTCATAAAAAAAAAAAAAAAAAAAGTCTCAGTGAAACTGTATTTGCTTAGCTTTCCAGTGTGTACCAATTGTTTCTCGGCAAATCTGACCAGCAGCTAACCGTAGTGACTTAACCACATCACCATCTCTACATTTGTTGCTCTGGCCTTGTCTGTGTACCCTATATCCCAGCTAGAAGTTAAGAATGCCTTCCTGGGGCTGAAGAGATGGCTCAGTGGTTAAGAGCACTGACTGCTCTTCCAGAGGTCCCGAGTTCAATTCCCAGCAACCACATGGTGGCTCACAGCCATCTTTAATGGGATCTGGCGCCCTCTTCTGGCCTGCAGCTGTATATTACAGACATCAGCACTCAATCTTTAAACAAAATAACAATGTATTCCCTCACGCTCAGCTTTGACAATCTCGCACTGTGGCCAGCGAAGCACCAGGCAGCCTGGCCTAAGCAGATGTGTCTGAAGCAGGCGTGGCCAGCAATCCTCACCATGTCAGGGAAGTACGGCCTCGCAAAGAGCTTTGTGGTCTGCTGGTTGGAGGGGACATTTGTCAGCATCTCCAGGCAGAAGAGCTGTGGGATCATGATGATATCTTTGTCCACCAATCCCAGTTCCTTCTTCAGGAGGGTGCGGTTCAGGCTGATGCACTTCTGCAGAACAGGGAAGTGGGGAGGGACGGCGGGATTGTGAACAGATCACAAAGGAGCAGCTCGAGTCTACACAGAACCAGAAAAGGTCCCAGAGAGCTTTCTATTTGGCTCAAGTCTTGTGAGCCAGAAGTCCTGCAGGGCCGTGGTAGCCTTTCTTTATAGCAGGCTAAGGTGAAGTGAATTCAGAGAAAAGGCTGGCATGCAAGAGGCCAGCATCCCTGACTAGTCTTTGCTGGACACCACTGTGTCACCAAGGTGCCTTCATCCCTTGGCTGAACAGGACGGGTTACATGAGCAGACTTGGGGCTGGAAGACAAACAGCAGTGGTAGAGACGGCAGAGAATCTTAAGAGCTAATGGGATGCCCATTGTTGGGACATTTTACACTGTAGGGGGGGCACCCTACTGTCCAGGCAGACCCAAAGCAAAGACCCTTACGGTGGCTCCACCAGCCTCAGTTTCGGACCTCAGGTTCTTCCTTTAAAGATCCAAAGCAGCCACTCACACCTGCTCAACGCACCAGTGGACACATCCCTGCTGATGGCATCACCCTTGGCATCCAACTTCAGTTTGAAATAAGATCAAACCTCTAGACCCAAGGCTTACCTTGGCCTTATACCTGGCAGGTGGCCCTGCAGAGGCCAGGGCACCACACACGGTGGTATAGTCTAAGAGGAGTAAGGACCCAATGAACAGTACTCCACTGCACCCTTGAAGTCCATCTCTGGGGCTGGTGGCCGTCCCCACCCCCAGTAGGATTCAAAATCCTCTCTGCAAGTCCTGCAGTGCCAGTGCCTTTGTGGGGACAGGCCCGCACCCCAGGCCGTTACCTCAACATATGTGTTCTGCTCTCGCAAGGTCTTGTCAGCCAGGATTTGGGAAATGGTTTTGACCTCCCTCCCTGTGGAGAGAGAGAGAGACCGGGAAGACCAGTGACCAGCTTGACCCACAACTGGGTCTCACATCTTACGTCAGGTGTTGAATGTAGTACTTGACACCGGAAACCCCAGACAGAGTTTACTGCCGATGACCTGGGCTCAAGGGAAGCAAGCATAGTGTGTGTTAGGATGGCGACATTAGCTGCCACTCAGCTGGACAACTCAACCCTCCCTGCACAGCTGTATGGCGCTACCCACCTAAGTGGGTCAGGACCCTTCTACATGTGGACATCAGCTCAAACTTTGTCCCTCGGGTGCCAGCTCAGAGGTGACGTGCACAGTCTTTGCCCTCTGTACGTCTCCCATGACCTGTCACTGCGACAAGAAAGGCATCTCTAGGCCCTACCACAGACTGATGCTCAGGAGCTGACAAGAGTAAATATCTCCAGTCTCTAACCCAGGTCTAGAGAACCTCCCAATGCCCCTACCTCTTACTGGAGCAGGTCTTTGTCCCTCTGAGTTCCTATCACATTCTTGTCAGGCGGCCCAGGGCACACCACCTCTGTCAGTCCCCTTGTGTTTAATGGAATATTGCCTTAAGGGAGACCCGGAAGTGCTAGTGGCACATACTAAGCCCAGTGGGCCCTCTTGGAGGTCACACAGCATCACCAAGCTGAGGCTAGTGGAGCCACCTTACTGTGGCCCATTGCTTTGGGTCTGCCTGGATAGTAGGGTACCTCCCTGCCCCCGGTGTAAAATGTCCCAACAATGGGCATCCCATTAGCTCTTAAGATTCTCTGCCCTCTCTACCATGCAGACGCCACAACAGGGATTCTCAACCTGTGGGTTGCAACCACAGGACACTGAAAAACATTTACACTAAAATTCATAACAGTAGCAAAATTAGTTATGAAGTAGCAATGAAAATGACTGTATGGTTGGGGGTCACCATGACATGAGGAGCGGTATTAAAGGGTCACGCAGCGTTATGAAGGTTAAGAACCACTGCTCTACAAACTAATTACTCCAGGCAGTGGTGGCACTGCCCGATTCTCAGCACTCAGGAGGCAGAGGCGGGTGGATCTGAGTTCAAGTCCAGCCTTGTCTACAGAGCAAGTTCCAGGACAGCCATGGTTCCACATCCACAGAGAGACCCTTGGGGGTGGGGGGAAGGAAGGTACCAGGGGAGAGTCACCTTACCATTAGAAAGAAGCTGTTCTGTTCTGATGTCTTCAAACAGGGTCACATCCCCATAGCCTTCCTTCTCCTTCTGTTCAAACAGTTCAAAGCAGGCATTGGGGCTGGCCAGCAGCAGGCGGAAGGCCTGGAAAAGGAGGCCACAGTCTGTGCGGGTCCCTGGGGTCTCCAGTAGACACACCCTTCTCCTGCCCCGAACACCAACCTTCTGCTCATCGTTTCTGTCATCAGTAGGGACAAAGCACATGAACTGATCCACGTGACCCGTCATCAGCCAGTCCGAGAAGAGTTCCACAGGTGCCTGCACCTGCTGGGCATACACGAATTCTCGCAGGGTCTTGCTCATGTTCCGGCCCTCAGAGCTGGAAGGGAAGATGGGGACACCTTGGAGATGCTGTGACATTGGCGCCGACAACTGAGCTACCTCTTTGGTGGACTTCTTTGGACTGCTCTTGCCAATGAACAGGGTGGCTTTAGAAAAGATTCCTTATTGTGGGCCAACGAACTGGCTAAGATAAATGCTTGTCGCCAAGCCTGGGGGCCCATATTGAATCTCCAGGACCCTCATAGTAGAGGACAGACTACCAAGAGTTGTTCTTAGCATGTACTATGGTTCTCATCCACAGGAATAAAGCTTTAAAATGTGGGGATGGCCCTTACTGTGACCTAGCTCAAGCCCAATCACGTGATCCTGATGTCTGAGCCCAGGGATATGGGAGTTACACCACTCCCTCCCAACCCCCACTGTTTGGGAGTCCTGTCTTCCTGGGCCAACAACTGTTAGATTTAAACTAGAGAATCAGGGCTGGAGACATGGCTCAGTGGTTAAGAGCACTGACTGTCCCTTCCAGAGGTCCCGAGTTCAATTCCAAGTCACCACTTGGTGACTCACATCCATCTGTAGTGAGAGGTGGCGCCCCCTTCTGGCCTACAGGCATGCATGCAGGCAGAGCATTGTATTATTCATAACGCTCTGTCACATCTCAAGCCCCATCTCTCAAGCTTGCTTCTTCTAACTTCAAGTGTTACACAAGCCAAAGGTTCGAGTACCCTTCAGTTTCAAGAAGGATGCAGATCTGCTTTGGGGGCATCCAAGAGTTACTGGAACCAGGGTGACAGTCTTTTTCCTTAAAGCACCTGGGTCACCTGCCCTCTGGTCTCTCTGCTCACCTGGGGTAAAAGCTGCCACCAATGAGAATCCTTCCTAGCGGGTAGTCTTTGCCCTGAGCCTTGACGGGTGGGGAGACCATCACGTTCCCGATGGAATCCAGGCTAGCCACCCGGTGGTCCTCCGTTTGTTGGATCATGTAGCCAACACCAGGGCTCTAGGAGGAGACCCCGCGGGGAAAGGGGTGTTACCCAGGAGGGACTGGATCCATAGCACCACTGCCTGGGACATGCACATCTCCCCTCCCCCTCAGATAGCACCTGAGATCTCCCCCCACGCCACAACCCCTTGCTCCTCGCCCCTGGACATCCTAGCAACCGTGACTCAACACCAGGCCTGAGAAGTTGACTGTATTCATAAGCATTCCAGCTCCACACCAGCGAGTATTTTACGGGGAAATCGTCCAGATTGGAAACCCTCGGGGTATCAAAGATCAAGGACACCGTCTTGTGAGGAGCCTGAGTATAGCAGAAAGCCATCTCGTCCTGGGGGGAAGACAGACGAAATTTAATTCTCTCCATCCTCCGCTGCTGCTGCTTCCATGTCTGCTGCATGCCCTCTGGGAGCAGCCAAAGACAATAGAAAAGTTTTTAGGCCAGCTCCTGCTCAGGCCTCAAAACTTTGCCCAGAGGCTTTGTTCAACTCGACATTCCAGCCTTCTGGCTTAAGACTGAGAATCCACTGTCTCTCACGCCACCGACAGGCCTGCCAACTCTATTTACAATCCAAGTCAACTGGTTTCTGGTATCTGCAGGCAAGCGGTCACTATAATACTTTCTAGCAGATCTCCCCAAACCAGAGTTTCTTGCATCTCAGTCAAGGACTTTTGTGTGGCGGAGGTGTAGACAGGGGAGGTCCTTTGAGAGCAAATCTCATGTAACCTTTAAAACTTGCTAACTAGCCAAGGCTGGCCCTTTGGGTTCTTGATCCCCACCCCCGCTTTACACAGTGCTGGGGACTGAACTTGGGACTCTACAAGGCAAGCACTCTTGAGCTACCATCCTTAACCCTTGACCTTTCAAAACTCTGGCCTGAACCTTTGAAGTGTCACCCCCTCCTTGCTTTGAGTTCACTTCTGTACTTTGCTGGAAGGGGCTTCTTAACCTACAGTGTGACTCCTGCCTGCCTCTGATTAACTCCTCGTTCCTCCATGTACACCTCGCATTGTAATCTCCATGGCAACGGCTCTATCAAAGAGCTGCTGGCCCCCAGCCCAGCCCCAGCCGTGCCTGGCTTATGACCCATCAGAATGCCTCCTCAGCTACCCAAGTGACCTGATAAAGGCTATTATGTCTGTCCCTCTCTTTCTCTCAACACTTGGGCTCAGGCCTGGCTGGAATGAAGGCATCTGTTCTCATCTCTAGCCTCTGGTGAGTGTTCAGCTGTTCTTGGAGCAGAACGACCCTGAAGAACCGAACCGAAGCCAGCTCTGATCCCGAGAGCCCACATACCCCGGCGCCACCACCTGCAACGGAGCTCGGCGGTCATCTTGAAACATCCGGAACCTGGAAAGGGGCTGGACTCCAGATGATCTCTGACAAGCCAGCATGCCTTGGTGGTGGTATGCTGGCTCTCTCAAGGTCATCTTGGTGACCCGTGCCAGCCTCCCTTGTCCCGCTCCTCCCAGGTGGGTGTGGTTACCTGGAGCCACTTGCCCTGGCGGTTGGGGTCCTCATAGACGGATGCCACCTGCACGTTGCTCTTCTCACTCAGCTTTATTACCGTGTCCACAAAGCCTTGCAGCTGTAGCTCCCTGCCACCACCGAGAAGCCCACTGTGATTTCGAGGTCCTCAAAACAGCCATTCTCCCTTGTCCCAGGGGGAAGGTGAGGGAAGGGGCCATTTTCTGTGCACAAAGTGATGGAGCAACAGCCTACCCCTTACTTCAGCATAGGTCACTGGCTTGGACTTTTTCTTCTTAGACCATGCTAGACCATGCTGGTGGCTAGTGATGGCCCAACCCTGTTCACACCTTTTCATCACCTCTGTGTACGCACTTGAGTCTACACTGGTATGGGTTTCTCTGCTCAAACTATTGAGTGACTGCTTGCTCCCTAAGGGACTACCAGAAACTAAGCAGGGCAAGCTGGCCTACAAGGTCATTCTACGAGGTCACCCTCGTAGAGTAAGAGTTGACCGCACTCGCTAGGCGGTGGTGGCGCACACCTTTAATCCCAGCACTTGGGAGGCAGAGGCAGGCGGATTTCTGAATTCGAGGCCAGCCTGGTCTACCAAGTGAGTTCCAGGACAGCCAGGGCTACACAGAGAAACCCTGTCTCAAAAAAAGAAAAGAGTTGACCGCACTCGTGAGTCACAACTGGGAAGCATCCTAGTTGGGATTCTAGTCTAGGCCCAGGGCCCAACATTGATGCCAACATCCTGTGCAACTCTCCAAAGACTGAGTCTCCAACCTGGCCTGGGGGAGAGGAGGAAGAAGGGAGGAGGGAGGGAGAGATGCCAGTGTGGCTTCAGTCGCTCTTACCTGCACAGGTAAACCTCTAGAGGCAGCTGGGTGCTAGGCATGAAGATATACGGCGCCACCCGGAACACCACTGTATCTTTATAGAGTGGGGTCTCTGGGATCAACTGCAGTGGATGATGGGATTTCCATCACAACCTGGCCACCTTTCCCTTTGCACCCCACTGGTCTACAGCTGTTCATCTGAGCTCATCCCTGGAACCCGCTGTCTTCCACAGCTTTCTAGAACACTCTCAGCTGTGCCGAGAGCTATACACTCCTCAGCGTCCTGCCTAAGCACTGTGGCTTGCCCTCTGCCAAGTCCAGGGACTCTGACCTGGTAGCATACCTGATTGTGAGCCTTCTCTATTAGGGAGACAGAGAAGGAGACCAAGCCCGAGAAGTTAGCAGATGGAAACTCCGTGGCTTCTATGTAGAAAGTCTCTTTCCCACGGTCCTCAAAGGTAGGCAGGATATGGACAGCTTTGTCAGGACCTACTACCATTTGATAGGCAGAGGTGCCATCTAGGATAGACAAAAAAGGGGTGACCAGCTGCTAAAGCTTTGTGGCTGAAGTCACTATTCCAACAGTTGAGCACAGAAGACTTGTGATCCATCTCGACATGGGACTGGAGATTGAAGCCAAGGGCTCAGGGACTGTCAAGAGCCACTCGATACACCAGCATACTATATGTGGTTGCATGTGTGCACACATGCAAGTGGAGGCCAGAAGTTGGCACAGGTGGCATCAAGCCACCACCTTATTTGGGACAAGGACAAGATCACTTTCACTGATTCTGCTAGAGCAGCCGATCAGCTTCAAGGATCCTGCCATCTACGTCCCCAGCTCTGGGGTTCCGGATGCACGCCACACCTCACCCTAGACTTCACCATGTGCCGGGATCTGAACTCTGCTAATTCATGTTATGTGCCGAGTGCTTTCCCGAGTTACCTCCCCGGGCTCAGCAACAACATCGCTTTGAAGGCTTATGACGGACACGTTGGGAGTCAGGACTCAGAACCCACACTCAAGTGTTGAATTTGAAAGGCACTTGAGCAGAATTCTAACCAAGCCTCTAAAGGTGACACACTTGGCATGCAGAGATGGCCTTTGGCAGCCACGCCAGCATGTCAGCCACTGTCATGAGGATGGCTGAATGACCTCTCCCAATTTCTGGAGGGACCTAGAGCTGTGGTGCCCTGACCCAACTCATCATGAATGAAGTCCATTTCAGTTTCTTAGGCCAAATGAGAAACCACAGAAGACACCTAAAAGGTTACTGACCATATATCAGGTGGTCTTTAGTAACTAGACTCCACACTGGCCATTCTCATTGGAAATTCCCAATTACCTGAGAGTCAAACAACAAAAGCTTCCTGGTGTCACCGTGACTACCTGGGGCCTTCTCACCCCAGTCCTACAGCAGTTACCAAGACCAGTGATGGGAAGGCAAAGCCAGCAGCCCTCAGCCCACTACACTCATTTTCCCAGGCCCTTCAGTCAACCTGGACAGCAGACAGCATGTGCCACTTGCCTACTTGGGGGTGAGCAGTGGATGAGGTGCCACTTGGGATGAGCCATGACCACTGTCACTCTGCCTTCTGAGTCTCCAGATTCTGAAAACCTCACTCTAGTGAGGTTTTAGCTAAGAAGGTGGTTCCAGGCTAGACAGGATGGTTCAGTGGTTAACGCTGGCCACACCTTCCAGACGGCCCAGGTTAAAAGTCCCAGCACCTACATAGATTACAGGCTTACAACCATCTAACCAGGAATCTCACACCCTCTTCTGGGCCTAGAAGTGCCCCCATACACAGTGCCTAGACAAGCATGTAGGCAAAGATACCCACACACAAATTTAAGTTTTCAATGGATTCTCCTAGGTGGAGTTAACTTGGGGATAATATCCCTGTAAGGTGTCCTATTAACTCAAATGAATTTTTCCTTTCCCAGCTATGAGAAACCTGAAGCTAGGCATTGTTCAGATGGACTAGATAACCCATAGTGTGGATAATCTTACTCTCTGTGGTCAAGGTGGGACCCAAATAGCCCTTGTAACACACATCTGGCTACACAACCTGTGTGACCTGCGACTGTAGCTTCTTCTGGGCACCCTATTACAGACACTATAGAGCCACCCCCTGGCCAGCATGCCGAGGTGGAGTAGAGCAGGGACTTACTTGGAGACCAGTAGACTCTTGTCTTCTTTGCCTCTTCCTCGGAGGTATGAAGGAGCATCCGGTAGTTCTTTAGGATGCTGGTGGGGCCCTCCACAGTTAGAGTCATCTGAGATAGGTTCTGAATTTCTGGCAGAAGGACAGACACAGGCTCAGACCAGGCACCAGAATGGGACAGGGACTTAATGGTACTGAGTCTTGATTACCCAGGCTGGGATGACAGGTATGAACTATCCTCTGTCTTTAAGGCTTACGAGACATCCTCTGCTCCTGGGACACTCCAAGGTCCCTAGCCTGCTCACGGGAGCAAGATTGCCCCTGCTCCATCTATGGAATCCGGAGTTCTTGTCACCTTGTGAGGTCAAAACACATCATCTCTACCTCCCAGGTGGTAAAATAAGGTTTGGCTGGGAAATGATGGCTTGTTATCTGACATTAAGACTTTGCGTGAGAACCGAGGATGTGGCTTAGCTGGTAGCGGGCTTGCCTAGCATGCACAGAGCCCTTGGGGTATAATCCCTTGCACTGTATAAACTGGGTGTGGTCAAACACACCTTCGTAATTCAAGAGGTAGATACAGAAGTTCAAGGCCAGCCAGGGCTACATAAGACCACCGTTTCAAACACACATGTGTAAGAGCAGAAAGTTGGTTCAGTGGCTAAGAGCATTTGCTGCTCTACCAAAGGATCTGGGTTTGGCTCCCAGCATCTACTTCACGTAGCTTACAACCGACTCAATTCCAGTTCCAGGAGCTCTGCTACTCTGACCTTTGGGGCTCCAAAACACACATGGTCACATAAACTCATGTACACACAATATGGAATCAATAATTGTGTTTGCTTGTTTTTTTAGGGGGGGCTGGGTTGAGGAAGTACAGTAGTTTTTTTTAATCGAGACAGGGTTTCTCTGTATAGCCTTGGCTCTCCTGGAACTCACTCTGTAGACCAGGCTGGCCTCGAACTCAGAAATCCGCCTGCCTCTGCCTCCCAAGTGCTGGGACTAAAGGCGTGCGCCACCACTGCCTGGCGGAGTGCAGTTCTTGAGACAGAGTCTCTGTGTAGCCTTGGCTGTCCTGAAACTCGTTTTGTAGACCAGGCTTGGCCTTGAACTTGGAAATCTGCCTGCCTCTGCCTGTCAAGTGCTGGGACTAAAGGCGTGCACTACCAACTGCCTGGCTACGGACAGCACTCTTAAAAAGCTACACATCTCTTTGTAGGAAACCATACAGACTCCCTACACAGCTTCAAGGCATAGGCCAGTAACAGCTCTCATGCAAAAGTCTTAGTGTCGGATAACAAGCCATTTCCAGGCCCAGCCTTATTTTGCCACCCGGGAGGTAAAGATGAGGTATTTACATCACAAGGTGGTAAGAACTCCGGATTCCAAAGATGGAGGGGTGTGTGTGTGTGGGGGGGGACCTCCTTGAATGCAAATGTTCTAGGGACGATACACCCCTTCCTCCAACCTATAATAAAGACTCCGGTCATTTCCAAGGAAATCAGCTGTGACCTGCGTGTGTGTCAAGGGGTGGCCAGAGCTTGAGAGAAGTGGAGGATGTCAGGGCTGCATTACCTCTGGGGCCCTCCTGAATGCTGGGCTGTTCTTCAGTCTGGTCTGTGTCACTAGGGTTACAATTCACAAGCAGGATGGCTCCCCAGCCGTTCAGACCCCACATCCATTTTTTCTGCAAGTGACAGGGACATTGAGGTAGGAAAGACAAGCCAACCCTCTGCTTCTCCTACTCAGAAGCTTTGTCATTCCAGGCCCTGGGGACCTAGGGGACCCAGATTGAGAAAGATGACCTGTGGGAACAGAAATCTACTGATGGATCAAAGGTAACCGTTGCTGCTTTGTTTCTGGAGTGCAGGGACAGAGGCTGCTGCAAGAGCCATGTCCCACCAGAGGTCCAGAGACAGTTGACAGCTAGAGCCAACTACATAGCCAAGCCAGTGCCTCTGGACACCTGGCTATCTTGGTTTTGTTTTGGGTCAGTCTGGCTATGTAAAAGCCTGGGGTGGCACTAAACTCCATCCTGCCATCAGTCACGTAGGTACTGGGATGACAGCTGCCATCACAGCTGGCTCCATTTTGTTTTGAGACAGAATCTACTGTATAGCCCAAGGGGGCTTGGAATTCCCTGTGTATTTTTTTTTTTTTTTCCGAGACAGGGTTTCTCTGTGTAGTTCTGGCTGTCCTGGAACTCACTCTGTAGACCAGGCTGGCCTCAAACTCAGAAATCCACCTGCCTCTGCCTCCCAAGTGCTGGGATTAAAGGCGTGCGCCACCACCACCCGGCCCCTGTGTATCTTCAAACCCCAATCTTCTAGCTCCTACTTCTGGGATGCTGGGGTTAAAAAAGGAACGCATACCATACACATCAGGCTAGGTGCACATGCATGCACACACCACACCTTGCTAGGCAGGCAGGCAGACATACACACCACACACACAGTTTGCTAGGTGAGTGTGTGAGCGTGCACACATACACTTCCTTGCTAGCATGCAGGTAGACATACACCATGCCTTGCTAGGCCTACACCTTGCTAAGCACCACACACACACACACACACACACACACACACACACTTGCTAGGTGCACACAACCTGACTTTTTCAGTAGATCAGAAGATAAGAAGTTTATATCATTGACCTTGATTCGTGGTATAGTGGGGAGACTTGGGACACCCCAGAAGTCAGATAAACATGGTCTGAGGCGAAGGGACAGCTCCCCTGGGTCTTGCCCCCTCCCTTGAGGCAACCTTACCTTAGCTTGCTTATCACTTGGCATGTCCAGTTGTCCATCTCGATAGGTGTCTGCCTCCAGGGAGACCTCTGAAAGGGAAGGATAGGATCTCAGATGCCTGGACTGCTAACAAGGCCCAGAAGCTCTGGCGACCCTCACAGGGCGAGTCCAGCCTAACATGGTTGGTGGAAAGTCTAACAAAGTATCTTAGTGTCAAGCACTGGGCTGGAGAGATGGCTCAGTGGTCAAGAGCACCGACTGCTCTTCCAGAGGTCTCCAGTTCAATTCCCAGCAACCACATGGTGGCTCACAAACATCTGTGATGGGATCTGAAGCCCTCTGAAGACAGTGACAGTGTACTACTCATACATAAATAATTAAAACAAAAAAGTGGGGCATCTGTACCTACAAGATCTGTGCTGAAGACCATGCAATCGACTCAGTTAAGTCACACTAAAGTAACTTCAAACTCGGACTGGGTTTTTGTGTAGTTCTGGGGTCCTGGAACTCACTTTGTAGACCAGGCTTGTCCTAAAACATGATCTACCTTGCCTGGGCCTCCTGGGTGCTTTGACTCAAGGCGTGCACCACTACAGCGTAGCAAAAATAAATGTACGATTTTATATTGGGATGTAGTTATAGCTATACTGGGCCACAGGTTGGACACTCTTGGTTAGAGAAGTGTCGTCAGAGGCAAGCCGATCTTCATGAGTAAGTCAGGGAGGGAGCCAGCCACAAGTGGCTACCTGATTCTTACAAAGCAGCTTTGAGACAAGGCTGGAGAGAGAGCTCAGCTGTTAGCTCTTACTGCTCTCTCCCAGAGGAGCCGAGTTCCGTTCCCAGCATGCCTCAGCATGTGCTTTGAAATTACCTGTAACTCCAGTTCCAGGGCAACTCATGTCCTCCCCCTGGCTTTATGCATGCTCACACAGTCAGACTTTTTTTTTTTTTTTTTTTTTTTTTTTTGGTTTTTCGAGACAGGGTTTCTCTGTGTAGCCCTGGCTGTCCTGGAACTCACTTGGTAGACCAGGCTGGCCTCGAACTCAGAAATCCGCCTGCCTCTGCCTCCCAATTGCTGGGATTAAAGGTGTGCACCACCACTGCCCGGTGAGAGTCAGGCTTCCTTAGATCACTAAGCTGCTAAGTGCGTGCAGATCGACACCAAGATGTAGTAACTGGACCAGACCCGTCAGCAATGAGAACCAGGAAGTGGGACAGGTAACTCAAATTCTGGTTGGTTTTAAATGACTGAACTTCAAGGGAACAGGTGCGTGGCTGCCTCGAGGCCAATAGGAAGCATCTTACACACAACGAGCCTCTGCTTCACAACACCTGCCCTGCTCTCCAGAGGAACGCTGGGTGGGCTTCAGCTCCTTGGAAGACTTACCAATGCCCGTGAGGAGCAGCACGGCTGTGGCTGTTGGGATCTCTTTATCAGGACAGAAGTAGGAGACCAGCACCTGTGGAGACAGCCCAGAGCCATGGACTAGGTCTAAGCATGTGACCCAGCACTTACGTTTCTAGTGATCCACTGTGAGCAGACTCAGGGGCCATAACCACTTAGGACTTTTAAGAGACTGTCTTGCCAAGTGGTGCACACTTTTAATCCTAGTCTTCAGGAGGCAGGGGGGCAGGAGGATCTTTGAGTTCGAGGCCAGCCTGGTTTACAGAGCAAGTTCCAGGCCAGCCAGGGCTACACAGAAGAAAAAAAAAAGTGTCTTACTAAAGTTGTTTGCCCTGGCTTTGAGCTTGTTCTGTAGCTCGGGTTAAGATCTTGAACGGCTGATCCTCCTCCTGGTTAATTGGGCTTGATAGGTAGGCACCACTCAGCTCAGTTTACAACGTTGGGTCTGGTAGGTAAGGGCTACCTCTCTCCCCTCCATGGCTCACCTTGTCTTCGTCGACAGTGGGGCTGGGAGACACCATCCTCACCAATGCCTCTGTGGGCTGTTTCATTGGCCGCCAGACCACAGCATCCTCTTTACCAGAGATGACTGTGCTGGATATATGGATCAAGACCCTGGGGGAGCCACGGATGGTGAAGGACTCACACTTCTCCGGTGCACACCTGGTTTGTAGGAGACAGTAGCCGTTAGGAGACTCACCAGCCTAGGAGGCAGCAGGATTCAAGGATAACCCTCAAATTCGCATCCATCTTACAGGGATCAAGGAAAGAAGTCAGTGGAGTTCAGGGGGGCCCCTAACATCTTCAGCCTCTCTTACCACGTCAGTCCCCAGGACTGCCACTCTTCCTCTGATGATTTCCAGCCTCAGCCTCCCGCTCCCCCAATGCCTCAGTTTATGGAGTGAGCAGACGCCAGAACCATAAGGCGGCGCAACCCTCACTCACTCAAGGACACCTTCAAAGCTAACGGGGGTCTTGCATGAAGCAGAGAAAACTAAGTCAACATCCCGCACTGGGATGGGAGGGCCCTCAGAGACCAAACTAGATTTCCTTGGGGTCAGTAAGTTCAGCCGAGGGCTAACCTCAGACTCCTGAAGTCTTCCCCAGGCCCTCTTTTACAATTACCCCTACAGACACCCACAAGCCTTACCCACTGATGTCCAAGGTGATTTCCATGCCCACCACGCAGATGGCATGGGTGGGGCTGTCCAGAGAGAGGCTGACAGTACTCTGAAAAGACATGGCAGAGGCTTACCAAGCTAGCCACTGTAAGATACAGCCCTTGCCTACCAGAGCAATCGCCTCCCAGCTCTGGCGCCTCCCTGCCTTCCTCTTTAGTAGGGGTAAGAACCACCCCAGTCCGCCCCCTTGTTAAGGGTTCACAGGTGAGCCTGCTTTTCTCCATGGTAGCTCTGGGAGGAGGAGGAGGCATGGGGAAGTGGGAGGGAGAGACCCTTTCACTCAGCATCAATGGTTCAGCAGCTGCTGCCTGTGGACCCTGCAGTCCTGGGAGATTGGCATCTAACCTTGGAGCTCTGCCGTTATACTGGTCTGGGTGCTACATCTCAAGATTCTGTGTGTGTGGGGGGGTCTTGGTTCTAGAACAGTAGCTCACAACCTGTTTTGGCCTCAAGGTGGGGTATGTGTGTGTCACACATCAGATATCCTGCATATCAGGCACGTAGGAGTAGCAAAATCACAGTTATGAGGTAACAATGAAATAAGCTTATGGCCGGGGCATAGAGAACTAACTGTTTTAAAGCATTGCGGGGTTAAGAAGGTTGAGAACCACTGTTCTGGGATGCGGGCTGCTTGGCAGCTCCTGAGGGGGTGCTTGGTAAAGTGCTATGCCCACATATGTGTCAGGAAGCTAGTTAGCTCTGCAATTCCCTGGTCCTGGGCAGACAATCTGCATCCTTTCCCCGGTGATAATGATAAGTCAGTCACTCACAGCTGTGTCGATTGTTGCATTTCGTTGGGGGTTGGGAGGGCGGGGGGTAGGGGGGTAAGGGGGTGGGCCAGCTGGTGCATGGACTAAACCTGTGGAGCCTTGCTTACAGCTGTTGCCCATCTAGGCTGACCTCTGACCTCCACACATGCACTGTGGTGTGAGCACACACACACACACACACACACACACACACACACAGCAGAAAGGAAATTGTGTATCTACTGTGCGTTTCAAAATTGAGAAAGTAGAGGGGCCAGCATTCTCATGCCCTGTAAGTCGCCGAGATGACCAGTACATCAAGAGTTTCATGGTCTCTTTCAGTAATGGCGTTCCTAGATCAAACTACGAAGCCACATGTGGTGGTCCCTGCCTGTCGTCTGTTCAGCACCCAGACTGAGGCGGGAGGATTTCTGTGAATCTGAGACCAGCCTGGGTTACAGAATGATGCCCCGTTTCAAAAAGCCACTAAATACCATGTTGCATTCCATAGTATACATATTTGTTGTCAAGAAAAAAAGAAAGATCCATCTAGGCTAGCCTGTGCTTACAGAGTAACTTCAAGCCTAGATTGACCAATTCAATAAGACTGTGTCAATGTTTTGAAAAGGGGGTAGGGTGGGAGTGTAGCTCTTTGGTAGAGGACTATCAACCTCCGGGTCCTAGGCTCTGTCCCTGTTATTCCCTCACTAACAGCTGAGCATGGTGGCTCGTAGCTGCAATCCCAGAACTTGGTAGACAGAGGCAGAAGATCGAGAGTAGGGAGCCAGCCTAGGTTAATTAAGGAGATTTTACATGGAAACTTTGTATTTCCCAGAAGACCTTGGCGTTGGGCCCAGATTAGAGAAAGCTACCTCCATCACTCTTTCTCCATTCCACCCGACTCTCAGAGAAGGGACCAGCTCCCAGCACCTGAGTGTAACGAAATGTACCACACCTGTGCAGGAGCCCACGGAGATCAGAAGGGGGCATCAGATGCCCTGGGTGGGACTGCTGGAGTTACAGGCAGCTGTGAGTTATCATGTGCAGACTCTTCTGTAAGAGCAGGGAGTGCTCCAACCACTGAGCTAGCCAGCTCTCCATTTCCTACCGTTCCTCTTTTAAAATCATCTCAGATATCCTTCTTTGAGACCGGGTTTCATGTAGCCCAGGCTAGCCTCTGCCTCGCTATGCATGTGAACATGGGTCTAACACACTGAAGCATCCCCCCAGTGTCCTGGAGGAATGGGTGCACATAGCATGTGTGAGTACTGAGACACCAATGCCTCTCAGTGCCTGCCTTTGGCAGTCACGGGGCAGCTTTGTGGAGTCAGTTTTCTCTTCCCAGACTTGGCTTGTCAAGGTTCCGTGGCAACTGCCTTTACCCACTGAGCCATCTCATGGGCCCGAGGAACATGTTTCTATTTACTCATTTTTAATTAATTCATTAATTGACTCTGGATCTCGCTCTGTAGTCCCTGCTAGCCTTAACTCAATGTATAGACCAGCCTGGTCTTGAATTCAGAGAGATCCACCTGCCTCTGCCTCCAGAGAGTTGGAATTAAAAGTGGGCATCATCACCCAGGCTCCAAGGAATGGTTGGTTTCTTTGTTTTTTGTTTTTGTTTTTGTTTTTTTTGACAGAACTTCTCTGTGTAGCCCTGGCTGTCCTGGAACTCACTCTGTAGACCAGGCTGGCCTCGAACTCAGAAATCCGCCTGCCTCTGCCTCCCAAGGGAGTTTATTTTTAAGGGCTGAGGATGTAGCTTGCCTAGTACCCATGAGGCCCTAGGCCGTCTCGAGCACTGCTTTAAAAAAGAAGAGAGAGGGGAGAGATAGATAGATAGACAGACAGACAGATAGAGACATCAGAGTAAATAAGTCAAAAGCTTCCAGCCATAGTCAAAGCCCTCACCTCATTGGCGCTTTGAAATTGATTTCAATGTGCTTTATTTACAGAGGATGGGCTGGCGGTAAAACAAAGATACAAACCCACATCTTCATTGCGGCATCTCTAAGCAGAACTGAGCTTGCTATGCAAGGACCATTTTAGGACATACAGAGATGGGACAGGAGCCAGATGTGGGTGAAGCAAGCACTCACAGCAGGGAGGGGTGGCTGCCTCTGGGCGGGGGGTTGGGGGGAGAGCCCAAACGTCCCCTGATCTCTTGCTCCACCTCACTGCAGGGAGCCAGCCACCTCTGGCCAGGACAGTCCTCGCGGGAGGCTGCCAGGGCCAGTGACTCAGGGCACCATGTGCCACCACTTGAAGGCGAAAGGCTTCCTGCGCACGTTGGTGCCACAGTGAACCTCTCCGTGGTACAGGTGGTAGGCGTAGAAGTCGTTGATGAAGGTGCAGTGTAGACCCAGTGGCTCCAGCAGGGAGCGCACCTTCTCCTCCAGGCAGCAGCGGCCATTGATGATGGGACCGAAGGGTTTGGGGATGCCCAGGTGCTTGCCGAGGACCAGCATGTTGACCTGCGGGAAGGTGGGGGCCCGGATCAGAGGAAACGGCTGCTAGTGTAGGACCCACAGGTCTAGTAGACTAAGGCTGTTTCTTTATTATTTATTTCTTTATTCTTTTCATCTCTCTCCCTCCCTCCTTCCCTCCCTCCCTCCCTCCCCCTCTCTCTCCTTCCCTCCCCTTCCCCCTTCCTGGCTCTCTTCCCCTCATTCCTTCTCCCCTCCTTCTCCTCCTCCCTCACTCCTTCTTCCCCTCCCCCTCCCTCCTCCCAGTGTTTGTGCGTGTCTTGTAGGGTGGTTGTATCCAGAGCCAAGGAAGGCCTCTTGTGTCCTCTGCTGCTCTCCCGTGTATTCCTTTAAAGCCCTGTCTCTCTCCCTGAACTTGCTTTTTCTCAACTAGGCTAGAAGCCTGCAAGCCCCGGGTGTTTTTCTGTCTCTGTGTCCCTCAGAGCAGGGATTTACAGGCATGTGGGTGACACCCCCATAATGTGCTGGGATCCGAACTCTGGCCCTCAGGGGTTACACAGCACAAGTGCTCTTAGCCACTGGGTCACCTGGCCATACCCCACCCTTGAGTTTTACATTGACTCTTGTTTGTGTCTGTCGGGTGCGTGCAGGTGTCTAAAGGAATCCAGGAGACGCCAATAGCTCCTCTAGACTGAGGTTGCGGGCGGTTGGAGGACCATTCAATGTGAGAGCTAAGAATTGGACTGGGGTCCTTGAGAAGAGCAGCCCAGGCTCTGACTGCTTAGCCATCCCTCCAGCCCACACATCTCGCTTTGGTGACTGGGTCTCCTGTAGCTCATACAGACTTCAAATCTACTATGTAGCCAAGGCTGACTCTGAACTCCAGACTCTCCTGCCTCCTCCTCTCATGTGTGGGCATACACTTACACTGCTGCTGCCTCTAACAAGCCTTCTATGGGAAGAGGGCCATGTGCTGTTTAAGCTCACTGAGAAGCCACAGCAAGTGAACCGTGATCCCTGGGCCTCAGGGGCAATGTTTGTTCAGGGAGAGATGGAGACAGGTTTTCCTACTCAATGGAGTCTTCAAAACGTGGAAGAGACACCTCAGTGGGCAGATTGGAGCTGCTGCCTGGGAACCCCAAAGTTCTGGGGAGCCCAGTTTGTGAATGACTGTGCTGAGAAACGTGGCTAGCTCCTTACATCTAGGTAATTCTCCACCCAGTAGCTGGCGTTCTTTGGAGGAGGCTGGTTAAAAAAGGCAGTAGGAGGTGGGAAGACACACGTGGTGGTCATGGGTATGTAACAAAGATTAAATCTGGCCCCGCCCTGGGTCCTGTTCCACACGGGCTCCCTTCCTGGCAGTGAATGCCACCGCAGAGCACTTTGTCTATGGCCGGTGTCTGTCGGTCCCTGAACCCTGTATGGGAGTCAAGAAGCAGCAGGGTAGAACTGGTTTTAAAACCAGACCCTGGCTTTGCCATCTCTTGCTTACTGTGTGTTTTTGTGCTAGAGACCTAACTTCTCTGAGCCTGCCTCTGGAAAGCAAGGCCATGATTAAGGACACTCCTGACGTCATGTGAGGTTCAGAAGAGACTCTGGGTGCCGTGAGCCTCAAAGGGTACACAGAAGAGCCACCTGGACCTGCCTTAGGCCTGGCCTGGCTGTGTGCTTCGGGTTAGGAAGTCATTTGAGTCAGAGGAAGTTGGGTGGTGGCTGTCACCTCCTTACCATGTTTGGGAAGAAGGCTTCAGCCTTCGGATTCCCTCTGGAGTTCCCCACAAGCCTGAAGAGCTGCGGGATGTCGATGATGTCGTCCTCCGTCAGGCCCAGCTCCCGCTTCAGCACCTCACGGTTCCAGTCAATACAGCTCTGGTAGGGAGGCCAAGGGGGTGCATTAGGGGAGGAGACAGTGTGGAACAGCAGCAGGGATCGGTGGTAAGAACTGGGGTTCAGGCTCCCAGGGACCTCACATGCTCCCCTCCTGCACTCTGCCCAGGCCTGGGCTTCCAACCCTGGGCTGGTAGCATTGTGAGCAGGTCGGAGAGCCCCAAACCCCACCATGCATCTAATCACGGCAGGGACCCAGGCTGAGTACCTCCACGTAGGCATTCTGGTCTCTTAGTTTCTGGCTGGACAGAATATCATTGACTGTCTGCTTTTTCCCTGTGTGGAGAAAGAAAGAAAAAGATGGCCCCAACTCGGGAGGCAGGCTATCCTCCAGTGCCTCCGTTCCTTTAATGGATATATTCTGTTTCAAGATTCACTTGCTCCCCAAAGGGACCCCATCTCCAAAGGGATCCTGTTTGTTTTGGAGAAGGAGTTTGAGAAATGTTGTCTTTAATGAGAATACTTTAGCATCCACCAGCTCCAGGACTGGCACAGAGTCAAACAGTAGGGGCGACTGTGTGGCCCCAACGAATCTCATATGACCGGGGATGAGGAAGGCGACCACCGAACAGAGGAGCCAGCAGCTTCAAACAGGACAAAGCCCAAAGCGGCAGAGAAGACAAGCTGCTGACCGAGACGGGATTCTGGCAGAGTTAACCAACTAGGCCAACAAACCCCATTCCAATGCCAGCCCTTGATCCAGCCACACCAGCTGTGGTGGCCTTGGCACTAGTCAACAAGACTGCTATGTCAATGTCCCCGGGAGGTGACAATGGCCACCTGGAAAGGGGAGCTGTTTGAGGAAGGCTGTTCAGGTGAAGGAGCCTCAGGTTTGCTCGGGAGTGACGGAGTGACATAGCCTGATTCGACCCCTGGCTCAGGAGGGGCTTAGAACTCAGAAGCTCCCTGGTGGTCTGTGTTTTTTTTTTCCTAATCCCAAAGCTTTAACCCTTGGTCTCAGAGCCTATTTATTAATTATTACTTTTATTTTTTAGATTTACTTTTATTTTATGTGCATTGGTGTTTGGCTTGCATGTATAACAGTGATGGTACCACATCCCCAGGAACTGGAGTTATAGACAATTGTGAGCTGCCATGTGGGTGCTGGGAATCGAACCTGGGTCCTCAGGAAGAACACTGAGTGTTTTTAACCACTGAGCCATCTCTTCAGCCCCTTTTGTTTTAATTTTTAATGTGTATATAAAACTGTGTGCTACACATGTGCCAGGTGCCTGGAACTGGAGTTACAGGTGATTGAGAGACACCAAGTGCGTGTTGGGACCCGAACTCAGGCCTTCTGCGAGAATGACAAGAGCTCTTAACGGCTGAGCCATCTCTGCAGTCCCTATATTTACTTTTAAAACAGGTTCTCACATAGCCCAGGCTAGCCTCAAATTTGTTATGTAGCCAAGGATGACCTTGAACTTCTGGTCCCCAACCTCCTGACTGCTGGGATTATAGGTGTGTATCACCATATCTAGTTTATGGGTGCTGAGGAGAGAACCTGGGGACAACTCTGGCAAGCACGCTACCATTTAAGCTACATCCCTGAGCCCCAGATTCTGTTAGGAGAGGAAGAGGCTGGGGAGAGGGGTGACCTCGGTGACAAAGCATGAGACCCCAAACTCAGCCACACAGAGAAAAGAAAGCTGAGTAGGGGGTGGGAAGTCGGGTGCTGGTTTGCTTAAACATATTTAGAGAGACTCTTGAGGCCCCGAGAGCCCTTAGCCTCTGACCCCCGCCCTTGCCTATTGAATTTACTGAAAACATCCTATTCCATGGACTTCACTCATTCAGATCGGTCACGGCTGCCTCTGGGCCTTCTTAGTTGCCTGTCTGCAATATTTTCCTTATCTGTCACCTCATCACCCCCAATCTCCTCCCCCCAACTCCTCCACTCTCCCCTCTCCCCCCCATTCCCCCCTCCCCTGCCACCTCTGACTCAGGTATCCTAAAGATACCTTTAGTTCTCTTCGTAGTGCTTAGGGAGCTTGGGACCCAGTGCTGAGCATGATACCCCGCACATAGTAGGTACACAACCCTCTGTTCCCTACAGGATCTCAGCGAGCAGTGGAGCCGGTAGACAGCAGAAGCTGCCCACACAGGACTCCAGCCATGGCCAACTTACTCTTGAGTCCTTCTAACAGTAGTGCCTCCCCTTGGCCCTGGCTCTGTAGCTCCTGGAACAGCTGGAAGCAAGCTCTGGGGCTGGACAGTAGCAGCCGGAAGCCCTGCTGGGAAACACTGGAGTCAGGGAGCTGCTTAGCCATCCACCCGGGGTCCCTTCTATCACCTTCCTACCCTCACAGAGAGGGAGGGCTGGCTTCTGAACCCTGGCAGAAGGGTCACACACCTGCCTGTCCGGTGCTGGGACGAAGCTCAAGAACTCATCCACGTGACCCACAAAGAGCCAATCGGAGAAGAGCCTCACGGGGGCCTGCACTTGCTGGGCGCTCAGAAAGTCCTGCAGGGCCTGGTGCATGTCCCGGCTCTCGCTGCTGCTCTCACAGGGACACGAAGTTATGACAACATCACCAAAAGACACAGTGACAACTCCCAAGAGGCCTTGAGACCCGGCCTGTTGACCTCCCGTCACAGAAGGAGGGACTGGGGAGGGTCACTGGACCTCCTGTGGGATTCTACCTCCTGCCTGCATCCCTTCCAGCTGTAAGTGATTATATTACAATGGTGTATTGTCACATGCAAATGTCCCGAGAACTCGGTGCTAGAGCAGTGGTTCTCAACCTGTGGGTCGCGACCCCCCGTGGAGCTGACTGACTTTCACAGGGGTCACCTAAGACCATCAGAAGACACAGGCATTCACATTTACCACTATGATCCATACGTGTAGCAAAATTATAAAGTAGCAACGAAAATAACTTTATGGTCGGGGGGGGGGGGGTCACCACAACATGAGGAACTGTATTTAAAGGGTCGTAGTATCAGGAAGGTAGACTGAAGGGGGAGTCATCTATGTTGAGGTGAGACTTCATGATGCTTCACCGTCACCCACGCTCAGTGTAAGCCCAATCCACCCCCATGTAGGACCTTTTGGTCAGATCCTATCTGGGAGAACAGAAACTTATTTCCAACGCCCTGGGAAAAGTTGCCGTAATAGGCGTGGCCCGTGGGGAGGTGTCTGGGGTTGGTGGCCTGGCAGAGGACTCTAGGCTCCTCCCGCCTAGGGGAGGGACCATGGAGCCTGGGCTATCATGGTACTGACATCTGAACAATTTAGGCTTGGTCACTGCAGCTTCCTTGGGTGTGGGGGAAACTGAGGCACGGCCACTGAGGTACATAGGATCAGCGTCGAACCACAGAAAGTGTTGCCCGATGATCACTGGGCCTAGATGCCTGTGTGATGGAGAAGCATGGGCTTCAGAGCTGGTCAGGTCTGTTGTGTGGTCTCAGGAGTGCCCCTTCGCTTCCCTGAGCCTCGTCTTCTCTGTGAGGCCTTCTTACAGGAGTCGGCTTTTTGTCTTCCTCTCTCTCTTCCTCCTCTTCTTCTTCTTCCCCCTCCTCCTCTTCTTCCTTTCCCCTCCTCCTCTTTCCTCTCTCCTTTCCCCCTCCTCTTCCTCTTCTTCTTCTTCCTCCTCTATTTCCTCTTCCTTCCTCGATTGTCCCAGCCACCCTGGCCTCCATTCCTGCCTCAGGACATTTGTTCACGCTCTTTCCTATGCCAGGACACTTCTTCTGTGTTCTCTTTTATCTTATTTGATTGCTTTCTCTTGTCTGTCACACTCACTGCTCCATCTCCAGCTTCTGGCACATAGTAGGTACTCAGTAAATAGTCATCGACTGAAGGCATATAAGTGGGCAGAGGTAGGCTCTGGAGGTCCCTTATGCTCTGTGTGGATGCCTCTCAATGTTTGTTGACCTCCTAGGTTTGGAGGCCTTACTGTGGCCTTTGTCACTGTCCCCTACCCAAGCACATGGGTCCTGGCCACCCCCATGTTCTCCTTACCTGGAGTAACCACTGCTCCCGATGAGAATCCTGCCCAGTGGGTATTCCTTCCCTCTGACAGTGACTGGGGGACTCACCTCCAGGTTCCCAAAGGCATCCAGCCCGGTGACCTCTGTTGTATAGAGCCTTCGGGTCACATAGCCAAAATTTGGACCCTAAGATGGGAGGATACAATGAGAAAAAAGATTGTCCCTGGGTGGAAATGGTGGCTGTACCCCTGGTGGTCACAGGAGGGAGTTCTGTGGGTACCGGAGAGGAACCTGACGACTCTGCAGTGTGGGAGGGATATTGGATTGAGTCAGTGGCTCTTAGAGGTGATGGGGACTTGTTGGGTCCCTAGCACGTGTCACCTGCTTGCAAAACTCCTGCACAGAGCAACAGACTCTTAAAGCATTCTTTCTGTTCTCTGTAGAGGTTGGGAACAGGGGATGAGTAGAGACAAGGCTCCTTCAGCCAGTCTGAGGAGGGACAGGAGTCCAAGTGACCACTGTGGCCAGCACTGTGGTTCACACCATGTCCCCCTCCTGACCGTGGCCTAGAATGATTTTTATTTATTTTTTATTTTATTTATTTTTTTTGTTTTGTTTTTGGTTTTTTCGAGACAGGGTTTCTCTGTGTAGCCCTGGCTGTCCTGGAACTCACTCGGTAGACCAGGCTAGCCTCGAACTCAGAAATCCACCTGCCTCTGCCTCCCAAGTGCTGGGATTAAAGGCGTGCGCCACCACTGCCTGGCCTAGAATGAGTTTTATGGCTTTACCGATGCTTTACATGTCTCTAGTCCTCACTAGAGGATACACCGGTCACCCCCAGTGCGAGCTTTGTGGGTGCTGCTGCAAATCCCTACCAGACAGTGGCTTAACATAGCAATAGTTTGTCCTCCTGCCATTCCAGAGGCCCCAAGTCACTTGTCACAGAATGTCACTTGCCAGAGTGTGGCCTTAGGTCCATCACTGAGGTCCCAGAGGAAGCGTCTTGAGAGAAAACACCTCGTGCTGGATGGCACTGTCTGTGGTGCCTTGTGCAGCTTTCCCACTGTGGTCCTTTCCCACCTGTGCCTCCTTCATTTCCCGGTGTCAGCAGGTGACTGGGTGGCCTTGCTATTCCATGGAATTTCACCACCCATGCCACAGCTCTACCACCTTTGCTCCCCCAGATACTGGACATCAGATATCAGACAGATGTTGGTGCCCACCTGTCTTCCCACTCGTCTTGCTCTGAGAGCTATGGAGTCCTCCTCTCCTCAACCTGCAGCCTTCCTGTGGGCCTTTCTTCCCAGGGGACAGCCTTGAGGCCACCTTCCCCTCATCTCCCTCATGATGGCCAGAAAATCCTGCTGGCCTGGTCTTGTAGAGCCACCCAGAGCCTGACGACAGGCGGCCACTGCTCTCTCATCCGTCCTGCTCCCTTCCCACTCTGGCTCGCCCCTGGATCTAATCTCGTTATAACGATAGATAGGACACACCCTTCCTGACTTAAAACATATAAATCGACCATTTCTCAGATTCTAAACTGATGGTCCCACCGAGGCCAGCATCTCAGTGACTTTGCTGTCTGCGGCATTGGGTTAGCTTTAATGGAAGTTTTTTTGTTGTTGTTGTTTTGTTTTTTGTTTTGTTTTGTTTTTGTTTTTGTTTTTCGAGACAGGGTTTCTCTGTGTAGCCCTGGCTGTCCTGGAACTCACTCTGTAGACCAGGCTGGCCTCGAACTCAGAAATCCACCTGCCTCTGCCTCCCAAGTGCTGGGATTAAAAGCAAGCACTACCACTGCCCGGCTTCATTTTTTTTTTCAAGACAAGGTTTTCTACACAACCCTGAATAGCCTCAGATTCTGCCTCCCTAGCTCTGGGCTTTCGGATGCACCATGCCTGTTGATGTGAAATTTCCCAACCTCTCACTAAAAGAACATTACCACGCAGGTCACAGGCCCACTGCTCACATCCAGCAATAGCAGGACAGCGCCACATCCTGGCCAGGAAGAGAAGTGAGCAAATGCGCTGGAGACAATGTAACAAAATACTCTGCCTTAAAGGAGCAGGGAGGTGCACACAAGGCTTGTTAGTTTTTGTCTGCTTGATACAAAATCATCTCAAGAGAAAGAAACCTCAACTGAGAAAATACCTCCATCAGATTGACCTGCCGGCAAAGCCCTGGGACATTTTCTCTCTCTCTCTCTCTCTCTCTCCCTCCCTCCCTCCCTCCCTCCCTCCTTCCCTCCTTCCCTCCTTCCTTCCTTCCCTCCTTCCCTCCTTCCCTCCTTCCTTCCTTCCTTCCTTCCTTCCTTCCTTCCTTCCTTCCTTCCTTCCTTCCTTCTTTTTTTGTTTTTCGAGACAGGGTTTCTCTGTATAGCCCTGGCTGTCCTGGAACTCACTCTGTAGACCAGGCTGGCCTCGACCTCAGAAATCTGCCTGCCTCTGCCTCCCAAGTGCTGAGATTAAAGGCGTGCACCACCAACGTGGCTCGTGGGATATTTTCTTGATTAATGATTGCCCACTGCAATGCCAGCCCTGGACTGGTGGTGGTCCTGGGTCCTATTGAAGGCAGGCGGAGCAAGCCATGGAGAGCAAGCCGGTAAGCAGCGTTTCTCCATGGCCTCTGCATCAGCTCCTGCCTCGATTTCCCTCACTGACAGACTGTGGCGTGGAAGTATAAACCAAATAAACCCAGTCTTCCCCCAACTTGCTTTTGGGCAGAATGTTTTATCAGCAATAAAGAAGCAAACTGTGACACTGATGTGAGTCTCTGACAACATCAGGAGAAGCCAGGCTGGGTAGGATATTTGTACTGAGACCTGAAGGCTGAAAGTCAGCTAGTGCCAGAATAGGGAGGTGCATTCCTGGTAGAGGGAATGGCATATGGCACATACCAAGGTCCTGGGGTCAGGGAGTCATGGTATCACTCTGGGGACAGTTTCCCTGTCACTCTGGTACTCTCCACAAGGAAGAGTTGAGTGAGGCAAGTATCCAGTCAAGGACCTGCTGCGGCCTCCTTCCATCCAAGGTGGGATGAGGCAGAAGGGGGGACTCCTGTGCTGAGGATCTGTGTTACAGAACAGAGTGCTGGGAGTCTGCTTCACAGCAGGGAAGTCGGCCCTTGGACTATCTAAGTGGTGAGATGTAGCTACTGTAGGCAGGGTGGGGGAGTGGGGGCACAAAGTCTTGGCAACGGTCTTGGGTGATGCTCCCACCTCCGATAGGGATAAAATTCCTCCACCATTGGCCAGCACAGCTTGGCCAAAGGCACAGGGTTTGGCCATGAAGAAGCAAAAGGAGTTGTTGAGGAGACAGACATTCCTTCCAAGCCTCTGGCATGGGATGGACTATTGTCTCTCTCCTTGTAGTGCAAAATATGCATGGCTGTATGGCTTGTTCCTCCTTTGTCTGAGGGTTCCAGGCCCCAGTGCAGGCTAGGGTCTTCCCTGGATGGCAGAGAGGCAGCATGGGGGGATTGATGTTGTCCCTCTTGAGCCTCAGTTTCTCCTTCTGTGAAATGGATCCACTG
This sequence comes from Rhabdomys pumilio, assembly GCA_030674055.1. Classification (NCBI taxonomy): domain Eukaryota; kingdom Metazoa; phylum Chordata; class Mammalia; order Rodentia; family Muridae; genus Rhabdomys; species Rhabdomys pumilio. The sequence continues at coordinate 12,139,379 of JANHMN010000004.1, read as the reverse complement.
AAATCATCTCTATCAAAGGTTGTTACACAGAATGAGTCAGCCCATGGCTGAAGGCATGTGGGCTCAGTAAGTATACAATTATTTTTCTTTATGATGATGGCCTGGGCTGAGCTGGCATCCATCTGCCAGTCCAGTCCAGTGTGACTCACCAATATGTCACTTCAAAGTCCCTACTGGAATGACTGTGACTGACAGTCTGGCTGATCTTGAACCCCCACCACAGTCCCAGTGCAGCCCCTAAAGGACAAACCATGCCCAAGAGATGGAACTCCTGCCTTGTGGTAAGAGAACTCTTAGGTAGCCCAGGATGCCCTTCACAAGGTTATCTCAAAGACCAGCTGAGCTCATGTGGGGCGAGGCTCTGAGAAACCAGATCTTATCAGAGTAATAGCTGAGGTAGCCAGCACCACCCCTTGAGTCCCGCTGGAGCAGAATCTCAGTTTTAAGGACCAGGCTGCTTAGGGGTAATGGGTGGCCTGGAGGGAGATGGATTGAGAAAGGGGAACTGGGTGGCTGGGTGTTGGCCAGACCTACAGGGTTCCTACCATGACTCGTTTGACAGGGAAATCCTTCAGGCCTCTGTCCCTCGGGGAGTCAAAGACCACAGGCAGCGTCTTGTGTGGTGCCTGGATGTAGCCAATCTCCATTTCGTCCTGGAGGAATACAGAGAGGCTGCGGCTGTGTCACGGTCTTGGCACCCAATGCGAGATGTGCCATGGACCTACCCCATCAAATTCTCCATAACACCAGAGATGCAGGCATAACACTGAGGATGCAGGCAGACCTGTGTCCTGCACAGCCTGCTGGGAAAATGAATAGGACAGAGGTCCTGACTCTTGTGGGGAACCCAGAGCTGTGGCTGGGATGCACTGTTTGAGCCTTATCCTGGAGGACAGTGAGCATCTAGTGCTGGGCTGACTAGAGGTGCTGGGGGTGGGGACCCAGAGTGCTCCCAATATTATACCCGGATAGGCAGAGGCTTCCCTGGGAAGGCTGTTTACTGAGCCCAGGTAGGAGGAGCCTCCCGGATCTCACAGGAGCAGACAGCCCACCCAGCCCTGTAGGTGGGTTTCAGAAATGAATCTAGTGAGGACCCTAACCCTCTGGCAGTTATGTGGGGTGGGGGTGGGGACAGACACAGTCACTATGACAAGTTAAGGGTTGGAAACCCTGGGCATTTCCTGGTGAAAGATGCAAGCCTGTGTGAAGCTTCCCAGGGATCAGCCTACATCAGAGGTGGGACAACAAGGGTGGGACTTTGTGGACAGGGAGAGAGACGCGGTCCCACTAGAGGGATGGCATTCACGGAGGAGCTGCCTTGATGCTGGTCGTTGATGGGCAGGACTGGGTGAGGAGAAGGAGGACAGCTCAGAGGACATGGGTAGAGCTGAGCGTCTACATCAGATGAATACTCTGCCTGACCCTCCCCTTCTCCCTCCCCGTGTTAGGACCTCCTGAGGCTCCTTCCTCTCAGTCATTCCAGGAAGGATCACCTCAAAGCTGAAGATGTGCCCCAAGAGCCCAAGGCCTGTGTGTGTCCCTTGGCCTCCGGCAGATGGGACCACATACCTGCATCCACTGGTCTTCCTGATTCTCCTCCTCTGGGCACACAGTCAGCTTGCACTTGGCTTTCTTGGTCAGAGTAGCCAGTGACTTTAGGAAGTCTTCATTGTCAGAAAACCTTACGAAGGTTACACCTCGTCATCACGGGGGTAAAAAAACAACAACAACAACAACAAAAAAAACGATAACAAACAGTCTGTTTCTCAGGCGCCCTGAGCCAATCGTGGCTTCCAGGGGCTGAGGGCAGGAAGTATGTTCTTCTATTCCCAAAAAATTCAATGCCCCAGAATTCAGGGCTCTCCTTAAATGTATGCAGACACCCCTCCTCCAGAGTTTTACCTGCACACGTATACCTCCTGGGGGGGTTGCGTGTTGGGGGTCATGATCCAGGGGGCCACACGAAACGTCACACTGTCTTGGAACACCAGGGCCTCGGGAAGCTCCTGGAGGGGAGAGATGGGAAAGAGTTGTCACATCAGGCAGGGTGCAATGCCTGCCTCCCCTCCCCCACCCCCTATCCCTAGGCCAAGGCCTACCGGGTTAGATTTGTCCAGCAGGGAGATGGTGAGTGAAATGAGCCCCTTGAAGTCGGCATCAGGGAAGGCAAGGCCTTCCACATAGAAGTCTGTGCTGTGCTGGCCGCCCGGCAGCTCCAGGCGGTGGGAGAACTGCTGTGGTCCCAGGACCACCTTGTACTTGGACGGCAGTTTGCCCCCTAGACAGAGGCAAAGTGCTCTTAGGCCTAGTGTGCCAACGTGGCTCTGACCTCCTCTCCTCAGTACTGAGGTGCCTTCCCAGAGTCCCTGCATGTCACCCAGGCGCCCCTGGAGGTGTCTTGGGGGAAAACTTCCAAGCTCCAGTTGGGACCTTGTTCCCCTGACGAGAGGGGTCCAGGCAATGAACGGCAGGCGCCAGCACCATTCTGAACTTTTCACGGTTCATTCATTGGTACATTCATCTGTCCCCAAGCACACTACACTGTCTCCTAGGGAACGAGGGAGGAGCAAAGGCCTTTATCTGTAAGAGACACCAATTATAGTGACAGAGGAAAATGGGAGGGTTTCATGTGGGTAATGAGGCCTAGACGGGGGAACAGAGTGATGACATCAGTTTATCATATAAATATGTATCACACGTGTAATATATGTGTTATTCATTATATGTACATTATGTGATATAGGTATTACTTATGCATGTAATACGTCACAAATATAAAGTATCATATGGTTACTTTAGTCTAAGGCTGGAAGGAAGGGGGAGCAGATTGAGCCTCAGAAAGCCCTCTGCCGTCCTCTGCCTCTGGGAGAGCAGAGGCATCGGTGTGTGGTGTGCGGTGCGTGCCTCTCCCCGTGGGCATCCACGCCCCACTTGCATGCCTCATAGTGGCTTCTCTGCCCCTTCAAGCACACAGGCACATTTCTACCCAGGGCCTTTGCACCTTCCTCAGAGTGCAGTCTCCTCTGACCGACCTTCCCCTCTCCATACTCCACACTGCTGTCCCTAATTTACCTGTCACCCCTCCTAACCCACCAGGATAAAAGTGAATGGAACAGAGACACACTGTCCATGACCCTGTGCTCAGGACTGAGGCTGGCACTGCCTGGATAGAAGGAGCTGCAGAGCTACCAGAGTCCGGATGGCAGACTTCCCAGCAAGTGGGGGCATGGCACATAATGGGGGAGGGGAGAAAGGGAGAGAGAAAGGGGAAGAGAGGGAGGGTGTGAGAGAGAAAAAGAGAGGAAGGGACAGAGGGGGTGAGGGGAGAGAGAAAGGAAAGAATCAAGGGAGAGGAGATAGAGAGAAGGAGAGAGTGGGGTTGGATAGATGGCTCAGTGGTTAAGAGCACTGAATGCTCTTCCAGAGGTCCTGAGTTCAATTCCCAGCACCCACATGGTGGCTCACAATCATCTGTAATGGGATCTGAGGTGCTCTTCTGGTGTGTCTGAAGACAGCTACAGTGTACTTTAAAAAAAAAAAAGAAAAGAGAGAGAGAGGGGGAGAGAGGAAAAGAGAGGAGAGGGAAGAAAGGGAGAGAAAGACAGAGAGAGAAAGGAATTGGGGTGGATGATGACAGGAAGAAGTCACTCCCTTGTTCCCAACTGAGACAAGCTCAAGTCACCTCCCCTGGAAGGCAGAGGTCTGAGGCACCTGCCCACCTCACAGCCCTGTGCCTGGTGCTCAGAACCAAGCACACATAGCTTTTGGGAACTCCTTGCCAAAGGGGAGCAGGACAGGGTGGTGCCCCATCTGGTGAGGGCAAGAAAGGAACATGGCGTCACAGCGCCAGAGATGCCAGGGAAGGCCAGGCGGACTCACGTGTGTCCCGGAAGACTCTCACTTTGTTCATCTTGGTCTTGGGCACCTGCAGAACCAGCTGATATTTGTCGAAGAAGTCTTTGGGAGTCTTCGTGCTTAGGGTCATTGGAGACATGTCCTGCAGGTCTGAGACAGGAAGCATGTGGCCATGATGATCCCCAGGGCCTTTCTCCCTCCAGGAGCCTCCTGGTGGAGCCCAGGAGGCTCCCCCATTCCCCATCACAAGGGAGACTGGTTTTCTTTTCTCTTTTTAAAATGGCCGCTTATCGCTTATTTTTTTCAAATGTGTATTACATCTACGTATTCTTGTTGGTTTTGCAGCACTGGAAATTGAGTCTGGAGTCTTAGTTGTACAAGGTGAGAACTCAGACGCCCAGCCCCGCCCCAGCCCACACTTAATTATCTTGTGTGTGCATCGGAGACATTGAACACAACATGGTACATGTGTGGAGGTTAGAGGACAATTTGTAGCAGCCAGTTCTTGTCTGCTACCATGCTGGACCCAGGGATCGAACTCAGGTCGTCAGGCTTGGTAGCAAATGCCCCTACCCACTGAGCCATCTCGCCAGCCCCTGGCTCTGTTCTCTTCAGCATGTCTATAATGTTTATCTATTCTACGAAAGGGTGAATTAAGGATCGAAACTCAGAACAACACAGCCTGTGTCTATTTGGTTTCTTTTTTTTTTTTTTTTTTTTTGAGACAGGGTTTCTCTGTGTAGCCCTGGCTGTCCTGGAACTCACTCTGTAGACCAGGCTGGCCTCGAACTCAGAAATCTGCCTGCCTCTGCCTCCCAAGTGCTGGGATTAAAGGCGTGCGCCACCACCACCCGGAGTCTATTTGGTTTCTTGCTGTGACCCCAAACTCAAATTCCGGAGCACAGAGAAATGTGCAGAACAGCGGTACACGGCACTGCTCACTGCTGCTGGCTGGACCCCAGTGAAGGACACAACCTGGATCTGGGTGAGCTTGGGGACTCCTTCAGTTCCTACTGCCTCAGTTTCTCTATCAGTAAGCAGGGGCAGAGAGTGCCAAAGGGGAAAGATGAAATGACATATCTGCAGGTATTGTCTGGAGCCTCGGGAGTGCCCACAGGGTGTGATCAATGAGTATCCTTTAGGGATGTCCCCGGCCAGCTGCACACATTAGACACATTAGACATTAGACACAGTCCTATGATTCCTGGGCAAGCTCCAGCCCTGGCCCCTCAGCTGTAGTTCCTTGGCATCCCCCCAGAGAAGGTCACCCCCTCCATTCCTAGGCTACCCCAGCATCCTAGATGAGTATCCATGAGACCCCCCCTCCCCCACCGTCCTCGAATCTCTCAAACCCATGAAGATGTCAGGCTCCCTGGGCCTCAGATACTGACCCTGCACCTGGGTAGCTGTGTGAGTCACAAGCTGTATGCTTAACTTCTCTGTGCCTCAGTTTCCCCATCCTTTAGGTATTTGGGTCTTGCATAATATTTGGGGACCAGCACCCCTTTTTATTTGATTTGAGCCCCATGTCTGACCCAAGCACAGACGTATGGGCTGATCAGGGGCCAGCATAGAAAGCTGAGTCTCTTGGGGCTCCAGGAGCCCACACTGGTCTCTTCTGACTGAGGTGTGACTTTGGTAGGTTCTCTTGGGACACTTTTCCACTCCTTCTTCTGTAACATGGACGTGTTAACACAAACATGCTTTTGTTAAACCAAATTCAGGGGCTAAGACAAGACCACATGGGCAAACGGGCCTTGTTGAAGAACTAAGCCCTTCTCCCCGGAGCTGGCCAAGGTCTGCTGTCTTTACCTTTGTTGTCTAAGACCTTGTCATCCTCAAAGTCCATTTCTGAGGCTTGGGGGTTCTCTTTGTCACAGTTCACCAACAGGATGGCGCCATGGCCTCCTGGGCCCCAGGTCCAGGCGCTCTGGGAACATCAAGAGGTTAAAAGGCACTTTTGGGAACTCTCTCAGATCCCATCAGCCCTTGGGAGACAAGCAACTGGTTTTCTCTCACACCTAACTTTGGCTTTCTCTCATCCAGCAATTCATGGCCCAAAGAGTGAATTTTTTTTTTTGTTTTGTTTTGTTTTTTTGAGACAGGGTTTCTCTGTGTAGTCTTGGCTGTCCTGGAACTCACTCTGTAGACCAGGCTGGTCTCGAACTCAGAAATCCGCCTGCCTCTGCCTCCCAAGTGCTGGGATTAAAGGCGTGCGTCACCACTGCCCGGCTAAAAGTGGATTTTTGATGGCTCCAAACATAACCAAATCTGCCCCAAATGCAGAATGTGTGTATTTGTTAAAGACAGCATCTACCCAAGGCTAGTTCACTTCTAATGCTCCTGCCCCCACCTCTGAGAGCTGAGACACAGGCCTGTCCCACCACATCCGGTCTGTGTGGTGCGGGTCATTGAACCCAGGACGTCGAGCATGCTAGGCACCAACTCCACCAACTAAGCTACATCCCAGCCTCCATTCATGTTTTTTAGTTTTTCTTTTTTTTTAAATAAAGGAGCCCAATAGTAAAATACACTTTAAAAGCCTTTTTAAAATGTTGGCTTGACAAAGAAAGAGACAAATATGTAAGAACGCCAAGATTCCAGTCCACACGGCTACTCTCACGTGACCACATGGGCTCTTTCCCAATGTGAGCAGGAGTCTTCATGCCAGGCACTGCCTGCCTGATGATGGAATACGCTGGCCCACCCCCTAGAGATCTAGTACGGTAGATTATAGGGTACCAGAGGAATTCAACGTGAGGCAGACTCTCTAAGCCACACTTTCCCCTCTTCCTGCTTTTTTTGTTGTTTTTGTTTTGTTTTAGAGACAGGGTTTCTCTGTATAGCCCTACCTGTCCTGGAACTTGCTCCATAGACCAGGCTGGCCTTGAACTCAGAGATCCACTTGCCCTCCAGGTGCTGGGATTAAAGCCGTGTACCACTATGTCCAGCCTGTTCTCCTACAGCTGATGTACCCCGTAAAGGGGCCAATCATTTGAATCCTGCAAACGTGGATACTAGCCTCAAACAGAAAATCATGTGGTCGGTTCTGAAGTTGCAGGGACACTCTGGAGTTCACCCACAGATCCTAGGTTGATAGTGTGAAGGTCCCTTTCTGCACCCGACCAACCATGCTCCCCGCCACACCTCTCCCTCCACCCCATCTCTCATTCCTTCTCCATCATCCCCCGCCCCTGTCCACAGCTCCATGGGGACGCATCCACCAGTCACTAAGGTCTGGGGAGTATTTCTGAGCCCTAGCTGAGACCCATCTATGTAATTTTTTTTTCTCTATTGCCTGGGTGACTCTAGAGATTTCAGCGCGAAGACTAACACTATTTCTGAACCTACAGTTGATTATAAATATGCTCTCATAAAAGAGATGGAATATACACAAGCTGAAAGGTCAAGTTTCCATGCCTGGGGGAGACCTGTCCATCAGGGCCGACTGGGAAGGGTTACAATTCTTACAAGTTCCCATGAGACGCCAGAGAGGTGGCACTGTTCAGCTCTCCACCACAAGGGGGCGCCACAGGAGAGCACAGTGGTCATGAAATGAGTATTGACAGACATTTGAGCCTCACCTGATCCTGCCTGACCTGGGCCCGATTCACTTTGCCAGTGCGGGTGACATCTGCGCTCAGGGACAATTCTGAAATCCGAGAGAGGAGATCTGGTGAGAGTAAGGCCCAGGGCTCCCAGAGTGGCCCAGACAGGTCTCCCCTGAGCATGCCCCCCCCCCCCATTTGTCCCCGAGAAGTCACACCTCAATTCAGAGGGCAGAGCCAGGATTTCCAAACACTGTGTGCTCTTTGAGGGCCATGACTGTGATGCCAAAGCAGTTCCAGCCACCCCAGTGAAGCCTCCATATGCCCTGCCAGCTCACTCAGTTTCATAATCTGTGAAATGGGATCATGGGGCCAAGTTCACTGGGTTATTGTGAGGATTAAATGTAACATCTTGGTCCAGGGTGTGGCACTGGAGTGAGTTTCATTTAATTTAAATGTATACTCATGAATGCAATTCATCAATGAAATGAAACCTGGAGGTTTCACATACTATATACATATTTAATACATACTTAATTAAAAAGACTATGCCGTTCAGGTTCAGATCTCATTAACTTAAGTTTTACAAACTTAGATAAAAGGTCTCTCTCTGTTGTCCAGGCTAGCCTCAGACTCATAAACTCTGTGATCCTAAGAATAAATTTTTAAGTGATTTTTTAAAAAAACGTGCATTGGTGTTTTACCTGCATGTATGTTTGTGTGAGTGTGTCAGATCCCCTGGGACCAGGGTTATAGACAGTTGTGAATTGTCGTGTGGGTGCTGGGAATTGAACCCAGATACTCTGGAAGAGCAACCAGTGCTCTTAATCACTGAGCCATCCATCTCTCCAGCCCCTAAGAATGGATTTTAAAAAAAAATTTCAAGAATGGATTTTTTGTTTGTTTGTTTGGTTGGTTGGTTTGGTTTGGTTTTTTGAGACAGGGTTTCTCTGTGTAGCCCTGGCTGTCCTGGAACTCACTCTGTAGACCAGGCTGGCCTCGAACTCAGAAATCTGCCTGCCTCTGCTTCCCAAGTGCTGGGATTAAAGGCGTGCGCCACCCCCCCCCCCCCCCCCCCCCCCCCGCCTGGATTTTTTAAAAATATAATTTTTGTTTTTAATTTTGTGTGTGAGGTGAGGAGTAACAGTGTGGTTGCCCGTGGAGACCAGAAGAGGGTGTTGGATCGTCTGTGGCTGGGGGTAGAGGTGGCTGTGAGCCACCCGATCAATGTGGGTGCTGCCAGCCAGATCCTGTTGGAGCAGTCCACGTTCTGGACCTCTGAGCCAACTCTCCAGCAACACTAATAGATTCTTTTTAAAGATGAGTAGTAAAGAAATACAAGCATAGGTGCATGCACGGGTTATTAATATGACAGGAGAAAATATAAATAATAGGACTTGGGGAACACAGAACTATCTGCTACAAAGAGCAGCACGTGTGTTTATGTGTTTGTGCATGTCTCTGTATGTGTGTGTATGTGTTGGTATATGTGTGTATGTGTGTGTATGTGTTGGTATATGTGTGTATGTGTGTGTGTTTGCATGTATGTGTGTATGTGTGTGTTTGTATGTGTGCATATGTGTGTGCTTGTATGTATGTGTGTATATGTGTGTATATGTGTGTATATGTGCATGTGTGTTTGTATATATGTGTATGTGTGTATATATGTGTGAATGCATATGTGTATATGAGTGTATGTGTTTCCATGTGTGTATGTGTGTATGTGTGTGTGCATGTGTATGTACATATATATGTGTGTATGTGTGTGTGTTTGTGTGTATGTATGTATATGTGTTTGTATGTGTGTGTGTGTATGTATATGTGTGTATGTGTGTGTATATATGTATGTATATGTGTGTATGTGTATATATGTGTTTGTATGTGTATGTGTGTGTAAAAAACATTTATAAGTTATAGAGACCTGTGCGTAGGATGCAGGTACCCAGTCCCCACCCTAAAGAGCAGCTGTCACCCTGTGATGTTGTTCCTCATACGCACTTATATTAACTGAGTAACTGTCAGAGCTCCTTGTAGCTGGGACGTCACTGTCACTGAGTGCAACCTTGAGCCTCGGCCTCTCAAGGGCTGGGAGTACAGATGTGGGACTGGGAACGGAACCCGGGGCTTCATGCCACCTAGGGAAGTTCTCTCCCCTCACCCTCGGCCTGTCATCTGTGTTTCTTTATGTAACTGTCTGGGAAGGGATATTTATGAAACCAGATCCATGGAGAGCTCGAAATGGTCATTTTTCTTTGCTTACTTGAAAGCAAGATTTGGTCACGCTGTGTCACGGGGAGAAGCCTTGTTGAGGAGGGGATGGGGGTGTGTTGTGTGGAGGGAGAAGGCAGCTCTAGGTCCTCCCTCTCTTCCTCCCTCTCTTTTTTTTTCCTTCCTTTTTTTTTTTTTTTTTTTGGTTTTGTTTTTCGAGACAGGGTTTCTCTGTGTAGCCCTGGCTGTCCTGGAACTCACTCTGTAGACCAGGCTGGCCTCGAACTCAGAAATCTGCCTGCCTCTGCCTCCCAAGTGCTGGGATCAAAGGCGTGCGCCATCACTGCCCAGCTTTTTCTTCCTTTTTGAGACAAGATCTTACTATTTTGCCCTGGCTGGTCTTGAACTCAGGGAGACCTGGCTGCCTATGCCTCCAGGTGCTGGGATTAAAGGTGTGCACCATTGGCAGCTCTTCAATAAAATGGTCATCACTTACCCACCCCAGTGAGGTAGAGCAGGGCTTGGATTGGTGAGATCTTGGGTCCGTAATATGAAATTCGAACCTGTAAGACAACAGCAGACCATTTATGACTTCTCTTAGTCAGTCAACAAATGAGCTTGAGCTCTGCTGTGTGCCTGCTCAATCCAGCTCAACGCAGCTAACGACAGAATTATAGAAAAGGGTCCCAAGGGAGCTCAGAAATGGAGGGACCAACCCAGGCTGAGAAAAGGGGTGAGACAAGATACCACGAGGGGTGTTTATTGGCTAATTTTATGTCACCTTGACACAAACCGGAATTATCTGAAAAGAAGGAACTTCAATTGAGAATGCCTCCTTAATACCCAACTGTTGGGCATTTTCATAATTAGTGTTTGATGAGGGATAGCCCAGACCATTGTGGGTGGTGCCATCCCTGGGCTGGTGGTCCTGGGTTCTATAAGAAAGCAGGCTGAGCAAGCCATGAGGAGCAAGCCAGTAAGCAGCACCCCTCCACGGCCTCTGTGTCAGCTCCTGCCTCCAGGTCCCCGCCCTGTGTGAGCTCCCTTCCTGACTTCCCTCTATGAACAGCATCTGGAAGTGTGAGCCAGATAGACCTTTCCCTCCACAACTTGCTTTTGGTCATGGTGTCCATCACAGCAACAGTGACCCTAACAAGGTGTGTCTTGAGAAATTCTTGGAAGGGGAGTAGGGGCCCAGCGGCTGGAAATGGGGTGCAAGAGGCATTAGAGGGAAAGAAAGAGCAGGTGGTGGCCACAAAGCTGGACTTCAGGTTGTCTCTCAGGGACTCAGGAGCAGGCCCTCAGCTGTAGAGAATAAGCTCGCTGTGCAGCCTCTAGACCAGGAGACTGGGGAAGGGAGTGAGGGGTAGTGGGGTGTACCTCAGGGGTGCTCTGGGCTCATCTCAGTCCCTCTGCCCAGTGAAAATTGAAATAAACAAATAACTAAAAACCCAGAGAGGGGTGTCTGATTGACTCAGCTTCTGAGGAGTGGGGCATTGGGATCGAGAAGCTTGAGTGACATGAGAGACACCAAAAGCAACCAAAGAGCTACGAGAAAAGGAACCTGTGGTGACGTGCTGAGGGGACACACTGAGGAGACTCTATCTGAGGGGACACACACTGAGAAGTGTCTTTCTGAGGAGACACACTGAGGAGAGTCTGAGGGGACACATTGAGGAGTGTCTGAGGGGACACACTGAGGAGTGTCTGAGGGGACATGCTGAGGAGAGTCTGTCTGAGGTGATACACTGAAGAGTGTCTGAGGAATACACTGAGGAGAGTCTGTTTGAGGGGACATACTGAGGGGAAACACTGAGAATGGTCGTCTGAGGGGACACACTAAGGATTGTCTGAGGTGACACACTGAGGGGACCCACTGAGGAGTCTTTCTGAAGGGACACACTGAGGAGAGTGAAGGGACACACACTGAAGTGTCTGTCTGAGGGGAAACACTGAGGAGAGTCTGAGGAACATACTGAAGATAGTCTGAGGGAACACACTGAGGAGAATCTGAGGGTACTCGCTGAGGAGCAAAGTACTGGGGGTTCACACTGAGAAGCCCCTGAGGGGATAGAGTGAAGGAACATACTCAGGAGTCATACTGAGAAATACTTGAGGGGCCATGCTGAAGAGATTCACTGAGGGGCCACGCTAAAGGGCTACACTAAGGCTCCACACTGAAGGACCACATGGAGGAGCCCCTGAGGGACAGACACACTGAGGTAACACTGAGGTGCTGGGTCCTGTCCTATAGATAGTAGTTATCCTGGGGGGGAAGAAGGGAGCAAATGACAGCATCGTGAACCCTCTGGACCCTGGCCTCCACTTCTGTCTGGGCTCCCTGCCTTCATTCTGCTCCCTGGGTGCAGGCTACCTCCTTTGCACCAGCCAGTAACATCTTTGCACAGAATTTTTCTCTGGCTTCCTGTCCCCTCCAGGAAATGAGGCTTCTAGCCTTGAATGATGGCACAAGACTTATCCTAACACTAGAGAAGCCGAGGCAGGAGGGTTGAGAGTTTGAGCCGAGGCTGCACTAATTAGCAAGATTCTGTCTTGAAACACAGGGAAAGTAGAGCAAAAAGGAGAAGAGAAAGGAAGAAAGGGGTGGAGGGAAGACAAGGTGAGCCCCACACGCAAGCCTCTGAGCTGGCTCCCTCACTCCTCACTCCTCCCTCTGTCTCTGTCATACAGGATTCCTTCAGTGCCCTCAACCTGTGTCTTGTCACCATCATCCAGGGTGAGCCCAGGAGCCACGTGGGTCTTGCTCTCTCCCAGGCTGGCCTTTGGTTTCATCCTTCAACTTGCTTCTTCTTTCTGGAAGTATTCCCTGACTGCACCTGCCAGACACCCTAGCTACCTCTGTGTTCTCAGGGTGGGTGACAGCATTTGTCCCCCAGGAAAGAGCAAACTGGGTTTGTCTCTCCAGGGAGCACGGTGTCTGTGGAAACCCCAGAGGATCTTGTGGAGACTACCTACAAGGGTCCCAGCCTCAGTCCTGGAACTTGTCTCTTAAGGGTAAGTGAAGGGTGACCCTGGAATTCAGCCCAGTAGCTGTGTCCGTACAAGAGCAGCACACAGTGGGGGAGCAGCACACAGTGGGGGAGCAGCACACAGTGGGGGAGCAGCACACAGTGGGGGAGGAGGCCAACTGATCAGAGTGATACCACCACAGGTCAGGGAATACTGACTGCCACACAACAGGAGTTTGGAGAGATGGAGAGAGACCTTCAAGGGTCACCGTTGAGGGAGCCCACCTGCTCACACCTCTCTCTTCTAGATCTGTAAGCAGGTGTGGCGGATTTGCCGCAGTGGCCACTGGAAGCTCACACTGGGATACAGAAGGCACTCCTGGTGGATCCCTGCCTGTGGCTTTCGGAGACCTCAGGGCCTCAGCTGCCCGTTTGTCTACCTGATGCCGCCAAGGACCGTAGCCACCCACCCCAGTGCCTTCTCCTGTCTGCACGAGATGGTATTTTTTACTAAACAGCTCTACATGGGTGAAGCTGATGAAGACCCGGGCCTTCATAAGCCCTGCAAGTTTGATTGTGAACGAGACTACATTTAGAATCACCAGGGAGACCCGCCTCTGGGTGTACTCAGGAGGGTGTTTCTAGAGAGGTTTCGTCCCACTGTGGATGTGGGTGTCGCTCTCTGGGGGGCTAGACCAGCAGCCTCGAGCTCCTGCGGCCATGCCTTCCTACCACAATGGATTGCGCTCTAGAGCCAGAATAAGCCCTGCCTTCCTTAAACTGGTTTTTATCGGGTAGTTAATCCCGGTGATGAGGAAAAGAATAATGGGGACAAATGTGCCATCTGTGCCGGCACGGTGGAGGAAGGAGTCACTATGAACCTGTCCAAGGAGGGGAAGGAGGCTCTCCCAGGGCAGGCCCTGCGCATGGAAACACATGGAGGCAAGTAGACTGTGCAGTGGCTGACACCTCTCACCCTTGGGCCCCCAACCCTACCTCAGATATCAGATCTCCACCCCTACCCCAGCCATCAGGCCCCACCCCCACCCCACTCATCAGGCTCCACCCCAGCCATCAGGCCCCACCCCCACCCCACTCATCAGGCTCCACCCCACCCATCAGGCCCCACCCCCACCCCACCCATCAGGCTCCAACCCACCATCAGGCCCCATCCCGCCCCACCCATCACACTTACCTTCTGGTCACCTGTCCTGCTGCTGGCTGCTTTCACCTGTAGGGTCACCTCCAGTTTGGGTTCCAGAGGCCATTTGGAGGCCCCCGTGGTACTCTTCTTGGCTGGAGGACCATGGATGACATCTACGACAACTCCTGGGGAGGCTGTGATGCCGAAGGACGTGCAGCCCTTAGGAGCAGAGCTGTGGAGTGACAGAGGTGGGCTGAGGCACCCGTGAAGAGAGGACACACTGCCATGCTGGCCCCAGCCATCCTTCTCCCAGCAGGAGAAAACACAGGCCACCACGGGGCTTGCCCTGGCCAGAGAGTAAATAAGCTATGATTGCCAGGAGGGAGTGAGAACACAGAAAGGCAGTCCTCTTCACTGGAGGCCTACACTTGACCAGAGAGACTGCAGCCGGAGGTGGATGTCAGAGACTCCTCCCACACACCCATAGAGCAGTGTGCACAGGGAGACCATCACCAGTGGGCATGCCAAGGGCTTTGTGTGTAACAAGATCCACATACGGGGCTGGAAAGATGGCAGTACTTCTCCCCTCAAAACAAAGACCCCCACAAATATAAAAACAACCAAAACAAAAACAAAATCACAGATTTCTGAACCTGTGGCAGAGCAAATATTCTCTCTCTCTCTCTCTCTCTCTCTCTCTCTCTCTTCTCTTTGTGTGTGAGTGTGTGTGAGAGTGAGAGAGAGAGAGAGAGAGAGAGAGAAGAGAGAGAGAGAAACAAGAGAGAGAGAGAGAGAGAGAGAGAGAGAGAGAGAGAGAGAGAGAGAGGTGGGGTAGGGGGGGAGACAGAGAGACAGAGTCAGTGTCAGAGTCTCTATGTAGCTAGGACTGGCCTAGAACTCACTCAGTAGACCAGGCTGTCCTGACCTGGAATTCACAGAGACTGCCTGCCTCTGCCTCCCAAGTGCTGGGATTAAAGGTGTGCACTGCCACCATCCAGAGGAACAGCCAGTCTTCTTGAGAGTCATCCTCACACAAAACAACTAGATCAGAGGTGAGACACACTTTAAAATGCAACAGGAGTTGGGTCGGGCAGTGGTGGCGCACACCTTTAGTCCCAGCACTCGGGAGGCAGAGGCAGGTGCATCTCTGAGTTTGAGGCCAGCCTGGTCTACAGAGTTCCAAGCCAGCCAGGACTACACAGAGAAACTTGTCTCGGGGTGTGGGGGATGTGGGGTGGGAAGCAAGGCTCGAGGAGTAGGTGAGGGGACAGGAGTAGAGTCGGAAGTTGGAGAGAGAGCAGAGAAATGCTGTCAGCATGGTTCTCGTGGATGAAATTCTCCAAATAAAAATTTAAAAGATTACCGGGAGCTGGCCTGACCCAAGGCTTTCTCAGAGGTCCTAATGATACAAAGGGAACTTTAGTTCTGAGTCCTTGTCCAAGGGTGGGTGTGGCAAGAAGGTCTATCTGGAGCTGGGGCCGGGGTCTCCAGGGAGTTAAGATTTCAGTTTCTGGGAACCTGCCCCACCCCACTCGGAGAGACTGGAGTTATCGTCCGGAGGCTACTGTGTGCTTAATCTGCAGTGCACTCTGAGTGCCCTGTGTTCCTTTTGCATTGCTTGGTTAGCTTCCTTCCTGCTGACTTGACGAGATAGCTTTCCGATGACTCTGCTCTTTTACC
Organism: Rhabdomys pumilio; assembly: GCA_030674055.1. Taxonomy (NCBI): domain Eukaryota; kingdom Metazoa; phylum Chordata; class Mammalia; order Rodentia; family Muridae; genus Rhabdomys; species Rhabdomys pumilio. Next base: position 12,123,975 of record JANHMN010000004.1, on the reverse strand, counting down.
CCTGTAAACTGGATAGAAGATGCCATATTTCTCAATAAACTCGCTCAGCCTTAGCCATCAGCTTAGGCACCATCTTCTGGTCTCAGCTTTGCTGTCTTCTTTATTTTCTCATCTCCTGTCCTTCCTTTTGGGACCCTGTCACTGAAGAACAAACCCCTGGTCCTGGTAGGAGGGCACTGCTGAGTGAGCATGCGAGCCTAGGAGAAGGATTGTCTCCAAGGACACCTCTCCCTCTCCCCGTCCCTCTGGAATGAATATATATATATATATTTATTCTCCCCAAAGACCCTGCTGTAGCCAAGGTGTGGTCCTTGATGCAGGGGCAGCAGCCTCAGCCTCCGCGGAAACTAGGGAAGACTGGTTTCCAAGGCTTACTCTACAGATGTGCTGCGGCAGACTTGAGGTTGGAGAGCAGAGATCTGAGCTTCCTCATGTTTCCAGGGTGCTCCGTGTACCCTCAGGCGTGAGAACCACACCCAGGAAGCTACTGATAGGGGCTGCTGAGTTACCCAACTGAGCGGAAGCTGAGGGACCAGGAACCCAGGCTCAGCAAGGCACGGATGAAGCCAATGACTGAGAAAATCTGTATTTTATTTTATTACGATTTTTTTTTTTTTAACGAGGCAAGTGGAATTGTTTCATTTCAAAGTCAACAGAACCTGCTGGACAGAGGGAAGAGACAGGTTTCTTTAAGAGACTCTGAGGTGGCCGGGCACTGGTGGCGCACGCCTTTAATCCCAGCACTTGGGAGGCAGAGGCAGGCGGATTTCTGAGTTTGAGGCCAGCCTGGTCTACAGAGTGAGTTCCAGGACAGCCAGAGCTATACAGAGAAACCCTGTCTCGAAAAAAAGTCAAAAAGAGACTCTGAGGTGAAGAAGCTGGGAGGGGGGAATAGGGAGGAGTTGCAGGCTTGGGTCAGCCGTGGTTTGGGACACAGCATGGGGTAACGGGAAGCCAGTGCAATGACAGCGACAGTCACAGCGAGGCCAGTGGAGGAGGAAGGTTCCAGGCCAGGTGTGGAGGAGCCTGATTTCTGTCCTTCCTCGTTTCCTTGCACCCATCTTTTGACTCCACACCACACTCCAGGATCAGAGCTGCGAGAGCCAAGAGGGCAGAGAGAGAGAGAGACTCTCCTGGAGGACTGTGGGAAAAGACTGGGGATGGTTTGGAGCCTGCCCTGCGGGGAACGCAAGAGAATAGACAAGGGTTTTGGTTTTTGAATACATTCTCCTCCCTGCCCCCTTTCTACAAAAAAGATTCCAATGTGACTGAGAGTCAACTTTCACTCACTGAACAAAACAGAAACATCACAATGCATGAGGTCTAGCCTTCTCCGTGCATGCGTGCGCCCCCCCCCTCCGTGTGCGCATGCGCAGGTAGGGAGCAATGATTTGCCTAATTCATCGTGGTCACTCACGCCCAGCTTAGTTCTAGGATCCCATTATGGACACCTTCTAGTGTCCCCCAGTCATCTCAAACCACAGGTGGCCTCTGCTTTGTCCCCTGAACATAAGTGAGGGCCTTGTCACCTGGTCCCCATGCTTATGGGGTTAGGCTTTAGTCCCCCGCCTCACTGAGGCACAGAGGCCGGCAGCCGTGGGGTAAGGGCTTGTTCATATAGCACTGCCTGGGAGGGGCAGTTAAAATGATTTATTATCTGTCTATTTATATCAGATCCCGGTTGTGGCCATGAGAAAGGCACAGGACTTGAGTTTGAACCCCTGAACCATGTTTTTTTTTTTTTTAAAGATTATATTTTTATTTATTTTATGGACATGAGTACACTGTCATGGTTTTCAGACACACCAGAAGAGGGCATCGGATCCCATTACAGATAGTTGTGAGCCACCATGTGGTTGCTGGGAATTGAACTCAGGACCTCTGAAAGAGCAGTCAGTGCTCTTAACTGCTGAGCCATCTCTCCAGCCCCCTGAACCATGTTTTAAAGCGAGGCATGGGCGCGCGAGCTTGCTCCCAGTGCTGCGGAGGCAAAGACAGCTGCCCCATCCTTTAGAAGGGCAGAAGTTCTTCCAAGACCTCACCCAAGGTGCACAAGCCGCCCCCCAACCCAGCACACCCCTCCCATTCTTGTATTCTCTTCACACCGATCGACTGGGCAGGCTCCTGTATTGGCTCTCACGGGAGTCCGGGGGGTGGGGGACAGACGAGTGTCCACATTTTCATCAACACCCCTGTCTGATCAATTGTCTGCTCGGATCTCCCCATTTGAAAACCGCCATCAGGACTAGCAAGATGGTTCAGTGGACAAAGGTGCTTACTCTCAAGCCTGAGGACCCGAGTTCCATTCCCAGAGCTCAGGTGAGTGGAGAGCGCTGGCTCCCACAGGCTGGCCTCCGGTCTCTGTACACAGAGTCTGAGGAATGACACCTGTGTTTGTCCTGGCCTCCACAGGCTCCCACACACTCCTGCATCTACAAACATGTACACATCTACAAACATACGAAAAAAATCCTGTGACCTCAGGAGAGAGCTAGCCTGGGATCCTGGCGAGGACGTTGAGCTAGCTCTGGCCCCTGTCATCTCCTCTGCATCTAACCTGGAATAGCTTGTCCTCAGGGAGTAGGGGGGCCTCTGATGATACCAGTCTTTCTTTTCCCTGTGTCTTCCCCGTGGCCTGGGGACCACCCAGAGCCCGGGTGCTTTCCTGCGGCTGAGGCCAGACAGCCACTGACCCATTGACCCTGGGCACCTCCCAGAGGCTTTTATGGACATCACTTGGGCCACGATGCCCAGCTCTGTGGGGGAGGCTGCTGCAATTCCCACATGAAAGGCTGCATCAGACTCCACCCACGAGGCCTCCTCCACTGTCCTGTGTGACCCAGAACCTGGCAAAGGTCTCAGTGCTCACTCAGTAGGTACTCAGCATATATTTGTTGAATGAACAAGGGAATGGAAGAATGAATAAATGAACTGTTAGAGATCTTCCCAGTATTGTGCAGAGTACCTAACAAATAGTACCTCAGAGTACTTAACAAACAGCACCATGGAGTACTTAACAAGCAGTACCAGGGAATACCTAACAAACAGCACCTCAAAGTGCTTAACAAACACATTTGGAGTTGCCACACTTAATCCTTAAAGTCATTTCATGAGATGAGGAAACTGAGGCTCAGCTGCCCAAGCCCTCCCCACATCACCCTACAGCAGGGATTATTTCCCTTGTTAGGCAGCCCTGTGATTCCTTGCATTGAGGGCCAGGCACTGGTATTTATACTTCACAGAGAACTAACTGGCATGCTAGGCCCCACACCTCCGGTTTATCTCCCTAGCAGATCTCTTGCCCAGAACCTGAGCTGGGCCAGCAGCGCCCTGCCCCTGGCTGCCCCACCCTGGCTCTACAGGCCCAGGATTTGCCCCTCTCACCCACGGACATCCAGCGGGGTCGCCGTGCCCACCACACACACGGCATGGGTGGGCTGTTCAGGGGCCACATGGATCACCGCGCCCTGGGCCATCCTCGGTCAGCAGGCAGCAGGAAGCCCCTGGCTGGTTCCTTTATAGTGCCAGGCGAGCCCCATGAGTCAGCACCTGCCCTGCCCTGGAGGCCCAGCCCCTCTCCACTCAGGTGCCCCAGTGGCTGCAGATCCTCCTCTACCCAGGGCTATCCAGGACCCCCCCCACCCGTGGGTGTCCAGCAGAAGAGGGGGGCACTCAGAGGCCTTTGAGGGGAGAGCACAGGCTGCGCTCTTAGCCACCCCTGCCTGGGCCAGGGCTGCACATCTTGTTCAAGCACACTTAACAGGACATTGGAAAGAAGGGGAGAAAGGCAGGAGGAGGCTAAACAAGAGGCTACCCTGGGCGTGGCTGAGAACCTCACCCTGCCCCCTAGTCTCATCTGAACCCTCTCTAGGCTGAAATACTCTCAGGACAGCCTGTGAAACTTTGTTGTAGTCCCCTCCCCCATCTCATCCTTGAAGCATCTCTGAGGTCAGCCCACATCATCACACCCACTTTCCAGATGAAGAAACTGAGACACAGGGAGGCTCTGAAGCCAGTCAGGATTTGAACAGAAGTGTGACTGCAGGGTAGGGCCTTTATTAGCAGTCTGTCCCGGTGACGTGATCTTCTCAAACCTTAGGACAAAGGCTTCTCACTATAATATCAAACATCCGAGGGCTGGCAACTGCCAGCCCATTTTATAGAAGGGAAAACCGAGGCATGGAGAGGGGAAAAGACACTTGTCCTGGGGGCCATGGATTGCCTCTGGCAGGACTGGGAGGGGAAACCGAGTTGCCTGATCTAGAGGTGAGATGGGTGCATACCCTGGGTGTCTGCCTGTACGGGACCTCCCCAATGAGACCAGATGGTGCAGGTGTGGGCCGTACCTGCCCTGAGGGCACTCATGAGGGTGCTGCACCTGGTGCCAGGGCTGTCTGCTGATGGGGTGACCTGGGGGTGGGGGTGGACAAGTCCTAACAGGGAGCTCCCAGAGAAGCTGTGTCTCAGGGATGCTGAGAGCACTGGTGTCTGGGGGGCTGTAGATCTGAGCTTCTCATGTTCTTTGGCTTCACATCAAAGGCTGCAGCATTAGGAAGAGCACACAGCCTCCTTGCCAGTGTCCCCGAGCTGAGTCTCAGCACACATGTGTGTTGGAGAGGAGGCCACTGGGGCTCTAGAAACCCACAAAGGTTCCTGGGTCCTGTGATCTCTAAATAGGAGCTAGGACTAGGGTCCCTTCCTGTCCTCAGGGGGGTTTGGTACAAAAGCCAGTCCAGCCATAGTATAACAATACGGTAGGAGTCTGTTTTGTCCCTCCTGTCCCTCCACCACGTGAGTCCTGGGCATCCAATCCCAGGTCACCAGGCTTTTTGGCAAACACCATTTCCCTGGTTCCCAGCTTCATTTTTGAGACAGGTTCTCTCATTGGCCACAACCCACTAAGTACACGCTGCTGGCTTCCAGTGACTCCCAGAATGTGTCTCTGCCTCCTCAATGCTGGCATTCCAGTGGGGGCCTCCACCCCGGCTGGGCCCTATGTGTTGTGTCACACAGCTGCGCACATCTGTGTGAGCGCGTAGCACCACTGCCCTCCGCTGATTGCTACTTTAAGTTTTGAGACAGGGTCTCTCACTGAACCCAGAGCTTGCTGACTAGCTAGATTTGCTGGCCAGTGAGCTCTACAAATCCCTTGTCTCTGACTCACAGGCCGGGCTACTCCCCCCCCCCCCCCCCCCCACCCCCGCCTTTTTATGTGAGGGATCCAAGCTCGGGTCCTCAGGCTTGCAAGGCAAGCACTCCGCTGACTGAGCCTCACCCCAGACTTACCCACAGGTTGTTGAGAACTGTATGCATTTAAGACGCATAGTGTGCCGCGGGACGTTTTCCTTGTTGTTGAATAATAATAATAGCAACTTATTATTATCATCATCATTATTAGAAATATTATTATTAATTATTGTTATTGTTGTGCCATGTGGGCATGCATGGGAGGGCAGAGGACAAATCTATGAATCTGATCTCCCCTGCTGCCTTTACTTAGGTTCTGGGGGTCGTCAGGCTTGGTGGCAAGCTTCTTTACTCACTGAGCAGTCTTGCTGACCCAAGGCAGCCATTGTCAAATGATGGCGACAGTCAAGCTATCTCTTCACAGAGAAAACTGCGTTTCTGTCACATTTTCTTTACTTTGTCCTTTCTGATGGGCACTTCGGTTTATGGCCGCTCTCCGGAATACTGATTTATCCTTCTATGTCCCGGGAAGTGGGATCGCAGAGGCAGACGCTGCTTTCCAAATGATTCCATCAAACCACACCCACCCGAGTCCCGCTGCTTGGCATCCCTGTCCATCCCTGTTTGTTTGGTTTCTGTTTCCACGGACGAGACCGGCAGATGCTTCAGATGTCGGTATCCAGTGTTCATCAGCGCAGGCCTAGCAGATGTTCGACTACTTCAAAGATTCACCCCTGTCTTCCGCTGTAAAGCCCTCCATCAATCGCATCTCTCCAATGGCAAACCTGAGGGCTGAGCCAGCAGCCTTCAGAAGTAACACTGACATCTCAACTCGAACCTGGGGCGGGTTTAAAATAACACAGACACCTACACTTTCCTCAGGCGTGCGTGGGTGATTCTCTTCCTGAGCCTGTTTATTTGCTCAGTGGATTCACACCCAGCAGAAGGTGGCTGGGCAGGGCTGGGTGGCACAATGGCCAGGTATGGCCAGCGTGGCCGGGGGGCTGCTTGGCTCCTCCGTGCTTCTGCTCGCTGTCTTCCAGACCTCACCGAGCTCCCCATTGTTGAAGCAGGGCCACTCATCTATCGCTCAAGGATCCCTGTGGTGTAGACTGAGCAAGCTTCCGGTAGTTACAGAAGCCCTAAGTAGCCACAGCGCATGCGCATGCTCGCAGCCCTTGACTGATCTGCCAGCCGCTCTAGCCGGCTCTTTGTCCGGCTGTTGGTGCAGTTCCTCCTGCCAGTGGCACATACACTATCTTCTAGGTCTCAAGGATTCAGGCCTTGGTTTCTTTGGGATGTTATTGTTACCAAACTTGGGGTCATAGTCCATGTGACCCAAGAAACCAGGCGCAACCCCACCAACCCCCCATCTGGAGAAGTCAATTAAAGCAACCGCATGAATAGCAAAAAGGAGGAAAGGGAGATTTAGTTAATGTGGCCACATTGGGAAGAGGGACAAAGAGATCCACTGGCCCTCTGAAGCCCTTCGTCAAGGTCCTGAAGTGAGACTGAAATGTAAATATCGGGCCGGAGAAAGCAGCTCAGTGAATAAGAGGGCTTGCTGCTCTTGCGGAGGACCTGAGTTCGGTTCCTGGCGCCTACATGATGGTTCACAACCATCTGTAACTCCATTTGCAGGAGATCTGACGCCCTCTTCTGGCCACTGTGAGCATACACACACAGACACATAAATCAAAATAAGATTTAAAAGTTCTTTAACTTTTAAATAGAGGGACAGGGACCTGCATATCTAAGCATGTCATGGTCAAGGTGTCCCTGCCGACCGCTGACCTGTTGTTATCTGGGCTCCAGTTTCTTCAGAAGGGGGGTTGTCTAGTAAGTTGTTGGCACAGTGGGAAGTCTTTTCTGGGTGACACGTTCCCAATCTTTTCCTTTGCCTACCATGAGATACCCAGGGGGATCTCAGTGCTGGAGTGGTCTACCATTTCAGTAGTCTGGTAGTCAAACTGAGGAATACAGAGCCTCTACAATAGCCTTATCTCTGGCAGGCCAGTTACATTTTGATGGCTGAGATATGGCCCCTGAGTGCAAAGAATATTCCAGGCGTGTACCCTGAGCTCTTGGTGACTCTCTCATCTGTCAGCAAGAAAGAGTCTGTAAGAACGCACAGTGAGAATTCAGCTCCTGCTCTGCTCCTGCTACTCAGATCTGACAGTGGAGACGTAACACAAAGGCCTTGTTAATTCGAGAATAAGAGATTATTCTGCGCTGGGTGGTGGTAGTGCTGATGCATGCCTTTAATTCTAGCACAGGGGAGGCGGAGGCAGGTGGCTCTCTGTGAGTTCGAAGCCAGCCTGGTCTACAGAGTGAGTTCCAGGATCAGCCAGAACTATGCTGACAAACTCTGTATTGAAGGATGGGGGGAGGAAATATTCTGAAGCCAGAAATGACTGGCTATGGCCGGGTGACGTTCACGTCACCCTGAGGACTAGGTTTTAGTGCAAAAACAGTCCCATGAGGTTTTCACTGTAATAAAATAAAAAAGAAACCACAAATCAGTGGTGTGTGGAGGCGCACACCTTTGATCCCAGCACTTGGGAGACAGAGGTAGGCAGATCTATGAGTTTGAGGCCAGCCTGGTCTATATATCAAGTTCTAGACCAGCAAGGGCTACATAGAAACAAAACAAAACACATTTGTAAATGAAGACATTTTTTCCAGATATACTAGTGGGAACATAAGTTAGAGAGATGCAGAAACACAGGGAGGCTCTGTCACAGGTCTCAGAGACTCTGATGACATTCTGAGTGCTGAGGTGCTGGAAGCTAGTGGTTTGTTACGTCACATTCCCAAAGATCTCAGTGACAGTCACTGCGGGTCACGTCAGATTCTGGTGGATGAGAAGTGGCCATCACAGGCACTAAAGAGAGTACAGATTAATTTTGCTGCCAAATCTGCAGCTCCATGGAGACTGGTGCTCTTTGGTCTCCATGGGCACCTGCACACTTGTGGTGTGCATGAATTCATGAGGGCACACTGCCCTGACTAGTCTTGTGTCAAATGGACACACTATAGCGTTATCTGAAAGGAGGGATCCTCTATTGAAAAATCCGAGGATTCAGCTGTAGGGAATTTTTAGAATTAGTGAATGGTAGAAGGGTTCAGCACATTGTGGGCGAGGCCATCCCTGGGCTGAGGGTCCTGGGTTCTATGAGAAAGCAGGCTGAGCAGGCCAGTAATTAGCTCTCTTCCATGGCCTCTCATTAGCTCCTGCCTCAGTTCCTGCCCTGCTTGGTTGAGTTCCTGTCCTGACCTCTTTCAGTGATGAACAGCAAGTGTTATGGAATTGTGAGTCTATAAACCCATTCCTTCTCAACTTGCTCTTTGAGTGTTTCATCACGGCCCCAGAAACCCTAAGACACCCACACCCACACACATACAGACACAGATAGACACACATACACACAGACCACACACACAGACATACACACACTACACACACATACACACACACACACTAGACACACACACACAGACACACACCACACACACAGACATACACACAGACAGATATACACCCACCCAGATAGACATACACACCACACACAGACATACACACACTCCCACACACATCAGACACAGACACCCACACACCCACACACAGACACACACACCATAGACAAAGACACACACAGACATACACACACACACAACTATGTGAATGCAGTGCATTTGGAGGCCAGAAGAGGTCACTGGATCCCCTAGAACTGGAGTTACAGGTTGTTGTGAGCTGCCTGATGCTGGGAACTGAACCTGGGTCCTCTGTAAGAGCAGCAAGTGCTCTTAATCACAGAGCCATCTCTGCAGTCCCCAAGGAGGAGGAGGAGAGCTGGAAGCACATAGCCATGAACAGACACACAGACACCCACAACTACACACACACACACACACACACACACACACACACACACACACACACACA
>JANHMN010000004.1:12080141-12114832 GCA_030674055.1 Rhabdomys pumilio | reverse complement strand
CACACACACACACACACACACACACACACACACACACAGAGACAGACTGACAGAGAAACACACACGCACAGAGACAGAGAGAAACAGAGACAGAGAGACAGACACAGAGAGAGACAGAGACAGAGAGAAAGACACACACACACACACACACACACACACACACACAGAGAGAGAGAGAGAGAGAGAGAGAGAGAGAGAGAGAGAGAGAGAGAGAGAAAGAGAGAAACCCTGGAGCCCACCTGTGGAGGCCAAGCTGTTGAGTTCTGCCTAGACTCTCTTTGGTGTGACCCAACTGCCTTCTCTCTCCTCTGTAACCTACTTGCTGTCAACAGGATAGGTGAAACTGTTGACACAGCTGTCCTCCACCCACACATTGAGGGACTCTTCTGACCTTGGCATGGTGGAGTGATGGTATCTTGCTCTTTTGGGAGCTCCAGGCAGCTGGCCCCTTGCCAGCAGAATCACAGAATCCCTCTCTGTGCGCTGCCCAGTTTCCCAACGCCTGCCACAGCTCGGCTTGATCTGCTCATGTGCACATTCCACGTTGTCCCCATCAACCACCGTCTCTTAAAACCGCACAGTGCACCAATCATCAGAGGACGGATAAATATATGGAAACTTTAAAGACCACTGAGCTGAAGTCTGCGCTGATGCCAGGCAGCTAAAGAAACAGCCTTTAGGAGAAGTCTGTGCTCATCTCCCTGGCTGTACCCCTCTGCCTCAAGCACAACTGTGTGAGCTTTTTCCAGCTATTATGTCTTGTTTTTCTTTATGGGTTTTACAGTAATGTTTGGGCTTGCCTTTGTGTTGACGGTTGAATACTGTATGCCTCTGTGACTTGTTTCTTTAATGCCATGCTGTCAGGGGGGATTCATCCATGTAACTGTGTGGGGTACAGATGGCCCATGGTGTGTATGACCTTTCAGCCCGTGCATATACAGCAATACAGTTATGCATCCTATAGGCAGCAGGAACTCAAGTGTTTGGTTAATACGACCATTGCTGATGGATTCATGTGTCCTGGGGGACAGCTTTAGAGCCTCTCCAGGCTCTAAATGAGCTGCATTTGTGGAGCAGGCTGTGGCCACTGCCAACTTGACATGGGACAAGTCGTTTTTCATGCTTGCACAGTCTCATGTCATCAACATCTGTCAGACTCCAGCTGCCCTGTATTCTTGCTAACCTCTGCTGTTGCTGCGCATGGCTGCTTGTCTTCCCTGCACCCGGGGAGTGTCATACATTGCTTGTTTGTTTGTTTGTTTGTGTTCCTGTGTGATGTGTGGGACAACTGGAGGATGTGAGGGTAGAGATCAGAGGACAATTTTCAGAAGTGGATTCTCTCCTTTCACCATGGAGTTTCTCGGAATTGAACTCAGGTTTTCCTGCTTGGTGGCAAGTGCCTTGATATTGTGCCGGCCCCCTTTGGGCCTATTTGGGCAGTGAGTGAATGGACTCAGGCTTGGTAACGTGAGGTTTCTTGCAGGTCTGTGGCTCTCAAACAGCAACAGCACCAGAGCGGATTTTAGAGGGCTTGTCAGAATACAAGTGGGATCTGGGACTCAGTTGTCACACCAGCCTAACATGTACAAAAGCCCTGGTCCATGCCCACCACTGCACAAAACAGGTATGATGGTGAATGCCTGTAATCCCAGCACTTGCAAGGGGGAGGCCAGAGGGTTAGAAGTTCAAGGTTATCCTCAGCTACAGAGCAGGTTGGAGGCTGAGACACTGGGTCTATGTAACTATATAAATCCCCAGGCTTTCTCACTGAGCTGAGTGGAAACTGTGTCCACAGTAGTTATGAGGGCGGGATAGCCTGGGAGGGCCTGCATCCAGCTGCACTTAGGAAATGAATATGTCAGATCTTTGGCGTCTGCCAGACTCCCACACTCCTTAAAGAACACAGACGACTTTTGTCTCTCCCTTCTTTCGATGAAGAGAGGCACAGCCACAAGTCTCTCAAAGTCACAGCTGCAGGACCTGACTCCACATGCCCTGATGGAAGCCCACTCATGCTGAGACTCTCACTGTGTTCTTCCTTCCAGCTAACAAAAAGAGACTGAAACCCACGGTCCTGGGTGTCCAGTTAAGGTAATTTAACATTGAGCCACAGATTCACCGACAGGCAGGATTCAATTAAAGTTCCTTTTAGGGTCTGGACGTGCCTTCCATGCTGGCCCTAAGCCAACGGCAACGGGGGCATCTTTCTGCCTCTGCATTAATATGCCCGTGTCTCTGGAGGACCACACTGGCCATGCTACAGAGGAGCCCTGAGTGAGACCCTGTCCCTGGCAGCCTTATCAGAGCTATTATGTCAAATCCCTGCCTCTAGAGAACAGTGAAACTCAGGGACCCTGGTTCGGGGCCCAGCACTGAGAGACAATCTCAGAGGAAGCAGGAAGCTTCCATCCCCATGTGAAAACATATCTCCTGGTTTCTTCAAGTCCTAGGGAGTGGCTCTGGCATTGTACTGTGGGTGGGCGTCAGGGAACACATGGCCTAATTTGCTGTCAGGGGTGTGCTGTAGTCAAACTTCTGTAGACAGACAGCTGTCACTTAAGACGCTACCACCAAGAAAAAGCGGTTAAGAAAAAGCGGTTAAGAGATTCTTTGCGTGGCAGTGCAGACCGTGGAGCCAAATAAGTCTGATTTATTTTTTAAAACTTAATTGTTTTTTTCTTTAGAATTAAAAAAATGTATGTGTGTGCTTGACAGCATATAGGTAGGCACCACATGTGCACAGTGCCCACAGAGGCCAGATGAGGGCATCAGATCCCCTGGGACTGGAGTTACAGAGGGTTGTGAGTCACCGTGTGGATGCTAGGAACCAAACCCAGGTCTTCTGCCAGAATCCCGGGAGCTTTTAACTGCAGAGTTGTCTCCTCAGGCCTAACAAAGTGCAGTTTTGTTTGGTTTATTTTGTTGGTTGGTTGGTTGTTGCTTTTTTGACTAGTTCTCACTTTGTAGCCCTGGCTAGCCTTGAACTCACCACATAGACCAGGCTAGCTTTGGAACCATAGAGATCTGCCTGCTTCTGTCTCCTGAGTGCTGGGTTTAAAGGTCACCATGTCGTCCTCCTTCTCCTCAGCAACAGATCACCGAGTGGGTGCACAGTGACCTCTTAGATGCTCCCAGCAGCCCCTGGAGACAGACTCCAGCACCATCTCCATCTTACTAAGGAGGGCAAACTCCAGAGAGGGTAAGTAACTTGCCCCAGGTCACACAGCTAGCGAATGGCACAGCCAGGATGTGTACCTGGCACTATCTGATCTGTGTCACAGCCATGGTCACTGACTGTCTAGGACACATACAGTGTGCCTTCCATATATAGATAATGAACTGAGAGAGCATGGACCAGAGGCTCCTGACTCTTCCCCATCTATAGAACTCTCGCTCCTGAGCAGAGGCTACCCAGGGTGGCAAATAAAACCTCAACCTATGTATTGGCACATCAGTCGCTTCCTCCCTTGTAAACAGGAAGGCAGGAGAAAGAAGACGGAGACCACTTCTGTCTTCAAGCTCCACGTCCCAGAGGGCGGCTGCTGTCTTCAAATGCTAAGACTTTTCTTTTCTCCATCTTTTCTTTACATTTCTTTGTTTTGCTTTGCTTTTTACATTGAAGAAACCCCTGACCGGGCGGTGGTGGCGCACGCCTTTAATCCCAGAACTTGGGAGGCAGAGGCAGGCGTATTTCTGAGTTCGAGGCCACCCTGGTCTACAGAGTGAGTTCTAGGACAGCCGGGGCTACACAGAGAAACCCTGTCTCGAAAAAAAAAAAAAAAGAAGAAGAAGAAGAAGAAGAAACCCCTGACTCTTTCCTTTTCTCCATTCTTCTTGTGTGCACGGACATGTGTGTGCATGAATGCATTTTTAGTCTTTGCGTGGACAGTTGCACGTGGAGGCCCACGGCTAACATCTGGATTCATCCTCAAACACTTCTCACTTTACATCTTGAGGTAATCCTGTGATTCGCCAGAAAACCCAACTCCATCACCTGGGGGCCAAATTTAAAGCAAGCATTTACCAAATATTAAATATTGACCAAGAGATGAATTTTGGTTGGGACCATTCCATGGAATTTCCTACCTGAGAATGGCTTTGAGACACAGTTTCAGGGGCTTATAAGGTCAAACTTATAGGCCACCATACTTTTCCCATGAGGCTTTGTTATTTTTCCAAAACTACAATTCCCAGCATTCCAGGAAGTTACCTGGTTCCTGGGCAGTTGGGACTTACAGGTTAATTTTGGGGCATTACACTGGGTCTCTCAGTGAAGCCCAGAACTTGCCAACATGGTTAGTCTTACTAACCTGCAAGCATGGGCTGGCTCTGCTCAGCCACAACTGTGACAGAAAAGGTGAGGTAACCCTGACATCTTACCGTGAAGCAAACAAAACAAGTGCTGAGCGTGGAAGGCTGGGACACAGCTACCAACAGTTTTAATTAATTATTTTTTTGGAGACAAGTCTGATGCAGTCCAGTCTGAACTTGTATCTACTCAGTGATGACCTTAAATTTCTGATCCTCCTGCATCTGAGTGCTAGGTCCGCGATGGTGAACACATACCTGGCTTATGTGGTGTAGGGATGGAAGCCAGGGTTTCCCCCGAACGCTATGCAAGCACTCTGCCAGACAGATACATCCCTGGCTTGCAAAAAATACATTTTTTCCTGCCTCATTTTTTGTTTCTTTTTGTTTTCTCCTGGGAATGTTGCCCCTCCTTTGCATAAAGTAGACTTGACTCTGGGAGGCAGTTGTCCAGCCAAAGACTACATTTCCCAGAGTCCCTTGCATCCAAATATACCCAAGAGCAACCAGCATTATATAGAGAAGAGCCTCTGCCCTTAGGCAGGAAGGTTTAAGCTTGGGGCAGGGTCTGCCAGGTAGGGACTGAGGGATGCTGGGAGAACCTGGAGGCCAGATCTGCTTTGGTATGTAAAATATGCACCTCAGTCCCTTGTCCCAGGGTCCAATAGGAACATAAAGGAGCCCCCTCACCTTTCTGCCTTCCTAGATATGAATCTACAATCTAAACCTAGGAATCTCACCAGAAACCCCATTTACAGGGAAGGCAGGTCCACTTGTGTAACCCTGGCCCCCAGCCTTAACTTGCTGTATCAAAGGCCCACCCAAGGCCTCTCTGTAACCCTCCTCCCCCAATCTCACTCATTAAGAGAGAAAGAAAAGAAAGGACATGCATCGATAACGCTAGTGTTTCTTGGATTGTGAAGAGCAATGGAACCTACTTCCTGGCTCAGGTGTGCTTAGCCCAGAGAACACGGCTCCCAGAGCTGATGGCCACGCAGGTCACTCCAAGCCAGTGGCTCCCAGGCCGATGGATCCTGGGATGAGCAAAGACAAAAAGCAAGCAAAGCTTTGTGGAGTGGGAAAGCAGCTTCTCACAAGGGCATGGACACGGAGGCCAGTGGCTGGCCTTGCCTCCTGGTTCCTTTTTATGTCCAAGACCTGGGTCTAATAAAAGGCCTGTATGTACAAGACAGGCTGAGTTCAGAGGCTCCTGGGTGTCTGTAATTTGCTTAAAAGAATACAGACAGAAGCTTAGTGGTGGTGCGGTGGTGGCGGCACACACCTTTAATCCCAGCAGGCAATCTCTGAGTTTGAGGCTAGCCTGGTCTATAGAGTGAGTTCTAGGACAGCCAGAGTTACCCAGAGAAACCCTGTCTTGAAACGCAAACAAATACACATACACACACACACACACACACACACACACACACACACACACGCGCGCGCGCGCGCACTTGCACAGTGATAGGTTATTTCTCCTCCACCAGTGAAATGAGCCAATTCAAGCCAGATTAGATTATATTAAAGACAGGTTTATTGGGAAGCTGCTCTCAGGTGGGTGAGTTCACTGGCCCCAAGGACCAAGGCCAGGGAAGTCCCCATAGGGAAAGTGGGAGTAGGAGAGGGAGAGAGAAAGAAAAGGGCACAGGCACAGAGAGAGAAGAAGAAAGCAAGGCAAAAGGGGAACCCAAATGTCTGGATTATATAGGGAGAAGACTCTGGGGGAAGGACAGCCCAGCCCCTGGGCTGGGAAGTTCAGGCTTGGGGGTAGGGTATGTCAGGTAGGGACTGAGGGATGCTGGGAGAACCTGGAGGCCAGATCTACTTTGGTATGTAAAATATGCACCTCAGTCCCTTGTCTTAAACCAAACATGTGTGTGTGTGTGTGTGCCCACAGAAGACAGAAGAAGGCATCGGATCCCCTGGAGCTAGAGCTATGAATGGTTTCGAGCCACTAGACCTGAGGGCTGGAAATTTAACCCTGTGGTCCTTTGTGATAGCCGTAAGCACACAACTGTGGAGCCACGTCTTCAGGTCTCAGGTGTGTTTCTGAGCACACGCCCCCTCCCCCACCCCTGACTGCTCAGCATGTCTTGGGGTTATCTTTAATAAAGACTCCAACTCTCCTTCCTATTGACTACCTCAAAGCCACGATCCTGGTTTGATCTGAGCCAAGATCCTTAAAAATCAAGGGGACTCCTCAGGCTGCTGAGGGTGACAGTGTGGAGCTGTCATTTCTCTGTCCCTTTGCTACTGGCAGTTGGACGAACTCAGAACTCCTGCCCCAACACTGCAGCCCCAGCCCCAGCCCCAGCCCCAGCCCCAGCCCCAGCCCCAGCCCCAGCCCCAGCCCCAGCCCCAGCCAGCCTGGTCCCTGACTGCTTGCTCAGTTCCTGAGTCCAGCATCCCAGGCGTAGGCTTGCTTCTCACTGATATCACCCTATCTGTTCACGAATCCCGGGCTCATCCTATAGCCAAGCTAATGCATTCTCACATAGTACCCAAATCTGGGATTATTGACCCTCAAACTCCCGAGGAGGAAGATGAAGATTAGACCCAGGCTTTTGTGCTTCTGTTTATTTTATTTATTTATTTTTTTGGCCAGCTGGACCGACAACACGACAACACTTATTGAGTCAGCCACGCCCCTCCCTTCTCCCAGTATGTGGAGAGGTTCAACTGTCCCACTGAGTCCTGCTTTGGTGGCGCCTTGGGTGGCACTTCCTGGGTCTATACTGCAGGATGGCTGTATAGGCAGAAGGCTCAGAGCAAAGGCAGCCAGTGGTCTCCTCTCCTGCACAGAGCCCCCAGGCCAGCTGAGCAGCCTCCTCGAGACGGTGGGACCTCCAGGGTGGATCCTGTCTTAGGAAAGGCACTCTGCCCTGGGAATCCAGTTTTCCTAACTGTCACCAGCCTCCCAGTCACTTCACTTCAGAGAAATTCCAAGAGGATTTGGACAACCAGATTCCCAGACATCAGATGACAGGGAGCTTGTAAGGCCGAGATATCTGCCACCCCAAAAGCATCCCAGGCTGGATGGCAGTAAAGGCTCGTCCTGGCCGGGAGCTTGCAGTGGACATGATGGTAATATTTTGACCTGAATGAACCCTGGGTGCTTCCTGGGAGGGGCAGACTCTCTCTTGTGAAGTAGTCTACTTTATAAAGGGTATGTGAAAAAGTTTGACTTTATAACCATCTCCGGCAGGGCAGGAGACAACGGCCAAAACAACCCCCCTGAGCCGTCCACCATAGGAAGCACAGACCAAGATGCTGACAAGGCCAGTGTTCCTAGACAGCCAAGTGGATTCACCCATAGACAGAAGAGTTTGTGGAGATAGTATTTAAAGCTATCCCCATGGGTCATGTTGATCCACATGAGAGTCTGGTAGACACAGGGCCCTTCTTTGGGGGCACCAAGAGGATTCATGTCTGGGAACTGAATGGGCAGCAATTAAAGGCAGACATTTCAAGAGAAAAGGCTTCTGAGGGGTTTGGGTCACCCTGGGCATTCATTCTAGAAACTGGGAGTCTCTAGGTGTGGGTCGCTCTGGGGTCTGTCCCAGTCTCCATCAGCCGGGCGGATGCCCCATCCTGGGGGAAGGGCTGGGGATGGGTGGTGGCTCAGGGTACCATGTGCCACCACTTGAAGGCAAACGGCTCCCGGCGCACGTTGGTGCCACAGTGAACCTCTCCGTGGAGCATGTGGTATGGTGTGAAGTCATCAATGAAGGTGCAGTGTAGACCCAGCGGCTCCAGCAGGGAGCGCACCTTCTCCTCCAGGCAGCAGCGGCCATTGATGATGGGACCGAAGGGTTTGGGGATGCCCAGGTGCTTGCCGAGGACCAGCATGTTTACCTGCGGGAAGATGGGGGCCGGATCAGAGGCGGGACCTCAGCATCACCTTCCCACCCCGGAAGCCCCAGGAGACTCTGGGATTATCTCCAGGCGGCTTTGAACGTGTCTGCTCTCTCATTCCTGTGTGGGGGTAGGAAACCTGGCTGGAGAAAGCCAGTGAATCAGACGCCCCGCAGAGAAATCTGCATAACCCAGGCCTGTGACTTCCCCAGCCACTACCCCCATCACTGGTGGATTGTAGTGGTGGCTGCGTTTGTGCAACAGAACCCTAAACTCCTAGGCTACCTCTGATTGGACCAAGTTAAACAGCTGACCAAAATGAACCAATCAGATTCTCTCTCCCAGGAAGTTCGCGTTGACATGGGGAGAGTCTCACTCCATCTTTGTCTTTGCAGCACCTGCATCTCATGGACATATTTATTGTAGTCATTTGAATGAGAATGGGCCCCAAAGCCTCATATATGTGAAGACTTGGTCCCCGGCTTGTGGAACTGTTTGGGAAGGATTAGGAGGTGTGGCCTTGTTGGAGGAGGTGTGTCACTAGGGTAAGCGTTGAGCTTTCAAAAAGCCCAGACCGTCTTCCAATGGTGGATCAGATGCCAACTTGCAGCGGCTGCTCCAGTACTATGCCTGCCTGCCACCACACTCCTTGTCCTAAAGGTCATGGACTCATAAACTGCAAGCCCTCATTAAATGTTTTCTTCTGTACATTGTCTTAATCATGGCGCTTTGCCACAGCAGTAGAAAAGTCAGGAAGACATTTGTATCTGTCTGCAGACCAGCAAAGGAGAGAGTGTGGCTGAGAGGCCAAACAGAAAAGGACATGGACAGAAACGAGAGCGCTCCAAGGCCACGCTAAAAGGCTTGCTACAGCTGTCTCCACCCCCAGATGTCACAGTGTCCTTGCTGTCAAATCTCCATATGGCTGACCCAGCCTGAGTGGGCCTCTCTCTAGCCAACACAAGAACCTCAACCCTTGCACAAACTTCCGGGAGCGCATGGAGTAATTACAAGGCCGCCCTGAGCTTGCAGGAAGGAAGGGGTCAGAGAAAGGCTTTGCAAGCTGGGGGCAAAAAGTCAGAGACGGAAGGAAGGGAGGGCCGCGGCCGAGTTAGGGTTGGTGGATACAGGCTTGGAGGATGGTGGGTAGAGAGGTGACCTTGGTGACCAAGGCAGTAGAGGCACCTCTTCTGTGCAGCCCTCTGGGATCTCCACCCCTATCTCGGGTCGGCTGCTGTCTGTGAGCTGACACTTTATCCCTTCACCATACAGAGTACTTGGTTGGGGCATGTCCTCAGAGTCACGAGAAAAGGATGCCCTCACTGGAGAACAGGGACCATTCGTAACGATCTCAGTTCTCCACAGGATATCTGTTCTGCGCAGGGTGATGGGCAGCTGAGAACAGGGAGGGCAGAAGCGGGCAGACCTCCCTCAGCTCCTGGGTGATGCCACGTACCCTGCACACATGGTCCTGTCCAACTTTTCTTTACGCCACGGATATCAAGTGTCCCTTCTTCCATGGGCCACAGGAAGCCACAGTGTCAGCCTGGGCAACCGGGGACCCTGTTCTTCTCACAGCCACCCCTGGTCACCGCAATTCCACACATGATGACAGCCAAATGTCTTACCCCCCAGAAGTGAGACTCAGAGCCCAGCTGAGGGAGCCCAGGTGATGAGGTCTGGTCCCCTGCTATGCACTGCAATGCTAAATTCTGTACCTGATGGTCGAGGCCTCCCAGTGAATTCTCGCAGTTCCCAGCTTTTCTTGTGCAAACTTTGTTCCTTATTTAAGACTACTGGTTAAATAAAAATGGCTACAGACAATTACCAGAGGTAGGCAGTGGGTTTTGAGTTACCTGGGTGGGGGTGGAGAGCAGGGGACAAGAGAAGATGCTATGGGGTAAGCCATCATGAGACCTGGCCATGAGGGCTGGCCACTAGGGTAAGAGCGGCCCAGGCGAAGCAAGGTCATATCTCGGCGTAATTGATATAATAGCTTAGAGGGTTGACATTTGCCCAGCTCCAGTGCTGTCTAAGGCTTATTATAAATGTCAAAGTTTTGTGTCTTTTGTCTGGGAACTGAAATCTCTAAGGTGAAATAGAAATCCCCTATTCATATTAAATATTTACCACAACACCCAGTTGCCGAGTGGGGAACTCACCAAGTCCGGGAAGAACGCCACCGCCTTCCTATTCTCCGTCTTGAAGAGCTGCGGGATGTCGATGATGTCATCCTCCGCCAGGCCCAGCTCCCGCTTCAGCACCTCACGGTTCCAATCAATACAGCTCTGCAGGCGGGCAAGGGGCAGAACTGGAGAGATCCTGCTGCTGGTGTGGCTGAATGCCCACCATCAACTATCCAGCCCCTCCTGCCTAGATCCCACTCTTACTAGCTAACACGGACTAACCCTAGAACATGCCATCCTAGACCAGACTTAGAGGAGACCATTTGATACACGGTTTAAGATTCACTTGTCCAATAATGTGTGTGCGCAGTACCCATGCTGGCCAGAAGAGGGCATCAGATTCCCTAAGCCAAAGGTAAAGCCAGCAGTTTGACAACCCCCCCCCCCCCGCCCCCCCCCCTTCTTCAGTTCTATGACCACCCTACACTGGGCCATCAGGGTCGCAAGCCTCGCTGTTATTTCAGGATCTCCTTTCCTTTCCCTCCACACTCAACAGTGCTATCTCAGTCTGTCCCCATCTGCCCCCTTCTTGCCGCCTCCCCAGCCTCCCCTTGAAGGCTGCCCTCTGGCCTGGCAGATTCAGTGCCTTTGCCTAAGTCCCAACTGCCGGGGCACCAAGGCCATACTCTTAATCTATCTTGATGCTCACAACCCGGGCTGTCTCTATTCCTCAGACGCCCAGGCTGCACACACTTAATTCTCCCAGGTTAAAGGAGGGTCTGGGTCTGTTTCAATCAGACTGACCTTTTGTGAACTGTGGGTCCCAGATGTCTGCTCTAGCCCTGACTCCAGCTCCATCCAGATCTCCCTCCCACCCACAGCCCCAAGGACGTCATACCTGTGCAAACTTATTAAAATTGATAAGGCTCTGGTTGGAAAGAACCTGATTGATCGAGATGGTCTGGACCCGCCTGTCACCTGTGAAAGAGACAGAGAGGCCCGGGGGCGGGGGGGGGGGGGGCTAGCACAAGGCAGAGGGAGGGCCTCTCACTCCGGAAACCAAAGGCCAAAGGCCAAGTTCACAGCTGCTGGCCTGGCTGAGTCAATGGCTCCTAGACTCTCCTGGGCAGGGGGTGGGCAGCATCTGTGAGTGTTTAGCCTGACCAATGGGGAACTTGGTAAGAATTCCTCTTCCCTTAGCTCCTGAGGGTGATGGTGGGGGAACTGGGTCTGTTAATGGCACTCACCCCAGGGCCAGGGTTTAGGGGTTCACTAGGCAGCAAACCAACCAGTCCCAGCAAGTCCTAGGAGTCCAATACCAACAGGTTTTGGCTTGCTTTTTAGGAGACTTCAGGCCTGGCATTCCTGCTTGCCCAGTGGAGGTCATAGAGACAGGGCTGGCTAGAGAGGGGATGCAGGCTTCCAGTCCTCCCAGCAGCCGGCTAACCAAACCCTGATCATGGGGCGGAAAGAAAGCTCCATGGCTCTCCTGACTGCCGCACTCTGCAAGGGATGCCTTGTTACCACCCTCTGATGGACAAGGGGGCTCGGAGCGATCAGGTGACTTACCCAAGGTCACACAGCTGTGGCTCTCAACTGTCCTAATGCAGTTCCTCATGTTCTGGTGCCCCCCCCAACCATAAACTTATTTCATTGCTACTTCATAACTGTATTTTTGATACATAATGAATTGTTACGTATGAACTGATATGCAAACATCTGATACACAGGACAGCAACCCGCAGGGGACTCGACCCACAGGTTTGAGAACCACTGTCATAAGCACTAGGTTGGGGGAGGGGGTGGGCTGAGAGCTAGGTGCTGACAAAGGTGCTTCTTGGCCCACCTTTAACCTGGAAAAGGCAAGGCTGTGAACTTCGTGTCTGACGGTCAGGTGGGGCATAAGGAAACTCCTTTGACCTGTAGACACAGCTGTAGGTCCCATATTCCCACCTGGAGGCAGACCAGCTCCATGACATCCTTTGTGAGGACCTGGGGCCAGCATCTTCTCCCTCCAAGCCTCAACTGACATCAAATCCCCCCCTCACTTTCCTTCCCCTGGGGTCTGTCAGAATCATCAGGATAAAGCCTGTGATACCCCAAACCTGGGGCCTGACACTCCTGTGCTCTTGACAGCAGCCTAGAGTGTCTGCAACTGCATGCAGGTGACTGCTGCATGTGGCCCCTCTGTGACCTTTTCCCCCCACCACAGGGCAGGTTGGACTAATGCTGGCCCCTATTGCTCACTGTAAAAAAAAAAAAAAGTCCCCAGGAATGATCAAGAGCCACTTCTTCCTGTCGCTTTCCTCCCTCCCCGCCCCCCGCCCCTAAAACAGAATCTGGCCTTAAGATTCTTTCAAGATTAAATTTGGGTTTAAAGAAATCTCACTAGAGTCCCCTTGGAACAATGACTTAGGGGACAGTCGCGCCCCCCCCCAACCCTGCAACCTCCATGCTGTGCTGGGATTGGGGGCAGGACATGGCGGCATTCTCTGCCTCTAATGTGGTCAAGAAAAATCTAGGACTTCAGTGCCAAAAAGGATTTTATTTTATTTACTGAGCTAGATTCTCACTGTGTAACAGAGGCTAGCTCATCGTGTAGTAGAGGCTAGCCTCACACATGCATTTCTCCCAACTCCGTTCTGAATGCTAGGGTCACAGGCCTGCACTGTGCCTGGCTGCAGTCCATCCAGCCCTGCCCATCCAACCTGCCCCACTGAATAACAAAAACATGGCTCCCCATCCAAGAACAGGGTGGGAAACCCATGTAAAGAGAAACTACTTTCCCCACAGTCTCTCGACTAATCACAGTGTTTAAGATTTGCTCTTTGATGGGCTATCCCTCTGAGTTCTGGGCTGTGCATGGGGGCCAGTGTGGACCTTCATAACCCTGAGGCCTGGCTTTGATGTGCCTTGGTGAGAGATGTACTCTGTTGCCATGGTCTGACTCACTGAGCTAGACATCTCCCTTCCCACAGGCTCACCACCTCAAGCAGCAACCACTGGAGGTCTTCAGAGGGCTGCAGCCTCCAGGCAAAAATATGCCTGCAAGGGGCTCCTCCCACCAAGCTACCCTTCAGCTACCCCTAACGGGCAAGGGCAGTAGTTGCCAGGGTATGGGCTCCTCCCCAAGCCCAGCCCCTATCGCAGGTGAGGGCAGTAACTGCATCCCGTGATGACCAGGAACAGAAGACACTGTAGTTGGGGCTGCGGAGAGTAAGGTAGAGACCCCTCCCCTCCTCCCAGGGAGACAGAAGGCCAGTGATGGAGATTCTGGGGCTCCAACAGCTTCGTAAATCTGTCAGACCTCATTTAAAAACTCATCTAAACTGCAAACTTAGCCACTAAAGGACACTAAACCTGTGCTCTGGGACCTTCTGAACAGAGACACCTGATGGGACATCCCTGGGAACACCTGGCCCTCACCTTCTCCATACCCTACACCTGGCATTGTCTCAACCCCACCATAGCCAGTGGTCACCAGTGATGCAGAATGCCAAGTCAGGAGGAAGCAGTCCTGAATTTTGGGGTTGCCACCTAACTTGAACATGCTCTTTCCTTTCAGATGT
Source organism: Rhabdomys pumilio (assembly GCA_030674055.1). Lineage (NCBI taxonomy): Eukaryota > Metazoa > Chordata > Mammalia > Rodentia > Muridae > Rhabdomys > Rhabdomys pumilio. Next base: position 12,100,974 of record JANHMN010000004.1, on the reverse strand, counting down.
CATTGTGTGCTCAATTCAAGGAGAGAGATTCGGCACCATTTGGGAGGGACTCAGCACCTTTACTCACCAATGACCCCCTCAAAAAGGCGGGATCTGCCATGACCCCACTTCTGCTTTTCCTGGAATAACCTGAAGCAGGCGGCAGGGCTGGCCAGGAGGAGCCGGAAGCCCTGTGTGTGGAGAGCAGGCAGAGCTGAGCTCACAGACGTACATGCCTACCAGCCCCAGCTTAGCCCCGGGTCCAAGCTCTAGAGGCCGCCAAGACATCTAGAAGGCCTTACTTTCCCATCTGGTGCAGGGACAAAGCTCAGAAACTCATCCACGTGGCCCACGGCTAGCCAGTCCACAAACAGCTCCACCAGCGGTTGAACCTTCTGGGCATGAAGGAAGTTTCGCACCACCTGAGTAACTCTGCGGCCTCTCGACCTGGACCAGGGTTAGGGAAGGACACCAAACTAAACACAGACTCCAGAAGAAAGAGACTGGCCAGACAGAAGCTCTCCAGAGTATCTGACTCCAGAATACACTCACAGGCATAGTAGCTCAGACCTGACATTCCAGCATTTGAGAGGTTGAGACAAGAGAGTTGCAAATTTAAGACCAGCCCAGGATATACAGTGAGTCTGTGGCCAGCCTGAGCTACACAGTAGGACTTTAATCTCAAAACAACATTTTATTTTATAAACAAGAAAGTTACTAAGCATATTTTAATAATCCACCCAGGGTGGGTTCTGATTATCCTACTTAGCACAGGCTAGTTACGGTGAGTAACGACCATCTCAGAACCACCCATTCTCCTGGTCACGACCACCTCTGTCTTGGGTCTCACATAGCTATGGAGAGTTAGCTTACACCTGTCTTGCTGTAGCCTGTTTCCCAGGATGTCAGTGAAAGGTCCACAAGACTGCCCCAGCAGGTCGCATGACCCTGGTACTTTCTGTTCATTTGCAACCTCGCCATCTTTTGCCTCCTGGCAAAGAGTCAATAGCATGGTCCCAGAGTTCTCTCTCAACCTCCACTCCAGATCCATCTACTAGTGGATCTTGTCTGTCCTAGCGGCTTTGTTGAACTTGATTATAAATATTACTCTCCTTTTCTGTCATCAGCTGGTGTCACACGCAGAATACCCCACCTCTCTTTGGATGTGTGTGCATGCATGTGTGTGTGCATATGTGCAGGTGTGTGCGTGCATGTGTGTGCACACATGTACAGGTGTGTGCGCCTGCGTGCATATGTGTGTGCACATGCACAGGTGTGTGCATGGATGTGTGTGTGCACATGTACAGGTGTGTGCATGCATGTGTGTATACGTGTGTGAATGTGCGTGCATGTGTGTGCACAAATGCGCAGGTGTGTGTGCATGCATGTGTGTATATGTGTGTATGCATGTGTGTGCACAGATGCACAGGTGTGTGTGTGCATATGCACAGGTGTGTGCATGCATGTGTGTATATGTGTGTGTACGTGTGTGTGCACAGATGCGCAGGTGTGTGCATGTGTGTGTATGCATGTGTGCATGAATATGTATGTGTGCTTGCATATGTGCATGTGTGTGCATGAGCATGAGTGTATATGTGTGTGCATGTGCACACATGTGTGCGAGTACATGTGCATGTGTGTATTGTGCACGTATGTACACATCAAGGCTACCGTCATCTCAACTTACAATTTAGTCCATCCCTCTCCTGCTCTCAGAAAAAGATCCAACATTAGACATTTCTACCATAGTGTGAACAAGCTTTGACTTAGATGCTATTTTCCTCTCCGCTCTCAGCTGATACCTTCTCTTATCTACTATGTCTGTTTCACAATCAGGACCTCAGTCTAGCCAGAATGTTCCATGTGTGACTCAGCCTCTCTGGGCCCCTTGTAAAGGAAAGGGTTGGACTTAAGAACATGTTAGGTCCCCATCCGCTCCAGCCCGCTTCTGACTGCAGGGGAAGCAGAGACCGGCTGGAGAGTTAGTCCATCCCACGCAGGACGTCCCTGCCACCACCATTAGCACCCAGAGCCTCTCACCCAGGAAGGTTGCCCCCGATGAGGATCCTCCCCAGGGGATACTCCTTCCCATTGGCCACCACGGGTGGGCTGACCTCCAGGTTGCCAAAGGAGTCCAGACCACTCACAGAACTGTTTGCAGGTTCCCGAGTCACATAGCCGAAATCTAGACCCTGGTGGGAGAAACTGAGTTAGGCAGGGACAGAGTACCAGGAAGAGTACATATCCCGGGGACCTGACCCTGACCTCATGTGATGGGCCCTCTTGTCAAGCCCTGAGCAAGGGGACCAGAGTCTGGCAGGGTGCAGGGGAGACTTCTAGGCCTCAATCTTCAAAATCTGGGCAGTGATAGCCTCCCCTGGTGTCTCTCAGAAGGGATTCAGACATCACTGAGGGCCAATGGGTACCTGATGCCAGCCATGTGACCAGTTGGGGATCTGGCAGAGCCCAGCCCTTATGGAATTGAAGGGTCTCCTCTCCTAACTCAGGGGCATTCACTGTTACGCTGTCTATTATAAAAGGCAGCATATGCTCACAGCACCACAGGCCCTTTCCCATAGGCAACCATTGCCGTGACAATGACAGGCTTTATAAAGGCCTGCCAAGCTATGTCTGCAGTCGAGGAAACAGAAGTTCTAAGAGGAATGGAAGTCTGACAATATCACACAGCATGGGAGTGACAGCCAAAGCCCTCGGGCTCTGCCGGCTCTGCCAGCTCTGCCAGCTCTGCCCCCGCCCCCTCCCCCTCCTCCTCGTCAGCAAATAAAAACACACAGTACTGATGTCGCGATCTCATATAAAGTGTGGGATTAAACCAGCAGCAAAAGACCTTCCTTATCTCTATACAAACATCATTCCTCTCTCATACAGTAACTGGAGAGCCTGCTGTCACCCGGACAGAACAAGTGCTCCTCCCTGTACACCTGGGTGTCCCTGGAATAGGTGCTCTCAGTCCCCAGGGATGCACTGCCCCCCAACTCACCAGGATCCTTTTGTAAGGGAAGCCCTGCAGCTCCCCATTCCTCGGAGAATCAAAGACCACCGGCAAGGTCTTGTGTGGCGCCTGCACATACCCCAGCTCCATCTCATCCTGCGGATGGGGAGAGAGACCCTATCTGTAGACAGGCTGCAGCGCCCCCAAATGTTGGGCCCTGGGCTCTCGGGGAGGGCAGCTCCTAGTAGTGGGGCATTCTCTGCCCTTGGAGGTGGGGGAAGCCAGCAAAGAGAGGGGACTTGGGTTGCCTTTGAGAGTCATAGGAGTAGAGAATACAGGTTCAGGGTGGCTACAGAGATGGTGTAGCACTGCCAGTGTTTGATATACATGCCACCCGCTGAAAATGCACCCACTCTTATAGCCTCCAAACTTGGTCATGAAGGCAGCAGTGCTGAGGAACCTGGAGTAGAGATGTCTCCCTCAGAGTTCATAAGGCATCAATGGCCCAGAGTGCATGACGTCACAGGCAGAGAGCGGCCTGCTGTGTGCCGGGCCCTGAGCTCCTTATGAACACGGACTCCATTGGTGTCCCTGACTCATCCATAGAACACACTGTTACCACTCACGTGATACACAAGACCAGAGAGGGACAGAGGAGACTGTTCCTCCAAGGACACACAGCCTGTCAGTGGCAAGAACCTAAACTCCAGCTGTCTCTCCAGGACCCTTTCCAGAATCACCTCACGGGGGCTAAACCTACCCTCTCACAGCTAGACCCTAGCTGAACTGGAAACTCCATAGCTTGGCATTCAAGGCCTTCCCCTCAGCGCTTGTCCCTTCCCAGAACCATTGTCCTGAGGCTCTCTCTCCTGCCTCCTACCTCTGCGTGTCCTCTGAGGACCTCTCCAGCCCAGCCCACCTGATGCTTGGCAGTTCCGGGCCCCAGCACTGCCTCTGTCAGCAGAGTGGCCTGGGTGCTCATTCCATGAGCTCATCAGGAAACACCCAGGGGTGACTGAGGCCAGAGAGGATGCAGTGATGCTATGCAGGGCCTAGGGGCATGGGAGGAGTCCTGGGAAGAGCAGGGACTATTCCCAGCATTCCCTGTAGGATATAGCCCAGCTCCTACAGAGGCCCCTTCCCTAGGCCCTCCGTCCTGGGCCTTTTCCTTAGAGGATCCTCCCCTCGGGCTTTCGACCAGAAACCCCAAAACCTTGGAACCCACCCTCCATCTCACCCATTTCCCTTGCAGAAACAGTAAGGTCTCCTCTGGTCCCTCTGACATCCGGTACCCCCTTACACCCTGGAATCTAGGGATTCTGAAAGTCATTCTCCATAGTGGGTCTTCATAGCCCCATGCTATGGAGAGGCTGGATCAGATGTTCAATGGGGAGCTTACCTTGGTACTGAAGTTTTAGCAATACTATAGGACTCTACGTCAAAAGGCCAGTCCCTCTCCCTGACCCCGTGTGACAACCGCAATGTCTCCAGATGCTACTTAATGTCCCCTTGTGGGACAATCCGCCTCTTAGCTCAGTTGCTGCGTGTTGCTCTTTGTCTAGAGTCAGGGAGCCCTGGGGCCTCCCGGGTACTTCCTTGCAGGATGATATCCCAGAGAGGCTGCCTGTAGCGCTGGTTACCTGGATCCATCGGTCATTCCGGTTCTCGGCCTGAGGACAGATGGTGAGTTTGCAGCCCGCCCTCCTGGCCAGCTCCTCCACGGCTTCCACAAAGCAGGTGTTATTCCTCACCCTGTGAGCAATCGGGGAGGAAGGAGGGACTCAGAGCCAGGGCCCAGGAACAGAGATAACGCTGACACTAGGGATCCACCCAGACTCACCGGCACACGTACACCTCCAGGGGCGGCAGGGTGCTGGGTGTCATGATCCAGGGTGCCACCCGGAACACCACTGTGTCGGTGAAGATAGGGGTCTCGGAGAAGTCCTTTAGGAAGACCAAGATAAGGAGTTGGACCCAGGAGGAATCCAGTGGCTGACAAGAGTTCTGGATCTCGGACCCCTCTCTAGGGTCCTCAAGAAACTCCCCGGTTTGGGCTGTGGATGTAGTACAGCTGGTAGACTGCTTGCCCAGCATTCGCAAAGTCCTGGGTTCTATCCCCACGACCGCATAAAACGGCAGTGCGTGCCTTATAAGCGTTAACACTCAAGACGTGCAGACAGGAGGGTTAGAAGTTCAAGGTCATCCTTGGTTATGGAGTGAGATAAGACCGACTCCAGTCTACAAGTCAGGGACTTGTAGGGACTACAAGTGACCCTGTCTTTAAAAAAAAAATGTCCCTAGGCTTTTCTAAAGTCTGGAGAAGCCCAGTAGAGTCATGAGGGAATGTGAGGCCATGCCCACATCTGTCAGGAATGGAGCATTTGTCTCGCCCTCTGCCTGGCCAATCTTACCTCATTGGAATCATCTAGCAGGGTGACATGAAAGGAGATGAGCCCTGGGAAGCCTGCATCAGGGAAGGAGAGGCCCTCCACGAAGAAGCGCTCCTCATAGCCGTTCAGGCGGGGTACCTCGTAGGACATCCTGTCCGGGCCCAGAACACACTTATAGGCCTCACAGGAATCCTCAGGGCCTACGGGAAGAGGAGTGGCCATGGCTTTTGGGCTGCTCAGAGAATGCGAAGGGCTCAAGAGAGTTGAACATCCTCACCCAGGGCCAAGGCAAACAGCCCTTCCTCTCTTACCCCCAGCCAAGAAGCAAAGAAGGCACAGGCTTGTGGGGGGTGGGGAGGGGCACAAGGTCATATTTTCCCCCAGCCCAGCTTGTCGCTTCTACCCATCTCTCCTACAAGAATATGCAGACGGGCTCCTGGAGAGGCAGTTTGGCAGCTAAGAGTGCTTGCTGTTCTCGCCCCCTGCATTGGGACTACAAGGCTCACAACCACATGCAATTCTAGCTCCAACGGATCTGATGCCTTCTCCTGACCTCCCTGAATATCTGCACACATGCGCCATACTCACACCCTCGTGCACACAAATAAATACGAATCTTAAAATGAGTGCAGACTGCATTAAGAATGAAGGGACCCTGGGCAGCCCGAGTGTGGCGAGCCTGGCTCTGGCAGGCCCTGCCCTTCTCCCCGTTCCCTCTGCCTTGCTGAAAACCAATAGATTACATCCCTAAAGCTAGTCACCGAGGTCTCTTCCCTATTTGGCCACATTCTCCTCCTGAGGCTGACTACCAAGGTCCAACTATGGAAGTACTGAAATCCAGTAATCAAAAGCCCCCTCTGGCTAACCCTAATTGATATGTCCAATTAAAATGAAACACCTCATTCTAATGTGGGGTTTCCCCTTGTACCGTTATAAACCATCATTTGCCTATGGGCCATGTCTGTCTCCTCACTATCCAGAGGCAGTCCTTTGTCCTTTGGGGACAAACACCTCTTATAACCCTCTCCCTGTCCCATTAACCTTCTCCCTCACTCTCTACATTCTAGAAGTCTTTCCCCATAGCCGGTAGAATGGTAGAATGGGCTTCTCCACCTCCACCCTTGAAGTGGGATTTTTTTTTCTTTCTCCCTGCCCCTCCCCCTCAGACAGGGTATTTCTGTGTAACTTTGGCACCTGTAGACCAGGCTGGCCTTGAACTCAGAGATTCACAAGCCTCTGCCTCCCAAGTGCTGGGATTAAAGGAATGTGCCACCACCCATGGTTGGAGTGGGGCTTCTTTGAGAAGAAATGTGTTAGCTCGAGACCAAGTTCTCAGCACAAAGGAGATTTCTTTGCTCCGGGGGACAGAGGTCAGTGAATAAGAGACAAAGAATGTGGCCAAATAGGAATGTGTGTGTGTATAAGACTTCTGAACACAGAACTTGGGTAGCTTGTCATGCTTGCCCATCAAGGACTTTATTAACTGAGCCATCATCCCCAGAAGTCTTATTTAAAAAGCTGGGGAAGGGTCTGAAGACAGCTACAGTGTACTTAGATATAATAAATAAATAAATAAATAAATAAATAAATAAATAAATAAATAAATAAGTTGGTGGAGAAGCTGGGTATCGTGGCACACGCCCTGATCTACAAAGAGAATTCCAGGACAGCCAGGGCCACACAGAGAAACCCTGTCTTAAAAAACAGCTAGTGAAAGACTCTGTCTCAAACAAGACAATGCCTAAGGAGTGACACCGGAGACTATCCACGGGGCCTCGCCCTATGCGTACACGCACATGTGCACATGCATGTACACACACACACACCTCTAACTGCTCTGACACCTAGGGTATCCTCAGAACCTGAGTTGAGATGGACATCTGCCCACAGCAGGGAAACAGAACAGGCCCCTGGTTGGGTGCTCCGTAAGCACTCACCACAGACGTGGAAGACCCGAGCTCGCTCTGCATCATAGCTGGAGGTGTGGAGGATAAGCCTGTGGTCGTCAAAAAGGGCTTCGGGGCCCTGAGTTCGTAGGACCATGACGGACATGTCTTCCAGATCTGCGAAGTCAGATAGAGGCTGTTGATTGACAGTTGTTTCACAAGAGCACTGGGCAGGTGTCAGGGTGTCCCAGTCTCAGCTCAGGGGGACACTATTTATACCATTGGTGTGAACAACAGAGCTGTGTGTATACATGCAACACTACCCTGCTTGTGTCTTCTTGCGGCCCAGGTAGTCTCATCCCAGTGGAAGCCTACCTGGGCATCTCACTGGACAAGCCACGCCCCTTTCCATCTCCAGGGGAAGATCACTTTAGAAGCGGGCTTCTGTGAGCATTGTGCAGGGACTCATTCAAGTACAAGTTAGAGACTCAGTGGGGAAGGGTCTGAATTTGGGGTTGGCAGCCCACAGACTTTTTTTTTTTTTTTGGTTGTTTTCGAGACAGGGTTTCTCTGTATAGCCTTGGCTGTCCTGGAACTCACTCTGTAGACCAGGCTGGCCTTGAACTCAGAAATCCGCCTACCTCTGCCTCCCAAGTGCTGGGATTAAAGGCGTGCGCCACAACCGCCCGGTCAGCCTACAGACTTGATATGCAATTTGGGAGACTCTTCTGACCCGTGAGCCTCCTCTCTAAACTGGGGGTAACAACACTCACCCCCTTGGATGATTAAAGAAAGATCTTGGGGAAGGGTCTTGCACATGGCTGGTACTCAAACAATGCTAGCAGCCCCTTCTCTCCAGCAGGAAGAGAATGCTGGGTGACCCGGAAGGAATGCCTACCACAAGCACGGGGACTGAGGAGAGGCAGCTGCCAGCCTGGGCTGGGTTCTGAGGAATCCCATGATAAACTCTGCTTCTCCCTTGTGTGACTTCAGAGCCCCATCTGGGGGTAGGGACTCCTGTCAGATAACTGAGGAGGGACCCTGGGTAGCCAGACCCTGGACTGTCCCCAGCTCACTCACCTTGAAGGCAGCGCACGTATTGGTCACAGTTATCTTGGGCATCAGAGCTGACATTGTCCCGATCACAGTTCACCAGCAAGATGGCTCCGTACCCATCAGGCCCCCACACCCACTGCCTCTGTCAGGGAGAAAATACCCAGCCTCCTGAGCCTTCACCACAACCCCGGAGGAATCCACCTTCATGGAAGGAACCCCCGCACAAGTAACATTAGTGGTGCCCCAAAGCTAAACCATCAAGGCCAAACCACAAGGCTGGCTGTCATGGCTGGCTGTGAGGTGCCTCTCTGTCCATGACCCTCTTTCTTTATGGGTAAGTTCTTGGCTCCTCTCCCATCCCTCCCACCCAAGCCCTTTTCCAGCCAATGGAATCCCTCCAGTCATTCCTTCCAGGAAGTCCTCCTTCCTTCCAGCCACCTTGGTGTCTTTTAAACCCACAATGCATCAGCACTACCAAAACCGCATGAAAGATCGTTAATAGCCTCTTGTAGAGCAGGCTACTCCTTCTGCCCAGATCGGGTCCTCACAGTTATTACCTGTGAGACAAATCTGCTCACTGCCTGTGTTTATCAATAAAGTTTTAGCAGAACATAGTCTCGTAACCAGTTGCTTCAATGCAGTATAGGTCACAAGGTGTAAAACATTTACAATCTGGCATTGATTTATTTGTTTGTTTGTTTGTTTGTTTATGTTTTTCAAGACAAGGTTTCTCTATTAACTGTCCTGGAACTCCCTCTGTAGACCAGGCTGGCCTCAAACTCAGAAATCCACCTGCCTCTGCTTCCTAAGTGCTGAAATTAAAGGCACGCACCACCATGCTCTAGTAAGTCATCTGTCTGTCTGTTATCTGTCTGTCTGTCTATTGAAAGTTTCATAACACTTGACCTAGTTTATAAACCTAGAATTTTCTCCTCATCAATCAAGGATAACCCTGGGCTGGGAACCCATGTTATGATCATGTTTGCTGACGATGACCGCCCCCCCCCCCACCAGGGACTCCTGGCCCCTGTCTGGCTACCCTGATCTCACATCAACTGGGAGGGAAGGGGACACTCATAATGGCCTCGCCCCTCTGACCTGGAGCACAAGAACTCGACACCTGCTGCCTACCTTATCCACGAAGCTCCTGTCTTGCCGGTCTTCGCAGTTCAGGTCACAGTCTAGGGTGATGTCTGTTGGGGAGGCAGCAGCAGGTAAGTCCCCATGGTAGACCATGGATATCGTCCATCTCAGTCACCTGGGTCAGGTAGGTGGGTGGCATCCCCCAGGAGATGCCCAGAGGTTGGGACCCTGGAGTTTCCTTGGGCAAGGAAGAAGGGCTTTTTTTCTTCTTTTTTGGTGGAAGGGAGGGTCTGAGAGCAAGAAGCTCTCCTTAATGGCTACCTGTTCCGAAGCCCCAAAGTCCCTGCTATGTAGAACACAGTGGGCACTGAGCCCAGGTGACTGGAGACAGTCCCTATAGACAGGAAGGTCTGTCAGGATGCTCTCAGCTCCTCGGGATGAAGCAGTGAGCTTGGATTTTGGTGTCAGAAGGACACAGTGTGAAGGTTGGCTCAGCCACCTCTCCATACAGCCTGGGAAGCTGCCTTGGCGTTTCCCGACCCAGACCATCTGCTCAGCCTTTCTCGCTGGAAACCAGAGGGCTCTTTGAATGCATAGTGCATAAGGGGTCAGACTAGGCCTATAAAATGAATTTGGTTTAGTTCTTAAAGGATAGACAGACAGACAGACAGACAGACCCCTTGGGTGCTTTTATTCACCTACTGTTGTGACAGGAATGGTGGAATCTCACCAACATACCACGCAAAAGAACAGGTGCTGAGGGATTCCACCCACAGAAAACCTAACAGACTATACGCTTGGCTACACGAGCTCAGTTGTAAGCCACGCGGAAGACAAAGAGAACCCAGGGCAGAGTCATGTATCGTGGTGGCTCACACCCCGGACTCAGTGGTTGCTGCTTGTTTGTAATTATTCATTTAATGTACCTAGTTGGGTGCGACTAGTGATTTTTGTTTTTGAGACAGAGTCTTCCTCTGTAGCTCTGGTGGGCCTGGAACTCACAGAGATCCTCCTGCATCTGCCTCCCAGTGATGGGATGAAGGGCATGTACCACCACACCTGGCCTCCAAGTTTTATGGCAGAGTCTCTCACTGAACCTGGAACTCAACGATTCAGCTAGCCTGGCTAGACAGCAAGACTCCAGGGTCCTCCCACTTCCTCCTCCCAGTCCTGTGATTATAAACACAGAGTACCATGCCCTGGTCTCATTTGGGAGCTGGGGATTCGAACTCAGGTCCTCTCGCTTGGTCAGCAAGCACCTTACCCACTGAACCATCTCCCCAGGCTTTTCGTTCCCTATGTTTGAATTTTCTAATGTGCACTCTTTTTCAATTAAATTTTTTTTTTAGAGTTTGAAGGGGGAAGGAGGGGTGTTTGTGTGTATGTATGTATGTATATGCGTGCGTGCATGTGTGTGTGTGTTGTGTACGTGTGTTTGTGTGCATATCCTTGCACAAGCTAGGAGGGTAGTCTACTGCAGGGCTGCATGCCCAGCTCCCAACTGCTTCTTTTACACAGACTCTGGTTCAGTTCATCCCCAGCCCTTGCAGGACTCCCGGGTCACACCCTCAGCCCTGCCCCGCTTACCCACACAGGTGAGGTAGAGTACTGCATAGGCCAGGGGCAAATGCTCGTGGCTGGAGTGGTAGGCTATTTGAACCTGCAGAGAGACATGCACAGTGTCACATGTAAACAGGCCTGTGGGGACCTGGGGGGCAGGAACTGGACCCTCAGCAACCTTTGTCAGCTGTGTCCTTTAAGGTCCTCGGGGTCACTTACTCCCACACCTGGGCACATCTGTAAGGTGAGCGACATTTGTCCTGGATCCACAGGGATCTGGATTCTAGTCCTACCAACAGCTACCCCGGCTTGAGCTCAACATCTCTTAGCCAAGGTCCTGTGCCTGCCTCAGCTGCCTCGGTTTCCCCGCCCCTTCTGATCAGAACTGGAGACCTGCATGCCCCCCAGTTTGCAGGTAAGAAAACTCAAGAGCCCTGCATTTGATGGTAGCAAGCTTGGCATTCACTGGTCACAGAAGCACACTGCCTATGTGCCCTGAGGCCAGCTCGGTCCCAGATCCCACACCTGTGATCGTAGCTATCCTGAGACACTTTCTGACCTTCTCTGGGCCTCAGTTCCTTCAAACTATAAAGTGGCGGATAATAATGGTTTCTACTCTGTAGGATGGATTACAGCAGGAGGATTAAAGAGGCAGAGCATGTGGGGGTTCATCACAGCTGGCCCAGGCTCAGCTCCCAGCCACTATTAAGGGTGAGGACGGAGGTGGTGACACTGGGAAGTGTCAGTTCCTCATTAGGACTTGTGACTTCAGATAAGCTACACCCCTTCTTGGCCTTGGTTTCTTCTTCTGAAGAATGGGTTTATTGAGCTCAGAACAGAAGGGAGACGGGAAGAATGGGTGGGGAGGGAGTCATATCCCAATGTGTAGGAGTTTCTTCTTCTGTCCCTGAGCTGGGTGGGTTTCCTGACAGTTACTTGTGCTCCACATGGGAGGGGGTCTGCCAATGACAGATGGGCTATCCAGGGCTTAAAAGTGGTCAGTGCTTCTTAAAGGGCTAGTTCCCCCAAAACATTGCCTTTGATACTAGAGTATCTCCCTCACGACAGGCCCTGGTCCACCTCAGCCCTTCAAGGGAATGTTACCAGACACCAGCTCAAAGGCCACCCATGTCTTGTTTTAAATCTCTCCTAGCTTTTAAATGGGGACAGGAAGAGGGTGGGAAGAAGAGAAGGGAGACCTCTCAGGGAAATGTCAGCTCTCAGATGTCAGTTTACCCCTCCGCCCCTGCCCTGTCCTCCAGTCAGAGCAGCAGGAACTCCCTAACCAAGCCCTTTCTTGCAGATGTGGAAACTGAGGCCCAATACAGCGGGACTAAGCTCACTCCTGGGAGCTGATCAAACAGAAGACACTCAGGGTCCATCCCCACCCACCCTGGGAAAAGGACTAGAATGGCCCCATCCTTCAGACTGACACACAGTGGTCTGAGGACATACAGCCACAACCTCTAAGTTGCAGAATTGAAATTCAAACCCAGCAGTGTGGTCCTTGGGCCGAGTGCCCACCCCCCATGGAGTTGTGAGACTCTAGATAAAGATGGGACACGGGACAAGGGGTGAACTCACGTGGCTGTCGTTGAGGTCGTTGCTAGGAGAGTTCATGACCACAATGATCTCCATCCCCTTGTTAAAGCACCACCGCCTGGTGTCAGCTCGCTCTCGACTCCTCTCCATGCTGGGAGACACGTAGATGTCCACTCCAGGTGTCCCATAGACCTCAAACATGTCTGTGCCCTCAGGAACCGACCTGAGAAGAGCAGGGAGCATGGGCAATGGGAGGGACTTACTCAGACATGTGAGCTCAAGCCTCCATCCCTCCTCCAGGAAGCCCTCCACAACTACCCCAGGGCTCACAGCAAGCTCTGGGAAAACAGAGATCAGATACCACACAACACACAAACCATGCACATTCTCACACCTAAGTGCTTAGATTCCAATGTCCCATCACCATCCGGCTCAACTGGGGCTGGTGATCACACACACACACACACACACACACACACACACACACACACACCCCAGGAAGACGCAGGGAGGTGGAGGAACAGGTAGACATGGGCTGGGAGATGGATGCACACCTTTAATCCCAGCGCTTGGGAGGCAGAAACAGGTGAGTTCAACACCAGCCTGGTCTACATAGAGTTTCAGGACAGCTAAAGCTACATAGTGAGACCCCATCTCAAAACACAACAAATGGCAAGCAGGCAGCCAGGCAGGCAGGAAGGAGGGGAGGGAAGGAGGGAGGTAGGGAAAGAAAGGAAGGAAGAAAAGAAGGAAGAAAAGAAAGAAGGAAGGAAAGAAGGAAGAAAGAAAAGAAGGAAGAGCCGGGCAGTGATGGCGCACGCCTTTAATTCCAGCGCCTGGGAGGCAGAGGCAGGTGGATTTTTGAGTTCGAGGCCAGCCTGGTCTACAGAGTGAGTTCCAGGACAGACAGGACTACACAGAGAAACCCTGTCTCAAAAAAAGAAAGAAAGAAAGAAAGAAAAGAAGGAAGAAAGGAAAGACTCCAGAACTTGAGTCAGAGAGGAAGTACTTTCTCTTGGACCCCAGGGAGTAACCCAAGGCAGCTGCTCAGATTTCTATAACAGGCTGACTGCCATGTTTTCCCTCTGTCCTGTGTCCACCATGAAGGGCCAAGGGGCCTTGACATCTTCCTAGTGAGAAGTCCTTTGGCTCTGAGGTGCCAGTCACTCAGCTCCCATGGGCTCTTCCCTAGGCCACCCTGTGAGTTTGCTGGGAGTCCCTAGGGTAGCTGGAGACAGCCTGGCCAGGAAGAACACACAAAGGCGGCGGCTGTCACAGGCATCTACACCACAGCCTGGGCAGCGTCCAGGGCTCAGAGGTGCTAGGGCTGGGATCAGCAGTCAGGTGGCTATCAAGCCGGGTCCCATTTCTGCCAGGTGACCTTGACTAAATCACCTCAAGTGTGGGATAATGACACACACTTGGCCAGCCTCTTGGGAAACCAGGAGGCTCAAGTGTATTTATAGCCATGAGAAACTTGGAAGACTCCTGACTAGGGTACGGAAGGTGCTATTAAGACGAATTATGGTGCAGGCTGCAGGTGGAGGGAGACAGCTCTGATGGCAAGCTGGGCGGGCAGTTGAGATGCGTCTGAGGAAAAGGTCTTTCATGATGGAACCTCAGGAGCTCAATGTTAGACGTCGATGGCTTGATTCCCGCCCTGTCCTTGTGATATAGAAAGCCAGCAATAGTTCTTGGGTGGAAAGAGATGTGGCATGACAAGGTGATTGAACCCATGTTCCCTACAGTCAGGAAACCTGGGTTCATGTCCCAGTCCACCCTTCACATCTGGAGGGGAATCACATGGTCTCCCCAGAATGTCAGTCTATCCAGCTGGTATGATGGAGTTGGAAGGAGAGGGTGTGTTATTTTCCTGTTAGAGAAACTGAGGCAGTCAGAAGGCAAGACTCCAGACCACCATCCAGGGCTGATGCCTCAGCATGGAAGCCGCGTGTTGACATGGCCAGGGTGGTTACTGGAAGGAGAATCTGGGTCAGGAGCAGCAGATCCCTGTTTCCTGGAATTTAGGAATTCCATATTCCCATTTCCTGGAAGCTAGGAAGTCCCCAAACTTCCCTTGTGTCACACTCTTCCTCAGGCCAGGCCACCGTGACTGACAGCGAAGTAAATCCCACACCCTAGCTTCTAAAGATGGCTCTAGGTCACGCTCCTAAGCTGGCTGAGGCTGTCGCAGCCCTCCCTATAGCTCAAGTGTACAGTGGCCAGCGAACGAAGTAAGGTGACCAACCTTGCAGGAACCAGGTCATGTTTTCTGAGACATCGACTATCCAGAGCTAAAACCTAGGCAGGGGCTGGTGAGATGGCTCAGGAGGTAAGGGCACTTACTGCCGAGACTGATCAGCTGAGTCTGATCCCCCAGACTACATGGTTAAAAAAAAAAAAAAAGGAAAGAACCAACTCTTAAAAGTTCATCTCTGACCTCCACAAGCAACCTATTACGCACCGCCCACAAATAAATAATAATGATTAATAATAATAAACTGGACAGTCCTTGAAAATGGGGACAGCTCATTTATCCTCCGGGTGGCCAGTCCCTGGAATCTTGTGGATCAACCTCCCAGGGCCAGTGGAGCTGCAGGGACCTGGCCATCAAGCCTTCCAACGGCTACTGATGCCTTAGCCCCATGGCAAAGGGGTTGCTTAGAAATGCTGGCCCTGAGTCCCTGCTGAGAGCACAAGGATGACTTGGGGTGAGACGACCTGGTCTTGGGAACCCATCAGCCAGCTCTTCCTCTGCACCCTTGTCCCTGCCCACCGTCACCGTGAAGATGACACCGTGATTTTGGCAAATAAAGCTGTCCCTGGTGTGGTGGGCACACTATCATCTCACTTCCGGGAAACTGAGGCTCATGGGTGACTTGTCCAAACTCAAGGAGTATCTAACTGATAACTCCTGGTCTTGCGGCTTAGCTGTCCTGTCCTTACTCCTGGGCAAAGCCGATCTGGAGTAGCCTCCCTTCTCCAGCTATACAGTTCTGGACTCTAGAACAAAAATTGCCAAGAAGTTCCGGTAGTTAAAACAGACTAAAATAGCACCCAGGTCCCCTCAGCGCTGGCCTGTGGGGACGGAGACTACAGTCAGAGCACAGGCTTTGAGATGCAGTTTCAGTTAACAAGGACTCCAGATCCCTCAGCTTGGCTCACAGAACTAAGCCCAGGAACCTCTGGGCCCATCTGACCCCACACCCCACCCACCCAACTCTGGTCTGGGACAATGGTGATGCCACTGACATTTCTCCAAAGACTGGCTCTGAGACCCCTTACCCAGATCCTTCCATAGGGTGGTCAGAGGAGCTGGCCCTATTGGTCCAGGTGGCTCTGGGGCCTCAGAACAGTCATATTCTATGCCAGCCTCTTCTGGTATCTTCTAGGAAACTGAGGCCCAGGGAGGAGGAGCCAGTGGCTCAGGATGGCACAGCCTTGGAGACACCGAGGACTCAAACTCAAGGCTTTACCTGGCTCCACAGGGCATCTCACGGGTGTCAGGAGCTATCTGCCCCCCAACTAGCCATGTCCAAGCCCCTCAGCTAATGAGCTGGGACAGCTTTTTCATGTGTATATTTTTGAGGAGACCCAAGCTGCAATGGACAGCTGTGTGTGTGTGTGTGTGTGTGTGTGTGTATGCTGGTTATAACATGCAGAATCTCAAATACACTTTTTTTGGAGGATAGGATCTTTTTTTTTTGACAGGGTCTCATGTAGCTCAGGGTAGCCTTGAATTTTTTTACATAGTCAAGGATGATCTTGAACTTCCAATTCTCTTGCTTCTGTCTCCTACATGCTGGGATTACAGTTTGATGTCAGCACATCTGGTTTTTATGGTACTAGGAATCACAACACCCTCCTCACCCCTGAGCCCCCCCCCTTGCACATGCTCAGGGAGTCTTCTAGCAACTGAGCCCCAGACCCAGCGGTACTTCTACATGACTCAAAGGTGCAGCTGGGGTGGAAACACTGCAGAGAGGAGGGTGCCACCTCATGGCTAGGTGTGGTCCTAAGAGACACCTGCACTAGAGAAAAGCTTCCCCGGGGAAGCCTCCGCAGCCGCCCTGTTGGTGAGGACTTCCCTGGTGGGGCTCCGTCACGGCCACCCACCTTCTGGTCTTTCCAAGTGAGGCTTCTGGGGCTTGCTCCAAGCTGACTGAGCTGGTTCGAGAAAGCTAAGAAGCATGTGAACAACCTGTGACTACTGCCCCACTGCAGAAACGCAGACCAGACCTGACTCTTCTGGGCTCTCCCAGGTGTCGACCTGAACACACACAGGGCCCTGAGCTTCCACCAGCCTCACGGACCTTGCGAACTGCGTCCCCACCACCATATGTCGTGGCTTGTTTGGGTTTCAAGGCCTGGTTTCTGTCTTAGCTCACTTTCTGAACCTGGATAAGTCCTTTCACCCATGAGGTCTCAGTTTCCCTATTCTGAAGAAAGGATGGGTGAGCCCCAGAAGCCACCACCGACTGGGCCAGCCTGGGGACTGCTTTCTACTCTCGTACATGACACATTATAAAGATGACAGCTGGACCAAGCAGCCCCAGGGGACAGACACCTAGAAGTGAGTCACGTGTTAAGAGAATGTCTGAAGGCAGCCTGTCTCATTCCAGCCTGTGACTGTGGCTCTGGGTAAGCCCACTAGCCGTTCCAGAAGTTTCCTTCTTCCCAGAATGAACCAAACTTACTTTCTCTGCCTCCAAGGCTGAAGTCTCAGTCCTGAGGATGGTCCTTAGGTGGACCTTTCTTTTCTTTTCTTTTTTTTTCCCACCCATTCTCTATCTTCTGGTCCTAGCCAGTTGCTACATGGCAGGTTTGGGACCACTTAAGACTTTCCCCAGGCTCGGGGCAGAGCCATAAAATGATGGAAATGATAACGACAGTGACGGATACCGTAATAGAATTTCTGTGCATGTTAGCATCCACTCTGTACTCTGTAGTCTACATACCATCTCTGCCCTCCTCCTAGGTCTCTCTGAAGAAAGGACCAGACAGTTCAGACGGTCTCATGCCTCTCTACCAACTGGCTACGTGACCTCTGACAGGTTAGTTAACCTCTCTGGGTTAACCTATGAAAAGGCGAGGCCAGCTTACATCCTTCCACTATGGTAAGCTTGGGCATTTGGGTAAAATGCTTAGGACAACGCAAGCCACCAAGAGCCTGTGCCCAGTCACATCCCTGGCTCATCACACTGCAGAGCTACAAGCAGCCATGAGGCATCCGGGAAGTACCAGAGCCAGGGCTGAGCCACTACCCTGCTGCTCCTGGTTTGGAGGCCGGGGCTAGGCTCCTGGAAGAATACTCTAAGATGTCCAGTCCTGCTCTCCCCTTCCAAGACACAAATTGTGGGTCGGGGAGATGGCTCAGCCATTAAAGGCTAGGTTCACAACCAAGACACAAGTCATCTCAGCAGCCCTCACTGGACAGCTGCCTGACCAACTCAAGAACTTGCTCCCCAGGTAGGAACAGTCTTCCACTTCTGAGAGTCCCCAGGGCGGCCATACACTAATGCTCAAAGAAGCCCATGATGGGTGTGTAAAAAAAAATGACACTCCATTTCCCAGGGGGACTGGCCATTAGGGTGTGTGGACATCCTTCTAGAAGACTCCAAAGCCCTGCCACCACCCAAGACTGCCCCATCCCCGGTCCTCTTGGTGAATCCCCACCATGTCCTTAGTCACTCAAGTTACCCCAACCGGCTGCCTGTCTCCCACCCAGCCCATCCTCCACCCTTCAAGGCACCTCTGAGAGGAGGAGGAGGAAGAAGAAGGGAAGGGGGAAGGGGGAAGGGGGAAAGGAGCTATCCCCAGCTCCCTGGACGAGTCAAACCAGAGACATATCTACCCAATGGGCACAAGGCAGCCGGGCAGTGAGTCACCCCCATGGGCACGCAGTCCTGGAGCAGGCGGTGGCGCCAGGCAGCATCCACCCCCCTTCCGGTCCTGCCTGCTTCTTTGGAAGCCATAGACTCCCCTCTGCGTATCCCACAGTCCATCTACCCTCAGCCAGGAGCTCATCTCGGACTCGGTTATCTCCTGTGACTGGCAGCTCACTCCCTACCTTCATACCTCAGACCCTAACCGATTTCACTCGGCTTGTGAAATTCTTACTTCTGCGCTTGTTCTCAAAGGGTGTGAAACCTTTGCCCTTGGGGCATATCTGACAACATCTGAGTTTTGGCTGACCCAGCAGAGGTGGGAGCACTATTGGCCCCTGGCAAGTGGACACCAAAGATGACTCTCCACAGCTTTACAGTGAGTGGCACAGTCCCACAGGGACTTCTGGGGTCCTGGTGCTGAAGTCACATCCAAGAAGGAGACAGTGAGGTCTGAGAGGTGACACCGTGACCCCAGCATCCTTGGAATCTGTCCTCAGCTCAGTTTCAGAGCTGGGACTCAAAAGCCTAAGAAATCAGCCTAACTCCTACAAAACCCCTACCTGAACCACCCTGTGCTGAAAGGGTTCAGCCTGGCATGAAGCAGGCACAGCACATAGGTGACGAGTGACCGTGGGTGAAGCCCTGGGTCTCCAGTGGCTAAACAGCTGGACACCAAGTCCTTAGTAAGTCTACAGTGGGCTCAAAGCTAAGCTTTGCCTCCAGATGACTGTGTGACCTGGGCTAATGGCTTACCCTCTCTGTGCCACCACTGGCACTTTGTGAACATCACCTGAGATGTTCAGGGCTCTTGTCAAGGTCGAGTCTGAGAACTGTGACCAGCTATGTCCTTGAACAGATGTGGCCTTTTAAGAAATGACTTGATTCTCCCTTGTGCTCATAAGCCCAAGAGTTGGAGGATAAGGGGACAGATGCCTTCCTTTTCTTGTGGGCCTTAGACAGACTGACCCTTCCCGAGGACCCTCAAACCGAGAAATGAGCCAATGGCCCCAGAACGGTTTAAACCCTCTCTATGGGGCTCAACTCTACGTTGGTCCCCTGGTTCAAAAACCCTGCTGGGAACCGGGCTGACTGCAGCAAGGACACACGCTTCCCACAGTGGGCAGGGTTCCCAAGGTTACGTCTACAGATTAGGTACCCTAAGTCCAGCCTGTGCCCTGAGGAATATCCATCCACACAGCTCCTAGCAGCCCAGGGAATCAACACGAGGAGCCCCAGACTCTCCAGAACCAACTCTTACCCATAAATGTCCACGATGGTCTCAACCCCTGCCACACACACAGCGCTGGTGGGGTGTTCCAGAGATACACGCACAATCCTCTGCAGAGACATATCGGCCTAGGATGGGGGCTTTGGCCACCAAACCCAGCACTAGCCAGAGGTCTCCCAGGATGTGCTTTAAAAGTACCCAGCTCCACCCCTGCAGCCCAGGGTGCAAGCTCATTGGCTTCAGCTCTAGAAGCCCAGCCTCTTCTCAGGCCAAAGAGCCAATCCCCTCTTCAAGATTGGCCGGAAGGGTTCCAATATTTGCATATGAACCTGAGGCTCCCCCCCCCCATCCCACGTCCCCCCCGGGCACCCAGGGAGTTAATTTCTAGCTGGAGAGAAAACAAGTCCCCACAGGTGCTTGGCCAGCACATCTGGGTTGGCTAGAGGGAGGGGGAGGACACGCAGGGGAACACAGGGCTTTGTCCTGTCCCTTCTCTGTCCTCGTGCCTCTGTTTACAGTGCTGGAAGGGCTGCTGAGGATGCAGGATGCCAAGCCCCATTTCACCCTGGTGCAAGCAACTGAAGGTGCAGGTGGCCCCTGGATTCTTCATGCAAGCCTATGAGAAATACTAGTCTTGCGTCCTTTTTCTCCTCCTCCTCCCCCTCCCCCTCCTCTCTTCCCCCTTCTGCTCCTGCCCCTTCTCTTCCTCCCACCCATCTTTCTCTTTTATTTCTTTTTTTTTTTGCCTTTTATTATTATTTTATTTATTTATTTTGAGTCTCAAATACCCCAAAGTCACTATGAAGTCAAGGACAATCTTAAATCTCGGAACCTTCTGCCTCTCAAGCTCTGGGATTTCGGATCAAACCCAGAGCTTCGTGCGTGTTAGGTGCTACCAACTGAGTTACATCCCAGCTCCCACTGGCTTCCCCCACCCCCCGCTTTCTTTAAAAATATTCTATCTATATGTATATCTAGATCGGTTTGATTTTTACATTTCTGGAGGAGGCAGTGCACATGTGTGCCACAAGACCTGTGCGGAGGCTGAAGGATTTGTTTCTCTTCTACTGTGTCCTTTCCAGCTTGTCAGGCTTGGTGGTTAGTATCTCCACACACTGGGCCACCTTGTTGGTTGCCTGCCTGCCTTTCTTAATTAAAAGCTTGAGATGTAAGACTAGAGTGAGCTTCCTCCTGCCTCAGGGTCTTCCTGGCGGCCCTACTACACACACACACACACACACACACACACACACACACACACACACACA
>JANHMN010000004.1:12047770-12080131 GCA_030674055.1 Rhabdomys pumilio | reverse complement strand
ACACACACACACACACACACACACACACACACACACACACACACACACCTTGCTTCAGCCTACCACCATCACCACCACCACCACCACCACCACCACCACCACCACCCATTGAGCCCTGGCTGCTGGGCTCACGGCTGGGCAGGTCTAACTAACGTAGATCTGGGCTCACTCTTCTAACTGCTGTTGCTGATGTTGGAGGTCAAAACCTCCCAAGGGGGTAAATTACACAGCAGTGAACGATGTCATCAGGTGCCAAGGGTGCCAGCGTAGGATGCCCTATGGTATGTGGGGAAACTGAGGCAGGAGGTGCCTGGAACTCTAAGACTCTGGGATGAGAAGTCAAGTTTGATCGGCTGCCCCACACACGTACTGATGAGATCCCATCTCTTCTCCTGGGGCCTGTTTCCTCAGGTCTAGAAAATGTGACCAGTCACCCGCTCAGCAGAGATAATGTCTGTGGCAGCTCAGAAGTGCTGAGTATAGGTTCTTCCCTCCTCCGTGCTTTCGCCCCTCCAGGGCAGGGCAGGGACCAAGA
The DNA here is from genome assembly GCA_030674055.1 of Rhabdomys pumilio. Taxonomy (NCBI): domain Eukaryota; kingdom Metazoa; phylum Chordata; class Mammalia; order Rodentia; family Muridae; genus Rhabdomys; species Rhabdomys pumilio. The sequence continues at coordinate 12,079,596 of JANHMN010000004.1, read as the reverse complement.
TCCTCTTCCTAGGGTCCCCCATTTGGGCCCGTCAGAGACTGACGTTTGGAGCCTATTGACTGTCCCTCTGCAGTGGCTCGGTGTCTGGGGAGGGCATTCTCCAAAGCAGTCAGAGCCCAGGGCAGCTTGTTTCCAGTGAATGGCTTGGTTGTGGACTCAGCTTTGGGTAAGAACCAGAACTCTTGATAAAGTCCCAGACAACCCCCCACCTGTGGGGGATGGGTGGAGAGAGTGGGTAAGCCTCCTCAGGAGGGTGCTGGCACTTTGTGCTGGGGACCTGATGTGCCTCATGCTAAAATGTCTATCAAAGAGTATAGTCTGAGGTCACAGCAAGTGTGTAAGATGAGAAGAATGTTTCCAAGCTCTGAAGATCGGACCACCAAGCCTGGGTAACCAGAACCAGGGCTACAGGATTGCATTGACCGATGTCCTAGACCCCTGCACGTTGGAACATCGTCCCCCTTCTGCTAGCAGGAGCCATCCTCCTTTCCATCCTCCTTTCCATCCTCCTTTCCATCCTCCCCAAGGGATGCAGCAGATGAAAGATAAAGCCAAGGGAAGAGGAGAGGAAGAGGCAGGTCCCTCCTAGATAGTATCTCAAGTAGGCAGCAGAGCTGGGAGTGGCCATGGACCAAGGATTCTGTTGAATCAGCTGCTGCCTGGCACTCACCTGCCTCAGCTCAGGAAGCTGCTCAGCTGACAGAGGCCACCTGAGGCCTGCTGGCACCAAGCCTAGGGACCTGTGGTAGGGCGTGGAGATCAGGGAAACAGGGCCCCTCATTTTCTTCTTTCTCTGTAGGCCCAGGTCCAAATGAGGCAGCCATTTAAAGAATGCACAACGATGTTTTTATTGATGAGAAAAAGGGTGGCCAGTCAGACCCCAGACAGCCTGAGCAGCAACTCTAGAGCCCCCCTCACGCAGCCTGAAGACTTGCTCTCATGCTCGCTTGCCAGGACTCTGTAGTCTCCTCTCTTCAGAGGCCAGGCCCTGCTCCCAACTCTTCTCGTCCTCCTTTATCTCCTTCTCCGTGGCTCAGCCTCAGCCGGGCCATGATCATAGAGGAGGGTGTTGGTACAGGGAGCCTACAAATGGGGTTCCAGTTCCACAGAACCTTCTGGAAAGGGGGAAGAACCAATGCCTACCTGGCCATGCCTAGCCTACAGTTCCACAGAAATCTTCGCTAATCGAGTGTCCAGAGGTTACGAAGTGACAGGAGCTGCCTCAAGTCTGGGGTGGACCAGAAGCTACTAAAAACACAAAGACAGAATCCAGCAGCCTGTGGTGGCTCCTTGGCAGGCCTCTGCCAGTCATGCCCTGCAGCCGGGGCTGCCTGCTTGCTTGTCTACACACGTCTCTGTGACCTCACTCCGAGCTAACAGCCTCCAGGTCAGCTGTCTGTCCTACTGTGGGAGGGGGACACAAGCCTGCCATGGAGTTTACTGGGGCAATATAAGTGTTGTGTAGGGTGTAGGGTCCCGGGCTGCTGGGGGAGTGTGGCCCCTCCCCTCCCACTGCCTGCAGCAGGTTAGGGAGTAATTAGAGACTATTAGAGGAAATTAGGCCTTAACTCCAGATGTAGCTTGATGGCCTACCCCACCCTCTCCTCATACCTTGGGCCCCACCCCTTCACATCTGGACTAGAAGCCTTCAAGTTCAGGGACCCCAAACACCCAGACACGAGTCTCAGGCTTCCAGGTTTCCCCACCCCCAAGATGGGCAACCTCTCTGCCTTCCTAGTCCGACCTTTCTGCCCATCCCTCCCCACCGCCACCCACGCTTGCAGACTTCCGAGGGCCTCCCTATGCCCCGCAGCATCTTCCAACAGGAAGCACCAGGGCTCGTAATTAAAGGCTGCCCCGACAGGTAACAAGCATCCTGCAGAGGTCGGGCTGGATGGAGTTGGGCATTAGAGGGGCTTTTGTGCCTGCCCGATTTCAAGGACGGAGCTTTCCTGCCCTTGCTTGCCTACATTGAGCTGACCGGTGCCAGAGGGCTATGGTCTGAGGTCCTTTAAGGAAAAGGACACCCCAAATCTTCCTTTTCATGACGCAATCCAGGAGTCATATGAAACCTACTCTTGCCCCAGGGTCCTGGCATGGTGGGCATTTCTGAACCAGCTCCAGAATTTTTTTTCTCACGCTCCAGAGAGGTGTTCAGAGGGGGGAGGGGTGAAAACAGCTCAAATGGGGCGTGGCCACAGAGGCCACGCCTTGAACAGGCTCAGCTGCCTACCTTGACCCTCTGGGGGGCTCTGGCTGGGAAAGGGAGAAGGAAAAGTGGCGATAGTTCCCTGGGCAGGACAGGCGACTCCAGAAACGAAGTGTGTTGTCCTCCTGTAGCCCAGCTGACCACAGTAGACAGCCCGCTTTCAGGCCCCAGGAGGGTGGAGGCTGGTTTGAGGTCCTTGCCCTTGCCCTGGGACTCCCATCAGCTGGGAAGGAAGGGGTGGTGGTCGGGCAGGCTCAGGGCACGGAGTTCCACCACCTAAAGCTAAAAGGTTTCCTCCGCACATTTGTGCCACAGTGGATCTCTCCGAGCAGCTGGTGGTAAAAGAGAAAATCGTCGATAAAGATGCAGCGCAGACCCAGCGGCTCCAGCAGGGAGCGCACCTTCTCCTCCAGGCAGCAGCGACCATTGATGATGGGCCCGAAGGGCTTAGGGATGCCCAGGTACTTGCCGAGGACCACCATGTTGACCTGCAAGAGAGAGGAAGAAGCGCCCCAGTGGCCGCGGATGCACCGCACCTCTGGGCTCACTCTGGGCTCTGGCTCTGCTGATCCATCCTCGCCAGAAGCAGGGATTGGTCAGGAACTAGGGTCTAAGATGGGGGTGGGGTATGTGCCCATTATAATTTGGGAGTCAGCAGGAAGATGGTCTGAGGCCAGCCTGAGCTACATAAGTAACACGTATCTTAAAAAGAAATGTAGGAGGTGGGGAGGGCTTGCCGGGGATGTAGCTCAGTGGTAGAGCCGTTCCTGACTTAACACCCGGGGCTTGGTTAACGCCGTACCTACCGATGGTGGTCAGCCTCCCTCCTGTACGTTCTTTCATCTCTTTTTATATTGTAACAAGTTGGTTACAACCAGAGATTAAATAGGCTAAATGTCCTCACTGTTAGGTCTCAAACTTGGGACAAATGGTCAACTGAGGTGCCTATTGAATCTATCAAAGCCGGTCTGGCCGCCAGGTTCTCCCAGCATCCCTCAGTCCCTACCTGTTACAGGGTTCTCCTGGCTGGCATACCCCAACTCCTACCCCGAACCCTTCAGCCTAGGGGCTAGGCTGCCCTTCCCTCTATAATCCAGCCATTTTGGTTACCCAGCCCCCACCCCCACCCCGTTTTTTGTCTACTCTTTACTTTTCTGACTCTCCCCTCCCTCTCCTTCTTCTCACGTGACTCAGCTCACTTCTCTCCCAGATGTCCAAACCAAAAAACCCCCTCATTGATCTCCACTGTATCTAGGAGCAGTCATATCCTCCCGTGTGTGTGTGTGTGTGTGTGTGTGTGTGTGTGTGTGTGTGTGTGTTTTCTTTCACTCACTAGTGTGGCAACACCTCTGTAGTGCACAGCTTGCCTGGTTGTTCATAATGGTCCTGCTAGTCTTCAACCCTTACTGAGAATCCGTGTACTCCAGAAACATCCAGAAACATCGTCCCTAAATCTCACAGCCCACCCCCACTCTGAGGTTGTGGTTCAGACAAGTTAAAGTAACATTACCAAGGTTTGTTGCCCACTCCATAGGCTGGAGCATACATGCTGGGGAGGGGAGTGGATTTGCAGGGAGTCCAAGGGCAGGGAGAGGAATAAGAAGCCCTGCTTATTGCCATGGTTAGGACTCTACTCCCAGAGTTAAGAGTTCAAGGCCAGCCTGGTCTACAAGGCCAGCCTGGTCTACAAAGTGAGTTGTTGTTATACAGAGTGACCTTGTCTGGGGGTGGGGGTGGGGGTGGGGAGTCACAGCCCAAGATCATGGGCTTTAATCTCAGCCATGCCCAAAGGTCCTTCAGTGTCCAGATGCAAGCAGCTATTAGCACATGTGGCTATGTAGGTTAAAATTACTTCCTGTTTCCAGTTGTTACCTGAAAGTCACATGTCATCCCGATGGCTTAGAGAACGTTGTTACACTACAGACTGCCAGAGAGCTCACCCCAGCAGGGAAAGCTACAGCAGAAGGCACAGCTTCAAGCAGTGCTGATCAGCAAGGAAGGATTTTACCCTCCTGGCACTCTTGGTTGTTACAGGAGGCCAGAGATGCAGTTAAACGCCTTGCCTTGCCCAGCCTCAAGAGGCTTGGGGGGGGGGAGGGGGAAACTCCTGTTTCTGAGGAACAGTGTCCTGCCAGCCTGGAGGCTGGATTTCAGGGACAGCCAAGAACCTAGATATCCCCTCACTCCAGTCTGAACACTCCTCTCCTAACTTGGTATTACTCTGATCTTGTCCCAAGAGAAGTACCCAAGTAAAAGGCACAGTAGAAAAGGGGGGGGGGGTCACTTCCCACTCGGGAGCCCTCTTTTCTTTGACATCCTCACCACAAATCCCTTCCCAGCAGGAAACGGGCTGACAGCTTTGATAGCATCACTCAGACCCCGCCCAACTGAGGGCTCTTGGCCTCTGCTGCCTGTCAGCTGCCTAATGGTTACTGTGTGTTCTGCCTGCCTGGAAGCCCTACACAGAAGCCCCTTGCGGGAGGCTCAAGTGTAGGGACTAAACTAGCCAGTGAGCCTCTGGACAGAAGGCAGAAACATCCAGGTCTACCTTTGCATTTAGAAAATGAAAGCTGCTTTGGGTGGGACTGGCCTCCCCACTGTGGGGTGTCTACAACCCTCCCGGTTGCTGTCCACTGGGTGCCAAAGACACCAGCTCACTGTGGCCATTGGCCATCGGAGACGCCCAGGATACACTAATGCCCCGCTTAGGAACTGTGACCCAGCTGCCTCTGTGTCTGCTGTCCTCGTACCGCCGACCCACCAGGGACCCTCACCATGTCAGGAAAGAAGGCTTCTGCGTAGGCTCCCTTCAGGAAGAAGAGCTGAGGAATGTCCACGATGTCGCTCTCAGAGAGGCCCAGCTCCCGCTTTAGCACCTCGCGGTTCCAGTCGATGCATTCCTGCGGAAGAGGGGAAACCATGGGCCAATACAGAGGCATCGAAGTGCGCTGTGCCTACCCGCCTGCCTGCAGCCCTGAGTCCTGTGGGCGCCTCTGAGCCTTTCAGTGGCTTTGTGCGCAGATGATGTCCGAATTGGGGAAACGGAGTCTCAAGTCTCATTAGCTCGCCTAATGGCACAGAGCTAGGAAAAGTTGAAGTGTGGTTCTGAATGACCCTGTCACTTGATTACAATGTTTAAAAATTAGTTTTTATTTTTACGTGTATGGGTGTTTTACCTGCCTGTGTGCCTGTGTGCTGTGTGCATGCCTGGTGCCAACGGAGGCCAAAGAGGGTGCCAACTGTCTTGGAACTGAATTTGCAGATGGCAGTGATGTGTCATGTGGGTGCTGGGAACTGAACCTCAGTCCTCTGGAGGAGCAGCCTGTGCTCTTAACTGCTAACTCCACTCTTTAGCCTTTGGTTACATTTTTAAGATGTGGTGTGTGCGTGTGAACGTGCATGTGTCCATAGGTATATGTGGTTGTGTCTATAGGTATATGTGGATGTGTCTATAGGTATATATGTGATTCTTGCATGTATCTACAGGTATAGGTGGATTCCTGCATGTGTCTACAGGTATATGTGGATTCATAGAATCAAACTTAGCTCACCAGGCTTGGCACCAGGAACCTCTACCTGCTGAGCCACTTTGACGAGCCCCTGTCATTTTAATTTTTTAAAAAAAGATTTATTTATTTATTGTATGTATTAGTACACTGTAGTCATCTTCAGTCACACCAGAAGAGGGCATCAGGTCCCATTACAGATGATTGTGAGCCACCATGTGGTTGCTGGGAATTGAACTCAGGACCTCTGGAAGAGCAGCCAGTGCTCTTAACTGCTGAGCCATCTCTCCAGTCCAGCCCCTGTCATTTTAACATACTGCCCCAACCATCTAGGTAAAGTCCCTGGCTTGATGCAAAAGGGCCAAGCGAACTCCTCCCTTCACTGGGCCCAGCATCAGACATGGCAGGCACCGTCTTTGGTCAGCCATATCCCTTCCTAGACATGTGCCACTGGGTCTCTGCACAGGGCCCCTGAGGACCCCGTGCCTCTGCCTCTCACATTTGTACTTCTGGAGTGAGGGCTTGTTCTCACTTCTGTGGAAATGACCTGCACCCCCAGTGCTAGGCAACCCCAGGTACCTGCTATGGCCTGAGGGTGGTCAGCCTAAGTCCACCAGTCTCTGAGGACAAGGCTCATTCCCATACCCTCAGAAATCTGCAGGACAAACTGAGGCCACACAGGCTGGACATTGCCACCACCCAGCCTCTGTCCTGCCTCACCTGCACATGCGCACTGTCCCTTCTGAGGTGCCTGTCGGCTAAGATGTCATTGATGCTTCTCTTTGCCTTATGCTTGAGGCCTGTGAAGGACAGACTGTGTGAGTTCAGGGGCACAGACAGACTGTGTGAGTTCAGGGGCACAGACAGACTGTGTGAGTTCAGGGGCACAGACAGATTGTGTTCAGAGGCACAGACAGACTGTGTTCAGAGGCACAGACAGACTGTGCATGGCTCAGGGACACTTCCTGGAGCTCCCAAGCCTGAAAAAGGCACAGTGCAGGTCAGCAACTCTGACAGGTTGGGGAAAGAGAAAGACCAGGCACTGAGGGGCTGCTTCTAGCTGCAGCAAAGACCTGGTGAAGACTCAGAAATGGTGGAGAAAGGACCCAAGGCTCCTCACAGCTCCCAATCCTCCCACATCTGTGGAAAGCCAGCTTAATTCCTTGATCATTAAAATCATCCTAGGAGGGGGGGTGTTATAATTTTCAATGAAGAGAGGAGGGAACCGAGGTCCTAAGAGGCAAGAGCACACCCTCGGTTGACCACACCTCTAGCTAGGGTTGAGCCCATTTGAATTCAGGTGGGACCCATGCATTGTTCCCAAAGTCCAGCCTAGGAACTACCCTTGCATCAAAGAATCCGGAGAGACATTCTGGCTCCTTCATTCCCCTCCTTGTCCCAGGGCAGCAGTAGGAACATGCCCAGGGATGGTGACGGAAGGACAGGGTCCCCGTGAGGTGACAGGTGACATAACCTCAGGCACTCACCATCAAACTGCTGGGCCTCCCCATAGCCCTCCTTCTTCTTTTCTTGGAACAGCTGGAGGCAGGCACTGGGGCTGGCCAGGAGTAGCCGGAAGCCCTGCCACACAGGGGGACAAATGGCTCAAGGCATGGATCCATTCGAAGCCAGAGACCTCCAAGGACAGTTCAGGAGCCTGATGTTTGCTGGACTCTGTTCTCCCCGACCCTGTCCACCCCACCCACCACTCCCATGGTCACCACCTGCTGGACTTTCCCACACTGGTCTCCCTACCGGGAGCCCTGCTCACTTTGCCTTCCACCTAATCTAGGAGTGTCCCTGCTCCATCTAGTCACTGGTTTTCCCCTATCAGAGCTCTCACCACGCTGGGCCAGAATCACCGCCCAGTCACCATGGTTACTTATGTCCATGATGTCCGAGGGCCACTTTCTTCCTAAGGACTCTCTACAAGATGGTGGAATACTTGGTCAGTGTGGAAACCAGAGTTCATATCTGTTTACAATCCTCTCCAGCCAGCCTTAAATTTTATGAACCTGAGTGAGGGCAGAACCCTTCTGAGCCTCAGTTTTCTTACCTGTAAAATGGAGTCAATAAAAAGGCCTGTTGGAGGGTTACATGGCTAAATGTGTGTGTGTGAGTCTGGCAGATAGTGCTTGAGTCATTTTTTTCCAACTCTTGCCTGACTCTTGGAGTGGTCTGGGTCTGAAAGGACCAACAGGAAGCACGCAGTGTCCTCCTGGCCCGAGGCATTTGACTCCTCCAGGAAGCACTCCCTGATTAAAAGGACCTAAGCCCCATAGGACTGAGCTGGTGGCAGTCCCCTGTCCTGAGCCACTCCATTAGGTCAGATGGGGCAGAGATGACTCAGTTGGAAGTCTGTGGGATAGTGAAGCAGGGGTCACACCTTTTGGTCAGAGGTGGGCACGAAGCTCAGAAACTCATCCACGTGGCCCACGGAAAGCCAGTCGGAGTAGAGTTCCACGGGGGCCTGCACCTGCTGGGCCTGCAGGAAGTCACGCACCACCTTGGCCATCCGCCGCCCGCTGGACCTGGTGGGAAGAGACAGTCAGATTCCTTGTGTTCTTAAAACCTTCTGAGTGGGACCTCTTTATCAGAGGGGAAACTGAGGCTTAGAGAGCTAAGGTGACGGCAGTCTTGGCCACACTGAGCTAAGGTGACACCATCTTGGCCACACTGCTGAGAAAGGTCAGGACCACAGTCCATCATTCTAGGCCCGGAGACTTGAAGCAAAAGCTGAGGAGCAGAGAGTGAGAGGACATCCCAAGAGAAGAGAGGTGGGCACCACAGGTCAGGGGACAGGTGGGGCATGGCAGATGCAAGCTTAGCCAGGGTCAGGGGTTAGGTTTGGCAAGGGGGTGGACTTGTTTGAGTAAGGCCTTCTGAGCCCAGACAACCACAGCTGTGGAGTAAAAGGCCAATCTTACTCATTTCAGAGTGTTAGAGTCACACGCTGCCTGGGACATTTGGGGTTCCCCAGTGCCCAACCCCTAGAAACTCCTGAGACAAGATTTAGCATTTCCTAACCCCCCTTTACCCAGGGGGATGCAGCAGAAACCCCTGCTTGGACCTCCCCATGTAGCTGAGGATGGCTTTGAACTCCTGATCCTCCTGCTTCTAGCTCCCGAGTGCTGGGATTACAACTGGTTTACACAGTGCTGGGGGTTCAGGCATGTTACTAACTGAGCTATAGCCCCAGGCTTGGACTTCAAATCGCTGGCCTTGAAACCCTTAAGCTCTGACCCTGATCTTTCTCGGCTGTGTAGCCCAGGCTGTCTTCTTGGCTCTCTCAGCCTTGGTTTCCCCTTTGGGAAGTGGACCCACTCAATGAGTTATTTTATATAAATAAAAAGATCCTGCTCCCGACAGACTGTCCCCCTGAGGGCCACATCACCCACAAGCTCTCAGACCTGCTTCCTGTGGGGAGGCTCTGCCTGGCAGTCAATGGGAGCCTTCCTCTCTGGGTGGCCAGTGGCCTGTCCCTCACCTTGATACCCGTTGCAAGCTTCATCCCTTATGATCCACCCAGAGGGAGGCTTCCAAACGTCCCTCTTCCAGATGGCCTCACTCCCAGAAACTGCCTGGCCCCTGACTAGTTCCTCCTAATGTCCCCATGGCCAGCGCACTGTCCACCTGACCCCACTCTGGCCCTGACCCTCTCCGCTCTACTCATTCTGGTCTCCTGCTGTTTCTTGAACTTACTAGACACATTCCTGCCCCAGGACCTTTGCACCTACTCTGCCCTCCAACTACAGTCACAAACTTCTCCCCATGGTTCCCCTCTTGCCTCTCCTGGGGGTAACTCAAATCTTGCCATCTTTCTCTGAGGTTTGGACAAATGGAAGCCGTGTCCCAGCTTCCTTCATAGCTTCATTTTTCTCTGTGGCACTGGCTACCACCTGGGATATTTCTTGCCTGGGTCTCACCCTCTATTGAGCTGCACATCCTCCCGGGGCCGGGGCCTAGGGGTCTAAGCTGTTCTCTACTGAAGCCCTCGCCCTTCTCATATAATATGTGCCTCAGAAACACTGGTGAATGATGCAAACCCCAAAAGTCCATAGTTTTAAGCGACTGGAGCTTGGCACAGACAAGCTCAGGGAAAGTGCAAATGAAGAGCCTGCTTGGAATTGTGGGTAGAAAGTGGGAACCATGTTCTTGTGTCCGCTGATTTAACATAGCGTGGAACGGTTTGAAGGCTGTCTTTAAAAACAATGAGAAACAATTCAGCATGTGCAGAGCCACGCTCCTCCTTGGAACCCTCTCCCACCCTCCTTTCTGGAGGCTGAGGCAAAGAGGAGATGATGGATGGTCCAGGCCCCAGGAGAAGGCAGATTCATCTGGGCATCATAACCAAAGACACCACCAGGGGGCAGAATTGTTCATTGGTCTGAGCTCCTGAGTGTAGAATCCAAGGCAGCCAAGAAAGGCTCTGGTTTGCTGGGTACCTACTGTGCGCTTGGCTTGGGCTCTTATACTTAATACTGCTTTTAGTCTTTAAGATTATCCTAGCCGGCCGGGCAGTGGTGGCGCATGCCTTTAATCCCAGCACTTGGGAGGCAGAGGCAGGTGGATTTCTGAGTTCGAGGCCAGCCTGGTCTACACAGAGAGTTCCAGGACAGCCAGGGCTACACAGAAAAACCCCGTCTCAAAAAAAGCAAACAACCAAAAAAGACTGTCTTGGATATTAGCATATTAGCAAAATAACCCTCTGAGGGTCACCCTGTCCCCTCCCTCACCTTGTGCCTGTGGGCCTCTCCTTTCTTTTTCCCTCAACTTCAGCCCCTGCCCACTGGTCTCCTCCCGTCTCTCTAAACCCTCTGGCAAGCTTCTACCTCAGGGCAGCAAGCCAACTACCAACTTCTACACTCAGACCCACAGAGGACACCTGGATTCTGACTGGATCACTAATCCTGTGTGGCTCTAAACAGGTATCTATCCCTCTCTGAGCACCAGGGTATCATCTGTCCACTAAGGGTCTTATTCCTGGTTCTTAACAGTCCAGAGGCTAATGTACCGCTCCTCAGTGGGCCACAGCTGAAAGGCTCCTGGAGACTCTGCCTCCCTTGGAGGTCTTTCACGTGAACCCAAAGGGTCCAGAAAGAGTCTCTGCAGCTTGAGGGGGGACGGGAAAGCTCTTGACTGGGACAGGTATGCCTACTCCATCCCCACCCCACCTGTGTGTGCTCCTGACTGGGAAAGGTGTTCCCCCTCCACCCTCTACCCTCCACCCCAACATACACACACAGAAGCTAGAAGCTGACGTCAGGTGTTCATCTCTATGGCTCCCCACCTTGTTTTGGGGGACAGGGTCTCTCACTGAACTTGGGCTTACTGTTCAGCTAGGTTGGCTGCCCTGTGAGCCCCAGGGATCCTCTTGTCTCTGCCCCTCCCACCAGTGCAGGGATTACAGATACAGGCTCTCATGCTGAGGACCCAAACCCAGACCTTCATACTTGCAAAGCAGGGACCTTGCCCACTAGGCCATCCGGCCAGCTCCAAGCGAGAGGGCCTTTTATTTAGGACCCATTTTACAGCTGGAGAAAATGAGGCATGGGATAGAAAAGAGATAGTTTATTGCAAAAACTTCCTCTTCTGGATGCTGCTTGTTTGTTTTAGTTTGTTTTGCTCAATTCTTTCCCTTTTCAGTTTATAATTTTCACTTAGGTTTTGTTTGTTTTGTTTGGGTTTTTGGTTTTGGAGACACGTGCCTCATTGCAGCCGAGCCTAGCCTTGAACTCATGACCTTCTTGCTTCAGCCTCTTGAGTACTGGGGTTATAGGCTTGTACCACTATGCTCCACACCCACAGCACCGTCACCCGTGCCTGGCATGTGACCTTAATGTGAATGAACAAACTGACTACTGACTATTTGCTGAATGCTACGGTGAGGACTGGCTGAGCGGTACAGCCCACATCCGTGGGCATCAGACTCCAGAGACTCACGGCTCCCTCCCTGAAGACCTCCAGGCCTGTAAGTCCAGGCTGTGGTAGGGCCAGCCCCAGCACTCTATCTGAGATAGTGTCCATCAGGGCCACCTGTCCGTTTCCAGCCATGCTCAGCCCAGTGCAGCAGGTCCCAGCACCCACCTTGGTACCAGCAAACCCTGCCTTCTGTGATTTCACAGCCCCAGGCTTTCCACCTGAGGCTATGCAGCCTTCCCACTGTCAGAGGCCAGTTGGAGCTCAGAGATGTTGAGGCACACCCAGGCTCCATACCAAGTTCTACAGATGAAAAGGTTATCCAGGGTCTGTGGTAGAATGGTGCCCTTGTGGGCTTCAAGGCACACACTCCCCTCTGGCTACTCGGGGGCGGGGAGGGACCCACTCAGTGTAGTGAGCAGACATCTGTATCTGTCTACATGTTAACTGAGCCCTAAATAGAATACCTTGACCTCTGTTCCATCACAACTGGCCTGCTTGGGGCCCGATAAGATGCTCTGCCATGAGGGTACCCAGCTGGCTATCCTGCTCAGTTCCAGCTGCCTATCCTGCCTCCGGATCCTTCCAAGACAGGACAACAGTAACTAGCTTCCTCATGTCTGTCCCTGCTTCAGTGGCAGAGGGCATGTCACCTCCCACTTTGGCTGACTTCAGACAGGTTCTCATTAGCCCAAGCTGGCGTTTGAATTCCTGCGGTAGCTGAAAATGGCCTTGAATTTCTGCTCTCTCCTAGCTCCACCCATCCAAGTGCTGGGATCGCAGTCTGTGCCACCTCTCTTGGATTTCTTACTCCAAGCTGGAGATCTAACCTGGGAAACTCATGCATGCTAGGCAAACTCTATCAATGGAGCTCAACCCCAGCCTCTGACGTGCTGGTTTAACGTGGCGATTATGCTTATCAGACTCTGGGCCACTAATTTGACCCTGAGACCTTATTATCTTTGGGAGTCATTCCCATGGACTGGAGAGCATCTCCTAGTCTAGACAGTCATTCCCATGGGATGAGGACCATCTCTGTGTCTGGACTCTGTGACAGTCATTCCGTGGGCTCCGCAGAGCACCTCCAAGTCCAGAGAGCCACACAGCTGAGCTTACTGAATCCTCCCACACCCGACATCTTTCTGAGACACTCACTTGGGGAAGCTGCCACCGATGAGGATTCTGCCGAGGGGGTAATCTTTGTTGCCCACCCTCACCGGCGGGCTCACGTCCAGGTTGCCGAAGGAATCCAGGCCAGAGGCACCTGCGAACTCGATCTCCCGGGTCACGTATCCAAAGTCAGGACCCTAGAGAGGCACCACCAGAGCCCCCCAGACAAGAGGGTCAGGGAGGAAGAAGCCATGCCTAGCGGAGGGGAAGATACTAGATCCCTGCTCCCTGGCTCTCTGCTGAAAGCCTGTTTCTTTCCAAACCTACCAAGCCCTGTTTTACACTCTGAGCAGCTCAAGATCAAGGCACTGTCCAGAGGAGAGCAGAGTCACTCGGCCCTTGACCAAGCAGCGTATGTCTAAGGAACTCATGGATGGATAGTTATGGAAGACAGAACTTAGCAAGGAAAGGAAGAAGAAAGCATGTAAATGCTAGGAAGATGGCTCCGGAGGTAAAACAAGCACCTGCCATGCAAGTGTAAGGAGCTAAGTCCAATCCCCAGCACCCACAGAAAAGCCTGGGGTACTGGGAGGTGGGGTAGGCGTGTATGGAACTCTGGGACTTATGGTCAGCTAGCCTAGCCTAAGTGGCAAGTCCCAGGCCAATAAGAGACACTGTCTCACGAATATAAAATGGATGGCTACTGAGGCGTGACATCCAAGGATGACCTCTGGTCTTCACATGTATGTATGTGTGTACACACGCATGGGTGCCCCACTGCCTTACTAACTTGGGCAAGCTGTTTAACCTCCCCAGCCCTCAGTGTCCTTGGTCCTGAAAACTGGAGGGTAGTGTGAGCTATACCAACTGCTGCCATCCCGGAACAGGAAGTAGCGCAGCCCCTGGCATGGCATGCTCACAAGGGTCCACTGCTCCTCAGAGTCAGGGCTGACATTTCTGTTGACTCCCCACCACTGAGAATGAGCCCCTGACCAAGAACATTGCTGTTCTGCCTCTCCCAGAATGCAGCTGTAGTGGGAGTGGTGTCTATTTGCATGCGATTTGCATGTGATATGCATGTGATTTGCATTCTCAGATGGCCCCTTCTTCCCACTCTCCTGGTTGCTGTCACCACCCACACCAGTCTCTGAACCCTAAAGTTCCACCAGGGTTTCCAGGAGAGGAACCACCAAAGGCCTCCCCCCCAACTCCCCCACCCCATCCCTGTGCACTTGGCCACACACCAGGATCTTCTTAAGGGCGAATTCTCTCAAGCCTCTGTTTCGGGGGGAGTCAAAGACCACAGGAAAGGATTTGTGAGGGGAGTCAATGTAACCAAACTCCAATTCATCCTGTGTGGGGAAGAAAGATCTACAGCAGGTCTCCTCAGGGAGTTTCAGGGAAGATGACCCCAGACAAGGACATTACCCATGACCTGGGGAGGACACGGGGGACGGGGGAGGCCTCCAGGGCTCCATCCAGGAGAACCACCCCAGAGTCAGGGCAACGGGAGGAGGCAGGAGAGATTTCTCTTGCTGGAGGATGGCTCCAAGTTCTGTGCCAGGTTGCTCTGGCTCCAGCCAGACAGGTCCTTGTCCCCAGGCTCCACTGGGAGACGTAACTGAGCTCCTGTACCCCCAGACCCTGCTCTCCCACTCACAGTTCTTCTCTGGGTCAGTCTTGCACCCACCTGGATCCAGCGATCATTGCGATTCTCCACCCGGGGGCAGACTACAAGTTTGCAGTTGGCCTTCATGGCCAGGTGGGACATGTCCTCCAGGAACTTGTCATTGCGGCCATGAATATCTGTGACGCTGCAAGGACAGTGACAGCGGCTGGGACCTGAATCCAGTTGTGCCAGGACTGTGTCCCTGAATCTGAGCTTCAGATCTATCTCTACTTTGGAAAGGCTGGAAGACTTGAGGGTGGGGAGGGGTTGTGTCCTTAAATCACATTAGATGACCAGTGCATGAACAAGAAAAAGGCAGGCTGTGGAGCCCAGAGCCAGGGTGCCTGAACCAACCCAGGCAGTCCAGGGTAGCTATGGAGGTGACTCAGGGTTGATGTCACTGATGGAATGTCAGTAAGTGGGCTAGCCTGGTCTTCTCAGAGCAGAGTGATGGTGAAGACTCTGAGCAGACAGGAGGCTGGGATATTCCTGCTTGGCCACACCATGTTCAAATTTGCATCTAGCTCAGTGGGCCTGTCTTCCTTTTCTACCTGTGATATCTCAAGGGTTGACCAGCAGAGGCCACCAGATACCAGACTACAGCGGAAGGCCCAGGACAGCCAGAATGGGACAGACTCACAGTGGCCCTGTGGCTGGGTCCCTAAGTCCTCAGAAGATGCAGAAGTGACCCAAGGAGGGTGAGGTCAGGTCCCTACAGTCCCTCACACAAATGCAGGGCTCAGCCTCACCACCCAGGGTCTCATATAGCAGAGGCTAGACTTGAGCTCCCAATCTTCCTCCCCTACCTCTCAAATGAAGGATTGCAGGCCTGCACAACCACACCTGGCTCCACTACCCAGATTGTACCAGGCAGGGAGCCGTCAGACTTGAGCTGGTGCTGGTGGCCGTGGCCTGACCTCCACTGCGGTCCTGTGGTGGCTCGGGGCTACGTGACAGCATCCCTGAATGAGGCTGGCCAACTCTGAGGCAGGATTGCTCACTTTCTTCTCTGGTTTTTGGCAAGGCAGGGCCTGGGGCTCACCTGCACACATACAGCTCCAGGGGCGGCTGGGTGTTGGGGGTCATGATCCAGGGTGCCACTCGGAAGGTCACGCTGTCCGTGAAGACTGACACCTCAGAGAGGGGCTGGGGAGAGGACAGCTCAGTGGTTTATGTGGGTTCCTGGGTGCCCCACACCTCTCCCTCGACACATCCCTCATGTTGAACTTACCTGTGTGTCCACCAGGCTGACGCTGAGAGAGAGCAGCCCTGAGAAATTGGCGTCGGGGAAGGCGAGTCCTTCCACGTAGAACTGAATATCCCTCTCGCCAGGATGCCGTTCCACCTCATAGGAGTTGTGATGGGGCCCTAGCACCTGTTTGTAGTTGGAGAGGGAGGTCCCACCTAAGGAGAACAGGGTCATGCCAATGTGGGGGCAGGGTTGGGGCTGGCAGGACAGGAGGACAGGAAACCTGTGACTGGAATCTGGGCCCAAAGCACCCCTGAGGAGCACTGCTTCAGTCAGTTCCCTTCGAGTTCTACGATGATACAGGAGCTGTGTGACCTTGGCTCAATGACTCAACCTCTCTGAGCCTCAGGTAAAGTGTATAACACACAAATACAGAAAAGCATCTGACCAAAAGGTGACGGGGACCCAAATGTCTGTCCACAGTGCTTATAAACAAAATTAGCCAAATAAGGTAATTCATAAATGGACTATTACACACCCACAAAAAAACAAGGAAGTGACCGTGCGTGCAGCACAGTAGATGAACCTCATTGGTGGTGTCAGAAGGTAGTGGGTGTGGCTTCTGATGGGGTTGGGTTTTTATTTGAGGTGATTAAATATACCACCACTGAGCTGCACCCTAGTCCCTTAAAGCTGCAGATTCTGATTAGGAAACTCCAGCAGTTCAGCCACGATTTGAAGCCAGGACCTGGTTCTCAGCCTCTAAGATTCCTGCCCCTCACTGTCCTGCTTGGGCGGGGCCACCAGACAGCAAGAGTTCAGTGCAGACTGGTTGGCTTGAGGAGCCAACAAGTCACATGGGAGAGGGGGCAGGGGCAACTTGGTACCCAAGAAACCTGGCTTGGAACTCTCCTTCTACCCCACTTGGCTGTGTGGCAGTGACTGTGTTTGGGCCTCAGTTTCTCCCTCTGTGCAATGGGAGGAACAGTTGGGGCCCCATCCTGGCTGTTCTACTGTTCCCTGATGGAGTAGCCAAGCAGGCCACAGTGAGTTGCTGATAGGTGACAGACCCGGGGAGCACAGAAGGAGGACAGATGTGACAGGCCCCAGCCACTCACCCCGGGCACAGAAGACTTTCAGTCTTCTGGAATCGTGCAAAGACACCTTCAAGACCAGCTTGTGGATCTCAAAAAGCTCATCAGGGCCACCACAGCTCAGCACCATTGGGGACATGTCCTGCAGGTCTGGGGGAGTGGTTTCTGAGTCAAAGTCTCCCACAACCCAGACCCCTCTTCCCCTCACTCCTCACCTCCCATGCCTGCTGTCACTCACCCTCCAGTGACCTCAAATGGCTGGCGTGCAGGTCCTCCCTGGATCCATGGATATCTCTGTCACAGTTTACCAACAAGATGGCCCCGGAGCCCCTGGAGCCCCAGCGCCAGGTTTTCTGTGGCACACAGGAAAGCTTGGGTTAGTCTAGCCTGGGGATTCTGGGAAGGGGACTAGACATGGCCTGGGTAGGCTTAGTGCTTAGCCCAGAAACTTTTATATCTTGGATTTGCTTAAAGATTTAACAAGGGCTATGGGCACAGGGAGCAGAGCTTTCAGCAAGGCTCGGACCCGGAGACAGCCATCCTTGTGCAGTGAACACCTGCAGGACCGTAGAAGCGACTGTGTCCAGCGCTCACAGCGGGGAAGCAGGGTGATGTCACCACACACAGAAATGGCCACACTTTGGTTCTACCCAAGACCCACTCTGGTCTCCATGAAGAAGGGTCCTCCATTCCAGCAGTCTCCTGGGCTTAACTTTCACCAGGGTCTTACAGATCCTTCCAGGCTGAGGATCAAGACGCTCTGGGATCAGCACTGTCCTCAATACCCTGTGCCTTTTCTCCATTTTGCAAGAATGCAAAGAGAAACTCTGGGAGGGAACCCTTAGGTTGCAGTTAGTGTTCAAACAGTCTCCGGGGCTGTACAGGTCCATTGTTTTGTCCCACGGCGCTCTATGGCATCCTTGCCCATCCCACTGAGCAGATGTCACCCTGTGCCAAGGCCTAAGACATGGTCTCACTGTAGCCCCCAACTACACATCCCCTCAGGCAACTTTGTGCAGTGAATAACCCGCATAGCTATCCAGGTTCCTGACCCACCTCGTCCAAAAGACCTGAGATTCAGGTTGCCTCTCTAGATCTTTCCCTACAAACTGGACCTCCTGCCCCGGTGTGACATGCTTCTTGTGGGATAACTCCATTCTCCTCTACGTTCTTTGTGGCCTAACTGTAACTGAATACCATAGCCCTTTCTACCAGAAGGAGACCATTCCATTATTCACCAACCTCTCATGAAGCACCTGACATGTGGAGAGGCCAAGATTCAACCCCCTGAACAGAAACTATATCAGCAAGCAGAATATGACAGACCAGAGAGGGTGTTTCCCCAATAGCCACACAGCATGTCTGTCACATCAGCCTAAGCTACTGCTCACTCGAGCGAGCTTGGCCATCCTTCCACAGATAGAACAGAGCTTGCTCTTCTAGAAGGAGGGCTGTCTGCTGCCAAGATCACCCAGGTATCTGCCTGTCAGCTTCACACTCTAGGGGTACCCAGGGTCTCACCTTGTCACCAGAGCCTCTCTTCACCTTGCCTGTGCGGCCTGTGTCGACATCGAGGGACACATCTGCAAAGGGCAGACAGGTCACCTGTCGCTGTACCTGGGATGGCCCAGCCAGCTTGGCTCCCACCCCAGCTGAGGACCCAGAAGCCCAGGTCTGGAGACTCGACATTCAGGCACCTGTGTGCTGGCCTCGGGGTTCTGGCTAGAGTGACATTGGCAATAATGGTGTTGGAGGGACACAAGTTGCTGCCTTGGCCATGTGCACTGGGTGACCATGTCTTAGAGACCCTGGGTTTCTATGTCACACACAGGGTACCCTTAACTGTATCCACTGGGGACTTATGATCAGGGTTCGTTGTCCTCAGAGGATGCTGCTGTAGGCTCTGGGTGAAAGAGGCACATGGCTCTCCATGGTTCTAGGCTGGGTTTTGGGGACCTAGAGACAATGGGACTCCCATGAGGAAGCCACTGTGGATCGAGCTCATAGCATGACATTTCTAGACAGTTAGCCCTGAGCACGGCTGGGTCTCCCTCCCTGTGGTCCTGGAGATGTTTGATGCTCCCAAGAGGCTGAGGAGGGGTGAGGTGGGTAGCTGAGGCTTTCCCCTCGAAGGCTCCACAACCTTCAGTCGCCTTCACCCCAACCAATAGCTACAGTGTCCACAGCGGGGCAGGAGCAGGACTCACCAACAGCAGTTAGGTAGAGCACGCTGTGGGCCAGGGCAGCAGCCTCCTGTGACTCAAAGTATGATACCTTCACCTGGGGAAGAAAGTCAACCCTAAGAGAAGGCAAGGCAGGGGACAAGGGGGCCACGCCTACAGCCCTTTAAGCTGGAGGCTCCAGGCTCTGGATGGAGGCAAAGCTACTTGACGCTTGTGACCTGGGTTTGTGACCTGGGCTACTGTTCTAGGGCCCCAAGCAGTTTAAGGATAAAGAAGGGCTCCAAAGTGGGGCATGGTGACTCCAGGACATTCTGAGGAAATGAGACAGGCAGAGATAGGCTACCGGCCTACTGGCCTAGGCAGTGTGACCTTCCTTGGTATTACTTGTCCTCTGTGAGAGGGAATAACCAGCCTGGTCCCATAATCATAGTGAGTGCCAGGACTTTTGCCACCCCAGAGGCTCCCACCCCTCCCCCACTTGTCCCACACGACAGGATTCCTCCCAGGGAAGGGTGTCTCAGCCTGCAGTCATGTGCAGAGCCACACACAGGTCCCAGCTTGCTCCATCGTGGAGAAAGCACGGGGCTGGCAGTTGAGGACCATTCTGTTATTCGACAATGGCTGTGTGTGGGAGACATCGGGGCCAGCTGGGAGCTGTCGGTCAAAGGGGACTTGCTGGGTGCATGTGGAGGCTTGGGTGGGTGTGCTGGGGCCCTGCATGAGTGCATACGAGTACGGCCATGCAATCCCGTGTGGGGAGCACAGGGGTCTGGGGGCAACTTCAGGGAGTAAAATAGAGATTGTGGATCTGAAGGGTGACCAGGCGGTTTTGGTGTGCTGTGTGGTGTTGGGGGTGGGGGTGTTGGGGTGGGTGAGATGGGTCTGGGTCTCTGTGGAGATGTGTCAGGAGATGGCTAGGTATGGGATACAAGCTACCCCCAACTCTGAATGTTGTTTACCTTGAGGTCACGTAAGTCCTTGCTGACTCTGTCTGCCACCACCACCACATCCACATTAGCATCCAGGGGCCAGTGGGCCCGGCCTGCGGGCTCTGCCACTGGTGAGGGGTCATAGATCACGTAGATCTTCACCTCAGAGCTCCCGGACACCACAAAGGTCTTGGCACGTTTGGGCACATCACTGTGGAGAGGGAGGGAGGAAGACACTGAGGGGTTCAGAGAGTGGTCATGTGAGGTAGAGGCTAGGTCTTGGGATGTCAGCTGTTTAGAAGGCACCCCACACCAGTGGGGCTGGAGACCCCTGCCTCCAAGTCTCTCTCTGCTCTAGCTACTTGGTCCTTCCCACTGGTTCATGAAAACGCCAAGCTATCCTATCCCAGGACCTTTATACGCCTGAACGCCCCTGTCTCCTGCGGGACATTCATGAGGCTTGTATCCCTAGGCTTCAGGACTCTGTTTCAATGCCTCCCCCCTTTTAATAACCCTCCTCAGGAAGTTAGGGTTAACTGTCAACTCAAGAGCATCTAGAATGATCTGGGAGTCAGTGAGATGGCTCAGTGGGTAGAGGTGCTTGCCATCAAGCACCCTGGAGGGATCTGAGTTCAATCCGCCAGACTCAAATGGCAGAGTAAAAAAACCAACTCCTTCTGACTTCCATTCATGTATGTGCACGGGCACACACAAATAACTTTTTAGCATCATACATTCATTGATGTGGGAAGACCCGTCTTAATTGTGGGCGGGGCCGTTTCCTGGACAGAACAGGGGAGAGGAAGGGCTGAGGAGAAGTGTGCATTCTTTTGATCCTGGTTGTTTTATCAGTAACAGGAAAAGAAATTAATATCCACCCCCATGTCTCTAGCTAAGACCGAGTCACCCTCTGCCTGTCCCAGCTTTGTCAACTGTACATGTCACATTGACAGCTGTTCTGTTAGCTCAGTTCCTGAGGGCAGCCAGTTTGCCTAGCTTGCTGCTGGATCCTCACAGCGTGTGTGTTCAGGGCACTCAGGAGATACGTGGGAAGGAAGGAATACAGTCCCTCATACTGACAATCCCCAGGGCTTCCCTGGGCATATCTGCACTGGAGTGAGATCCCACAAAGCAGCTTCTCTGTCCACCTGAGTAGCCCCAGACTTCTTGGCTCTGGACAGAGAAGGGGTCAATCTACTGGGTCCCCCAGCTGCTGGACAGCCTGCTTGGGGTCCTTCCGCAGCCTCAGCTTCTTCAGAAGCAGCAGACTTGGGCTTTGGGGCACCCAGAGTGAAGCCAGTGGGTTCCTGGGGAGATGTATTGTCTATTGACTTGACAAATACAAGCTGCCTACCCGTGTCAGGCACTAACCTGGGGTCAGATGCCACAAGGCCCTCCTGTCTAAGGAAACATCAGAAGCAGGGGCCACAGGTGTCAGTGTTCAAGGCTCTACCATAGTGTCTCAAGGATGATGAGATCCCTGAAGACAGGTCCACTTACAGAGGTGCCCCTGACCATACATAAAAGATGAGAGGACTTTTCTCTTAGTCTCCTGGGCCCCTGAGAATCCAAGCAAGCCTCTGGAGAAAACCCTCCCATAGCCCCCTACATAGTCACCCTGTCCCCACCAAGTGACTGTCTTCATTGACCACAGAAATGATGGTCACAATTCTGTCCCATGCTGTGGTTCACCTCAGCCCGACTCTACTGATGAGGGGTGGGCCAGACAGAGCATCACAGGCCTCCCCTGACCGCCCTCAGAGCTTCCTCCAGCTGCATTCCTATTACCATGGAAACCGCACATATTTCCCCCACCACCACCACCACCACTTCTTCCAGATGTCCCCATCCTCTGATTTAGAGTCCCGTTGGCCACCAGGAACAGGCTGCCACTACAGTGGCTGTACACCTTCTGAAGCCTTGTCTCCATTGCTACTGCAGTGCTGACCACATGGCTCCAGACCCCAGATGTTCCTTGATCCTCACTGTTCCAGACTTGAACCTTGAATTCCTGAGTCTCCAGCCCTTGAAGTGAGTTCTTCTGATATCAGCATGCCCAATGTTCTGTCACTCTGACTTTGCCCCTGGTCCAGCTCCCTGGGGACCAGTTCCCAGCCATGTGCAGTGTGCTGTTACCATGTTTTCTTTGTTTTTGATGACCTTAGTACCCTTGCATCTCCTTACGCCCACCCGTGCTTCCAATGTGACTGCCTGCACCTGGCCCCAGGCTTCTCTCTGGGGTCCCACACACTGTGATGTCACTAAAGATCCACCTGCTGTGAACAGCCCTCCCAGGACCTTCCCTGAATCCCAGCACTCCCACTCCAGGCCTCAATCCCCTGGGCCTTCTGCACCTGGCCCTCTTAGCCTTCGGAGCTTTGGTCCCAGGGCATTTGGGGCTGGGCTTACCCTCTGCCAGCTGTCTGGCAACTCCAGCAGTTGCTCCCACCTCAGTCCCTGAGCTGGGTGCAGAGATGATGATGGATTGTCTGGATCTGTGACTGCTGATCTTGTAAGTGACCATTGACACTGACTGTTGAACACTCTCTTTGTCTCTCTGTCTCTCTGTCTCTCTGTCTCTCTGTCTCTGGAAACTGTTGCTACCTTCCCCTTCTCCTCAAGGGCAAGTCACCTGTATATTACCTGTACCCTATCGTACCTAACCCCACCCAGGCCTGTCCCTGGCCTGGACAGGGGCTGTCATCTGTACCCCATCTTCCCTTCTCTCTCACACCCATGTGTACAGCAAACATCACCCGTTTTGATAACTTCTGCCCCCTTCACTCTCCTGCCTGTTGGGACCCTCTACAGACAGCTCCTGCCCCCTACCTCCATGGCCTCTGAAACACACCTCTATCCAGGCGGCGGCAGCCTTCCTTCCTACCCAGGCCACGAGAATTGCTCCATCCCCAGAGCTAGCACCCTTTCCCTTTTGGCTTGACCGAAGGCTGTGAACCCCCCAGGCTCTGCTCGCTTTCCCTCCACCCAGCCTCAACAATGTATCCTTTGCTGCCCCCACCCCCAGGTTTAACAGCCTTCTGGGGACAGCCTTCTGGGGACACTTAGATGCATACATGCTTTTTGTAAAACTTATTAACACAAAGCATATCCTACATTGGTCACGCTGTATAGAACTCCTCATTGGCGAGTGCCTTGTGAAGTCTCTAGAGCCCATTTCTCCTCACTGTAGCTGCCCGAGGCTGCAGCTCAGACCACGAATTTGGCAAGGCAACAGTAACAATATCTGTCCCAGACTGATCATTATACCATCAAGAAAGCCATTGTCATTGAATATGACGCCTGACTTGAAAGTTGTGTGAAGCAAAAGGGGTGTGTGTGTGTGTGTGTGTGTGTGTGTGTATCCAGTGTCTCCCTTTCCTTCAGGACCTGAACAACTTCGCAGAGTCGGTGTTGTGTTGGAAGCTGTGGCGGTTTGAACAGAGAATGCCCTCCAGAGAGTCATTTATATGGAAAGCTTGATCCATAGTTGGTAGAAGGACTAGGAGATGATGCCTGGGGGTGGAGCCTAAGGAGGTGTGGCCTTGGATGGGTGTGGCCTCGGAGGGGTGTGGCCCCGGAGGGATGTGGACTCAGGGAGGTGTGTCACTGGGGCTGGGCTTAGAGACTTCTAAAATCCAGGCCCTTCCCACCAGTTCTCTCTCTCTCTCTCTCTCTCTCTCTCTCTCTCTCTCTCTCTCTCTCTCTCTCTCTCTCTCCTGCTTGAGAATCAGGCTGTAAGCGCTTAGATACTGCTCCAGCACCATGCATGCCTGTCTGTATGTTTGCCATACTCTGTCATGGTCCTGGACTCTAATACTCTAAAACCAGTAGCCCCAAATTAAGCACTTTCTTGTATAAGTTGCTTTTGGTCATGGTGCTTTGTCACAGCACCAGAAGACAGGAAGACCCACCTTTGACTTCAAGCTGATCCTTCCATAAAGGTGCCATATGCCTGACAACCCACCCTCACAACTACGGGTCAGTCAGTAGCTTCCCTTGAGAGACAGTTATGGGCAGAAGAGGCCTTCAGGGTCCTTCTCTGGGGCACGCAGGGGCCTATCCAGCTGTTTCCCGGTGTCTTCGAGACTCTGGCCACCCTCACCCTGTCCGTGTCAGTGGCAGGCGTTCAGCAAGGTCCCAGGGGATTAGGCAGTATCACCACAGCTATTTCTTGTGGTGCCCGAGAGAGGCGTGTTTTGCCAGGAGGGTGCTGTGTGTCTTTGTATTCTCATTCTCTTGGTGTCCTGGCCCTACCCATCCCAGAGCCTCAGGCATCGGACTGGCACTACAAGTCTGTGGGTGGGCCATAAATTAAGGGACAGACGTGCGTGGGAGCTGGAGTAAGCTCAGAAGGTCCACAGTGGGACCTGCTTCTTGCACACACCATTACCCATACTGCCTCTTTGCGGGTTATCTTGCCAGGAAGCTCCTGGCATCGTGAGGTCCTGGCACACGTCCCCAAGCTCACAGTCAAAGGAAACCTCCTCTAAAGTACGAGGACAGGACAGGCGTGGTGGTGCAGTCCCCTAGTCTAAGCTCTAGAGAGGCAGGCAGATCTCTGAGTTTAAGCCAGCTCCAGGCCAGATGCGGCTACATCGTGAACCCCCATCTCAGACATAACGGGGAGGAGCCAAGGGGCTGTACTGGTCAGGTTTGGTTTGTTGTTATTTGTTTGTTTGGTCTACTTGACGCAAGCTGTTGAGGAAAAGGGAACATCACTGAGAAAATTCAGATTGTCCCACAGCCAAGTACGTGGGGGCATTTTCTTGATTGATTGATGTGGGAGGGGCTAGAGTATTGTGGGCGGTGCCATCTCTGGGCTAGTGGTCCTGGGTGCTATAAGAAAGCAGTGGGGGGTGGGGGGGGAGGAAGGGCTGGAAAGATGGCTCAGGGGTTAAGAGCACTGACTGCTCTTCCAGAGGTCCTGAGTTCAATTCCCAGCACCCACGTGGTGGCTCCCAACCATCTGTAATGGGATACAATGCCCCCTTCTTGTGTGTCTGAAGACAGCTACAGTGTACACATATAAATACAATAAATAATTCTAAAAAAAAAAAAAAATGGAAAAAGGAAAAAAAAAAAAAAAAAGAAAGCGGCCTGAGGAAGCCATGGGGAGCAAGCCAGTAAGCATTTCTCCTCCTGCATCAGCTCCTGCCCCCAAGTGCCTGCCTTGAGCTCCTGCCCTTGGAGTGTGGCCCTGACCACACCTCGCACTCTTCCCTGTGACTAGAAAATCCTCTTGCCAGGCTGTGGCAAATAAACTCTTCCCTCGCCAAGTTCCTTTAGCCACGACCTTAACACGAGAGAAACAAATTAGAATATCACCCCGATCGATCGCTTTACTATGCTCTCCAACACAAGCCCTCATCTTCATCTTTGTGCTCTTTATCAGCCTGAGACATCTCCCAAACAACTCCCCCCCCCCCAATCTCTTCTGGGACCGGGGCATGGCGTCTTTTGCTTCTTCAAAACCCATCTCAAATGTCCCTCTTTCCCTGAGGCAGGGAGTAACCTCCCCAGAGTGTGACCTCTGGTCCCTGATGGAGTCAGCCTTGGTTTTTCTCTTCCACGTAGCCGCCTCTGGGGTTGGTGAGGGCGCTGGGGCTGGGGGGGAGGGGCTGCTGTAAAGTGTGCCCTGATTGGTTGTTGCTGTTGTCAATCTTCTCAGCCTGCGCCACCTGCCCTGGTCTGGCACCACTGTCCCCCTTTGCAGCCTGCAACCCCTCCAGGTCTGACTATACGCTGGAAACACCTTCAGCAGCCTGACTCACCCTGTAGCTTGGAGGAGGGCCAGCTAAAGCAGTGGCAAAGGCTGCCAGAACCTAGAGAACACCAAGGGGCCATGAGGGAGGGGCTGCGAGATAGAGTCTGAGCCCCGCCCTCCTCCGTCGGCCCAGTCAAGGTGCCTGCTGGGGACATCTATCTAGCTGCTGGGGGCTGAGGGGCGCTTCAAGCACCTCATTTAGCTAAGTTTGCGATACTCTTGCCCGCGTCTCTGCTTCATTCACAATAACCCTCTCAGGCGGGCGTTCAGAGAGGTGAGGCAACCTTCCTCAGATCACACAGCAGGGAGCAGCACAGTTATCTCTCATCTCTCACCTGGGTGGGGGTCGAGTGGGGGGGGGAGCTGACAGTACAAGGAGCACCGTGAGTGGAGCACGTCCTGCTGAAGGGAGGGAGGAGATCACGAGAGAGGATGAGGAGGACTTGTGAATGGCAGAATTTCCACACAAGCTCCTAGGAGGGTTTCCTTGTGAGCAAGCCTGGGGGGACCAAGCAGGAAAGCTGCCATCCCAGTCTCTGTCCCCACCTGATCTTTCAAGGTCAGTTCAGGCCAGGACACAGTGTCCATAACTCTCTGGTTCCAAGAACACTAAGCACACTGCACCCCGGGTCGCAGGAGCCCAGAGCTCATCATGGCCAGCTCAACCCCACAGGACTCAGCCTGCGCTCTTCCCACATCAGGCACGGGTCCTATAATTACAAAACATTTCCTTCTGCCAGGCTGCAGACTTCCACTCCGAAGCTGCCACCTTTTAGGCCACCTGCTCTCAGGAGGACCACTATTGAGACCTCTGTGCTACCCACACACACTTGGGCATCACCCTCAACTGGGACAGGAGCTAGGTGGGCGAGGCTTGTGAGAGGCCTGTGCAGGGCAGTGGCCCTGCAGGAAGGAGCAAGAGATACAGGTAGTCTCAGGGACTAAAACAGAGAAGGCCACACAGATCCAGGTGGCTGGAGCTAATGACTGGTGGCAGGTCTGACCTGGCCTCAGCTGGCACTCTCCCAGACCCTCCTGGTCCCCGAAGCCAGAGAGAGAAAGAGAGAGAGAGACAGAGAGAGAGAGAGAGAGAGAGAGAGAGAGAGCTGCAACCATTAAGACTGCTCTCGCCTCAGTCTGAACACCTTTGTACTGCGTGATGTAGGCACCAGTGAAGAATGGCACCTGGAAGAGACACCATGGTCCCTGCTCTGCTGTCTGACTCCATCCCCAGCGTCTGCCTGCAGAACAGGGGTTTCCAGAGCAGAGAGGAAGCCCCCAGTCACACAAGAGGCACAGTAATGAGATTCAAGCATGGCGCATGTGTAGAGGTGCCCCCACCCCACCACTCACATGGGCTCTGCAGCAGAGAGAATTCCTGGAGATCGGGCTTCCCTGTGGTAGAGCTTACAGAATCTGGAATCAGGCATATGTGGGTTCAAATCCCAGCCCCGGCAGTTGCAGGCTCTCTGTCTTCAGAAAGTCTCTCAATCTCTCTCTGTCTTAGTTTCTTTGCAAACTGGAGACCACAGTCCTTTCTGCCTTGCAAGCTTGCTGTGAGAGTTAAAGGCATAATATGGGGAGCACTCAAAGCAGCAGCCATGGCTGCTGCTGCTACAAAGGGTTCTGAGGGCCTTGGAGGGATGGGCACCAGACGGGAAGAGATGGGGACCCTTAGACGAGAACGCTGTGTGACTCCTTTCCTCTCAGCAGACCAAGGAGCCAGACTAGGCTCACTACCACACAAACCACCATCTCCAGCAATGATTGGTGTCTAAGATGGCGGCATGCAGGAGGATTAGGAATTCAAGGCCAGCCTGGCTTCTGTAGCAAGAAACATTTTAAAATAAACAAGCAAATAAAACCAGGGACTTGGGAAGTGGCCCCACTGGTAAATCCTTGCAAGTGAATTCAATGCCCAAAACTCACATTAAAAAACCGGGGGTGGGGGCTGGAGAGACGGCTCAGTGGTTAAGAGCACTGACTGCTCTTCCAGAGGTCCTGAGTTCAATTCCCAGCAACCACATGGTGGCTCACAACCATCTGCAATGGGATCTGATGCCCTCTTCTGGTGTGTCTGAAGAGAGTGATATGGTATTCATATACATTAAATAGATAAATCTTTAAAGAGAGAGAGAGAGAGAGAGAGAGAGAGAGAGAGAGAGAGAGAGAGAAAGAGAGAGCTTAGTTCTGGGAAATAAAAAAAAAACAACAAGCAGTGGTGGCACACGCTTTTAATCCCAGCACTTGGGAGGCAGAGGCAGGCAGATTTCTGAGTTCGAGGCCAGCCTGGTCTACAGAGTGAGTTCCAGGACAGCCAGGGCTACACAGAGAAACCCTGTCTCGAAAAACAACAACAAAACAAAACAAAACAAAACAAAACAAAACAAAAAAGGGGGTGGGCTGGAGAGATAGCTCAGTAGTTAAACGTGCTTACTGCTCTTGCAGAGGACCCAGGTTCAATTCCCAGCCCTCACTAGGCAGCTCGCAACTGTCTGCTGTCTGTAACTCCAGTTTCAGGGAATCTGATGTCTTCTTCTGACCTCCTTGGGCACTGCATACATATATATGTGTGTATGTGCATATGTGTGTATGTATATATGTGTGTATGTGTATATATGTGTGTATGTGTATATGTGTGTATGTATATATGTGTGTATGTGTATACGTGTGTGTATGTGCATATGTGTGTGTATGTGCATATGTGTGTGTATGTATATATGTGTATATGTATGTGTACATGTGTATATGTGTATGTACATCAAGACATTCATAAGAAAAAAAAGCCTAGGTGACCATATACACAGGAAGAGTCAACAGAAAGATTCCTGGATATCACTGACCAGAGAATCTGCTCTAACTGGTAAGTTCCAGGTTCCTTTCTAAAAAGATGGCTCTTGAGGAAATACACCCAAGAATACACTCTGCTGGCTCTCAGTGAGCTCCCCACAGCAGACACAAGCCAGGTAGACCAGGGGAGCCAACCAGGCTGGTGGGAGGGGTGCCACTGACACCTCCCAGCCTTGGCTCTCTCTCTCTGTCCTTTACCTGTCTGCAACTGGCAGGGGTCATGGAGGGTCATATGTGGCTGGTCCGGTACCACATATACTCACTTCCCTAAGGTCTGTGCCATATGAGGTGTGACTGTGACCTCTCCTTCTTAGAGACAGTGATCAAGATATCAAGAGATAGTTCACAGGCACCTTGCAACGCCCTGTCATTGCTCAATGGAGGCTGCCTAGTAAGCCCAGGAGGATGGCTGGAGATGGCAGGCCTCCCCACAGTGGATACAGGGTTCCAGGTGACAGCTGTCATTCCCTGTCCTCCAAATTAGAGGAAGACTGGAGAAAGGGCCCTGATTTAAAATTGATGCACTGAGTCATTTTCCCCTTGCCAAAGTAGATCTGACACCTGTGGGTGATGAAATTCCTCATTAGTAAAATAGGGAAACTAGAGATGCCAACTGTGCAGGCACACAACAGGTGACGTCACCCATACCTACCTAGGCTGAGAGAAAGCAAGCTCAGAGGGGCTAAGTGATTGGCCCAAGGTCACAAAGCCTTCAAGGACCAATAAAACCCCCACAGCTATCGTGTTCTGAGACTCCATCAAATTACCCAGCTCTAGCAGCTTCTCTCAGTGAAGTTTGTGAGTGTTGATTGGCTAGGGTGGGGGAGGGGAGGACCTAGCCCTCCTCCTCTCTTCACCAAGTCCAGAGGTTGGGACCACATGCACCCATGTCCACAGCCTTGGTGACCAACCTGGCTCACAGCATGCCTGCAGCCCCTCTGCCGAGTCCCCTATGGAGTTAGTGGCCTGTCTGTCTTCCATCCAAACTAACCGTTGCTACAGCTTATGCCTAAGCCAGGAGCAGTTCGGCCAGATGTATGGTCCCCATGGGCTCATGGGAAGCACCTGCTAGGAGTATTTCAAGGGGCCTTGAACTCAAACCCAGAATGCCTGGGGTCCTGCTCTCGGGCCCAGGGTGCATTTGAAGGCCCAAACTCAGATGTGTCTCTTCTACGAGGCCAGGTTGGCTCATGTCCACAAGTTCCAGTTTTCTGAGTGCCTGCCCAGACTTGCTAAGAGCTTTGGTGTCCTCCTGGCTTTCCCCCAGCCAGCTGAGCACAGTAGGCGATAGCTGTCTGTGGAGTGAGAGATCAGACCTCTGAGAGAGATAACAATATTGGGTCTTCCGTTTTGACAGCACTGAAGATTGAACCAAGGGCTTCCCGTATGCCAGGCAAGCATTCTCCCACTGAACTACACTCCCAGCTCTCTTTTTGCTTTTTGTTTTGTTTTGTTTTTGTTTTTTTCGAGACAGGGTTTCTCTGGCTGTCCTGGAACTCACTCTGTAGACCAGGCTGGTCTCAAACTCAGAAATCCACCTGCCCCTGCCTCCCAAGTGCTGGGATTAAAGATGTGAGCCACCACTGCCTGGCCTCTTTTTGCTTTTTATCTTCAGATGGAAAGGTCACTCAGTTGCCCAGGCTGGCTTTTGACTTGCAATCCTCCTGCCTCAGTCTCCTCAGTGGTAGAATGATAGTATGTCCCTGCATCTGGCTTGATGCCCTTTGTGATGTGAGGGTGCCCACTGTCTGTTTATTGTCCTACCCCTGGTAGCCCTCAGGAACAGGACTTCCTCTCATGGCCTCATATAATCCAAGAACTCAAAAATATAAGCGTTCGAAAGTCATCTCCAAATAAGGGCACTCTTCCTTTTGTAGGTACAAGGACAGGTTGGGATGATGAGAGCCACTGCCCAGCTGGTTCCAGCAGCACCTGCAGCCTGTTGGTCCCCGAGACTGAGATCCTGTCAATCACATTGTCCTTCCCTGGCAGCCTAGCTCTACCTCCCCATGCTCTTGTGAGGCTGACAGCACTTACCTACCCAGCCAGGGAAACAGTCAGACAGACACACCACAGGGCATTGTTGCTTTTGGAATTCAGGAAGACCAAGAGATGCTCAGGCTTGGTCCTTCCTGTAGCTCATCGGAGA
This sequence comes from Rhabdomys pumilio, assembly GCA_030674055.1. Taxonomy (NCBI): domain Eukaryota; kingdom Metazoa; phylum Chordata; class Mammalia; order Rodentia; family Muridae; genus Rhabdomys; species Rhabdomys pumilio. The sequence goes on along the minus strand of JANHMN010000004.1, from coordinate 12,049,025 downwards.
GTTTCATGGCCCCCCCATACTCCTGTGCTCCAAATTCCTGAACATCCTATTTGCTTTGCTGAAAGTGAGGTAAGACTGTTGATGTAGCCTGCCGGCCTGAAGGGTCAGAGTGCCGAAGCAAACTTTTGGGGACGCGAGTCGAGGTGGTGAGATAACCCACTGGGGGAGAGGCATCAAGGTGCTGAGATAGCCCATGAGGGTATTGAGCTAGCCCTATAGGGGATGGCTTACAGCACCTTTTGAGACTAGTTACCCCCTGGCACACAATTAACCCCACATGAAAACATTATTTTCAAATAGCCAGGCCATGTGGCCTCTGGGGGATTAATCACTTCCTCTGATGTCACCTTATGCACTGTCACCTGGAGGTTCAAACTCTGGGCAGCTCAGATGACTGGCACACCTCATACTTGATGGAGGGGTGGGGGGAGACTTCCCCAGGCTTATCAGCAAGCAAGACCAGTTCTAAGCCCCTTGGTTGGCCTCAGCTGGAGCCAGTCACCGAGCAAAAGGGTGGAGGAGCCCCAAGTTCATCATATCATCATGTGTGGCCTGGCTCTAACCCAGCCCCTGGGGGAGCCTCGGGCTCCTGGAAGTCCCACTGGCTGGCCCATTCAAGGCTTTCCTGCCCACTGCCACTGCCTCTGGCCAGGAGAGCCCTCCTCAGTGCCACAAAGCAAATTCCTGTGGCCCTTGTAAACTCTGGGTAGCTGTAATACTAGTCACCACTCAGGGTGCAGAGCTGACACTTTAGTCCCTCCCAGAGCCATTCAAGGGATGCCACAGTCAAGACAGCTCCCTCTGCCTTCATCCAGGCCGGCCATACTGATGGACGATGCTAAGGGCTTGATGTTCCCACATTATACCCTGTGCTGTCCTTCTGCCCCCCCCCCCCAGGAGCAATGGGAAGAACAGATGTGGTGGTGCCCACAGCTGGCCTAGCCTATCAGTCACCGACCACGGTCAGGTACATGCAGGTCTCTCATTCACCCACCCATGATGGTGGCACTGTTGAATTCACACAGAGAGGCAGAGGCAGGCTCACAGAAGGACAGTGACAAGCCCACAATCACACTGCCAGGGACCAACAGAACCAGGATGCACCCGGCTGCAAATGTACCCTCCATCCTAAGCTTCAGAGGGGGCCCAGTTCATTCAATCAGGATTCAGAGTCCTGGGCAATGAGAAGCCAGGGACTCTAGCCATAAGTGTGTGTGTGTGTGTGTGTGTGTGTGTGTGTGTGTGTGTGTGTGTG
>JANHMN010000004.1:12018587-12038711 GCA_030674055.1 Rhabdomys pumilio | reverse complement strand
GAGAGAGAGAGAGAGAGAGAGAGAGAGAGAGAGAAAGCAAGCAAGCAGGCTGAGCAAGTCATGGAGAGCAAGCCACTAAGTAGTACCCCTCCACCTCTGCATCAGTTCCTGCTTCTAGGTTCCTGCCCTGTTTGGGGTTCTATCCTGATTTCCTTTAGTGGTGAACAGCCACATGGAGGTGTGAACCCCATAAACCCTTTCCTCCCCAACTTGCTTTTGGGTCATGGAGTTTCTTCACAGCACTAGAAACCTTAACTAAGATGGTGGGTTTACACTCAATACCCTAGAAAAGATGATTTTAGGATGCCTACAGAGTATACCCTCTAGGGCAATGTTTCCCCCAAGTGAGGACATTAAGTCAAATGAGAGAAAGAGAGAGAGAGAGAGAGAGAGAGAGAGAGAGAGAGAGAGAAAGAGAGAGAGAGAGAGAGAGAGAGAAAGAGAGAGAGAATGAAGTTAGTTATAAACTTTATTTATATGGTAGATTTAGATTTCCTAGTAGGCCAGGGAAAAGGTAACATAGTATGGACTTCATGAATCATGATATTCACACAGTAAAATGAAGCCAGCTGAGGCAGAGAGGCCAGCTCTTCTAGACCAGGACATCTGAATCTGCTGTGTGGAGTTTAACGGGTCAAAGGTAGACTCCTGAACTACGTGGTTCGTGAGAACCATACAGCCGCATATGTCTGTAGACACACATGCCCTGCCTTTGTTAAAGTCTTCTCCATGAGACCCTGTTGTTTTAAGCAAACTTCTGGGTAAAGAAAATACGGCAGGCACTCTGGAGTGCTGTCCTGAAGTTAGCTCTACCTTGAAACTGCTAGGACAGAGAGACCTAGGCCCCAGGGACATCCCGCTGAAGCATCAGCCCAGGTCCAGTACTTTCCACTGACTCCCCAAGACAGAGCATCATTTGAGAAGTAATAGAATCTCTGTTGGGGATCCCCCAGTGTGAGGGCTTCATGTCTCACCTGGCCCTTCCATGAAACTCGCTCCATTTGTCTTATGAGCCACACGGACACAGGAGGGTCGTGTGAGTTGCTGTAAAATACACAGCAAAGGAGTCGGGCATGTGGCTCAGTCTGTAGAGCACTTGTCTTGCATGCATGAAGCCCTAGGCTGCATCCCTGGCATCTGGTAAACTCGGTTCCACAAGGAATTCCACGGGGGTGGCTCTGCCTGGTGGAGACTTCTTCCCATCCAGGTCTGGTCTCTTGTCATCCATATGCTCGAACAGTCCCCTAAACTGACTCCTCATCTGTGTCTACATCATCAGAACAAATCCACAAGCTTTGCCAATGTCATCAACCTCTCCAGATTCAGCTTGCTGTGCTGGTTAATATTGGTTATTTACTGTCTGTGAGGGATGGGCTGGATTAGGTTAGTTAAACTCGGAAGACTCAACTCTGAGTGTAGCCATCACTCTTCCCTGAGCTGGAGTCCCAGAAGGAATAAAAAGGAGAGAGTGAGGGGGTACCTCTCTCCGTTCCCTCTGCTTTCTCATGCAGATCCAACATGACAGCTGCCTCACAGTTCAGCTGCGGTGCCCACCCTCCTATGATGGCTTGCACCCTCAAAGTATGAGCTGAAATAATCAGTGTGTCCCCCCAACCCCTTCTTTGTTTTTGTTTTTTCGAGACAGGGTTTCTCTGTAGCCCTGACTGTCCTGGAACTCACTCTGTAGACCAGGCTGGCCTCAAATTCAGAGACCCTCCTTCCTCTGCCTCCGAGTGCTGGGATTAAAGGTTTGTGTCACCACCGCCCAGCCGAGCCTTCCTTTCTCAAGTAGCTTCTCGTTAATTGTTTGATTGTAGCAGCAAAGAGAGTGACCGATACACTCATTAATCACAAGACCATAGTGTCTTTTATTTCATTTCCACTGTTATTACTAATACTGGATACTCTCAGATCACAGGTCACACTGCAAGTAAAGATATCTGGGCTACAGAATGGCCAGGACATTTGGAGAAGCTCAGGCATCTGAACCCTGAGGCTTCCCAAACGAGAAAGCTAATAACCTGGACATAAGGCTGTCAATGCCAACTGGTTCTGAAGAGGGCCCTGGGTCTCACACATTGCACGCGCACACGCACGCAAACACACACACACATACACACACACACACACACACACACGTCACTGTCAGGGATAGGGATATGTCCCACCTGAGCTGAAGCTGCCAAGGGACAGCTATGATCAGGTAAGTTTTGTGCTTAGATGATGCTTTGTTTCCTGGGAGGTGACAGGTGACACATGGCAGCCTTGCAGTGTTCCTTGAGAGTCCTAGTGTGGGGTGACACTGGGTACAGGGACAAGCCCTTCTGCCTGGTGATTCTACGATTGGATGAGCTCACAGGTGTTGTTTATTGCCAGAGATAAACCACTTATCAGTTTGTCACTCCTGATTTGCTGACTTGATGGATGGCAGCTGTTTGTCTAGATAAACAAGGCGGAGCCCTTCTGACTTGACACTCAGCATGGAGTAACTCAAGACAAACCGCTGCTTTGTAAACGGGTAACTGAGGGCAAAGCCATCCTGAAAGGTCACCACACTATACACACAGTGTAACCCAGAGCAGGCAGAGCCCACTCTCCTCACTTGTGCCCCATTGCTCCCAACCTGAGCAAGACAGTGACTCCCCAAACCCCATGACCGAGATAATGAGCAAGAGATGTCCTGCTTTCAGGGTGTGAGAGGTCCTATGGAGACCCTGGATATGAACATTTCTCTGTGTATGTGTCTGTGTGTGTGTGTCTGTGTGTGTGTGTGTGTGTGTGTGTGTGTGTGTGTGTGTGTGTTATGCACAGGTGTATGTATCTATGAAGGGCAGGGTTTGGCTGTCTTCCTCAATCACTCTCTGACTTATTTTCCGAGACAACCTCTCGCTGAACCTAGAGCTCATAGATAGGCTAATTAGCTATCAAGCTCAGGGTTTAGGTTGTCTCAGCTTCCCAGTGCTGAGATTACAGGCGTGTGGTACTGTGTCTGGCTTTTTACACGGGTGCTGCAGACCTGAACTCAGGTCCTCACGCTTGTGTTGCAGCCACGATGCCAAATGAGCCGTCTTCCCAGCCCTCTACTACTCTGCTAGGACATAATGGGGACATATTTGTGTGCGTGTGTTTGTGTGTGTGTGTGTGTGTGTGTGTGTGTGTGTGTGTGTGTATACGTGTAGGCTGTGTGTCTGTGTGTCTGTCTGTGTGTCTTTCTGTGTGTGTGTGTGTCTGTGTGTCTGTCTGTGTCTGTGTGATGCACAAGGGTGGGGGATAGCATAATAGGCTTATTCTTATATTAGAAGTCATGGCTGCCTCTGAGGATGTTTGAACCTCTCTTGTCAAGACAGCATCTTAGCGATGGCACATTGGTTCAAATTGTAAGTGTCAGTTTTTTCTCTAACCTAGCTAGCTTCCATATAATTGAGGCAGAGACCGTTAGATTTATTAGCAGGCTTTATGGCACAATAACTGAGCAGTTATTGATCTATTCTAATCCTCGACGAGAATCTGGCTACCTCCCAGCCAAAATTGATGAGATACTTGCAGTTTAGTATTGCTCTGTCTCTCTCTGCTCCAGGTGTGTTCCCACGATGGCTTTTGGACCCTCTCCACGTGGTGAATCCTTCCTTCTCCTCTCCCTACCTCTCCCCTCTCTGGAATTGGAACTCCAGCCTATTCTATCTCCTGCTCTGTCATTGGCTGGTGAGCTTTTATTGACAAATCAGAGAATAAACGGGGAGCAATGTTTACACGGCATTGAGTCAGAAGATTCTTAGAACAAGAATTACAATGCCATGTCGGATTGCAATCTGATATGAGGGCTGAGAAATCAGCATTTGAATAATACCAGGATAATCTTTACACGGGGTACAAAAACAGTAAGCCAATAATGGTGCTCTTTCTTCTTCTCCCGACTTGTCTTCCCAGTTATTGACATGAAAGTCCAGCCTTTCCAGTTACAACAGGAAGTCACATTCTCCAATCCCCAGGGGCCTTATATCAGGTTGTCCAGGTACCAGACACTCAATCTATCTCCCCTAACAGCTTTGACCTGGCTGAGTCCTAGTGTTTGAGGGAACAATCTGGGTGTGAATGTGCCACAGAGAGGGTCCCAATGGCTGGGCCAGGAGGCTCTCACAAACACCAAGAGGACACTTAGAGAGAACCCAGAGTCCAGATGCTCCCCAAATGGAAGAATGGAAGGTTAAGACTAAGCCTGGTGGGGAGACCCTTCCCTACCCACAGTCCCCGTCAGGAGTCTGGGGCTCAGCAGATCCTCTAAGAAATCTATGACTGACTTGGCACTGATAAGAAGGTCCAGAGAGGGTGAGCAGTTTACCCAAGGCCATACAGCCCATTCCCCCTTCATACCTAAGGAAAGGAGGGCACCAGGGTAGAGGAAGAACGCAGGCCAGCATTAGGGGAAGCAGAATCAGCAGGGGACAGAATATGGGCCCAAGGACAGGTGTCCTTGACTGCCTGAGCCTTCTGAGGATGCTTTGGGCCCATGTGTCCATGGGGATGTTAAATACACCAGCTGCATAGCTGGCCCAAGGATCGGGGCTTTATACCATGCCTTTCAACAGCTCCAAGGGAGCTAGCTATGAACACACATAATGCATGTTAGTCCTTTCCCAGGCCCTTCACGGTCCACCTCCCCTCAGGAAGCCTCCCCAACTGTCCCTGGCACTCAGGAAACATTCTGTCCTTGAAGCCACACCCACAGGCTTTGCTATAGAAAACTTCTGACTTCGGCTGAATTCTGTTGTCCTTCTAGCAAGACATTTCACAGACGGATAGGGACAGGGCCAGCTCAGACAAGTTGGCGTATGCAAAAAACAAACAAACAAACAAAAAAAAACAAAAACAAAACAAACCAAAACAAACAAACAAAAAAAAACCTTAACTCCAGGTCTTATGAGACAGAAACAGGATCAAGACACCTTGCAGGTAAAGGGTTCTGTCTGCAGTTGAGACAGTTAAGAATGAGCTCCTATTTGTCCTGTGCAGGTTAAGGTTTCTGTTTGTCATTAAAGAATGGGTTCCTGTTTGTCTTGGGCTAAGCCCTTGCAAGTTAAAGTTTCTATTTGCAGTTAAGAGTAAGTTTCTGTTTCTTAGATCCAATGTAAACCATAAGACATGTCTTTCAGCCTACACTAAACTTTCAGCCCCGTTTCCGTGTTCTGTCTTTCTGACAATGTATGACAGCTGACTCTCTCGCTTCATCTCTTCTATATAAAGGACCTCAAGAGCCAGCAGGGGCTGCTCCCTAAAATCTTGACTTAGGGAGAGGTAGCCAGTTTGGCCGGTCCCGGGTGCACCCCCAAATCAAGCTTCCTACAATTGGACAACCGTGGATTGGTCTTTTTCAGGTGTTCTGAGCCATCAGCTGACCCCTGGGCAGCAGTCACTGCCCTTGGTGGACAGATCCCCTAGGCTTTCCCAGTGCCCTGGATAGCAGCTCCTGGGGAGGAATACCGTCTGTGAGCGGAACTCTCAACCCTACCTCTCCTGGCCCAGGATCCCAGTGGCTATGGGTAGAGAAAGGGAAGGACAGAGAGACAGGTGGAAGGACAGACTGGAAAGCTGACGTGAAAAATGAGAGAAGCTCAGAGCAGGAAGAAGGAAGAGCAGGAGAAAGGCAGAGGCCACAGTTGGAAAGTCATGCCAGAAAGAGTGAGGCTCAGAGATGGGCGGTGACTGGCTCTGGGTCACACAGCAGACAGCAACAGAGCCACCTCCCCTGACACAATGCCTGGCTCCAGAGAAACCAAGGTAAAGCTCATTTTGTCTCTGGCAAGGCCTTATCAGATAGGAATGGCTAATACCTTAGGTCTGTCAACACTTCCTGCCTTGTCCTGTGTTTCTCCTCCCTGCCTCCTGCCTCCCTCCACTCACTTTCTGGAATGGGCACCTGGGGACTGACTGCCCAAACTTGTCTTCTCCCTGTGGAGCTGGAGCTGAGCCCCAGCTCATGGTAATGACACCTCCCTACCCTTGCTGTCCAGGCTAGGCCACCCATGCAGAGATGGTGAGAGGCAGGTGGCCGCCATTCTACCCTCTTCTATGGTATCAGCAGGATGTGTCTTGGCTCCTCAGCTCCTGCCTTCTGGGGCCAGACAGGGGCCTGATCTGCCTTAGGCATCTTCTGGAGTTCACTGTGTCTCTGGCACTCCACAGGTGAGCAAGAGACACAGGATGCCTGCGCTGGTGACACAGTACAGTCAGCACAGTCTGACCCCCTGCCGCTGCCACTTCCTGAGCTACCCTGACGTACCTCTGTGTCCCTGTTCTCATTCTCACCCAGGAATAAAAATCAAGTGATCGAACTGTGACTAAACTGCAGCCCCTCTCTCTTCGCACACAACCAGACCTGAGCTACACCGGGCTGGGACAGGGACTGTCTAGCCATGTCTCCATGGATACGACAGGCTCCTCCCAGTTCACAATTCTCCTGCTCAGGTCTCACAGGCTGAAGGGAGCCTCGATGGCCTCAGAGCTATGGGCCAGCCTCCCTGGCCTTTCACCTTGCTGGGCTTGGAGACCTCCCTTCTCTCCTTCAAGAGCCAGGCTTCCAGCTCTTCTGGAAAGCAGCACTCCTGAGCAGAAGGGGTCATCTAGACAAGGGTGCAGTGATCCACCTGTCTCTCCCGACCCCAGGAGGCAGACAGAGGGCTGAGTGCCCAAGAACAGCATCTGGTGGTCTGTTGCAGACATCCAGCTTTAAGAGAACTCATCACAGGCATTCATAGAGAGGGAGTGCCAGGCACTGCTCAGGGAGAGGCCTTTCTGTGGGAGGTGGCCCTGAATGGTAGCCCGAACAAGGGAGGGTTTATGACCTAGGTCAGGCATCCCCTTGCCTCCTTGTCCTCTCTCTGGTGTTCAAGGCTAGCCCTACCTCACCTACCTGCCCACAGAATCTCCCACTTCAGTAAACTATAGTCCCTGGGTGACACAGGGCTATCAAATGGGAGATGTTTGACACTTATAAGGTGTCATTAGAGAAGGGGCCAGTCAAGAACCCTAGGGTCCATGGCTCCAGGTGCCCAATGTACTTGTCCTGGTCCTCACATCTGCCCAGATGCTTGTCATTCAGCTACTAACTGGCCATAGACTTCTTTCCTGGACTGAGCCTGGCTCCCAAATAGGCCCATCACGCAGGCCATCCTACCTGGCATTACATAGCCAACGTGTCTGCCCTCTGTGCCCCGTGTAGCTCGCAATCTCCTCTTTGGCAGGGGCAGCCACAGGAGTTCAAAGGAGGTTTTGGCCTTATCCGAACCCGACACGCACCAGCTCCTCAGAGCCCTCACGGGCAGGGCCTACTACACCCCTGCAAATCCTCCACCCTCCCCAGCTCTTCTGACTCAGCCCCAGGGAGCCAGCCAAGGGCAACTCTTCCACCAGCCTGGTGAGGGCCATCCCCTGTCCCTCAAGCTGAGGAAAGCAGCCAGGGAAACAGAGCTCCCTCTAAGATCTGTGAAGGCTTGGCCAGCTCCCTTCTCAGCTTCCCTGAGTTTTGATGAAGTCTCCTTAAGCAGAGTCAAGTGGACACTTTGAGTTCAGGCAGGAAAGTAACTGAAATTCCCCTAGGACTACGTGCACTAAGCAACCAGCTCAACCATTCAGCCATTCAGAGGACCCTGCGTGGTGCATTGTGGGGCAGGACTCAAAGTGCGTGGAGATGTGGTGGGTTTTGTTTTGTTTTGTTTTGCTTTGTTTTTATTTTTGTTTTTTGTTTTGGTTTTGGTTTTTTTGAGTCAGGTCAGGGTTTCTCTGTCTGCCATGTGCCTCGCACAGAACATGTGCAGGGTGGGAAAGCATTCTTAGCCTTGCAGGCCCAGAGAATAAGGAGAGGAGGAGGAGGAGGAGGAGGAGGAGGAGGAGGAGGAGGAGGAGGAGGAGGAAGAGGAGGAAGGAGGTCTGTCTGCAAACAGAATAGGAAGAGTGTGGCTTGCTTCCCCAGCAGGACCAGGAGCGGCTCGCGCCGGCTCAGGGCTAACAGCTGAGCGCATAGTGGCTTGGATCTTAAAGGCTCCTGCATGTGGGGTTCAGAGGCGTGGCCTGTGAGAGCAAAGGATCATGGAGACCTTTATCTACTTGACTGATTAATCCATCGATGGCTCAATGGGAGGCGGTGGAAGCTTCAGGAGGAGCCGCCACCAGAGGAAGTAGGCCACTGGGAGTGTGCCTTTGAATGGGGACACTTGCCTTGGCCCCTATGGCTTCGATTCCCAGGCAGCATGGGGAGAGCAGCTAGCTTGGCCATAGGCTCCCTGCTTACGATGTTTTCCATGGTCAAAGTGACCCGGAGGTGAGACCTTCAGAGCTCTAAGCCAAAATAAACCTGTCATTACGTAAGTTGCTTTTCTCAATGGTGGTTTATCACAGCAATGGAAAGCTGACTGAGCCAAGCAGACAAGGGAAGGATTCTACTAACCCTCAGACTGGAGGGGGCTCTCTCAGTACAAACTGCTCACTCCAAGAGGTAATTGGACAGAATATAGGGAGCCCTGGGTCCCAGTTGTGAGACACCCCCCCCACACACACACACAGACTGGTGGGATCCTCTGGCTCTCTCTCTCTCTTCTTAGCCTTATCTTTCTTTGACACTGCTCTGGGTAGGTATCGCTCTGAGGCTTGTCTGGCTTCAACTCTGGGAGACTGAGGCAGACCCTTCTCCACCCTCTCCCTAGCAGCACCCCAGCCTCGGTGCCACTCACCGGAATGAGGCCAGTCTGAGTGGGGCTGGGTCTGAGCACCCACAGCCCAACCCAGGCCTGAATCACCTCACCTGATCTTGGCCTCCGGCCCTGGAGCTGGGGTTGCCAGCCTGGCCAGGCAGGGCAGCATCTGCTACAGAACTCCTGCTTCCTGCCCCACTTCCTCCAGTGGATATGTAGCTCCCTTCTCTCAGATACCCAAGCACTGGTCCCAAGCGCCAGCCACCTACAGAGCAGTGCAAGCCTCCTGTGTGCTGTTCTTACAGGTGGGGGCGGGGTGAGGTGCTAGCCTGATGGCAGAGGCAGAGCGTCTGTGAGATCCCAGGCTAAGGGTCTAGCCCTCGGAGCCTCCTCTGAGAGAACAAAGCCCCATCACCTTCAAGATTCTTGGTCTGATGAACAGGACTCAGGCCTGATCCTTCAGAAGCCTCCTGGCTCATTGATAGGTGACAGGTTCTCTAGGCTGCCATAGTCCAGGCAGTCAGTCCCTGCCTATGCCTGCAGGCTCCCTCCCTGCAAGTGTGGTCAGGGTTGGGAGTGAGTGCAAACCAGGGTTGCCATGGGGGACATGCTAGGGGCCACCTCCAGGACAGGAAGTCCCCTGTCCCATGCCATCCCAGATGTAGTTCCTGGCTCCCCATGTATGTGGCCAGCCAGGTAGGTACCCATGTTCCTGTTTCTTGACAGACTTCCAAAGAGATGGCCACACTTCCAAGGCCACACACCAAGGCCAGACTGGGGCCCAGTTTTACCACCACAAGGAGGAGGGAAGGAGCAGCCTGTAACTCAGGAAGCTGGTTCCTCACGTATTTGGCCCAGAAGGCTCGGTCTGACGGGCACTCTCTGCCCTAGTGCCCTGGAGATGGCCTGCCTTGTGCTGCCCAGACTTGGCCTTTCCCAATCCCGTTTGGAAAACGCTTTTTATTTGAGGGAGGCCTGCTCCTTCACCAGGTGTTTATGAGCCTGGTTTATGGGTCTGGTACAGAGAGCCTGGGGCATAGCTTTGGCATGTGCCTACAAATGTACCCGCTGAGGTGAGGCCTGGCCTCTGACTTGAGCTTCTCTGGAAGCCAAGACTAGGGATGAGTCAGCATTGTGAAGGGAAGAGGAAGGACCAGAGATGGATAGGAACTTACTGAGGCCATACAGCTCACCCATAACAGGCCTTGGTCCTTATATTGTTTCCCTGTGCCAAGGCTAGGAGGGGACAGGTTTTTATGCTCTTAGGGACAGTTCAGACTTACATTGAGGGGGTTAGGGGCTTTGCCTTTTATGGGGCTGAATTCCTGGTTATGTAGGAGGCAGCCCTAGGATCTTGGCAAAGCAGGGGTTTGAGAACTTAGAGGGTCATGCCACCCCTCCCTCAACCAGTCACCAAGATCTTGTAAGATGGCCAACTTACGATATGGTGGAAAGAGAAAGGCACAAGTACATACTGGTCCTCTCTGGACACAGCCAGGGCTGGGTCCTGGAACAATACAATGTCACCCAGACGATGTCAGGCAGTCTGCAGCTGTTGAGAGACCATACATATATACAAGAGGACTGGGGGGTTCAGAGATAACTAGACACTTCCCCAGAGGTTGCATAGCACCTAGACAAAGAAGTGAGTGCTCTTGTCTGCTTCTTCCCCTTCATCTCCCCCTTAGCATCCTCCTCCTGGGGCTACCTGCTCCCTCCACAGAGGTGACCCTGTCACCGCCTCACTGGCCTAGTCCTACAGAGGCAGTCTCACAGCTGGCCTGGTCCTCCAGCATCATCTCTTCCCTGGCCTCTGAGAAGAATGGCGTAGACAGAGATGCACCTGACCTTGAGTTTGTCTGTGCCGTTGAGATTCCCAGAGAAGCTCAGAGCAGCAGAAGGCAGAACACACAGACCAGGGAGGGAATCAGACACTTGGCTTAATTGAACACGACCAGGCATGACCTCCTGTGTGACCTCAGGTATGGTTGGCTCTCTCTGAGCTTTGTGGCAGAGCCATGAACCTATCTGTACCCAGGGAAGAAAGAAAAGGGAAGAAATTAGGCATAGCAGCACACTCACATCCCAGCTCCTGCAATCCCAGCCCTTGAGAGGCAGAAGCAGGAGGATCACAAGTTCTAGACTGGCCTAAGCTACCTGGTGAATCCCAGTCATTCATTCACACAAGTGGATGAAATTTTGAAAACTGAAAAGAAAAGACAGGGAGAGAGCTGGATCAAAGGTGACCCTTGTGCTAGGGCCACACTTGGGACATCCCCCAGTTACGGCATCAGCCACTCTCCCAGAGCAGAAGGTAGCTTGGTGAGGCCTCTTCTATAGATAGACAATAGCCACGGGAAGCCCAGGAGCTGCAGGAATAGAGGCCTGAGGTTGTAGCTCAGCTGGCAGAGTGCTTGCCCAGCATGCACGAAGCCCTAGGTTCGAGCCTAACTGCGTAAATCGGGCATGGTGGTGCAGAATTGAAATCCCAGCTCTTGGGAGGTGAAGGCAAAAAGGCTATCCTTGGCTACCCAGTGAGTTTGAGACTGCCTGGTGAGCGTGTCTGTATGCATGCATGTATGAGGTCTCCGGTTTTGCATCACAGGTCAGCAGCATGCTGGAGTGTGCTCTGGGGAGCCAAGCGTGTTTATAGCATCTCAACGTCACCCACAGCAGACACATAGGTAGTTAGAAACTGTCGTGGTGAGACTATTGGTCCATGGAAAGCGGTTAACATGCACATCATGGTTGACCTCTGTGCACTGGGCTGGTTCCCTTAGAAGCTAATGTGAAACATTCCCGGAACATCCTTGGTTGTGTGCAAGGGACCTTTCGAGAAGTGTATCCATGTGTTCCTCTTATTATCGTTGCAAACAGAACACCTGTCCAAAGCAGGTGAAGGGAGGAAGGCTTTATTTGGCTCACAGTTTGAAGGTGCACAGTCCATCGTGGCGGTGGGGGAGGAAAAGGGGGGAGGAGCATGGAGGCAGAAACAGGAGGCAGCTGGTCACATCGCACCCACAGTCAGGAAGCAGGGAGAGGTGGGTGCTGGCGTTCAGCTCCCTTTCTCCTTGTTATTCAGGCCAGGACCATGGGATGGGGATGGGGGGAGGGGTCTTTTCTCCTCAGCTAAACTTCTCTGGGAACCTTCATGGATATATCTTCAGGTCTTTAGAAGTCACCAAGCTGGAGTGGTTCTGGTCTCAACAGGTGCCACGGTGGCTGTTTTATCTCTCAGGTCAGTTTCCTCAATCTCTCAGTTCCCTCAGGTTCTTTTATCTCTCAGTTCTTTATAGCCCACCCCTTCCCTTTCTCTCAGTCTCATGCATCCCAGGCTGTCCTGGAACTCATGATATAATCAAGGGCGACCTTGAACTCCCAGTCCTCCACAGTGCAGGGATGACAGGCGAGTGCCACCACACCCAGCTTTATAAGGTGCTGGGGAAAGAAGTGCAGGCCTGGTAGGCAAGCATTCTGTCAAGTAAGCCACATCCCCAGCCGCAAGGGATTAGCTATTGTTTTTATTTTATTTTATTATTTATTTATTTTAGATTATATATTTTATCTGTGTATGAATATCTTGCTCGCTTTTATGTATGCCTATGCTGCACTTGTATGCCTGGTGCCTGAGGAGGTCAGAAGAGGGCATTGGATACACTGGAACTGGGGGTTCCTGGGAACAGAACCTAGGACATTTTCAAGAGTATCGAGGGCTCTTAGGGGCTGAGCCATCTCCCAGGCCCTGGTTATATTTCCTTCAGTAATGGGGATTGCACTCATGGCCTTGGGCATGCGCGCTGTACCACTGAGCTACAATCCGCATGCGCTCTTACGTCCCTCTGATTGGACCTACGCTTTGCCAAGGGATCCATTCTAGATGTTCATTGATTTCCCCAGTCTTTCCTAAATTGTGTGACTGTAAAAGAAATTTTTAAAAGGCAACAACAACTTTTCCTCATCAATTTCCATTTTAAGATCCGTCACTCTCTTCTCTGGGCTCATCTTCCTTTTCCTTACCTTCCCCAGTGCAGGGCCCACTCCCTCCCTCCCTGCCCTCCCCGCCCCTCCGCTCATCCTCCACGCAGCACCCACGCCCTCAGACCTCGGTTCTCTTGACCTGTTTGCTGAGCCACCGCTCAGTCTGCACTTTCCGTCCTGTTCTCTTCTTTGAAGAAAGAGTTACTTCAAAGGCTGCTTTTGACATTTCCAGGCGGATGGCCTTTCTTGTCATCCCGCTGAGCTCCAGGCAATTGCATCAGAGGATGTGGTAGAGATGACAGAATTTATTTCAGTTTTATTGAAACTTGCTTCAGATTTCAAGGCTATCCTGTGCCCAGCTCATGGCTGACACGGAAGCTCCCTCTTGTTGACTGGGTGGGACTTGTAACATGTGTTCATCAGATCTTCTGGCAATAACTACTATTCTTCCAAGAACTGGACTGGTCTATCCAAGAACTGGACTGGTCGATTTTAGCTTCACACACACACATTTTTATTTTGTGCGTGTGCATGCTTGTGTCGTCTGAAAAATTAGCCTATTTCGTCTAACCCGTCAAGCATGTTTGTGAGCCTTTTTTGTGGTACTAAAGCCAGATAGAAAGGTTGGGGAAATCAAGGGGATACAGAAAGGGACCCCTTTAATAAACTATTGGCTTCAGGCTTCCAGATCGCATAAGAAGCAGGCATCTGAGCTCTGGGATTCCTGGGGACTGGTGAGATCACGTTCAAGAAGATGACTTTCCAGACCCGAGCCCTGGGGATGGTGTGGACCGCATTCAGGGTGTGTCTTCCCTTCTCATTTAAGTATCCCTGAGCTTGTCTCTTCACACAGATGCCCCACTCCACACCCACCGTGGAACTTCCGACTTTGGGGAGTGTGGTTCTCACCGACAAGTTGGCAGGATTTGCAGTCACCTAGGACACACCTCTAGTCATTTCTAGAGAGGCCTGAGGAGGGAAGACCTGTCCTGAATGTGGGCGGCACCATCTCCTAGGCTGGGGTCCCCCAACTACATAAAAGGGAGAAAGCAAGCTGAGCGCCAGTCATGTGACCGGCTGCCTGCCTGTCTTGTGACACTTTGAGACACTTTGTACATGGTTCCAACCAGCCACATACCATCAGGAACCCCAAAGGGAAGACAGTGGGTAGAAAGGATCACCCCCCTTTAGGCCTCCACACACAGCTGCTCCTCAGCTTCTTGGAGGTCACATCAAGTTTCTAGGGTGACAGTAATGGCCATAATTAGCTGGTATAAAAATATGATGCACAGAAGGGCAGCCAGCTGGGCACACAGGCGGAAAGGTGGTATCCTGTGATTCACTGCACTGCTGGGGAGCAGCAGGCCTGGCCCAGGAGGCCTATGGTTGGCTAGGCTTCTGAGAACCCAGTAGATCTGAAGATATCCCCAGCGTGGGCAGTATCAAGGCTAGATCTTTGAGAAAGGACTTGACTCAGTTCCAGTCAGCATCTACAAAGACTTGGGCCTAGTCAGCATCCACAGAGACTCAGGACCAGTCAGCATCCACAGGGACTCAGGCCTATGCCAGGGAACAAAATCCACACCACCGGCTTCACCTGCAGCTGACCAGGTGGGGCGCTTTTGGAGACCAGACATGGAACCAAGCCCTTCACCCACAGGCCTGACCTGGCAGACACCGCCCAAGCCTCACCTGTCTCCTGGGGCAGTGGGAAGGTCCAATTAGCCACTGTGTAAAAGGCACTTAGCACCTGCCCGCCATCATCATTAGCCCACCCCAACCCATTTAACAGGTGAGGTAACCGGAAAGCCATCCAGGGTCCTGTCCAGAGTCACACTGCTACCCGGTTGTGAAATGGGTGTGCCATGGTCTAAAACCTCACAAGATGGCTGGCTGGAGCAAAGCCTTGCTCTGAGAGAAGGTTCTAGACCTAGATGGGACTTAAAATATTACAAGGATTTCACTGCGGCTCTTCGGCGCCCCTCCCACACGGAAAGTCGGCCATGATTATAAACAGCAAGGCTCTGGTTCACAGGAAGGACTGAACAGCTGCTAACCTGGGGCTCTGAACCCCACTACTCGATCTACATTACCACCCACCCCTCCCCACGCTACCCGCCTCCTCACTGCTGCCCTCTCCTCACTGTTATCTTCCCTCCTCCCCCTAACTGTCCTTTCTTCCTCCAGAGTTGCTTTCCCATCATTTAACACCTCCTCCAGGGAGCCCTCCTTGGCCCCCTCCCCCCACATCCCTCATTTCAAAGCTCAGAGGCCTTGGCTGTGTAGAACACCCCATCGCAGCCATCTCTCTTGTCTTCCCACAGCTGATTTTCTAATAGAAAGCAAAGGTGAAATTTAAAGCAGGAAACTCAGTTTCAAACCGGGATTCTGTCTATGAAAGAGGCAACTAGAAAAGCCTCCTAGAGAAATACACATGGAAGTTGAAGCCTCAGATAAGAAGCCCCAGACAGTGTCAGGGATAGTGTCCGGTGGAGAGAAGAGAACACACACAGGCCTTGGGGTGCAAAACCAACTTGAGGGCTTAGAAGCTCCATGAGACCACAGGAGAGAAGGTCAGGAATTAGCAACAGGCAGACCCGGGTAGCGAGCAGCCTTGCCCTCAGGTGAGTGCAGCACCCAAGGATTAGGGGCACAGCCAAGGGACCTCTGCAGAGGGCACCATGCAGGGAGAGGATGCTGAGAGAGAGGACCAGAAAGAGAGAGATGCCGGTCCTGGTGGCCCTGATGGAAGCTGGGATCGGATGAGGGCAGTAAGGTGGCAGGAGGTTCGAGACCGCGCTCGTGTGGACCCGAGTTTCCGGTGCGAGACCACGCTCGCTCATGTGGACCCGGGTTTCCAGTGCGAGACCGTGCTCGCTCGTGTGGACTCAGGGTTCCGGTGTGAGACCACTCTCGCGTGGACCCAGGGCTCCTTTTCTCATTCTGCTGCTAGCCAGCAGCAGTGCCACTCTTGCACATTAACTTTCAAGCTCTAAGAACTTCCAAGAAGCCCTCCCCAATTCTCCCAGCCCCTGCCATAGCGGAGACTCTCCCAGAGCTTCGCACACCCTGTTCCAGGCGCCACCGTCCCAACTACAGTATTAGCACCTTCAGTTGGGACTGGAGAAAATGCCTCAGATCAGGGGTTTAGGACAAGCTGACTCCTGAGGGGCCCTGGTTTCCAGATTCCTTAGTAAAGGGCTTGCTTCTAGGAGCCCCTAGATTCTGTCTTCAGCCCTGCATCAACCAGGCATGGTAGACCACGCCTGTCATCCCAGCACTCTGGAAGCAGAGGCAGGAGGACCCAAGTTCAAAGTCATCCTCCTCAACAAAGCAAGTTGAAAGCTAGCCTGGGCTACATGAGACCTCTAGAACTTCTGTTCCTGTCCCCAGATTGAGGGCAGCTTGGTGCCCCTTCAGCCATGGAGGTGACAATTCTAACCCTCACAAAATCTTTTTCATCCACTACCTGCTACCTTAATTCTTCTGAGCTCGGTCCCAAGTTTGACCCCGAGACCAAAGAACCAGGCAGAGCTCTCTTCCACCCATCTGGAAAGACGAATGGATGGACTGGTGATGGTGGAAGGGATGGAGACGGAGACAGGGGGATGATAGTGATGACGGTAGTGACGAAGGTGGGTTGGTAAGAAAGAATCACGCTTTGCCTCCCTGAGTGCTCACCAGGATCCTAGCAAGGTACTAAGCCCTCGACACCAATCCCCATGCCAGCCGGATGAGGTCAGAGCAATCTCGTTAATAGTGGGTAATATTTACCACTTAGTGCATAGCTGGCATTCTCAGAAGGGCTTACAAGTGCCAACCCATTTGAGGCAGCAACCATTATGTGCTGTGGTTTACAGATGAGGAAACCGGGAACTTGAACAGCTCACCTGAGGACTTCCAGCCAGTTACTTGAGTTCATGTGCTCTGCTGGCTGTAGACAGGAGTTAGTTGCCTGACACCCTGAGAAGCGAAGTGTCTACCTTCTGGATAGACTGGGAAAGACCTCCTGTTGGAAGCCATACCAGCCTAGTCTTAGGGATTTGATGTTTTCCAGGTGGGGCGGACACGAGGTGAGGACAGTACAGGTTGGTACTTAGGTCCTTAGGGTGGGTTCCTGTAAAACTCAGGGGTGGATAGGGATCCTTGGCTTAAAGAGAAGGAAGACTAATGGCCAATGGGACCCAGCCAGGTAGGAAGACTTGAGCTGCATTCTGTGTGGGGCTGGAAGCCCTGGGTTCTCTCTAGGCCTCTGAGAGCTAGTCTAACCCAATGTCGAGTGGGGAAGACAAACCTTCCTAAAACCAAGCCCTCAGCAGCCTCCCTCAGCTCGAAAAAGTGTGGGCCCATCTCATCCCACTCTGGCCACACCTCCCAAACCCCCCACTGCCACCCTCATACTGTTCCTGGGCTCAGCATGCCACTTCTCCAAGATGGTGACACTCATTCCTTTCCCTGCGGGCTCTTGGTTCTCCATCAACCTGTCCCCAGTTCAGAGGCAGCATCCTCCAGGACACCCACCCCACTCACTGATTACCGTGTCAGGCCCACCCAGAGGAGCTGCCAGCAGAGGTACTCCCTGCTGCCCTCATTCGGGACCTACATCACAGTGGGAGTGTCGGACCCTGCTCCCTTCCTGCTAGTTTAGCTCTCTGGTGTCCTGTGAGTTCCTTGAGGGCTGAAACCAAACCTTGTAATTAAGTGTAGGGCTGGGCCCTGCTTCCTGGACACTCCACAGGTGGGCCAGTTTCCTGAACATGGAGGCATCCCCTCGCTCTGTCCCCGTGGGCACCTTGCCACTTGGGGAGACTGAGGCTCTATAGTTAAAGAGATTTCTCCACGGTCACCAGGTCTGGAGCTGACATCCAGTCTGGTAGACTCTGGTCCACACAGGTCCTCTCTCAGCTGACCAGAAGCCTCTCCCAGGCAGCCTACAGCAGCTGCTCTGTAGAGACTCAGACACTGCTGGACAGGACCCAGGACTCACCACTAGGGCGGGTCCTGTGCAGCTCATTTTTTAGGACAGAGTCTTCCAGCAGGGGCACTGGGACCTTCTTCATCAATGCAGTGGACGCTGGCTGACAGCCCTGGAGTCTGAGTGGCCCACAAGTCCTTAGAGAACTAAGATGTTTGACAGATGCTAGTTCACACTTATGTCCATGGCCAGGCCTGAATCAGGCCCAGCAGTCAGGCAAAAGCATGAGTTCCTGACACTCTGCCCTGCCAGCCCACAGTCAAGGCAGACAACAGCAGGCAGGCAGCCCTTTGTTCTGACCCACCCAGCACTTCTCTCTTCTCCCCAAAGGCACTCAGTATACATGAAGATGCCGGAGGCACTGATTCGGTCATGCAGGTACCCACAGTTCACTGCTACTTACTGAAGACCTAGAATATGCCATAGTCTGGAGTCCAGGACAAAACCCTATGAGATACACACAACACCAGAATTTTAACATCACAGTGGTACCTGGCCATGGGCCCCTTGGGTAGAGACACGCAAAGGCTTCAGACACAGTGGAGTGCCTCCAGACTTAAACAAACCAACCCGACGCATCTGGATGGCTTGTCCTGTTGGACATAGGGCGTAAGCCCAGAGGCAAAACCGATGAGTGGCTGGGAGAGATGGCAGAGAATCCAGCCGAGTGTCCCCAACTCTGTACCCTGTCGGCATGGAGAGGGCGATGGGACACAAGGACTGACCCTGGGAACCTGGAGCACCACTAATTCAGGGAGGACAAAGCTTCATGGAGGGATCTATGGCTTTGACAGCAAGGATATCCTCCAAGGGGCTGGGAAGGAGTAGCCTGGGCCATACAACAGGAGGCATGAGGAGATAGCTCTAGCCGCTGGTAAAGGACCCTGCACCCCAAGGCACGGTCCTGATGGGTAGTCCTGAGTCACCCCTGCCAGGGGCCCCACGGGACTTCCTCATGAGGCCCCATCACATCCTCATGACCAGCCATGCAGCCACTAAGCAATTACTCATTGTCCAGAGGTGGGAGCAGTGGAGGGAGGGAGGGCTTGACCTTTCCTCCCCTTCCTCCCCCCCCCACACACACAACAGGCCCTAGCCACCTCCCCAACCGCCAGAGGCATCCATTCCCAGGCAGAGTGGATCCCTCCCTTTATACTGGCACCCCAGAAGTCGGCCCAGGTAGAAGTGAGCAAGTTCTGCCCCCAACAGCATCAGGAACATTCTAGACTCCTGCCTTGAGACTAAGTTAAGCTTCGGTTTGATGTCATCGTGGGGACCTGGGTACAGCTGCAGGGCACACGGCCAGAGTCAAACTCTTTCATCCATGGGACCCCAGGCAATCTGCTACCACCACCACCCCAATCCCCCAGAGCCTGTAACCACCACCAGCCTGGAGGGCTGGCTAGGAGCGATCGTGGAGTGTTTAACTCGGGCCAACCCCTGGTGAGTGGCTTTCAAATGTATGCTGTTATCATCACTAAAAAGGAATCACGAGTCAGCCACACCTCAGTGGTGCCCAGCACTCTAGTTTACAAAGCACAGGGTAGAGCATGGAGCCTTGAGGAGACCTGGGAGGTGACCAGGATGGAGGCTCTCTGCAGACTCATACAAGCCTTGCCTGGAGTAGTGTCCTGCTCCCGGCAAGTGGCAAGTGCCATGTCTGTGCCACAGGGATCTTTACAAAGCAGGGTGCCTGGACTGCCTTACCCCACCTCACCTGTCCAAGTGAGAGGACAACCCTACAGATCTCACAGCAGGTGATGGGCGGGGCCAGACCCAGCTGCCTTCCACTCAGGTGCTCCCAGAACCATCCATTGCTGAGCGACTAGCCTGAGCTGCCCATTTGACTGAAAATGTCACGTTTCTGCCTGTGATGATATGGCAGCAGTTGGAGGGAGGGAGCCGTCTCTCAGCCTGGGTTCCTGGGAAGAGGAGGAGAAGGACATTAATTGGTAGGTGTATTCGGAATCATCACCTGGGAGGCAGGGGGAACAGCTTGGTGGGCGGAGGAGGAAGCTAGTACTGGGGACTCAGTCACACCGAAGAAGTCACAGGCTGCCCTGCCCCTAGAAGTGACCTACGTGAAGGAATGTACAAGGCTGTCCCATAGAGATTCCTTTTCTCTGTATCTGTGGCAACTGGCCAACCAGGGTATGTCTAAGATGTGTGATAGATAGAAAATGATAAATATGGTTTCTCTGTTGTGTCCAAGAAAGGAAGAAAGGAAAGGAGAGAAGAAAAGGAAGGAAGGGAGGGTAGGAAGGAGGGAGAAAGGGAGAAAGGAAGAAAGTGAGGGAGGACAGGAGGGAAGAAGGGAGGAGGGAAGGAAGGAGAAAGGGAGGGAGGGAAGAAGAGAGAAAGGGAAGGAGAGAAAGAAGGAGAAAGGGAGGGAGGGAAGAAGGGAGGAAGGAAGGAAAGAGAAAGGGAGGGAGGAAAAAGGGAGGGAGGGAAGAAGGGAGGAGGGAAGAAAGAAAGGGAGGTATGGAG
>JANHMN010000004.1:12006311-12018487 GCA_030674055.1 Rhabdomys pumilio | reverse complement strand
AGGGAGGGAAGGAGGGAGAAAGGAAGGGAGGGAAGGAGGGAAGGAGGGAGGAAGGGAGGGAGGGAGGAAAAGAGGGAGGGAAGAAGGAAGGAAAGGAAGGAGGGAGAAAGGGAGGGAGGGAAGGAGGGAGGGAGAGAAGGAGGGAGGGAGGAAGAAAGGAAGAAAGGGAGGGATGGAGGGAAAAGGGAGGGAAGGAAGGAGGGAGAACGGGAGGGAGGGAGAGAAAGAGGGAGAAAGGAAGGGAGGGAAGGAGGGAGGAAGGGAGGGAGGGAGGGAAGGAGGGAGGGAGGAAAGGAGGGAGGGAAGAAGGAAGGAAAGGAAGGAAGGAGAAAGGGAGGGAGGGAGGGAAGGAGGGAGGAAGAAAATCACTTCATCTTCCCCTGTTTCTCCCTTCTCATTAGCTAGAATGCAGGTGTGATACAGGGATGTAGGCAGCCACTTTAGATCATGAGGTAGGGGCCGAGTATAAAGTGGGTGGAGCAACAAAAGAGAAAGAGCACACCACTCAGCTCCCTTATCGTGTAAAACCACACAGGTCCCACTCTGTCATCTCCTCTCTTATTAAGGCCACTGGCTTTCTGGTCTTTGTGACAGCTGACTGACATCCTGTTTGGAAGGATTATTTGCTGACTCTCCTTTTTAAATAATTGTATCTGTGAAGGGGAAGTACAGGGTCCTGTCGTATTCCCTAAACAGTGCAGGGCAATGGCGCTCCCCACAGAGTCAACCCTGCGTGTGGTAGCCTAAGCCATCTAGAAATGTGTGCCAGCTGGATTTCTGTCAACTTCACACAAATTAGAGTCATCTGGGAGGAGGAAACCTCAACTGAAATGCCTCCATAAGACTGGGCTGTAGGCAAGATTGTAGGGCATTTTCTTAATTAGTGATCAATGTGGGAGGGCCCAGACCATTGTGGGTGGGGCCATTCCTGGGCTGGTGGTCCTGGGCTCTGTAAGCCAGGAGGAGCAAGCCAGTAAACAGCATCCCTTCACAGCCTCTGCATCAGCTCCTGCCTCCAGGCTTCTGCCCTGTTTAAGTTCCTGCCCTGACTTCCTTCAGTGATGAACTATGATGCGGAAGTGTGAGCCAGATTAACCCTTTCCTCCCCAGCTTGCTTTTGGGTCACAGTGTTTCATCAGAGCAATAGAAACCCCAACTAAGACAAGACACGTCATAGTCTTCAGTCTTTCCCGGGATGTTTAGGGGTTAAACACACCAAGCACTACAGCACTTCAGAAAGGGGACAGGCCTGTTTGGGTCTCTGGGTTTCCCATAAGTTATCTCCCAGGGAAATGGAGACACAACTGCATCTGGGTGCCCACACCAGTTCCCAGCTATTTACGGAGGTGTGCTTCCTGACAGATGTGTGAACGAAATCACAGCGTTCACAGCGTAGGCCATTGTGTCCACGTGCAAAAGCATCAGACGGCAGTGCTGCAGTCAGGGAGTCTAATGTGGGGGTATCGCCTTCCTACATACAGTGTCATTGACCAAACCCCCTTAGCACAGCACGTGACTGTTTGATGTGTGGGCTTCAGGTTCCCAGGAGGCAAGCTCCAGTTTGGGAGACAGGAGGAGAGCAGGCTCGGCTCAAACCGTCGTCCCCACACTCAAGGTGCAAATGCCCACAGTCCATGGCCTGTTCCATTTCAGATCCTCTTCAGCCAAGGAGGATGTGTTTGCCTTTGAGCAAGTCAATGAGATGCAAGGAGGGTCCCCTCTTGTCCTCAGCTGCTTTCTCATTTCCCCAAAGCTCCCAAGTTCCTGTGGGTGACTTAATGCCGTGTCACTGAGTGGATCTGGGGACATCTGCAGCCAAAATGGACTCAGAGGACCATAGCATGTGATTTGTATCCCACCTCAAAAAAAAGTAAACAAACAAACAAACAAACAAAACCAAACAAAAACAGTCTTATGTAGCCCAGGCTGGCCCACACAGCTAAGAATGACCCTGATCTTCCTGCTTCCACCTCTGAGTGCTAGGATCAGAGACATGCACCACCACCACCGTCTGGAATTTAACTCCTGTCTTCATGCACCTTAGAGGCATCTGTCACCTGAGCTGTGTCCCCAGCTGGCTTCCTTTCTTGTACTACTTAAAATAGTGTTTCTCAGGCCTGGAGAGACGGCTGAGGGGTTAAGAGCACTGACTGCTCTTCCAGAGGTCCTGAGTTCAGTTCTCAGCAACCACACGTGGCTCACAACCATCTGTAAAGGGATCCAATAATCTCTTCTGGTGTGTCTGAAGACAGTTACAGTGTCCTCCTGTACATAAAATAAATAAATCATTCTTTAGAAAACAAAATGGTGTTCTCTGTGGACTGGTGGAGGTGGGGGTCTCTACTGAGGGTAGGAGAGATCTGACAGCACAAGCCTGAAGCTGGGCTCTCTGTTTCTCAGGGGGGCAAGGAAGGGGTTGGGATGTCTACTGATACTTCTTTGATGTAAGCGCAACTCTTAGAAGAGAGACCCTGGCCCCTGGGTGTCTGTTAGCTGTGGACACAGACTGTATCTCAGTAGGTTCCGGTCAGTATCTGTGAGGCGGGGAGGGTTGCAGGTGTTGTGGTCTGAGCCACAGTTGGCTTCTCACATCAATCTTACAGTCCTGGGCCTTTTAACTGGAGATAGGCTGCTGGAACCTGGACACAGGCATCTGCACCCAACCACAGGGCCATCTGTCCTGCCCCGTCCTGCATCACTTTTCCAACCTTTGGTTTTAGCAGACATCTTCCATAGAAGGAAGTCAAGGAATGAATGGAGCAAGGAGTCCCCAATTTACAGGGAGGTAAACTGAGGCCTACATAGGCATCCCAGCCTTAGTGACGTTAGGGCACTGTGAAGTGCGGTCTAGACCCAGGTGTCTCCTATAGTGGGGTCTGTCACTGTCCATTTACAGACCCTCCTACACACCCCTGCCCCATGTCACAGAAGGACACAGCCATGGTATCGCCGGCCTTGCCTTTCCCTATGGCTTCTCAGAATGCAAAAATCATTATGAGGCTCTCACCCTCTGCCTGTCTCCCTGGAAGGCACTTCAGACAGCTGGCAGGGAAAGTCGGGCTGCAGAACCCTGACTCACTCTCTGCCCCAATTACCAGGAGCAATTTGAGAAGGGCTGGTCTCTCCTGGAGCCAGGAAGAGCAACTTCAAATGAAAACCACAGGCAAGTGCGGCCCTTTAACCAGGAGGCAGCTACTGTGCTACAGGGTGTGAAGGGAGAGGTTGTGGGACCCACCCAAGTGCCCCGAGGGCTTCTGGGTTCAGGTCCCTGGTCCTCCACCTTTAAGCAGCTTTGGGAAGGACCTCATCCATCTGTGGCTGCTGCCGATGTTCCTATGACACCAATGTCTTTCAGTTAGTGTGACAATCCCTTTAGGTCTCCGTATTCAAGGATCTGTAACTGCCCAGCCCCATGACTGGGTCCTCAAGGATGTGGCCTGGTACACAGTATGCACTTAAGAAAATGGTGTCGAATGACAAGATGGTCCCTTCTCTTTACTTTTACAAACCCCTCCTCTTGATTTCAGTCCAGGGATTTGAACTTGCATTTTATAGATGAGGGCATGGACTCAGGCAAGGTTCCCGCATGTGCTACTTAACCGTGAACTGACTCTCCCATGATTTATTCTCCTTAACACCGCCACCATTCCCTCCCTGGTTCCCTTAACTGTCTGAACTCACATGCCAGTATCCACAGGTGATGTCAGTCAGCTTTCTTTTTTATAACCAGGAAGCCAAGAAACCCACTCGAGAAGAGGAAGCGACACACACTCGCAGACCTAAAGGACTCATCTCTCCCAGCAGCACCACCGAGACCAAGGTGTCAGCACATGAACCTTAGGTGACATTCAACATCTGGAAATTCTGTGCTTACAGGGGGCAGAGCTGTGTGACTTCCTGAAGAGCTGGGAGGACATAAGACCGCAAACAGATGACCCGAGGTGAGACCCCGGCCGAATGGGAGCAACATAATCTCATTCCAAAGTTTTTTGAGTCACCAATGAGGTAAACTTGTTTGTTTGTTTTTGGTTTTGCACTTGAATCTAGAGACAGAATCTTGGTCAGTGTCCCTTACAGCTGTCTTAGGAACCCAAGAAGAGAGTCGGTCTGAGGAAAAAAGCTGACATTAAAGCCGTCAAACTGGGTATGAACGAGCTGTGGGATCAAGCTGTGCCAAAGTCTGGCTTTTCAGTGCAGTCAGTCAGACGTTAAAAATCCCTCACAAGCTGAGCAGAGTTTTCTAAACCTGGCTACTGCTGACCGTACCCTAACAAACCTAATCGGCTTCAAGCTTGTCTCTGTGCCAAGCACATTGTCTTACAGAGGTCTCAAGACTACTTCTTTCTTTTTCCTTCCTTCCTTCCTTTCTTTTTCTTTTTGAGACGGGTATCTCTGTGTAGCCCTGGCTGTCCTGGAACTCACTCTGTAGACCAGGCTGGCCTTGAACTCAGAAATCCACCTGCCTCTGTCTCACTAGTGCTGAGATTAAAGGCGTGCGCCACCACCATCCCCGTTTCAAGACTTCTCTTATTGTCTGAGTACAAGGTAAAAGAACAGGACGGGGACTCTGCTTTCTTCCACCTACCCAGCTTACATTGTCACCTTACTCTATGCCTCAGAGCAGCCAACAATCTCAGATGCCAATGTCTAAAGCCAGGGGCAGCCAGGTAAGTGTAAGGACCATGGCTCTGGGGGTGTGGCCAATCAGGCTTCCCACTGCCACCTGCAAGGAGCCAAGTTTCTCTCTCATAAAGGACCTCCTGCCTTTAGGTAGCCTGGTAGAGACAGACTTTTCGTGGCTCTTAGGCAGCCTGTCTCTTCTGTCTTCAGGGTGGCTTTCCTCTGATCTTCTATCTCCAGGATATCTATGAAGGTGTCTCAGTTTTCAGAAGTTAATTGCTAAGTTAGGAGAGTCCTGAGACCACTTTCCAGTAAGCCCCCATCCAATCTGTGGATAGTAAAACCAGAATGGAAGAAATTTGGGGAAAGGGGCTGCCAGCTGCACAGCTTCCGGGCAGTCAGGGTCGGGGTGGGGGTGGGGGGGGTGGATTGCTTAACCTCTCTATCCTAGGCAGAACAATGACCCATCAAAGAAGTCCACCCCCAGCTAGGTTGGTAGACTTGTTGCCTAGCATAAATGAAGCCCGGGGTTTGAACCCTGCTGGCACTTCTACTGAACTGGGTAGCCCATGCCTCAAACGTCAGAGCCTGGGAGGTCTCAATGAGAGGATCAAAAATTCAAAATCACCCTTGATTACACATGGAATTCAAGGCTAGCCTGGGCTTAGAGATTTTGCTCCCCCCCCCCCACACACACACACAAAAAGATGTCTACCTTCTAATTCCTAGAATCTTTGAAGCCTACAAAGGGGATTTTGTGATTGGGATTAAGACTCAGTACCTTACCCTGGCAGAGGTGGCATACACCTTAATCCTAGCACTTGGAGAGGTAGAGGCAGGTGCTTCTCTGTCTACAGAGTGCCAGGACAGTCAAGGTTATACAAAGAGACCCTGTTTCAAAACAAACAAACAAACAAAAAAAAAAACCCATAAAACAAAAAAACAAAACCAAAAAGACTCAGTACCTTGGTGCAGGAGAGATCACCAAATGGGCTCAATCCAAACACTGGGGGTTCTGAAAGCAGAAACCCTCTCGATGCAGCAGAGAATCAACTATATGTCTGGTACCAGAGAGACTCAGCTGTGTTCCCTTTGAGGCTGAGGAAGGCTCCACACCAGGGAAGAGGGGTCTCTAGAAGCAGAGAGAAGGGACCTGCTGAGAGGATGGCCTTGACCTTGATCCTAACCCACGTTGGAATTTTGACCTCCAGAATTGCTACAGAGCCACCAAATCTGCGGTTATTTGTTATGACAGCCATAGAAACTAGCCCAAGTCCCCAGCCTCGCCTTCCTCGCTTGGGAAACATGAGACCTTTACCAACACCACCATGGAATCCGACAGGACCCACATGAGCTCAGCCCCAACTCCACCAAGCCTGAAGTTTAAATCCAGGCTTCCAGTAGGTGTTTGCTGCCAGGAAGTCCAAGGGTGCAGCCTCTGCCTGCTGCAGACCAGACAGAGCTCAGCACCACCTCAGTCTTTCTTCGGACCTTGATCTTGAGCCAGGCAGAAAGAATAAGGATTAAGAGAGGGCTCTGACAGGGACTGGAAGGAACGAGGGCCAGGCCAGATGCCAGCTGCAGCCAGACTGCTGGGGTAACTGGATCTGTCAGGATCAGAGCCTGAGCCCAGCTGCCCTAACAAGCTAGACAAAGCCACTTGTCCCCAATATGCTAATTAAACATAGAAGCAATAGATCAAAGCAGGGAGAGATTTATTCCATGTGGCCACTTTGGGGAAAGGAACTAAGAAGTCTAGTGACTCCCTCCCCCACATTCATTTCTTAGTTCTAAAATAAAGTAAAAATAGTTGGGCCCAGAGAGATGGCTCAGAAGGTACAGGCCCTTGCCACCAAGCCAGACAACAGGAATTTGATTTCTGGGACCTAATGCTAGAGGAAGAGAACTGAACCATGTGAGCTGCCCTCTCTCTGAGCCTCACATGTGCACCATGGGGGATAGAAATGTGTCCTTCAAATGGAGAGACAGAGATATGCACAATTAAAGTCATGGTCCAGATGTGGCCAAGCTGACCCACCCTTATGTCAGCTTGTCTGTCCTGTAAGGTGGTCTGACAAATTGTTCAAGGGTGTGGCATCTTCTCCTAGGAGGCAAGGGCCCCAGCCTGCAGCCTTTTCCTTCTCCCAGCGTGAAACTGCCAGGAGAAATTTGAATTCCTTGGGGACAACTGCCTGGGCAGTTAGTTACGCTTGGGGACAGCCTTCAAGCCTTCGAGGAGCAGCTCAGTGGGCACCATGTGCTTTTGGATGTGGGATCCGTGTGGGCAGTGAGGTTCAGCCTCAGTTACTAACCTGCAGAATGAGGACCTCTGCAGAGCCATCTGTTAGAGATGGAGCACCTGTCCTCTCTCATTTCCCCTCCCTCTCCCCCTCACTTCCCCCTCACCTCCTTCCCCCTCCCTTTCCCCTGCCTCTCCCCTTCCCTCCCCCTCCCCCTCCCTTTTTTCCCTCTCCCTCTCCCTTTCCTTCTCCCTCTCCTCCCTGCCCTGTTTCCCCATGGCTGAACAAGGGAGTATCGGGGAGATTTACACTTCCCAGAGCTGTTATGAAGCACATTGTGTGGACAAGCCCATGAAATAGTTACCAAGGGCCGGGCAATGGTGGCTCATGCCTTAAGTCCCCAGCACTCGGGAGGCAGAGGCAGGTGGATCTTCATAAGTTCAAGGCCTTCCTGGTCTGCAGAGTAGTGAGCTCAGGACAGCCAGGGCTACACAGAAAAACCCTGTAACCCTGTCTTGGAAAAAAAAAAGAAAAAGAAAAAGAGAGAGAGAGAGAGAGAGAGAGAGAGAGAGAGAAGCCAGAAGAACACTGGAGACTCCAGGAAGGCTCTCATCAGTTTCTTGAGACCTGCCCACACTCTTGTCCCCTCTGACCACTCCAGGTACATTTAAAAGCCCGAGCATCCTGCTTGGCCATCAGGAAGAGGGGAGGAGAAGAGAGGGGAACTGAGCCATGGAGCTTGGGGATCTTGTTGAAAGGAAGTCTGGCTCTGCAGGTCTTGCAAAGCTCCTTAAGTTGAGCCCAGGTGATTCTGAGGGGATGCAGGATGCTGGTCCTTAGGAGGAGCCCCCCCTCCAGCATGCTCACCGCTTATTCACACTTCTGGAGGGCTGGGGAATCAAACCCAGGGCCACGTGAAGGCTAGACAGTGCTGTTACTCTACCCTGGCCCTGTTATGCTGAAAGATGAGATTTGTCTGGATTGGGTAAGAAAGCTGGGACTGGAAAAGTTCGATTTGTGGAGGCCTTGGGAGGGAAGTGATTAGAGCCGGAGTCTGTGTGTAGGAGAGCTGCACTGCCCACGGGGGTGAGGGGTGAGCTGTGCTGGGGATGGGAATCACAGCTTTTCCCGGAGGACCACTGTCATGCAAGGCATCTCTCCTTCAGGTCCCCGCCCTAGACTAGAATGATAGCGTTAGTCACTACCAACCTCACAGCCAGCCCTGATCCACCTAATCCCCACTAAGCACCCCTGCCAGCTCACGCCCAGACTGCCGCTGATGTTTGTCACGGTCACTACAGGGCCAAGTGCACATGATTTGTCCCAGTCACACCACACGAATCCCCTTCTCAAATCCTAGGACTTCAAAAGGGAGGCCCTGCCCCGCCCGCCCCACACTATGCCACAGCGAGAATGCCATCATTCCCAGGTCACATAGGGAAAACTAAGAAACTTCTCGATGGTTCACAGAGCTGAACTCCCAGGAGAAGCCCTGGAGAGCTGACCGACTGACTGCTCTTCTTCTGCTGCTAGAGACTAAAGGAATGTTCTAGAAACCAATCTCAAGCCTTACAGTTTCGGTTTGTGCCTGGATCCCAGCATTCACTGAGAGTCAAATGAATAAATCTGGCTCTTTGAGGGATATCACAGAAACCCACAGTGAACTAGTAAAATAGAAAAGAATGGCCGGGCGGTGGTGGCGCACTCCTTTAATCCCAGCACTTGGGAAGCAGAGGCAGGTGGATTTCTGAGTTCCAGGCCAGCCTGGTCTACAGAGTGAGTTCCAGGACAGCCAAGACTACACAGAGAAACCCTGTCTCAAAAAACAAAACAAAACAAAACAAAACAAAACAAAACAAAGAATGTGGTTTAAAGATTTAAAAGTGAGGGATACAACATTCTGGAATTTATAGAGGGCTCTATAGCCCTTAGTATTTACGGGATTCATTTTTCAGTTTTTAAACTTTTTGTTTTTTTAATTATGTGTATGGGTGTATGCACACTTTGTGGGTGCAGTGCCCAGGGCATCCAGAAGAGGGCATCAGATGCTCCGGAGCTAGAGTTGTGGGGCTTGTGAGCCCGCAGATCTCAGTGCTGGGAGATGAACTCAAATTCTGTGTAAGAATACTGGGAGTTCTTAACTGCTGGCTATCTCCAGAAGACCAGGTGGTACTCCATCTACCAGAGGCTGAGTTCTGAACTCAGCTCTGGGCTTTGTTTCGGTCTCACTGAGCTGTCTCTAAGGAGGGCTTTGGTGCTGTGGTCTTGATGCTATGTTTATATCATTGAAGTGATCTTTCCCATCCCTGGTCAGCATCAAGTCTCTAGGGCCAAGTCCGTGACAGAGCTGTTGGTGGAGCTCTCAGTGCTGACAGTTCCCTCTGAGCTGGCCATGCTGACAGCAGCAGCTCTCCTTTTCAGAAGCATACTCCTCCTCCCCGCCCCTCCTCCGTCTCCTTCTCTGTCTCTGTATCTGTCTCTCTTTCCCTCCCTCCCTTCTTCCCTTCCTTTTTTCTCTTTTTTATTTTAAGATATAATCCTGCTATGAGCTGAGCCTAGCCTTGAATGCTTGATCCTCCTGCCTCAGCCTCCTAAGTACTGGGATTAACCCTATGTACCACCACACAGAGCTTCAAGTCTACTGGAATTGCTTTGATGGTAGGGAGCCCATTTCTGTGTATCGTAGCATACTGAACACTGTCCCTGGTCTCTGCTCACTAGATGCCAGTAGCATGCACATGTGTGCATGCATGTGAACATACGAATAACACGTTTACACATTCCCCAAATGGTCAACCCAACGTCTCTCTGCATCCTGCCATGTGGCTCCTGGAAGGAACATTCCAGGCCTAGACCACTACTCAACAAAAATTCTCTGACAGAACCCTCACAGTCGCTGAAGGGCGGTGCCTTTGATTGTCTGCATCGAACAGGTGGGGAAACTGAGGTCTAGTGAGGTCTGGTTGGGAGTGGGGATACGTTTGTGGCTTTTTGCCTCTGTGAGTGCAGTGAGCTTTGGCAGACAGGAGCTGCTGAGGTGGGTGCCTGGTGTTTCGATAGACTGTCACCGTAGGACAGTTTGGGGGGCACCTAGGAAAACATGACACTTGTGCCTGTTCTCTCAGGTGTCTGAATCATGCTTACATACAGATACACACAGAGACACACACAAATAGACATACAGACGCACACACACACAGACACACACGGAGACACACACAGA
This sequence comes from Rhabdomys pumilio, assembly GCA_030674055.1. NCBI lineage: Eukaryota > Metazoa > Chordata > Mammalia > Rodentia > Muridae > Rhabdomys > Rhabdomys pumilio. The sequence goes on along the minus strand of JANHMN010000004.1, from coordinate 12,008,404 downwards.
CATACAGACTCACACAGGCGCGCACAAACACACACACACAGATGCACACACACACAGGCACATACACACACACACACACACCACACACACACACACCACACACGCACATACACACACGACTCCTGCTCTGTTTCTCTGCAAACTCCCTGACTGAGTTGTAAGGTCTGTGTCTTCCCAGCCTTCTCTCCCACCAGCTGCTCCACCGGCTCCCACACCAGCATCTGCTAAAGGATCACGTGGTCACTCCTCTGTCCTCAGGAGCCCTCTTTGAGTTCTGGAAGATGGCTCTCCCTTTTCCTGGAGTCACTGTCTTTCCTGGAGTCAGCTTCCTCACAAGGCACAGCCGGCCTTCCCTCCCTGGAGCCTCTAAACATAGGCAGTTCCAGCACATCTGGCCAGCTGCACACCCCTGCTTACACAAAGGGAGAAACAGATGCAGCCCGAGTCCTGAGGGTGTGGCTCAGTGGCACGGTGAGTGTCTCTATGGTGCAGCTCTTGCCTTGCATGCAAGAAACTCTGGGTTCAACCCCTAGGACTCACTGCAAAATAGTAATGATTAGGACGACCAATTCTATACTTTTCCGTAAAGTTTTATTGGTGCAGTTTCAGTTTTACCCCAAAGTGCAAGAATAATACAACTTCCCAGTTACCTTCACTCACCTCTCCAGAGTTCTCAAATTCTAACAAAACCATTCTTCTTCTCCCCCTCCCCTTCCCCTTTCCCCCTTTATTACATTTTTCTCCCTCCATCTTTCCTCTCTTTTGCTCTTCCTCTCTCTGCCTTTCTCTTTCTACTGTGTATATTTATACTTACATTTTTGCATACAGTATGTTTTTATTTATTTATTTATTTTTGTTTTTTTGAGACAGGGTTTCTCTGTGTCGGTATGTCTTTAATAAATCATAAGTATTTATTATGGTGGTTTGATTGAGAATGGGTCCCATAGGCTCATGTTTGAATACTTGGTCTCCAGTTAGTGGAACTGTTTGGGAAGGATTGGGAGGTGTGGCCTTGTTAGCCATTCCCAGACCCCCATGTCCTCCCCTCTCCCCACTGCCTGGTAGCTGTGGCTCACAATGTGAGCTCTGGGCTCTAGCTTCAGCGCCATACCTGCCTGCCTGCCTGCTCCCATGCTGTCTGTCACCATGGTCATGGACTCACCCTCTGAAAGCCCCAAATAAACCCTTCTAGAAGTTGCCTTGGTCATGGTGTTTTATCACAGTCAGAAGAAATGACTAAGACATTTATGTCTGTATCTCTTGTATACGAACCCAAGCTACCTGCTAGTATGATACAGCCGTGACATCCTTCACCAGGAAGGAATCTACTATGAAACCAGAGGAGATTGACGTGGACACATTATCTCAGGCACAGAGCCGAGGTGTCCACGGATCTCAGCATAGTCTCCCTGTGAGCTGAAGCGTGGCCTGGGTCTCATGCAACATCCAATCATGGCACTTCCTCCTTTTCTTAGTAGCTGGACAGTTTCTTGGCCTTGTGTTTCAAGACCCAGATGACAGGATGGGTCCTGGTGAATTGTTTGTGGCTGTCCTGTCACGTGCCCCCACTCCCAGTCACTCTGGCACACATGTTGTTTCTCTTCCAAAAATTCCTGATGAAATGGTGGCTCAGCTTCTCTTGTCCCCTTTGCATCTCACCTTCTAATGTCACCTCTTCTGAAGGGTGTTCCAGGAAAGCCAGTTTCTTTTTCCCTGTGACAACATCCTGCTTTTTTGTAGGGGGAAGGGATTGTCACAATTTCTTCTATTTTAATATTTTTTCTTTTCTCTTTCACCCCCTCTTCCCCTCCCTCCTTCCTCCCCTCTTCCTTTCCTCTTCCTCCCTCCTTCCTCCCCTCCTCCTCTCTTCCTCCTCCTCCTCTTCTCCTTCTTCTCCTTCTCTTCCTTTTCCCCCTCCCTCTCCCCCTCCTCCTTCTTTCTCCTTCTCCTTCTCCTCCTTCCTTCTCCTTCTCCTTTCTCCTTTCTCCTCCTTTCTCCTTTCTCCTTCTTTCTCCTTTCTCCTTTCTCCCTCCTCCCTCCTCCCTTCTCCCTCCTCCCTCCTCCCTCCTCCCTCCTCCCTCCTCCCTCCTCCC
>JANHMN010000004.1:11943182-12004445 GCA_030674055.1 Rhabdomys pumilio | reverse complement strand
CTTCTTCTTCTTCTTCTTCTTCTTCTTCTTCTTCTTCTTCTTCTTCTTGAATCTAAAGCAGTACCGTGTATATGCAGGAATCTCTAGTGTCCTGGCAGCCTCTGTGGATAGGGAGAGAAATGGGCCAGACACATCTGAACATAAATTCTTAAAATAAGAGCATGCTTGGGGCTGGAGAGATGGCTCCACGGTTAAGAGCACTGGCTACTCTTCCAGAGGTCCTGAGTTCAATTCCCAGCACCCACGTGGCAGCTCACACCCATCTGTCACCCCAGGAGATCTGACCTTCACACAGACACGTGTGTAGGCAAAACACCAGTGTACAGAAAAGTAAATCGTTTGTTTAACAAACAGCAATGTGCTTAAGCTGTGTTTCAGGAGCCTCTAGAATCCACCCAAGGACGCTCTGAAACTGGCTTTTCAAGAATAGACCGGGGAAGAGCACTTCCTGATGTGCACGGGGCCCTGGGTGTATCCCTAGGACTGTAAGAAAAAGGAAACTTCTGGAAGGTGTGATGGCATTAAATGTGGGCTTTTCACAGACCTGCCAGCCGTACAAATAAGGACATGGAGCCTTCTATATAGTTTAAAGCTTAGGCCTTTTGCTGGGGACGTTTCCCAGCTATCATTTAAATCGGACCTGATTGTTCCGACCTAGGGTTTATCACGTGGCTAACTCTGTACCTCTCCGCTTATCTGTTCTCTTCTGCATCTGCTCCCCAAATCTTCTGGGTCTCTCTTCTCTCAGCATCCTCCGCTACGTCTGGAAGTTCAGCCCAAGTTCTTGGCCATCAGATCTTTCTTACAACCAATCAGTAGCGAGACAACCTCTGATACAGATCTGGATTGGCTTTACACAGATGAGGAAGGATGAACACCCAGAAACATCAGGCCAGTGAGGGGCCATAGAACTGACAGTACCAAGATCTATCAGCATTTAGCTCTCTGCTGGTACATCATTAACAATTGAAAACACAGAGACAAATCTTTAACCCTTGCTAAATCTTTACACCTTTGTTTGACAGCTGTCAGTCCATTACAGCTTGTTTCCAGCAAGATCATGTTGCCATTTGTCTTTTTTTAATTAATTTATGTTTTTAAGGTTTATTTATTTTTTATGTGTGTTGCTGTTTTGCCTGCAAGTATGTCTGTGTGAGGGCATCAGAGCCCCTAGAACTGGAGATACAGACACTTGTGAGTTGCCATGGGGATGCTGGGAATCAAACCCAGGTCCTCTGTAAGAGCAGACAGCGTTCTTAACTGCTGAGCCATCACTCCAGCCTCATGTTGACACTTTTCTCTGAGGGGTATTTGGGAAGAAGAGTTTGGATCACGACATCTCCATACCACTCACAGTTAAAAACAGTGGAGTTGGCTGGGTGCTTCAGCACACATCTGTAGTCGGGACATTCCAGAGGTTAAGGCAGAAGACTCAGAATTTCCAGCCAGCCTGACCTTCATAGTAAGATGCTGTTGTGAAAACAAACAAACGTGGGCTAGACACACAGCTCAGTTGGTAAAGTGCTTGGCACACAAACACGAGGACCTGAGTGTAGACCCAACAACCGAGGCAATATGATACCACCGGAGTCCATCCATCCTGATACAGTAAGTCCTGGATATTTCAACAAAAGTGAAGCACAAGAAAATGACCTTAAACCCAATCTTATGAAGATGATAGAGGCCTTTCGAGATATACAGGAAAATACAGTCAAACAGGTAAAGGAATAAATAAAACTGTTTAAGACCTAAAAATGGAAACAGAAGCAATAAAGAAAATACAGACTGGGGGAATCCTGGAGATGGAAAACCTAGGGAAGAGAGCAGGAACAACAGATGTGAGCATCACCAACAGAAGACAGGAGATGAAAGAGAGAATCTCGGGTGTAGGAGATGCAATAGAAGAAACTGATACATCAATCAAAAGAATTGTTAAAATCTAAAAAGTTCCTGACACAGACATCCAGGAAATCTGGGACACTATGAAATAGGATTAGAAGAAAGAGAAGATCCCTGGCTCAAAGGCCCGGAAAATATTTTCAACAAAATCATAGAAGAAAATTAACCTAATCTAAAGAGAGAGAGAGATGCCTAAAATGTACAAGAAGCTTACAGAACACCAAATAAACTGGACCAGAAAAGAAAATCCCCACCCCTCACCACATAATAATCAAAACACTAAATATATTGAACAAAGAAAGAACATTAAAAGCTGCAAAGGAAAACGGCCAAGTAACATAAAGGCAGACCTATCAGAATTACACCTGACTTCTCAACAGAGACTCTAAAAGCCAGAAGGGCCTGGGAAGATGTCTTGTAGACCCTAAGAGACCTCAGTCTACTATGTCCAGCAAAACCTTCAATCATCATAGTAGAGAAAACAAGATATTCTAGACAAAACCAAATTTAAACAATATTTATCCACAAATCCAGCCTTACAGAAGACACTAGAAAGAAAACTCCAACCAGAGGAGATTAACTACACACAAGAAAATACAGGAATGAATAATTTCACATCAGAAAAAAACAAAAGAAGGGAAATACACACACACACACACACACACACACACACACACACACACACACACGCATAACCACCACAAACATTAAAACAACAGGAATTAACAATAATTGGTTTAAAATATCTCTCAACATCAATGGACTCAATTCCCCAACTAAAAGTAACAGATTTGCCGGGCAGTGGTGGCGCACGCCTTTAATTTCAGCATTTGGGAGGCAGAGGCAGGTGGATTTCTGAGTTCGAGGCCAGCCTGGTCTACAGAGTAAGTTCCAGAACAGCCAGGACTACACAGAGAACCCCCTCCACTCCACCCCACGCTCCCGTCTCGAAAAACAAAACAAACAAAAAAAACAAAACAAAACAAAAAAAAAAAAAACCAACTCTACATTGTAATAGGAAAGAAAACAAGTCTGAACAAGTCCAGAAAACAAGTTTGGACATGTTTTAAAATATTATGATAACCAAAAGTCCACCTGCAATGAAGTCACATCTGGTTATCTGCCATGTACGTCAGAAGTAACCCCAATTCAAGCATAAAAAAGGAACCCCCAGCCGGAGCACTTCATCACACTGGTAGCCATGGTTACCTAGCGTGATCCTCTGTTCAGGCCTCCTCTGCACCCGATCATCAGAGAGACAGTCGAGAGACTGAGAGACCCGAAGCCTCCAACTTCGGTCAAGCACTCTCCGGACCTGAGCTGCTGAAAGCAGCGGAATGCCCCTATCTTCGTGGTCAAGCACTCTCCGGATCTAAGCTGCTGGAAACTACAGTCATAAGGACTCAGGTCGTATATAACTCATGAATAATGATGTACTTAGTGCTATACTTATTTCTTTGGTAATTAGCAATTTATTATTTGTGTTAACTGTGCTGACATAAATAGAGGCAATGCATAGGAAATGTAGCAATACCTCATTTTTACAATAGCTTTGGCATTGGTGGTAATATATTGTTTGCTGTGCATTATTAAAGAGCATTTAAATATCAAACCTCCATCTCTGGCGTACTCTCTCCCCTCTCGGGGAACTGACCATCTCACAGTCAATCCTGTATATGATTCCTGAGTGGAGAGGACCTGTCGCTCCTCTCCCCACAGGGACCCTAAAACCTTATCACAACCTGCTCACGACAGATAACAGTCTGGGCTCTCAACAGCGACCATATAACAGGTCACAAAGCAAGCCTCAACAGATATAAGAAAATTGAAATAGCCCCCTGTATCTTATCATGGATTAAACATGGACTTCATGAGCAACAGAAACAACAGAAAGCCTATAAAGTTGTGGAATCTCTACTCAATGACCACTGGGTCAAGGAAGAAATAAAGAAAGAAATTTAAAACCTTCTAGAATCCAGTGAAAATGAAGGCACGAAACTGGAGAGATGGCTCAGCAGTTAAGAGCACTGACTGCTTTCCCAGAGGTCCTGAGTTCAATTCCCAACAACCACATGATGGCTCACAACCATCTGTAATGGGATCTGATGCCCTCTTCTGGTGTGTCTGAAGACAGTGACAGTGTATGTATATATATATATATATATATATATATATATATATATATATATATATAAAGTAAATAAACGAATCTTAAAGAAAAGAAAGAGAGAAAACGAAGGCACAGCACACCCAGACTTATGGGACACAATGAAGGCAGTGCTAAGAGCCTTCATAAAGAACTTAGTGATAGCTCACACCAGCAACTTAGCAACACACCTAAAAACTCTACAACAAAATGAAGCAAACACATCCAAAAGGAGTAGATGGCAGAAAATAATCAAATTCATGGCTGAAATTAGTAAAATAGAAACAAAGAGAACAATACAAAGACTCAACAAAACTAAGAGCTGGTTCTTTGAGAAAAACTACAAGACACACAAACCCTTAGCCAAACTAACTAAAATGCAGAGACAGAGTATCCAGATTAGCAGAATCAGACATGAAAAGGGGGACACAGTAACAGATATCAAGGAAGTTAATAGATTCGTTAGGTCTTTCTTCAAAAACCTGCATAAAACTGGAAGAATCTAAAAGAAATGAACAACTTTCTCAATAGATACCACTTACCAAAGTTAAATCAAGATCGGATTAAACAATCTAAATAGACCTATAACACCCAAGGAAATAGAAGCAGTCATTAAAAGTCTCCCATTCAAAAAAAGCCCAGGGCAAGATGGTTTTAGTGTAGAATTCTACCAGACTTGCAACAAAGAGTGAATACCAATACATCTCAAATTATCCCACAAAATAGAATCAAAAGGAAAACTGATAAATTCATTTTATGGGCCACAGAAACCCTGATATCGAAACCACACATATCACACAAAGAAAGAGAACTTCAAATCACCTTCCCTCGTGAATACTGATGCAAAAATACTCAATAAAATACTTGCAGACTGAATCCAAAAACATATCAAAAAAAATTATTCACCATGATCAAGTAGGCTTCACCCCAGAGATACAAGAATGGTTCAACATCAAAATCCATCAATGTAATCCACCATATAAACAAACTGCAAGAAGAAAAACAGCACAGAATCATCTCATTAGATGCTGAAAAAGCCTTTGGCAAAATCCAACACCCCTTGAAGTTAAAAGTCTTGAAGAGATCACGGATACAAGGCACATAGATGAACACAATAAAGGCAATTTACAGCAAGTCTATATGTGACATCACATTACATGGAAACTCACAGCTACTCCTCTGAAATCAGGAACAAGACAAGGCTGTGTTCTCTCTCTCCATATCTACTCAGTACAGTACTTGAAGTCCTAGCTAGATCAAAGAGATCAGGGGGATACAAACTGGAAAGGAAGAAGTCAAAGTATCTCTATTTGTGGATGATATGATAGTATACATAAGTTACCCCAAAAGGCTCTACCAGAGAACCCCTACAGCTGATAAACACCTTCAGCAAAGTGGCTGGATACAAAATTAACTCGGAAAAAAAAATCAGTAGCTCTCCCATATACAAATGATAAATGGGCTGAGAAAGAAATCAGGGAAACAGCACTCTTCACAGTAGCCACAAATAGTATAAAATGTCTTGGTGTGACTCTATCCAAGCAAGTGAAAAACCTGTATGACAAAAACTTCAAGTCTTTGAAAAAAAAAGAAATCGAAGACGATATCAGAAGACAGAAAGATCTCCCATGTTCATGGATAGATAGAATTAGCATAGTAAAAATGGCCATCTTACCAGGACCAATCCACACACCCAAAGCAATCCCCATCAAAATTCCAAGACAATTTGTTATAGACTTTGAAAGACCGATTCTCAACTTCGTATGGAAAAACAACAGGACTCTGAAACAGACCTGAAAAATAAAAGAACATCTGGAGGGATCACCATCCTTGACTTCAAGCTAAACTACAGAGCAATAGAAATAAAACATTCATGGTATTGGCATAAAAACAGGCAAGTTGATCGATGGAATTGAATTTAAAAACAAAACAAAACAAAACAAAACAAAACAAAAGCCCACACACCCACAGACACCTGTTTCGTTTTGTTTCTATAAAGAAGCCAGAAATACACAGTGGGGGAAAAAAAAGAAACCTCTTCAACAAATGGTGTTGGTCTAACTGGATGTCAACATGTAGAATATAAATAGAGCCTTATCTATCACCCTGCACAAAACTCAAGTCCAAGTGGCTCAAAGACCTCAACATAAAACCAGACACACTGAACCTGGTAGAAGAGAAAGTGGGGAGCAGCCTTGAACTCATCGGCACAGGAGACAATTTCCTGAACAGAACACCAGCCTGATCAACAACAGCGCTTGGGCACCAAGATCAACAGTTAACAAATGGGACCTCATGAGACTGCAAAATTTCTGTAAAGCAAAGGGCACTGTCAAAAAGACAAAATGGCAGCCTAAAGAATGGGGAAACCCCACATCTGACACAGGGCTGATATCCAAAATATATAAAGTACTTAAGAAACTAGACATCAACACACCAAATAACCCAATTTTAGAAATAGGGCACTGGGGCTGGAACTCAGTGAATAGGAGCACTGGCTGTTCTTCCAGAGGTCCTGAGTTCAATTCCCAGCAACCACATGGTCACAACCATCTGTGAATGGAATTTGATGCCCTCTTCTGGTGTGTCTGAAGACAGGACCGTATATATAAATAATTCCTTTTTTAAAATGGAGCACAGATCTAAACAGAGAATTCTGGTCAAAGAAATCTCTAATGGCCAAGAAGCGCTTATGATATCATCATCCTTAGCCATCAGGGAAATGCAAATTGAATCAACTTCGACATTCCATCTTATCCCAGTCAGAATGGCTAAGATCAAAATCTCAGCTACAGCTCATGCTGACAAGGATGTGGCGCAAAGGGAACACTCCTCCACTGCTGGTGGGAGTGCAAACTTGTACAGTCACTTTGGAAATCAATTTGGTGGTTTCTCAGAAAATTGGGAATAGATTTACCTCAAGACCCAGCTATCCCACTCCTGGGTATATGCCCAAAAGATGCTCCGCCATACCACAAAGACACTTGTTCAACTATGTTCGTAGCAGATTTATTCATAAACACTAGAAACAGGAAACAACCTAGATGCCCCTCAACTGAAGAATAGATGGAGAAGTACAGTACATTTACACAACGGATTACTACTCAGCTGTTAAAAACAATGACATGGTGAAAATTTCAAGCAAATGAATGGAACTAGAAAAGATTATCTTGAGTGAACTAACTTAGACTAAGAAAGAAAAATGTGTGAGGTGAGCTAAAAACCTAAGGCAATGGAAACTCCAAGGAATCTATGAGGGTGAGCCTTGTAAAGACTCCTAGCATAGGGGATACGGAGCCTGCCTGGACCAGCCATCTCCTGTAAGTGTAAGTGAAGACTTCCAAGGGAGGGAGTAGGACACCAACCCAGCCACAAAACCTTCAGCCTACAATTTGTCCAGCCTACGACCTACAAGATGTGCAGGGGTAAAGGTGGAGTAGAAATGGAGGGAAAGGCCAACCAATGGCTGGCCCCAGCTTGACACCCATGCTAAGTAACAGCAATCCCCATGCCCCAACCTTCTGAGAAGTTATAAGCATCTTCTGTGTGGCAACCCACCAGCCACCTGACTGTTGTCACATGATCCCATGTCCATCCCATGTTCATCTGCAGCTCATGTGGACACCTGACAGTTGCCTCTTTCCTTTGCCAATCCTGCCCTGGCCCAGAACATCCAGACCCCACCCCAGCTGAAGCCATCCTGGCCTTTTTCTCCTGAAGCATGCCCAACAGTCTGTTCATAACTAGTCCCCCGAGAAACAATACCTGAGTGCCAGGCCCTGCCTTCCTCACTGAGGCACAGGCTTATTCCCGAACTTAACCACAGAATCTCCACATTACAGCACCTGAGAACTACAGAGATGTCGTGGTGGGTGGACTCCTTGTTTTGTTTGTTTGTTTTGTTTTTCTTGGTTTTTTTTTGTTTTGTTTTTCAAGACAGGGTTTCTCTGTGTAGCCCTGGCTGTCCTGGAACTCACTCTGTAGACCAGGCTGGCCTCGAACTCAGAAATCCGCCTGCCTCTGCCTCCCAAGTGCTGGGATTAAAGGTGTCTGCTGCCACCAGGCTTTAAATGGTGTAATTCTTTAAGCTGGGTCTTGAGGGACAATGGGATGTTGGAAGGCTCCAGTCCCTTTTGGAGGGGACATCTGGACACCAGGACACACACACACACACACACACACACACACACACACGCTGCATGCATGTGTGACCGGGAACTCCAGAGATCAGAAAGGGGCATCGGATCCTTGAAATGGAGCTCCAGGCGGTTGCGAGCCCCTGATATGAGTGCTGGGAACTGAAATTGTGTCCTTTCCGAGAGCAGGACACACCCTTAGCAGCTGGGCCATCTCCCCGGGGACACACTTCTTACCTGGGGTCTGAAGTCTTTCCGGACCCCACTCTCTTCTCTTCTTGCTTGGTCTTCAGGAGTACCAGCAGGTCTCATGTGCTTCCTACCTCTTGGCAGCTGAACATGGCCCCAGTCTGGCTCTGGTCCCCACCCTGCTCTTTGTCCATCTCAACTTGGAGCCTGTCCTGCCTCCCAGAACACCCGTCAAGGGCTTCTCTTTCCATCTGGAGCCTCTTTCTCCCCTCTTTCACCACACAAGCCACTTCGAGAGTCTTCCACACATCCCTCCATATATCCAGGCTGTGTTTTTCATCCTCCTGAGGATTGGCCACAGCCTCCCTAACACAAAGCCACCTCAAGCCTGCGTATCAGTTCACAACTCAGACCCTCAGTCTTGGCATCCAACAAATGGGAAGAACAAGTGTCCCTTTGAGAGCTGCTGTAGAGTGAGGGGAGGGAATGCAGGACATATTTGGCCCCGAGCCTGGTACAGAAGGGATCAACAAGATGACACCCATGAGCCCCTAGAATTGAGCCCTCTGTGGTCACAGCAGGTGCATGGTCTCCATATCAAGTGCAGGGTCAGTGGAAGGGAGAGCTGAACCTGAGGCCAGGGAGAAAGGACGATGTGCAGCTGGGGAGGGGATTCCAAAAGGGACTGGCGCTTCTGCTATCGAGCAACCCCTGGGTGCCATAAGGTCCGCCCATAAGTCTCCCCCAGTACTGATGTCATCGGGGTGGAGCTGTCAATCATCCAGGCCACTAAGTGCTTAGGCCCTTTGCTCTGGGAGAAACTCAAGGAAGCATGTAGTAAGAACGTGGCGTGTCTAGTGAGCGCTCACTGTTAGCTCGGGGCTAAGGCCAGACATGGTGGTTCACACCAGAGAGAGGGGAGAAAAAACTGGGCAGTGGTGGCTCACACCTTTAATCCCAGCACTTGAGAGGTAGAGGCAGGCGGATTTCTGAGTTCGAGGCCAGCCTACGGTGGCCTAGGATAGCCAGGACTATACAGAAAATCCCTGTCTTAAAAAGGTGCACGTGTGCGCACGTGCACGCGTGTACACAGACACACACACACACACACACACACACACACACACACACACAAAGGCAGGAGGCTCAAGCCAGCCTGGTCTATAAGTTCCAGGCTAGCCAGGGCTCTATAGGGAGACCCTGTCTCAAAAAATTTTTTTCCTTTGACTTTTTAGATTCTCAATCTAAGGGCCCCCTCAGGGCCTCAAAATGCATATTAACAAAAAAAAAAAGCATGTTGTACAGGAGTCTTCATGAGGCAAAGCAAACGCAAAGGAACAGGAATGCGTGGGCGTTATTGTGCAAAGATCTGAGGATAGGAGATGAAAACAGGACTACGTGGGAGAGAGATGGGGTAGTAGCTGTTAAGGCCAGAGCCTGACATGCCCCACCCCGCCCCCACCCTCAACTCCCAACCCCACAGTCCAGCAGTGAGCAGAGAAACACAGATATCCAGGGACCCTTCTCCCTGAAGTTCACCCTCTGGGTCCGGACCTCTGACACGAGGTTCAGGTTTAAATGTAGGCTGAGAGGAGGGTAACTAAGCAGTCGCCATCAGGGTGTGGCCCGCCCATCACTGACCCATTCTTATCTCTGATCCAGTCAGTCTCTCCCGAAGGTGGTCTGACCAGCTGCCCCAAACCACGTGGTGCTGCCAGAACCAAGACATTCCCAGAATCTCTTTCCTGGGAAATAAGTTCTTTCGCGGGCTGTTCCCCAGGTGTCCGCGGGAGACCCCGAGGCCTTTCCAGTTCCTCAGAACGGCTGCTTCCGTGGTCCAGTAGCCAAAGGGAGGGCGCAGGGCATCTCCTCAGCTACCTCATCCCCGCCACCATTCTCCCGCCCACCGCCTGAATCTGACTCCTCGGGTGTGTCACATACCTGGGAGCAGGCAGTGTTCATAAAGAATGTTTAACCTGAACTCAGCAGCTTAAAGCAGGGATTCTCAGCCTTCCTGATGCTGCGACCCTTTAATACCATTCCTCATGCAATGGTGACCCGCCCCCTCCCCCCCGCCATAAAATTACTTTGTTGCTATTTCATAATTAAATTTTGCTACTGTTATGAGTTGTAATGTAAATATCTGATACACACAATATTTGATATGCAAAACTCTAAACGGGTCACTGTCCACAGGCTGAGAACCACTGGCTTAAAGGCTTATATTTTGGGGGAGGGGAAGTATGTCCGTTAGCATTTCTTCTAGGCCCCACCCCACAGCTAGCTGGCAACAGCCAGATGTACCTGACTCACTATAAAAGGGGCTGTTTGCACCCTACTCACTCTCTTGTTCTCTTCCCCTCTTCCTTCTCTGCCTCTTCTCTCCCTATTCCCCTCCCCCCTCCTCGTGTTCACGGCTCAGGGAGTAGGGATACCTCAGCGTGGGCCCCGCAGAGGCACCCCCTTCTACCTCACCATACCGTGCCTCCCCCAAACATATCCTTGGTTCTTTCTTTCTTTAATCAAACACGAACAATGTGGCTTTGGTAAACTATTTATTTTTAAAGCCAAAGGAAACGGACCATCTACTCTCATCACAAAAGCCTCAAGGGAGCTAACCCTGTACCCCAAAGTCCAAGGAACAGCTGTGGGAGTTAAAGCGGAGTCAGCCACTCCTGCCTTCCTGCTGACTCAGGGAGGGGGGTGGCCTGTGACCCAAGGGACCAGGCTGCGCCCGGCCTGCATGGGCTGCGCCCGGCCTGCGTGGGGGGGGAGCGGGGTACGGGCTGCGCCCGGCCTGCGTGGGGGGGGGGTACTCCATCCGGTTTGTGCGCTGGCTCACTCACTTTTGTAGCCATTAGGTATAGAACTTTCACCATCACCTTTATCAATGGGGAAACTGAAGCACTGGAAAGCACAGTTGACCTGGGGCTTCAAAACCCAGGCGCTTCTGACTTGGCGATTCCAGGCTGAGTCCTGCTAGATACTAAACTCTGCTCCCCTGTGCCTGAGGAAAGAATCTGTGTTCTTTTCCTGCTCCCTGGAAGTCCTTTCAGTGTCCTCTTATGGGCTTAGGCAGAGCTTCTTGGGTTCCCAGAACCTCCCTGCTGCTGGCGGCGGGGTTGGGGGAGAGGTAATGGGGGGGGAGGTGTCGGGAGGTGTGTGTGTGTCCGTGGCATTCACCCAAAGTCTCCAGGAATTGTTCCAGAAATTTCTTTCATCTCTACACTGCCTCTGTAAGCCCATCCAGCTGGCCCATGCAGCCACTGTCACCTGAAGCACAGCCTCCCACCTGTACATCAGCCAACATCACCTGACATGGACACCTCTGCCTCCATGGGCACCCAGACACAAGTGTGTGAACCACACACAAACACATCATTTTTTTAAAAATTCAACTTTAAAACAATGAATCGATAACCCAGACTCACGGGTTATTGACAATCACATTAAAGTGATAGGAAAGGCCTAGAGGACCTGCCTCTACTGCCCAAGGTGCCCTGTGACCGCAGCCAGGTTACTGGGTCCCTCACTTGGGTTCTCCATCATTCCTCTGACCAGAGAGCAGGCCCCCCAACTGGGCCCCCCCCCCCCCCGCATGACCTGATCTGACACAAATGGAATCCCTAAATCCCAACCGGAGCCCTAGGGAGCAAGAGGTCGGACAGCTGCAGAGGCTTAGTCATCAAGAACACTGGCTTCAGTGCCTCTAGAATGGGGACCTGGTGCCACCTTGTGGCCACTGCCTCTTCCAGCCTGCGCGGGATCATTGCCATAAGTATCTGCTAGCGGTGGATGCCTGGTGAATTATATATAGATTTTGGCTCACTCCAAGTATTGTGCAGTCGTCATCATCATCATCATCACCGCCACCACCATCATCATCATCATCATCGCCACCATCATCGTCCTTATCACTACCATCCCCCACTGTCCCTCGTTCACCAGTGGGTCAGTTACCCATCCACGGGGAGAAGAGAAGAAACAGGACTCTTCTGGGGGAAAGGGCAGATGTGAAGGAATGAGGCAAAGCCAGGCCTGCCAGTCCCTGGCACAGCCATAGTGGGAAAAGCAGCCACCTTCGTCTCAAGTCCACTCTGGTCTCTAACCTGCCAGGATTCCTGTCTCCACGGGGAGTCTCTTCAAGTGAGGTCACACTGTCTTCGAGTTCCAGAGCTTCCCATGACTTCCCATGACCTTCAAATAGGGTCCAAGTCACAAGGCAGAGTCAGGCTGTCTGTTACAATGTGGACATTTCAGGTGTCAAATAGCCCAGCGAGAAGCCCCTTTGGAGGAATCTCCAGGTCGGCGTCCATCTGCAGGGAATGTAACTCCGAGCTCGTGGGGCTGGGCTCTATGTGCGACGGCACAATAGGTGGAGCAGCCTGCCCCCACCCATCACCTCTACCATCTGCAGCCAAGCAGGCTGGGTGCTGCAGGCGTTATCTTTACAGAGAAAAAAGAGAGAGAGACAGAGGACCCATATAGTGAGGACCAGAGCCAGATATGACCTGAGTCTACCAAACCCTCAATGTGGGAAAATGTCAGAGCCGGTCCTGGCACAGCCTTGGAACTTCGTGTCATGGCTGTTACCTCTGGCAGGTCCTGCACTATGAGACTTAGACCATGCCAGAGTGCTCCATTTACCCAGAGGAATGGGGTGGGTGGCCTTGCTTGGGCCCTGGTCTTGGTAAAATGTTGAGTTCTAGGTTCCAGGAGGGATCCTGCCTCAAACAATGATAAGGTGGAAAGGCTGGGGACACAGACATGACTCAGCTCAGCCGTTAAGAGGACCAGCATCCACATGGCAGCCCACAGCTGTCTATAACTCCAGTTCCAGGGCATCTGATGTCCTCTTCTGACCTCCTAGGACATCAGGTATGCACATGGAGACATATATGTGGTCAGGACACTCATACAGATAACATGTGAAATTAATAACTTAAGGTAGAAGGTGATCGAGGAAGGCTCCTGACACTGACCTCCACACATGCACACACAGGTGAGCTTCCCCCCCCACCCCCCCGACACACACACATATGCACACACCGGAAAGGGCGGAGCTACTGAAGAAAAGGTGTTCATGTCAATCTCTGCTGCTAGGTCCTAGATGATCATATGTTTTAAAAGGTTTCCCCAGTAACCACACATTTGAAAAAAATCTTGCCTGTATTCACCCTTGGTGAATTGCCCACGTCAAGGAAGGTTCATAGATGTTTTAAGTCACCTCCCAGTCAGGTTCCCCAAAGCCAGGCATACAGTGACCCCACTACAGAGCACAGCATCTGGCAGAGGAGGCCACTCCAGGCTCAGGCTCTCTGCTCCCGCGTTTGACAGGTGTCATATTGGAGGAGGGGTCCAGGACTGTCAGTGCTGGGAATTGGTCAGATCTGAGCCTAGCCTTTGCTGGCACTCCCCAAAAGGCATTGAGAGAAGCCATGTGGATTTTCTAGGCTCTGTAAGAGCCGCGGGAGCAGCCGTAATGTGCGGGACCTCCGGCCCTCAATCCATCAACAGCTGTGACCACTGTGGCTATTTTAAACCCTTGGGCTTTAAAAACTCCTATCCCATCAAGCCTGGCACTGGGCCCAATGGGGTGAGCCAGAACCAGGCCAGAGGCCTGAGCGTGGGTGCCAAGAGATGGGCAGGTTGCATAAGGGGAGGGGCTTTGTATCCTGAGTCTCGGACCAGACTCTGCCAGCATTTTCTGAATTTTGTCTCATTGAATATCATTTTGTATCTTCCACTGTGCTGAGAGATCACCTGTGAGCTTTCTAGAGGCAGGGCGAGCCAACCTCACCCTCATGTCCGCGCCCAGGTTCCTGCACTGCTACTGTTGGGAGCTGTTAGTTCTTCACCCTCTCTGTGTTCTCTTTCTTCATCTCCAGAGTGACAGGGTTCCTGGAAAGATAAAATAATTTAATTCTAACCCTTTGGGAGGTATTATTTGGGTGTAGTGTAGGGCACGCCTCATTTCTGCCCCGCTGGGTAACCACAGCCTTTGCCTGATAGCACAACCCTGGCTCTGTTGGGACTCACTCGGTTGAGAGGAGACATGCCCTTGTTCCACTCGGGACTCCACTCACTTGGTAGGAGTGGGTGACATACAGGATTGTTCTGCCCCTGATGCAGGTGTTGCTTGCTTGCAGAGGGGTCCTCAGACCCAAGCTCACCTCTGCAGGGGCGGAGTTCCCAGTCCAGACCCTCCTGGAATCTTTCCCACATGCTGCCTCCTGATTGGAGAGCGCTCTCCCGGGGCCCAATCAGAAGTTACCAGCGTCTCCCAGGATCTGAACCCCAAGCCTTTCAGGAGACAGTGACCCCTCTGGCTGGAATTCTGGCCCTCACTTCTCCACCCACATTCCTCCTAGATCCCTGATACCCAGGAACAGCTGGGGTCCTTACCATCTCCTAATTTGGGCATCTGGAGGAGAAGGATGGAGTCAAGGGCTGGCTGGGCGTGCCTGGGCATACCTCTGAGCAATGCGTTTAATTCAGTGCGCTCTTTGTTGGATCTCCCGTCAGCCCCCCCCCCCCCCCCTCCCCCCCGCCCCCCCCCCCCTTCCCTTCCATTTTAAAAAAAAAAAAAAAAAAAAAAAAAAAAAAAAAAAAAAAAAAAAAAAAAGCCACTTCCTCAAACTGCATAGCATCAGGCTTGGGTTCAGAGAGAAAGGGCCTGTGGATGGGGTTCAGGATGGTTCAGACCCCACCCCTGCCACTAGATGTCACGTTGCACCTTGGCTTTTCGGGACTATACACTGACCTCTACCTTGGCACGCCGTTTGGTGTCGCAGGCTGGAGCCCTAATCCTCTGCCCTTGTCCTTCAACCAGGCACACCCTCCCAGCCACCTGGAGCCACCCAAATCTCCATCCATAAACACCGCTCAGATCAGTCCTCTCCTCTCCCCATCCTCTCACGCCCCATCCGGGGTCTTCACTACTGGCTCCAGCTCAGTCTGCTCACCGTTGTCTGGAGCAGCCAGAATGCACTCTCAGATAACCCCGTCCCAGGGTCATGCTGTGGCTGCCATGCCTGGGTTTAGCATTCTGGTCCCTGCTAAGGGCACGGTTCCTCGGACTCCACCCAACTCCCTGTCACCCATAGCAGTGTGGATCAAATGTGGGGGTGTCCAGCTTCCCGAAGGTTGAACACCTTCAGGAAGTTCAGGAGGCTCCTCTCCACCCCCAGGTGTTGGCAAGATCTTTAAGAAGCCGCAGAGGTTTCCTCTGAGAAGCATCCCTTGGTCCCAGATTGGCTTATGGTTGCCACCCACTCGCTCCTGCCCTGTCCCTTCCGCTGCTCCTGCTAGCATTTTCTGCCCCTCCGAGTTGGAGGGGAAGGGCGTCCAGAAAGGGGAATTTATTGAATAAAAGAATGAACAAGCCAAACACGGAAAGCAGGAATTGACAACTTGCGGGCAGAGGCGCTTGGAGGGCGGGGCCAAGCTTGACGGACAGACTCGCAGGCCCACTCCCAGAGGAGTCCGGCGAACAGCCCCGCCCATGTCCCGCCCTCCGGCTGCAGCTTAAGGCGGCCGGCCGCTCGGTGGCGAGCGCAGGCGCAGCGGAGGTCTTACCTGTAGCAGGTGCTCATTCCTGGGAGCAGCGCGGACGGCAGCCGGCTCTGCGAGGGGAAGATGCTGCGGGAGCGGACAGTGCGGCTGCAGTACGGGAGCCGCGTGGAGGCGGTGTACGTGCTGGGCACTCAACTCTGGACCGATGTCTACAGGTGAGCCGAGACAGCGAGTCACCCTCTCACCTACCCTTCACAAACCCTGGACCTGGCTCCAGGATCCCTGTTGTCCCTCAATTCGAGATCCTCAGAAATTCAGAGACAGCCCAGGCCACGATCCACTTCCATACAATCCAGAGACCCCTCTAAGACACCCAGTTACAGGCCCTGTCGCAACCCCCTCTCTGAGACTGCTCCATAAACCTTGCCTTCCCATGCCTGATGTCTCCAGCCCCTCTCCTGGGTGACCTCAACACACATGGGCTCTCTGTAACACACCTCTTTCACTATCCCTACCCCTTCTTGGCTCACCTTTCACCCCAGCCCAGCCTCCTCCACCAGTGGACTTCCTACCCCTACAAGCAGAAACACCCTGGGATGTGCTTGGGAGTGGCTTGCCCAAAGGGGAGCTGCCCACGTGGAATCTGGCCTGGTACTTATCCGATTTCACCCTCCGGGGGTTGCTGGTGGTTGCCTGTCCCCAGGCACTGGCTGTGAGCTGTGTCCCCAAATGCCTTTCCTGACTTCACTCTGAGATCAGAGAGGGGTCACTTTCCACCCACTGAGGCCCCAGGGAGCCAGGACCAGTTCCTCCCCATCTTCTTTGCCCACATACTGGATGGGGGTTAGGGTACCTGAGACAGCAGGGCGAAGGAATCGTACTGAGGGTGTCCCACACCCCAAGAAAACGGGTAGGGTGTAGTGTGGGACCTTGGAAAGCTGCTGTGGGGAAGGGGTGGTGTGAGCAGCCTGGGAGGCCACGGTGAGTGTTCTCCCTTGCTAGGGTGGGAGAGACTCGTGCTGGAGGGAGGGGGATGCAGGATTCTGTGGTAAGACCCTGTGCTGATGACCTGGGCCAGTACATCCTCTGTGTGCCTTGTTCCCAGCTCATTCTGACACTAAAGCACCTGACTCTCCCTAGCCTTGCAAAGCCCACCTGAGTGTTTCCTCATGCTCTCCCTGCCCACTCTCCAGCTCCTTCCCAGCTGCACATCCATTTCTACAGGAGGCCCTGGACCTGCTGGTCCCAGCAAGCCTGAGATGGGGACCCATCTCTGCTCCTTTAGCTCTTAGGCCTCAGCCCTAGCCTCCACTTCACCTGGGTCTGGACTTCAGTGGTCCTTCGTATAGACCCCAAAGCAGGACTGGATGGGCCCTAAGATTGTAACACAGGAGGGGGAGTATGGTCTAGGCGCCAGTGGCCTGGGAGGGTGCCCATCTCTCCCCTCTCCCAGCTCTGAATTGGACACTGCCAAGGGGTAAGCCAGGATCCAGGGCGCTCAGGTCCCTAAGTCGCAGCTGTCACCAGGCCTGTCTGCTTGCCTGCCGGGACACCGTGGGGACTGTCTGAAAGACTGTCATGCTGCCTCTTCTGGGGGCTAAGGAACAAAGGGGGTCTGTACCTAAGTCCCTGTCCTTGCCCCACCTTAGCAGAGAGAGGCCCAGCCTGGTGGAGGGTAAGGGGGCCAGTGTCCACTCTGGCTGAGGCACCACCTCAGCCAGGACTCAAAGCTCACAGAGAGTTCCCCAATACCAAGAGTCAGCACAGCCTAGACGTAACCCTGCCCAAAGGAAGCTGAACGCAGGTCACGGTTGTCGCTGTAAATGTTGTCATAGTCTACCTTTATAAATAAGTTAACCAGGGTTGGTGGTACACAGCTGTAATCCCTACACCCAGATCCCCACACACCAGAATCTGGGGCTCATAATCCCAGCACCTGGGAGGCAGAGACAAGAGGATCTCTGTATGTTCAAGGCTAGTCAGATCTACACAGTGAGTTCCAGCACTGCCAAGGCTACACAGAGAGACCTTGTCTCCCACCCCATCTCCAAGAAACACTAATGAAAGTTATTTATTGTAATTAATACTGGAAGCTGGGTGTGGTGGTGTATGCCTTGAACCCAGCACTTGAGAGGCAGAGGCAGGGATGGATTCCTGTGAGTTTGAGGCCAGCCTGGTCTACACGGCAACTTCCAGGCCAGACAGGGCTACCTAGTGAGACCGTCTCCAAACAACCAAAAGAAAAGTTAGAACTGGAGAAACCACTGTGAGGTAAATGTGTTGCTGTGGGCATGAGGATCTCGGTTTGAATCCTCAGGACCCATGTAAAAAGCTGGGTGTGTGCTCTGTTGGGGGGACCAGAGACAAGGTCGCTGGGAGCGTCCAGTTACCAGCTCAGTTCCAGGAAAGGGTGAGAGCCCCTGGCAGAGAGTATTAGCACAGAACACCCAATATCTTCCTCTGGCATTCATGTGTGCTTATCCCACACACACACACCAACACACGTACACACATAAAACACACACACAATTAAGTACTTAATACTCGTGCTACAGTTTGTTAAGCCCAATGTAGCCAAAGTACCATCGTCGGAATACGTGATCACGGAAGATAGTTCATGAGAAAGCTGATGTTCTTTCCCTGTGACACTTTGTGACCCTTAAAGCTCATCTGCAGTGATAGAGCTGCTGACTGCTCTGCAAGGGTCCCAAGGTCACCTATGCTGGTGGCCACTGTCCTGGACAGCACATGTCTGGACCAGAGACCCAGTATCTCTCTGGGTAATTCTTTGCTGAGGGGACTCTTCTGTACAGTGTAATATAATGGGTGGTATTCCTGCCTCAGTTTACCGACTGTCAGTAGCAGCCTCTCTCCCATACAGTGTGACAAACCAAAAAGGCCTCCAGACAATATCAGATGTCCCAGGGAAAGAAAGTCCCAGCTGACCTCATGTGTCAGGCGGACAGGAACCTCCTTCATCTGGACATGTCCGGTATCTGCAAGGACAAGCCTCCTCTCAGGCAGAAAGGACCAGAAGAGGTCCCTTAACACTAGGAAGGGATACACTGCCTCTCTTGTTTCTGTGTGAGTCTCAACAAGCATCTGGTCTGCAGACCAAGAAAAGGAGGCTCAGAAAGAAGCCATTTGCCTGGTGACAACCAGGACTCAGGTGTGAGTCACGTAGTCAGAGCTCAGGCTTCCCCCTCCACCCTGTCCTATGTGACTCCTGGCCACGCTCCACCCTGGATGGGAGTCCCCTGCCCCCTGAAACATTGCCACCACCACCTCAGCCCCACTTCTCACCAAGTCTTCCCTAGGTGAGACACAGGTTCTGGCTTAGGGCTCCAAGGGATGCTGTCACCCCAGGGCCTCTGAGTAGATGCCACAGAGCAAGACCTGTGTGTGTAGTGCACCCAGCTATGTAGAAGGAGGGTGGGAACCCCCCATTCTTTCACCAAGTCACAAAGGAGGATGAGCAAGTCCACACAGCCCCCCACCGCCTCCGTCAAAGTCTGAGGGTGAAGGTGAGCCTCTTCCTTCCAGACCTTGTGGTCCTGGTGGGAACTGCCTGTCAGTCGGATGCCAGTCCCCACCACTGTCTCATGTGGAGTGAGTGATCTCTGAGTGGAGGCTGATCCCAGCATTTGGATGGCAGAGGCAGGTGGATCTCTGTGAGTTCAAGGTTAGCCTGATCTATGGAGTGAGTTCTGAGACAGCCAGGACTGCATAGTGAAACTGTCTGAAAAAAGGAAGGTGAGAGAGAGAGAACATAAGGTAGAAAGTGATAGAAAAATACACCTAATTCCTCCTCTGGCCTCTGTGAGTATGCACAGATAAGCCCATGCACCTGCATACACATGTACACAGACACGCAGACACACACACATGAGAGAGAGAGAGAGAGAGAGAGAGAGAGAGCTTGCATTATTTACTTAATATCGATCCCTAACATTTATTGAACACCCAGCAACCTCCCAATATTTACATATCATTTCATATAATAATTTGCATACCATCTGCCCTCATACCCTTCAGGAGAAAGGTGCTGTTATCCTTTTCATCCTTAAGGGATCTAAAGTCAGACGACATGGCTGAGGAGGGGTGGAGGAATAGACCCCAGGCTGTCAACCTGTCTTCCTTGAGACTCCCTTTTTTTTGGGGGGGGGAGTGGGGAAATGGTTCCTCCCTGCTCTGCCCCTTCCAGAATCATTATGGGCTATGGGGCGAGCATGGGAGTTGCAGCCATTGATGGTTGCAGACTGCCTAGCATGGGTCCGAGCTTGCCACCTTCAACCTCAATAGACAGGCCCTGTTGGATGGGTCCACGGAAGGTCAAGGGTATGCGGCAGAGCCTGGCAGAGCTCGGCAGAGCAACGACGCTTGCTGCCGAGAGACTGACGAAGGAAAACACCAGGCCAGGTCCCGTGGCCCCATAAATTAGAACAACACCCAGAGCTCTGGGCCTGGGACAGGAGGCGCTGCCAAGAGATACTTAGGATTCAGGTTTCAGGCTGGTGCCCAGGAGTGGGAGGTCTGAGGAAGGACCTGGCATTCCATGTGCCAAGCTCACAGTCGCTTCGATTAGTGGGCTCCATGAGGTTCTTCCTCTCTCAACAGAGGTTCCTGAGTTAGGAGGATAACGTAGTCCCAGAAGCTCACACCCTCAAACACCAATGTTTAGAAGTAACCGTCTCCTTTCCTGCCCATGCATAGCCATGCAGCACCCTGAGCCCAGAGGCTTGACAGGCCTAATCCTGTTCATCTCAGTTACCCAAGAGTCCAGGACAGGAAGCTACCGTTGACTGTCCCCTCTGGGCCCCAGACTCTTATCTACAAATAATCGAGTTATCTGGGAAATCTTGAGATTTCCCATGAGCCTCTTGATCAAGCCCCACTTGATCGTCTCAGGGTCCTTACTTGGAGGACCACAGTGAGGACTCCAACCTATGGGCTCCCTCAGGCCTAGGGCTCACATAGTTCATTTATGCTCCGCCGTGAGGGTCCCGAGACCTCTTTGAAACAAGGATGGAGTCTACATGGATCTCAGTGTGCTTGTCTGTGAAATGGGATGGATCAGGCAGGCTTTGTGGGGTTGTATAAAGTATGGGTTGAGAGCCTGTGGCTTGCAGTGGTAAATTCTCTGTAAGTCATTGTTGTGGACCAGATTGGGTTTATTACAGTATCATCCATCACGTTAAACTAGTTACTGCCCTCAAAGCGTTCGTGAGACTCATGGGAGAGATGTATTGAAGACCTGTTAGCATTTGGGGCACTGGCTAAGAGAAAGAATAAGGTGATCTGGCTGACGGGATCAGGGAAGACTTCCTGGAAGAGGTGGCAGCTATGCTGGGTCTTTTAAGATGGGCAAGGGTTCAGCCCACAGCAGATGACAAGTCCCATGGGAGCAAACCCACCTGGCAGGAAATTGGGGCCCATGGAGACAGTGAAGGAGTCATTTCAGTGGCCTGGAATATAAAGCTGGGGGGCCAGGCAGCAAGAAATGAGCCTTTGGGGGGGAGTTTTACTCAGGGGCTGGATTTTGTTCTGTAGGTTGGAGAGGGTCCCGGAAGGCTTCGGAGAAAGGGAGTCACCAGAGATTAGATTGTTTCCTTCTGTGGAGAGCACCAGCACCCTGTGGTAGAGGTTCCTGGGGTAACCAGGTAGAGAAGGAGGCCAGTTATACACACATGCCAAGGTTTGCCTCGACCAGCCCTGCCTCAGCCAGTGCCAGCCCTCAGGACTCTGGCCGCCACAATAGTGAAGATCGGGCGTGAGGCCTGGGCTGAGATCTCCCTCCCCTCACCTCCCCGCTGTCCCTGAGGGTGCTTACCAGGCTGGCACCCACAACACCTCCAAAGTCCTGGGGGCAGGATGTCACACCTTGGCTGCCAGGAGCTGGGGTCACTCCAAGGATGAACCCTGCCTGGTGTTAATGATGGCCAAGCCAAATGGACAAACAGAGCCAGAGGCCAGCAAAGAACAGGCACATCACACCTTCCAGTGTGGAGCTCTGTGGGGCTCCTCAGCCCTGCCAGGCTACGCCTGAGACCTTCTCCCACACTCTGAGACAAGATCAGACAGGCTGGGCGACTCCCCAGGAGCCACACAGCATTTGAGAAGCCATTTCTCTCTATTTCCATGGTCACCGTCCAGCCCTAAGCCACCACCATCCCAGACTCACTTACTAGCCACCACCCCACCCCACACACACACACATTTTCATTCTTTTTCTTCTAAAATTTCTCCTTGCTTGCAAGCCATTGGTGACTTCCCTTCCTCAGGAGAAAGTCTAGCTCCACCATGTCTGGGGTTTCTTTCCCCAGTCATGACCAGCCCCTCCTCCTGTATGTACATGTGCAAGCTCACATGTGCGTGTGTGTGTGTGTGTGTGTGTGTGTGTGTGTGTTTGTGTGTGTGTGCATGCATACACACACAGATCCAGCCACACTCATCTTCGCCCATTTCTCAAGGTCAGGCCTCCTGAACCCACAGCATCAGGGCAGCTTGGAGCTTAGGAGACATCGTCCTGAGACAGAAGTGTACCACCCTGTAGCTGATGCTGGAGTTCCAGGTCCACGGGCTTAACTAATTCTGAATAACATTTAGACTCTTAGCTCAAAAGTTACTTCCTCAGAGAATCCATCTGAGAGCCCCTGACATCACGCGCCCCCTATTTTCAGAACCTTTATGCATGGTGAGTGTTGTGCAAGCAAGCACACTACTACTGAGCTATGACCCCCACCTGGCAATTCGCGTCTCTGTTGCAATCATCACAGTTGATGGCGTAATCTACAAAAGTCTTTCTCTTTCTCTAGAATATAAGCTCCATGGGGCAAGAGATAAGTTGTCTTTTTAGCCCGTCTTTCCTCAGAACCCAGAATTCTGCCTGGCACATAGTAAATGCTCAAGAGATGTGTGTTGAGTGAATAAAAGACCGTGTGACCAAACCCTCCTCCTCCATCCCCATCTCCATCAAATGTTTTTATTGACTGTGTGCCTGGACCAGGCCAGAGCTAAAACAATATGAGGAAGAAGATGCAGTCTGCAATGCGATACAGGCCCAAATCCCCTCATGGAGAGGCAGGATTTTGACAGGTGCAGATTTGGGGGAACAGCATTCCAGGTATCGGGAACTACAGTGCACAGTGAGGGGCTGGAAGTGGCTGTGTGCAAGCATGAGGACCCAAGTTCGGATCCCCAGCACCCACATAAAAGCTGGGCGTAGCAGTATAGATCTGTAACTGAAGCACTGGGGGTTGGAGACAAGTGGGTTCGAGGGGCTCACCCATCTAGCCAAAACGGCTCGCTAGAGGTTCAGTGAGAGACCCTATCTCAAAAACTAAGGCTGAGCCGGGCGGTGGTGGCGCACGCCTTTAATCCCAGCACTTGGGAGGCAGAGGCAGGCGGATTTCTGAGTTCGAGACTAGCCTGGTCTACAGAGTGAGTTCCAGGACAGCCAGGGCTACACAGAGAAACCCTGTCTCGAAAAACCAAAAAAAGAAAAAAGAAAAAAAGAAAAAGAAAAAGAAAGAAAAAAAACTAAGGCTAAAATCAACACAGGAACCAGCATCAACCTTTGGTCTGCACATGCGGGCGCGTGCACTCGAGCACAGACACAGACACAGACACAGACACAGACACACACACACACACACACACACACACAAAGAGAGAGAGAGAAAGAGAGAAAGAGAGAGTTAATAGATGTATAAAATACTCTGATACCAGCTTGGAAAGCTAATGAGGAAGCGTTCATTTACTGTCCCTCCTGGTGCTGGGACACAGTGCAGACATGGGTCTCAGGGTGAGCCTCCTGTCCCAGACATGCTCTCTGTGAGACTCTCTCCAGCAAGCCAAGAGGTCAAAGCCACCCCACCCCATTCCTTTCCATCCCTCAATACTGTCCCACATCCTCTAGAGACCCCAAGCCATTTGGAGCCCCAGGCTCGGGTTTCTGCAGGGGATTCTAACAGGATCCTCCCCGGGGAGGAGGCAGCCAACAGGATCCCACGGGGGACAATGGCGCCTTTGTGGCCTCTGCCAGGACTCCAAGAATAGCTGTTTGCTCAGCCTCAAGCAAGGCTGGTGCAGGGATGTGGGAGGCCTGGGGCCCGGAGCTCTGATGTGGCTCTGTGTTAACCCACGAGATGCTACTCCAGTTTCTTACTGGATCAGAAGGATGGAGGCAGGCCCAGGGCCAAGTGCGGTCCTGAGGGATCTTGCTTTTGGTGTGGTTTGGAAAGCATGTTATCTCAGAAAACCCGCCCATGGAAACTTGATACAGAAGCCAGATGAAGTGGTCTCCTTTCAAAGAGGGCGGCTCTAGCACCCTCGGCTGGATTTCAGCCAAAAGACCAAGAATGGATTGCATGCCAGGCGGTGGTGTCTCACGACTTTAATCCCAGCACTTGGGAGGCAGAGGCAGGAAGCCTGGTCTACAGAGTGAGTTTCAGGATAGCCAGGGGATAAGAAGAACCCTGTCTCGGAAAACAAACAGAATGCATTGCTTGGCAGGCTCTGTAGACTCCCAGTCACCGCCATGGCCCACTCCAGGGCTAGAAGAATAAGACCCACTGTGGAAGATGACATCAGTGTTTCTCAAACTGTGGCTCCAGTAGTTTCTAGAATATTTTTAGGACTAGGCAGTCTCTGTTTAGACACGGCGTCTAAGCTGTCACGAAGGCTGTTACTGATGTCACAAGCTTAAGCCTCTTGCTCAGCCTCGCCCCTGCCTCATCACCAGCCGTGCTTCATCTCACCTGGCCCTGACAGCCAGCAGCCTCGCAGAGGATGAGACCCCTAAGTCTGTAGGCATGGGGGAGGGGCCTGAAGACTTAAGTCCAGGCATGGCAGCACAAGCTTGTGGTCGGAAGCAAGAGCCAATGCCCTCCCTACCCTGAGTCTTGCTTAGTTCTCACAATCCTCAAAGCATTTCTCCTTCAGCAGGAAGCCAGGCAGGAGTCCCAACATATGGCCTTCAGTGGTCAGGAAGTCCATCCAGGCCTGGGGATCTTTGAGACCAAGCCTGGTTCCAGGAACCCTCTCTTGATAAGTCCCCAGTGGCACCAGGGTGTTTCGGGCCCAGTTCTACCTTTGAGACAAAACCATCCTGTCTAGGCTTGTCACTCACCCTAAAGAGCCCCGTGCTCCCAAAGCCGGTCACCCATCTGCAGAAGCATCAAGAACCCAGTAAGAATTCAAGACCTAAAGTGGGGGTGTGGCTCAGTTGGTAAAATCCTTGCCTAGGATGGTCAAGGCTCTGGGTTCAGTACCAGCATAGCATAAGCCAGGCCTATAATCCTGCCTGTGAAGGTGGACTCAGGAGAGTCAGAAGTTTAAGGTCATCTTCACCTACATAGCAAGTTCGAGGTCAGTCTGGGCTACAAGAGACCATGTCTCAGTAATGAATGAATGAATGAATGAATGAATGAATGAATGAATGAATGAATCAGAGCCTAAGTCAAGTGTGGTGCTATATGCCTAAAAACCTCAGCACTCGGGAGGCTAAGGTTGGAGGATAGTGACTTTAGGGCCAGTGTGAGTAGAATAAAAATATCCTGTCTAACAAGGAAAAAAATGTTCTGATCCTAAAGCTAACGGCATGGTTGAGTGACAGAGACCTTACCTAGCTTCTGTGGGTTCAGTCTGTAACACAGCAGAGAGAAAGAGAGAGAGAGAGAGAGAGAGAGAGAGAGAGAGAGAGAGAGAGAAACAGAAGTAATCAGACACAGAGAGACAGACACAGAGAGAGGAGAGACAGAGACATACACAGAGATGCAGACAGACAGACACAGAGAGAGGAGAGACAGAGACACACAGGGACAGACAGACAGACAGACAGACTCCAACTCAGCAGGTGCAAAATTAGCCCAGGACTCTGTAACTTTCACAATCTCCTGCCACCAGCTAGTCATGGCAGCAGCTGAGCCTGTCTGGGTCCCTCAGACCACACAGCCTTGGAGGCCTACCCCTCTGGAACTCTCTTGCTGTCCTACCTAGCCCAGGCTTTGTCTGACTCTTTGTTCTTCCTACAGTGCAGCCCCTGCTGGGGCCAAAACCTTCAGCCTGAAGCACTCGGAGGGTGTGAAGGTGGAGGTCGTGCGTGATGGAGAGGCAGAGGAGGTGATCACCAACGGCAAGCAGCGCTGGGCCCTGTCACCCAGCACCACACTGCGGCTCAGCATGGCCCAGGCCAGCACAGAGGCCAGCAGCGACAAGGTACCATGGCTGGGAAGACAGTATCCGGGACTGAGGGAGCCCAAAGCCATGCTGGAATCTTGTGGGACGGGAGCACACCACCCTGAGTCATAGAAACAGTGGGAGCCATATAGTGCTTTCTGGTCCCTAGCAGCTACATAGGCGGTGGGCGGGGTGTGGGGGGGATGGGAAGCTGGGTGGCCAGGCACAAAGCCACACAGCTGTAACCCCAGAACTTAAGAGGCAAAGAGGCAGGAGGATCAAAAGGTCAAAGCCTGCTTTGGTCAGCATGGGGCATATGAGATCCTGCCTCAAAAAGTGAAAACCGGGGGGTCCAGAGAGATGGCTCAGAGGTTAAGAGCACTGGCTGCTCTTCCGAAGGACCCTGGTTCAATTCCCAACAACCACATGGTGGCTCACAACACTTTGTAACTCCAGTTCCAGGGGATCTGATGCCCTGTTCTGGCCTCTAAAGGTACCAGGCATGCACGTGGTACATAGACATAGATGCAGGCCAAACCCCATACACATAAAATAATATTTTAAATGAAAAGTAGTGCTGGTAACATACCTCAGTCGTTTTGTGTCTAGTATATGTGAAGCCCTGAGGTTAATTCCTAGGATGGAAAGAAGGAAGGAGAAAGAAGGGGAGGTGGCAGGAGGGAAGACTCAGAGAGCTGAGGGAAACATAAGCTGAGGCAGGAGGATTGCCGCAAGCTTGGAACAGCCTCATTAGTACCAGACTAGTCTGAGCTACATGGTGAGAGTATTCAGAATGCACACGTGCAAAGAGAGGCCAGGTCTTAGGGCACACACCTGCAATCTCAGCACTTAAGAGGTGGAGACAGGAGCATCGCTGTGTTGGAGTTAGCTATTTCTGATTAGAGATGATATGCATAGCGCCTCTGACTTCACTGTCTGTAAAGTGGGATGCTGAGCAATCGGGGGAGAGATGGTTTGCCCAGATGATGCAGCCAAGGCCAGATGGTCCCCACTCTGGGCTCTCAAGAATAGTACTCCAGGCCATTTGCAGCATTGGCACCTGGCACCATGCAAAGGAACAAGTCCCTGGGGCTTGGCTGGAGCTAGACACACAGCGCAGTGGCCGTGAGGCCAGGAAGGCGGAGGATGTGCCAGGGTACAGGTCAGGTAGGGGAGAGGAGCCCTTCTCTGGTTAGATTATCTGTGAGAAACACCTCAACAGCCCAGGGGTGCTTTCTGGAGGAGGGAGGCCTTGTGTCTAGAGAGGACTGGCGGGCTGAGAGGTAGAGGATTATTCCTGGTCTTTTGTTTCCTTTTTCACTCTAACCTGTGACCTCTGCCCTTCTCTCTTGTCCCCATGTGTGCCTCTCACCAAGGTCACCGTCAACTACTATGAAGAGGAGGGCAGCGCCCCCATTGACCAGGCGGGGCTGTTCCTCACGGCCATCGGTGAGTTAGTGCTGGCGTCTTCACTTTGGGGGAGCCGGGAAAGTACTCAGGGCAGGATTCAGTGTGGCACACTGGCTCCGGGAGCCACTTCCAAGTAACGAGAACTTCAGAGCAGAGAGTGTGTACCCTGAGACTTCAGAGACAGGAGGATTTCTGTAGAGGAGGTGTGTCATAGGGTTCCCTTCACAGGCTCTGTAGGCTGCAGGGAGAAAGAGAAAAGTTCAAAGCCTCTGTCCACACCCATACACGAGTGTGCATGTACACACACACACACACACACACACACACACACACACTGCAGCCTGGCGTCTCCAGACACTACCACTGTCCCTGACAATCCTCACTGCCATCCCAGCCCCGGCTTGGTCACAGAGATGCAGCCTGGGGTCCCCTTAAGTCATCTGGTCTAGGCTTTTCATTTGATCCACAAAGGATGATGTGGCCCAGGGAGGTTAGGAAACTCATTCACAGTCACACAGCAACAGTGTGGCAGGTCGAGTCCCAAACTAGAAACAATTCCCTCAGATTTTTCCCCTGCAGGGGCCTGGCGTGGGTGTCAGGGACGCCGTGGGCTGAGCAGAACCCAGAGATATGACCCTTCCAGATACTCAGTTCCTGCTGCACATAAAATTTTATCTTTATTGATGCTTTCAAGCTGAAAGGAATCCGGACACTCATTCTGTCATCCAGCTGTGGTTAAACATTGACAGTGGTGGAAACTATCATCCGAATACTGTCCCCTGACTCAGTGCTATAGAGGACAAGGGTGTTTGCTTTGAGGAGAAGAAAATGGAAGAGGAGCCAGATAAACACAGAACATTTGTTGAGCACCCACTGTATATCATGCTCCAGACTTAATGTCGATCCATCAAGATGTCAATCTATCCTTTCAGCTGTTGTAAGGAGAATCACTAGAACTACACCCATTAAGCAGATGGAAGAACTGAGGCTCAGAAAAGGCAAAAAACAAAATGATAGGGCACCAAGTTGCATCAGTTATCTCATTTTCTAAGGGTTGTGAAACTTTCTCTAAACCCGGGTGCTTCTCTGTGAGACACCCTTTCTCTTCTCTTGTGTCCCTTCTGAGGCTGGAGGACTCTTAGTGGTAGTGCTCTCCTCAGGGTCTTGAGTGCTATCACCCTGTCCTTCCTCTGTACTCTGAGACTTCTTAGCCCAGGAGTGAGGGGGCCTTGGGATGACAGGGAGGTGGGAGTTGAGAGTTGTAGCCTCCCCAGCCTTAGCCTGACACCCCAGCGTGCTGTGAGCAGCATTGTAAACACACAGCACCCACCGTCTCAGATGACTTCTCTCAGAAAACCCGAAACCCGATCCCACAGAGCCAGGGATACCCGAGGACAAAGGCAGTGGGGGGCAGCGGCGAGACACCTGTCAGAGGTAACTCGGGCTGGCACGCCCTTAGGATGTGCAGGGAGGAAACACAGGCAGACAGCTCATCAGAGGAGGGGTAATCAGGCTTGTCCTCCACCTGAGACCAAAGCTGGGCTCAAGGCTCAGAGGCAGCTCAGGTATGGCCTTGGTGACACCCTACTGCCAGAGGCAAAGAAGCTGCCACCATCGGCCATTGCCATCTGGGGAGTGTCCTGTTTTCACTCCTCCGTGGCTACTTAACTGCCATGAGGCCCATGAGTCACAGGTTCATGGGACAGTAAAACGTGTCCCTTGGCCCCGAGGACAATAAGGAGAATGGAAGCTTATCTCTATGAGAGGGAAAGGCCAACATTAATAATGAAACAGTTTGTCTTCAGCTAGCAACCCCCATTTCCACAATACAAACCAGGCAAGGGGCCGTTTGAAGGGGCTCGGCAGGATAAATCCTGACGACCTCAGTTTGGTCCCTAGGACTCAAAGGAGAGAACCAGCTCCCAAAAGCTGTCCTCTAAGCTCTCCACACATGCCCTCTTCTACACAGTAATATATATGAATATGTGTGTATGTAATTATATATATATATAATTATATATATATATATATGTATATATATGTATGTATCACACACACACACACACATATATATAACATATGGGTGTAGAAGCACACTAGTAATCCCAGAACTTGGGTGACAGGTACAGGAAGACCAGGATTTTAAGGCCAGCCTTTGTTACACAGCGGATTCAAGGCCAGCCTGGGCTACACAAGCCCCATCTCAAATATAAGTATATATATATATATATATATATATATATATATATATATACATACATATACATATACATATGAGAATAACGTTTGCTGGAGAGATGGCTCAGTGGTTAAGAGCACTGGCTGCTCTTCCAGAGGACCAGGGTTCAATTCAAGTATCCGCATAGCAGCCCCCAACTGTCTGTAATCCAGCCCCAAGTGACCTGACACCCTCATACATGCCCGTGAAACCCCAGTGCCCATAAAATAAAAAATAAATAAATCATGTTTTTTAAAGCAGACAGAGAACCAAGGCTGGAGACATGTACCTGTCATCCCAGCTGCTCGGAAGGTGAGACAGGAGACTGCCAGTGCCTTTCTGGGCTAAGAGTACAAGGCCCACAAGGATGGCTTAAACAAACACTGTTTCAAAAAGTAACGAAAACAGAGGCGGTGCTGAGATATGGTAATTTTCCGGCTGGGCATCCTCTCAGTCATTTACACTGTAACAATCAGGCTGATTGAAATCCACTCAAATCATGTCTGTCTTCTGTTCCACCAGCAGGAACCTATGTCTCTGGTCTATGTCCCACCTGACCTTCTCCTCTCTCTGGTATCTCCACTCTGAGGGATTAGAGGCAGTACCTCCGAGCCATGGGACCCCCTGAATATCCCTAGACACTAGGCCTGACCCCACAGAAGCACGTCTGAGCGCACCTCACTAGGGCTGTCTAAGCCCACGTTGACACTAAGAACCCGGGCCTCAGCACAGGCGGGAATTAACTATGGCTTGGCCTCCTCTGTCCACCGCATGGTGATCTTACACCAATTCCATCACCCCCAGCCTCAGTTTCTCCATCTGAAAAAGGGGATTTTGCAGAGCAGTCTAGCATGGTGCCTCCAGGGATTCAGAGGAGTGATATGTGCAAAGGGCCTGGGGCAAGCCACAGCAAGTACTAAGCGAAGGCCTCTTCTCCCTTCCACTGACCCTGGCTGGAAGGACTTTATCCTGAAATACAGAAACAAACCAAGGAGCCCCTGGCCAAATCTCTGTGTCTAACCCTGCTGTGTGGCCCTGACAAGCAGACCACCCTCTCTGGGCTCTACTTTTCCCTAGAGATAGACTTTACTGAGGAAAGTAGGGCTGAGGGAGAGAAAAGTGGGAGGGAACAGTCACCCTTCCTGCTGAGGTAGAGGGAGAAGGACACACACTGGCGCCTCCGTGCCTTTCTCCCCTTTGCGCCTTGGGTACATGCTCCACAGGCCTGAGATTTCCCCAGGCCCAGAGCTGGAGCTTGCAGCATCCATGGTAAGATGACATTCTTCTCCCAGCCCCCAGAGCACTTCCTCACACTGCATTCCAAGCTCCTTGGACAGGTGAGCAGACCAGGCCAGCATGGCCACAGTCCACAGGGTTGGCGGCTGGCCTAAATGCAGCCACAGCTTCTGTGTCTAGGTTCACAGAGCAATAGCCTCAAACTCAATGCTGGTGACATTTCCCATGAATCTACCCCACACCCGGCACCAGGCGCCACCTGACACCTTGAGGCTATTCTGGGTAGCTGAGGCAGGACTCAGAGCCTCTGGGAAATGTCTGGAGCCCAGAAGCTGTGAAACAGGTGTGTTCCCCTCTCTGTGGGGAGGGCAGAGCTCAGAAGGGTTGTTCCAGCCCCTCCCTCTTGGCCTATAGACAACGCCCCATTAGAGCCGGGAGAAGGTCCAGGGGACGCCTGGTAACTGGGGAGGCTAGAGGGCACTGGAGATGTCAGGTAACCATGGGGACAGTGACAGGTCCTGAGAGAATTGAGCAGTGCTGTGGGGAATAGAGCACAGGTGGCGGAGAGACTGTGCAAACAGAGTTCAGGATGGGAAGCTGGCAGGTCCTTCTGAGAGTAATAAATCAGGACACAGGCTGGGCGGTGGTGGCGCACGCCTTTAATCCCAGCACTCAGGAGGCAGAGGCAGGTGGATCTCTGTGAATTTGAGGACAGCCTGGTCTACAGAGTGAGTTCCAGGGCAGCTGAGGCTACACAGAGAAACCCTGTCTCAGAAAAAAAAAAACAAAACAAAACAAAACAAAAACAAAAACAAAAACACCCGAAAGAAAGAAGGAAGAGCAGAAGGAAGGAAAGAAAGAAAATCAGAAAATCAGGATGATGCTTTAGTGAGGTGAGGGCAGTACGGGGCTCACAGCCTTCTGTAACTCCAGACCCCAGGGATCCAGTGCCTCTGGCCTTCCCAGGCACCAGGCACAGACATGGGTATTTAGGCAGACCATTTATATACAAACATTTAGTTTTCATAAAAGAAAAAGGAGCTGGGTGCAGTGTGCACACACCTCCAGTCCCTGCTCAGTGGGGGTGGGGGGTGGGGAGGGGAGTGGTGTCTGAGCTCGAGGTCAGCCTGGGCTACATATCAAATTTCAGGCCAGGCCAGCTAGGTCTACATCATGAGAGAGACCCTGTCTAAAAACAAAACAAAACCAAAACACAAAGACAAATAGAAAGATGGAGGGAGAGAGAGGGGGAGAGGGAAAGAGAGGAAGAGAGAGAGAGAGAGAGAGAGAGAGAGAGAGAACCTTCCCTCAGTCCAGCCAGAAGTGCTTCATCATGTCCCATGACCCACTGCATGGTAGACACACAAGACACATCATAAAGAACCTTAGTATTTCCTTCTGGGCTATAAATGAAGTTACAAGGCTGCCATATGAAGATGTGGCCAGTGACCTTCAGGTGAGCAAATATAGGGACTTTAAGGGTTGATTGGTTTTGGATACTGTCCAGTTATGACATCAGCCTGGGGCAGCCAGGGGTCAGCTGCATCAGTGAGAGGGGTAGCTCAGAGCAGATGTCTCAAGTCCAAGGCTCCTGGAGGAAGACCACCCTGCACTCTGAGAACTTGGATGTGTAGGGGTGTCGCCTCCCTGCTGGGCAGCCTTCATTCCCGTTTTGAGTGGGAGTGTGGGTCTCCTCCTCATAGCTGGTGGGGAGAGAACAGCCCTGAGAATGCCAGCAAGCTGGCAAGTGCTGTGTTCGTGGAGTGAGGCGTGGCAGGCTGGCACGTTGAAGCTGAGAACCAAAATCAACATTGTCCCTCACTGTGATTAGAGGGAAGGTGCCTCTTCCCTGTACCTCATGTTCTTCCCACCTCCTTCTGCACCCACAAAAGCTGTAGTCAGGTCAGTGGGAATTGAACTATGGACCAAGGAGACACCTGAATGTGACTCTGTTCCCCACTGGGCTTCTCCTTCCTGTGTCAGGACCCTCCTCCCACCCAGGGACAAGGTGTACCCCGAAAATGGGATGACTGGGTATATCCCTTCACATCCTGTTTCTGCCATGGTTGAAGTCGTAGCTAACATGAGACAGGCTCACATCTCATGCTGAGAGCACTCCCCTGCCTCCCCAGCAACACCCCCACCCTCCTCCCAAACGACATCCCCTAACTCCGGGTGGTTTTACCTCCCCAGTCGCTAGATGACAGCGGGAGGCATGAAGGATGTCACTGGAATCTTGAAGGTGGCAGCCAAGGAAGCCACTAAATGCCCTACACCCAGGACAGGCCCACACATGGAGTTACACAGCTCAGAAAGTCAGGAGTGCTGGCTTTTGCAGTTGGTACATCTTCTATAACTAGACTCCCATGCTGCCGGTGAGGGAAGAGGGGCCAAGAGAGAGGGTGTGGCACCTGTCCAGAGTCACACAGCTCATAACCGAAGAACCAGAGTTCCAACGTAAGGCCATCTCCTGCTGAACCTTCTCTCTACCACACAGGCTCTACATAGCCTCTCTGTGAGAGCCTCCAGGTGCTGAAGGTTTCTTCCCCAAGAGAAAAGGTCACCAAGGACCCTGCCTTGGATCAACTATCTGGACCTGGCTTCACAGGTTCCCTTAGATGGACAGGGGCCGGAGACATGATTTGTCAACCAAAATAAAATGAGGAGAGACGGAAAGGCAGAGACGGAAACACAGTCAGACGTGTGGATGCATTGATGCTTTTGAAACAGACCAGAGGAAGGAATTGGAAATACCGTGACCCCTTGGTTTTCCCTGCTACCTGTGTGTGACCTTGGGCATGTGACCTGGATCTCTCATGCCTGTACTGTGAAGATCAGCCTCCCGCCCCCACCAGGGTTTGCAGGGACCCACCCACTTCCAAAGCTATTTGTGTCGCTGAGGGTCCCTGGGAGATGATGACCTCAGCGAGGTCTTCTCCTTCCAGTAACCAAGTGAACGGGGAAGCTGCCCCCCATTCCCACTGGGCTTCTCCAACTGGGCCACAGCTGGCTGCTGGCTCTTCAACTCACGATTGTCTCTTGTCTGCAGAGATCTCCCTGGATGTGGACGCAGACCGGGATGGAGAAGTGGAGAAGAACAATCCTAAGAAGGTGAGCTGGCCTTGAGGGTGGATACCATCCTGACCCTGACATGGGTATGCTGACATGATGGGGGGTGGGCAGCTTCGAGGACACCACAGAGACTGCATGGGGCATTTGGCCAGAGTTGTTCACCAGAGACGTCAGCTACCACTGCACACATGGGACAGGAGGCTGAGGCTGAAGTCAGCCTGCAGAAACAGCACAGCAGCAGGGATGGGCTACAGGCAAGCCAGGCCCTGGGCAATCTGCTTCCCCAGCATGGGCCACAGAGCTTAAGGAAGACTTTGATGTTCCTGAGGCAGAGGCTGCCCAGGAAAGCCATTTGTCTGTCCGTCCCCCCCCCCCCCCCCCCCCCCCCCCCCCCCCGTGCTTCTTCTTTTAATTTAAAGTGGTAGAGGGTGGTGTTAGTATATACCTTTAACCCCAGCACTCAGGGCCAGAGGCAGACCTGGTCTATGTAGAGAACTCTAAGCCAGCCAAGGCTATCTAGTGAGACCCCGTCTCAAGAAACCAGATAAATATGAATAAATTTAAAGGAGACCAGCAGAGGTGGCCCTTCCCCACAAACTCCTCAGGAGGCTGAGGATGTATGTAGCTCAGTTGATTGGATGCCTGCCCTCAATGCAGGGAACCCCGAGTCTGCTTCCTGGTATTGACCTGGGGCTAAGTAATCAAGACAAAGTCATCCAGTCCCTTATTGAAAATTTCCATATCTGGACCAGTGACGTTTTCACAATGTCTTTGCCTACCCTGTGAAACACCATTTCTATTAGCTAGTAGTGGTTGTGCATGCGAGGAATCCCAGATCTCAGGAGGTAGAGGAAGGAAGACTAGGATTTTAAGGCCACCCTCTGCCACATGGTGAGTTAGAGGCTAGCTATGTGAAACACTGTCTCAAAACAAGAATACATTTCTCTTAGATTCTAGGATCAGGTCAGGCCCAGAAAATAACAAAATCCTAGAGAGACCAGAGTTCAAGAAAGAATGATGCAGGTGACTACATTGTCGCCATTGTATGAGCTCCAAGCTCCTGACTGAACATAGAAAGAAAGGACAGTGTCCTGAGCAGGACACCTGTCCTGGAGATCAGAAAGACATCTTCAAGGAGGACCCGATGAAGTAAGGCTAAGAGGAGCTGATTGGGAAACAGGATCCAGCATGGCAAAGGCCTGGGAGTCTCTGGGGTGCAGAAGTGAGTGGAAGAGATCAGATGCGGAGGTCACGGATCTCCTGGCCTCCTGTTTCACCAGTCTCAGGGAAGATCAGAGAATCCAGGCTTTATCTGAGTTAACAGTGAGGGCTTCAAACAGGAAAATGGTATGATCCAGCTGGAGTCTGCTCTGGGCACTGTGGCTGCAGGCTAGAAAGCAGAGCAAGGTGCTGGCCCCCTTGGGAGCACTCAGAGCGTGTCTGGAATCAGTCACCTCAAGCCTGTCTTAGAATGTCAGTTCCTGCCACCACCTCTGCCAGGCACGGTCATCTCACACCAGAGCTGAGGTCCACATGCCCCATTAAGCCTTCCTGTCTCTCTACGCTTTTGAATATGGGTCCCTTTTGGGTACTGGATTTGGGAATCGAGCCTTCCAGATCCCAGCTGCTGTCCTGGAGGGTAGGAAGTACTCCTTACCATGCCTGTCCCTCAGTATCCCTCAGAGGCTGCACGGGGATGGAACCAGGGATGGCATTGATGGTGTCCCTGCCATTGCAGGCATCCTGGACCTGGGGTCCTGAGGGCCAGGGGGCCATCCTCCTGGTGAATTGTGACCGAGACACACCATGGTTGCCCAAGGAGGACTGTAGTGATGAAAAGGTCTACAGCAAGCAAGGTACCTGTGGGGCCACGCTGGGGGACAGTGGGAGCACAGTGTTCTGTCCTGGGCAGGGCAGAGGGTGAGGTAGGAGTGTACTTGGACCTACAGGGGATAATGACTCAAAAAATGTTCGGTGCGCAAAATAAATGACTGCAAATGCAGTTCAACTGCACCTTGACAGGCATGGATAGAGAAAAGCCTGGAAGGGCCAGCAAGACGGCTCAGAGGGTAAGGGTGTTTGGCAACTAGCCAGATGATTTGAGTTCAATTCTTGAGACACACATGATAAAGAGAAAACAGATTCCCACAAGCTGTTCTCTCTGTCTCTCTGTCTCTCTCTGTCTTTCTGTCTCTGTCTCTCTATCTCTGTCTGTCTGTCTGTCTGTCTGTCTGTCTGTCTCTCTCTCTCTCTCTCATACACACACACACACACACACACACACACACACACACACACAAATAGATTGGGCAGGCAAATCTGAGTTCCAGGCCAACCTGGTCTATGTATATATATATTAAAAAAAAAAAAAAAGACTAGAAAAAATGAAATTCCCAAAAGGTTGACCAGTTCTCCCTGGTGCTAGAGCTAAGTACCTTTCCCTTAGGCTTCTGGTAATTACATGCATGAAGGAGGGGGCTTGAAAAAGAGCCCAGCTCCCACAGGATTCTCTTCCTAATCTCCCTTATCTACCCACAGACCTCCAGGACATGTCTCAGATGATCTTGAGGACCAAAGGCCCGGACCGCTTGCCCGCCGGGTATGAAATAGTCCTCTACATTGCCATGTCGGACTCAGACAAAGTGGGCGTGTTCTACGTGGAGAGTGAGTGATCCCCTCAACCCCCACTTTTGTGGCCTCTGCCCTTCTCTCTGTGTGTACAGGATCCCCGGGGCCATGGAACCCACAGAGTGACTCACAGATACATATCTCTCTCTTCCCCTGAGGAGATTCAATGCCCTCGGTTCTACACACTTCTCTCCAGTGGCCAGGGGAGGAAGTCAGGATCCTGTGGCCTTCATGATACCTGAGGCCAGATAAGGACCTCCTCCAAATAGTGTCAGGTGTTTCTGACTTTCAAAGGTCCCTGGAGGTGCCATAGCTGCCCTTTTTCCTCCTGGTGGTGACAGGGTGTCCTGGGTGCCACCATGCTGTCTACCTTGGAGCTAGCCATCTAATCTGCTTATGCTGTAGAGCCACCCAGGTGCACAACTGTCCCCTCACCCCCACAGCCCTGGAGGAGCCGCCCCTGAGTGAGGAAGACCTGTCAGAAGAAATGGAACAGAGCAGGTCCCAGAGAATGTCAGCACAGAGTCTGCGCTGGCTAGGTGGTCCAGAGAGGTCCTCTCTGGGGTGTGGCACTGGAGATAATACTCAGAGGAAACAGTGAGGAACTGAGGTGGAGCTGTCGAGGAGCAAGCTGAGCAGGGGTACAGCATACAGCAAGCTCGAAGAAGGGGACGGTTCCTATACTTCAGAGGAACAGCAAGACCAGGCTAGTGGGCTGGGCCGGGAGAGTCAGGTCAGCCAGCCAAGCAGGGAGGGCCAGAGCCAAGACAGGGTCTGCAGTTTGTTCTTAGTACAGTGGAGAGTCACCTCAGGGATTTCATTTTTGTTTGAGACAGGGTCCTGTGATCTCTAACTCCTATGTAGGGAAGGGAGGGTGGCCTTCATTTTCTGACCCTCTGCAGCCACCTCCTGAGTCTGGGATTATAGCCACACACCACCATCATGCCCCATAATGTGATGCTAAGGATCAAACTCAGGACCTAGTACATGTTAGGCAAGCTGTCTGCAGCTGGACCATATCCCCAGTCCCCAGATAATTTGGGGCAGAACTGTTAAAATCTACCCCTGTGAGGCATTTCCTCTGTAAAACACCCTTGGCAGTTGGTCAAACATTGTGGGGTCTGCTGTCTAGGGACCAGAGCCTTGAGCTTTACCCTGGGACCTTCTGGACAGACCCACTGGAAACAGGCAGTCGCTATTGCAGGGCCCTCACCTCAAGGAGTGACTTAGTTGGGACACTGATGGACAGAAGTCCACCCTGCGCTCTGACCGCTGGTTGGAATGTCCTGAGTCAGGCTGGCCCCGCTGCCCCAGAGAGCTGAGAAGCTGATGTTTACATGATCCAGACCAGAGTTGCCATGCAGCAGAGGGGGACCAGGAGGACCCAGTCTGAGCTTTGACTCAGCCTTGGCATTGACCTGTGGCTAATAGCAACATCCCTGCATACTCTAGATGCTTCCCCACTTTGCTAACAGGAGTACACTCAGGGCTGGCTCTGCTCCCAACTCTCTCCTTCACTTGCCATTCGAGATGGGTCCTGAGCTGGCGAGAAAGGGCTCCTGCTGTGAGTGGATGGAGAGTGGCCCCTGGATGTCTCAGCTGGGCCACCATCTTGCAGGGAGGGTGGCTGCTGGGTTGGGGACTGCCCCTGTAGTCAGTTTCCCTCTAGATATGGACTCCGGGATAGTTGCTACTCCTGTGATAAAATACTCTGGTAAAAACAATTTAGAAGAAAAAGGGTTTGCGCCATCTCATGCTTCCAGGTTACTATCCATCATAGCAAGCAAGCCACAGTGACAGGTCAGTTCTCTCCTCTCTTCCTTCTGTCCAGGGTCCAGCCCATCAAATGGTGCCCCTCACATTAACACACCTCAGTTACCCCAATAAAGAAAATTGTTAGCTGGGCGGTGGTGGCACATGCCTTTAATCCCAGCACTTGGGAGGCAGAGGCAGGTGGATTTCTGAGTTCGAGGCCAGCCTGGTCTACAGAGTGAGTGCCAGGACAGCCAGGGCTACACAGAGAAACCCTGTCTCGAAAAACCAAAAAAAAAAAAAAAAAAAAAAAATTGTTCACAGGCCAACTTGTTCAAGACTTGGCCTAGACGCTTCCTCCCTTCCCAAGTGAGTCTACATTGTATCAAATAATCAACCAGGGGGTAGGACTTCCCTTCCCAAAGGCGGCTACATTGTAGCAAATAGACAATCAACCAGGGAAATACTCTTGAGTCACCATGGCCCAGCACAGGGGACATGGATTTTAATCTTTTTCTTCCATGTGAGCATATGGGGGGATTTTTGTATGATTCTGACTACCCTGTGTGTCATGTGTCATGACCTGTGTCCCGGGAGAGACAGTCCAGTTCCCCACAAGGTCAGGAGCTGGGCTCTAGGATACCCAAGGATGGCCTCTATAGTGTGACATGGGCTTTATGGGGCCCCCACTCTCATGCTCTCCAAAACAGTTGGCCCATGAGAAGCTCTCTGTAAAACCGTAGCTATTGCTTTGGCTGGAATTATACAGACTGGTAACTATTAGGACCAAGATGGACAGGAATCTCCAGTGCTCCTTGGAGAACCTAGAGACTGGATCCTCCAGTCTCAGGTCTCCCCAAAAGTTGGAGACTTACCTTCTCCCGCAAGGACATAGTAACCAACTTGTCCCCATTTGTCCAGGACCTCCCTAGGGTTTAGCACTGGATAGCTGTGATGCCAAGATACTCATCCATTGCAGGCAAGTTGAGACAGCCGGTCATACTATCTGTCTCCTTGAACCTAAAAAAGTTGTGGCAAGTCAGACCACATGCTGGCCAGCCAGGGCAGATGATTGAAGCTCAGGAGAGGCCAGGGGGTGGCTGGCAGGTCCAGCACAAGACCAGGGTCCACTCAATAGAAGTGCATTGTTGATGCCTGCAAAGGCAGCCAGCCATGTCGGGGGTGGCAGGCTCTGCACCAAGTTGGGGACTCTGACCAGCAATGGAGGCTCTTTAAAACAAGGACTGTGTTGTTCCCGCCTGAGATTTAATCTGCCTGGTGCTGGCACCAACTGCCAGAAAGCAGCCCCAAATAGAAAATGCATTGTGAATCCCAGGGCATAGTCTACATAGGGAGGAGAAAGCCACCAGCCGCCAGCTGCTGTGCAGAATAAATCCTCCCACTGGACCCACCTCCCTCAGGCATAGCTCCTCTGTCCCAGGCCCTGTGAGAGCCTAGGGAAACTTGATAACATCAGCTTCTTCGAGATCAGGGTGGCTTCAGTGTTTGACATCACTCCCATGAACACAGCCCGAGTACAGGCTGTGTTGTGCGGACGTTGTGGGTAGGAGGGAGTCACCATAGATACACATCTGGCTGGATCTGAGCGGAGACAGGGCCCTAGGGCACCTGCTGGCGTTTGGGGTGAGAAGGATATCCCTTTCTGTGCTGGCCTGTGATAGGGTACTTGGGATCTTCAGGGCATGTGCATCTCGGCGCTGCCCCTGGGAGGCTGAAATGCTGCTTCCGAGCCTTTCATCTGGGAGACGTTGGATGGCAACGGGCTGAGTTACAAAGCAAGGGGCAGTGTCACCACACCTAGATCCTCCTCCTTCCCAGTCCCCTTAGGTCCCAGCTGTGCTACCTGTGGTTACCTTGTTCCCAAGGTTACTGATTGATACTGTGGCGTCTGTAGTGACCCTGTAACACAGGGACTGCTGTCCCCCAGTTAGCAATTGAGTGACCTGTTTGAGAGGTGAACGTAATTCACAGGTTTGTAACTTGCAAATGATGTCTGACCTGAAGTCCCTCTGACTTGGGAAGTGAATCAGGTCACCTGTTCATGTGTCACTCAGAATCAGGCTCCAGGTGAGCACACTGTCCTAAAGGAGGTGCTGTCGCCAGCCTGTGTTTCGGGAGACATCAGTCTTGACTTTTTTTTGTCATATATCCCTGGAATGGTCCTGTTCCCTGTTCTAACCCTTAGGCAGCTGGTCATTAACCGACGTCATTGTTGTTGAACGCGCTAAACTGAACCTGGTCTGCCCTTCTAGATTCGCAGGGCATAAAGAAGCTGTTTTGGGAACTCGGTAGGGCCCTAGCTCCGGGCCTTTGCCAATGCAAGTACCTCTTTCCTCCAAGTCCTTGTTGGCACCTTGCTGACTCTCAGGGGTGTCGAAAAGACACTTCCCTCTGCTCAGAAGTCTCCCCTGCCCTTCCCCACCCTGAGTAACAGATAAGATCTCCACCCTGGTGCTGTCGTTAGATACTTCTTACATCCGCTATCTTTATCATGGCTGAGTGTGGCCTTTAGACACAGAGGTCTTTGGTCATGCTGACCAAAGTAATTCAATTCATGGGACCAACCCTGAAATCCCCAGTGGGGCCTTTCCCGCAGGGGCTGATGGGAGTCACTACTTCTTTCAATGGACATTTATTAAACACGATCATGTACCCAGACAGGCAGATGGCTTGGCAGGGTTATCGCTCACAAACATTTGCACAGGCTGCAGTGGGGAGGGTCCACACAGACCCTGGCTTGCTCTCTGGGAATGGACAAAGGGCTCCTTGAGAGGATTAAGAACACAAGTCTTCCAGGCAGAAGGGCCAGCGCTGCAGAGAGCTGGGAGTTTGACAGGGCAGGAGTGAATGGCATCCTTCCCACCACAGAGCCACCCAGCATGGCTTCCGTGATACAGAGAGGAATGTCTCAAACTGATGGCGTGCCCGAGTTACAGTCATAAGAAGAGAACAGCATTTGATATTCGATGTGGAAGCTCCGCCCAGCCATTTCTGCTTTCTGGGCCTGTTTCCTCCTCTGTAAAATGGGAATAACACCTCCCTGTGCTATGCTGGATGTCCTGTTCCCATCCGCTCTCCTTCCCCATTCCCAGAGAAGCTCATTTTCCAGATGAGGAAGCCGGAAGCCAGCAGGAACACGTGCTGAGGCTGTGGTGTTGAGCCGTTTACAGCATCCTGTGCGTGCTGAGGCTGTGGTGTTGAGCCGTTTGCAGCATCCTGTGGTGTTTTCTCTCTGTGTCTAAAGAAGTCACTCTGTCCCTTTTCCCCCATCAGAGAGCCCCCTGCCTAGCTCCTGATGGGAGAGGGTCCTAACATGGGTCCACCCCCCCAACACCCCACTACAGATCCTTTCTTCGGCCAGCGTTACATCCACATCCTGGGCCGGCAGAAACTCTACCACGTGGTGAAGTACACGGGTGGCTCTGCGGAGTTGCTGTTCTTCGTGGAAGGTCTCCGTTTCCCCGACGAGAGTTTCTCAGGCCTGGTTTCCATCCACGTCAGTCTGCTGGAGTACATGGCAGAGGTAAGAGCCACAGGCCTCCCATGGGCAGCCATGTACGTCCCCGGTTCAGACCTGGGCACATTGATGGGGCAAGTAGGAGTGAAATGGGAGTGACTGAAGCCTAACCATGTGACTTTACAGTTCTGAGACTTAGTTTCCCTATCTGAAAAGGAAGGATAGTGCCATCTATCCCCCTGGAGATGGATTGGTACATGCAGAAATACGTGGTGTATGAGCTGGAATGATGGCTCTGCAGTTAAGAGCGCTTGCTGCTCTTCCAGGAGAGCAGAGTTCGATCGCCAGCACCAAACTGATGGGCACCTCACATCTGCATGTGACTCTAGCCCCAGGGGATCCGAGGCCCTCTTCTGGCCATCATGGGCACTTGCACACACATCGACATAAACACACACAAACACAACCCCACACATGCATATAAAGACAATACTTGGCACAGTTCCCAGCATACAGCAAGTGCTCAATAAATGTATCGTTATTGGTCTCGCCCGCTAAGAGAGAGACGAGGACCGCACACACGTACCCAGTGTGACTCTGTGGTGTCCCTCTTCTCTCCCGTGCCCAGGGTATCCCGTTGACACCCATCTTCACAGACACTGTGACGTTCCGGATTGCACCATGGATTATGACTCCCAACATCCTGCCTCCTGTGTCAGTG
Organism: Rhabdomys pumilio; assembly: GCA_030674055.1. NCBI lineage: Eukaryota > Metazoa > Chordata > Mammalia > Rodentia > Muridae > Rhabdomys > Rhabdomys pumilio. The sequence continues at coordinate 11,961,866 of JANHMN010000004.1, read as the reverse complement.
TTTGTGTGCTGGTAAGGGTCAGGTGTAGCCTACACAGGCAGGGTGGCAGGGTGACAAAGAGCTGGGCCTCAGGGTCAGACTCACCTAAATCCAACTCCCATCTCTGCCACTTAGCGGCTATATGGCCTGCAGCGGTTCAGGTGGCCTCTCTGTGCCTCAGTTTCTCTGAGACTGAGACAATACCTCAGCATGGATACATTTATCCAGGCAAAAGCCACGCTTCTCCTTTCTCTTCTCTTAGCCCTCCACTGTGTGGGGCGAGGTTCTTGCTGGGCAATGATACCCTGCTCCTTTTGCTCACTCATGCAGCAAAATTTTACTGAGCACCTACTATGTGCTTGGTTAGCACAGCAAGATGATGAACAGGAAGGGCAAGAAATACATGCACGTTTATGCCTGACAACATCAGAAGGAACCCTCTGCCCACCCCCACCCTTCACGCCAGGGTCTCCCGTATCCCAGGCACAGTACTTTCTAAAGTATGGGGAGTCAGAGAGGTCGGGCCTTAAGCATGTGGAGTGAGAGGTCCCTTTCATGTCTTATTTATCAGTGACCTTGACAAAGGCTGCCTAAGAGGGTGGGGTTATGTGGCTTTTGGTCCCAGTGACCCTTACAAAGTAGCTGTGGATACAGGCGGGGCCTCGTCACCACACCTCAGTCTAGAGTGCTAGCAGCCGTGACCACCCAAAATGGGCGGCGCTCGACACCCCCCCTCATGCCGCCTCCTGGCCCCTTTCCCGATGTTCCCCAGCATGAAGGACAATTACCTGTTCCTCAAAGAGGTGAAGAATCTGGTGGAGAAAACCAACTGCGAACTGAAAGTTTGTTTCCAGTACATGAATCGCGGTGACCGCTGGATTCAGGTGAGGGAATCGGGGCCAGAAGGGGCTCGCTGTGAACACCCTGGTACCCGGCTGCCCACACGTGTGTGGATGATCCCTCTGTCTGCTCAGGAGCACAGAGACCTGAGAGAGCAAGTGTGGCTTCTAGCAGCAGGCTACACTGAAGTCATCTGTATGCATCCACAGGGACTGGTGCCGGGCTCTCGGGAGTACTCGGTGGCAGTTACAAGAAAAAGGCCAGTCTGTGACAAAGACACAGAATATGCTTGAGCCGATCCTTTGAAGGAAATATATTTAGGATATGGTTATTTATGTTTTTAAGATGAGGCAGCACAGAGGTAGCTTACACTACCCAGCACTTGGGAGGCAGAGGCTAGCCTGCTCTACAGAGTGAGTTACAGGACAGCCAGGGCCACACAGAGAAACTCTGTCTCAGAAAAATAAAACAACAACAAAAATAAGGTTGGTGCCTCCAAGAGATAATTGTGTGGTCTTCTGATGGCAGAGGCAGTCTGTGGAGAGAGCCTCTGCCATCAGTGGCTCATTGGGAGGCAGGCTGGGGATGAGATGTACTTTCAGCATCAGGCTCGCTTGTGTGACTTTTGTGTTAAATCTTATATGGATTATTGGGGGTGTGCACGCACCACAGCCCACACATGGAGGAGGTCAGAGGACAACTTGGAGCAGTTGGTTCTCTCCTTCTGTCTTATGAGTCCAGGGGACCAAACTCTGGTCACCAGCCTTGGCAGGAAGCTCCTTCACCTGCTGAGCCATCTCCCTGGCCCTCTGTTTGCTTTGATTTTTGAGCCAGACTCTCACTTTGTGGCCCAGGCTAGCTTTGAACTCACCATGTAATAGGGAATGGCCTTATACTTTTGTCCTTCTGCACCCGTTCCCACAAGTGCTAAGGATTCCACAGGCATGTGCCACCATGCTCAGTGTATGCGGTACTGGGACTTGAACCCAGGACTTCATGTTTGTGTTAGCCAAGCAGTCTACCACCTGGGTTACATTCGCAGCTCTTTGTTTTGTTTTGTTTTGTTTGTTTGCTTGTTTGTTTAAAGCCAGGGTCTCAATATGTAGCCAAGGCTGCCCTCATACTCTGTAGCCTCCTGCCTCTGCTTCCTGAGATCTGAGATTAAATCCCTCTCTGTCATGTCCCAGACACCTTTGGGTGCTGCCACAGCTGATAGCTCTTCCTATTCTCCCCCACAGGATGAAATCGAGTTTGGCTACATTGAGGCACCCCACAAAGGCTTCCCAGTAGTGTTGGACTCCCCTCGAGATGGAGAACTGAAGGACTTCCCCATTAAGCAACTCCTGGTGAGATGCTTAGGACTATCTGGGAGTGACAGTGGGGACTCCTAGAGGACAGCATAGTCAGGAGATGTTGAGCATCCCAAGATAACTAGTCTCCCACTCAGGGCCTCTGTTTTCTCATCTGCAAGATGGGCCAGTGGGTTCTGAGGTCAGATGCATTCTCTAAACTGGGAGAGATGCATTATGGGAAATGAGAACCGTGGTTGGCGGAGCAAAACCCAGGACCAGTGGCCTTAACTCCTGCTGCTGCCCCAACTCTCAAACTTGTAGCTAAGTAAGTTTCAAAGAGGCAAGACAGAAGTCTACTGAAGTCAATGGTCACCGGGACTTTGTGATGTGAATCTCAGTGTTGTGGAGTTTATTAAGGCAGCTTGACTCCTCGCCATTCTGGAAGGCCACTATCATGCCCATGTTGTGGCCTCAAGCCACGTCAAAGAGTGAAATATGTCTTTCTGCATCCCCACCCTTCACTTTGAGCTGGAAGCCCATGTGGAGCATATTTTAGAGACATCAACAGATCTGGCTTTCCCATGGTCACATGAGAGACAGACTCTACTATAGATGCTGGGCCATTCAGAGGTGACCCTGCCCAAGTCCCCTTTGGAGATAGGGAAGAAGCAGTGAGCCCCGCTCTGAGATGACAGAGAGACATGTCATGAACAGCACCCCCATATCAGAAAGGGGGCCTCAGGAAAACTTCTGAACCTTTATAGCCTCAGGGTACATATCTGTAAAACAGGAAACTGTCAACCAAAATCGTTACTCCATCAAAGGCATGCCAGAGGCACCAGATCTGTGCCTGATGAGTGACTATCATGGTCTGGTTTCACCGCCCCAGCCTGGAGGCTGTCGTCTGTGGCACTCCATGTGGGGCTGTCCATTTTCCCTGACACTGGAGGAGAGGGCCATCAAATTGACCACCCCAGGGCTACCACAGGCAACAGAAATGGGAACCAAGCTCAGAGCCCTGTCCTTTCTCTTCCCCTGGCCTCCACCTGTCTTCAGTCCTCCAGGCTGGCCTGGTGCCAAGGTCCAGCCTGCATTGTTCCCAAAGGCCAGGCCAGGCCTGGCTTTGTGCTGCGTGCCTGCTGGCCTGTGTGATGCTGTAAAGTCCCAGCTGCCACCTGTGGCCAGCTCACACATGGCCAAAGAGGGGCCCCAGGCAAGAACGTGCTAAGCTGCCGCCATGTACCACGCCAGGCGTCCCTGTCCCTCGAGCCCCTTAGCTAAGGCAGCATAGGCCACATCTGCCTACCACACAGAGTTCTCTTGTTGGTTGGCTTGGGTTTCTTAAATCAGGCAAATTAGTTACTCCCTGCTCTAGTACAAACTCCCAGATAAGATCCCTATTTTTTTTTTTAATCAAAAAAGAATAAATATGTATCAAGGGAATCCTAAAATCCAGGATGGGATCACCCTCTTGCACATGAAATCCAGTTTACTGAAAAACGAAGAGTCCAGCTATGGGCTTGATGGACAGATGCAATTGTTTGGATGGGTAGGGATGAGTGTATTTGTCAGCTGTCAGTATATAAGGCTATAGTGACAAACAAGCCCCAGACTGTAGTGACTGACAACAGCCAGTCTCTCCTGCTGTTCACAGCCTTAGCTGATGACTGGCTGGCTGGCTGAGTTCACATTCTAAATCTACACAGCCTGGCTGAGAGCTGCCCCTCCCCTAGTGTGGGAAGAAGAGAAAACAAGCAGACATATATGCCAGAAGCAGGCCATGATCTTGCTCATATTTCATTGGCCAGAGCAAGTCATGTGACCCTGAGTTCTTTTTTTTTTTTTTTTTTTTTTTTTTTTTTTTCAGGGAGATGCCAGAAGTCATTCACAGTGAGTCAGGATGCACAATTCTCTCTCTGGGCAGGTCTAGCAAACCCCAGCCTCCTAGTTGAAGGCCCCTCTCACAGAAATGGAAACCGAGGTTCAGAGAAATTCTGAGATGGCCAGTAAGATCAACAGAATCTGTGAGGCCAGATCTTGATATCACATCCAGTGCCTGTATCTACAGAGCTGGGCCCAGGCAGAGACGGGGTACACATACATCACACCCACACCCTCTCTGTCAGTATGCTCACACACTTCCTGACAGCAATAAGCAGCCTCGGGTCACAGCCATCCTTGAGGCTGAGACTTCAGAGTGCCAGTGATAATGAGTTTGTCACCAGAGAATGGCTGCCAGGGAAGAGGGCTCCTGGTTGTAGGGGGCTAAAGGCAGATGTGTGTCCTCTCTCTCTCCCCAGGGCCCAGATTTTGGCTATGTGACCCGGGAGCCCCTCTTTGAGACTGTCACCAGCCTTGACTCCTTCGGAAATCTGGAGGTCAGTCCTCCAGTGACGGTGAATGGCAAGACATACCCACTTGGCCGGATTCTTATCGGGAGCAGTTTCCCTCTGTAAGATCACCCGGGGTGTGTCTGGAGGTGGTGGGTGTGGGGGCAGGCACAGGGGTGTGTCTGGGGGTGGAGGGAGGGGCAGGCACAGGAGCATGACTGTCTCTTGGGGGGGGGGTGTATGTACCTGGAGCAAATCTAAGGGAGAAATATCCCCTTCCACAATAGTGTGTAAATCTATAGACATCCATGGAAAGAAAGCCAAGTTAGCTTTTACATCTTCGTATAAAGTAAAATCTGTATACCTAATCTATATAACCCACTAATCCTCCTCCATGAAAGGAAGGGTGTGTTGGGAGATGTAAGCCAGGTGGGGAAGGAGTGTGGGACTCTAGCGAAGGTAGAAGGGGCAGAAGGGTAGGGGTAGGGGTGCCTCTGAGTGAAAAAGAAGAGACAAGGCTTGGCCCTGTCTCACAGGCATGTGTCCCTGGCTCCTTTAACTGAACTCTCAGTCCAGCCAATGAAAAAAGCAGAGTCTACTTTAATCCAAACGTTGCTGGGAGAGAATAAGCACCCTGGGTATTCACTGCACAAGAATTGCCTGGAACCTGAGGTCACCCAAGATTTGAGTATCAAGTCCCTCTGACCCACATAGAATGCTCTCTTATCTGCAGTACATGGGCAATGACCATTAGTCCACCCTCCCCCAACTCAGTGGTCACATGTACTCGGCTGCTACTTTCTATGCCTCAGTGGAGTGCCAAGCCCTTGCCCCGCCTCCAAGATGATGGAAGTCTCAAACATGTCAGTCCCGTGCTCAGCATGGAAGCTGGCTGCAGCTGCTTGCCAGCCAATTCCTGGGCCAAAGGCTGAGCTCTAAGCCGTCCACGTTGGTGAAATGGTGGCTGTACCCTCTTCTGGCCCAGGGCTCCCATGCCTTCTGCCTGACCTGGGTCTCAGGTCTGCAGCTCAGGTTTCCCAGTGTGCCCTTGTTGGCACCACCCAGATCTGACCTGGGTTCCAGATGCTGGGAGCACAAGGATAACCTTCTCTAAGGCTCCTCTTTTCCAACTCTGCCCTAGGTCTGGAGGCAGGAGGATGACCAAGGTGGTGCGTGACTTCCTGCAGGCCCAGCAGGTGCAGGCCCCCGTGGAACTCTACTCCGACTGGCTGACCGTGGGCCACGTCGATGAGTTTATGACCTTTGTCCCTATCCCAGGCAAAAAGGTGAGCTGATCTCCCAAGGCTAGGGTGGATTTTGTGGCCAAGAATTAAAGGCATGCGCCACCACTGCCCGGCAGCAGGCAGTTTTAAATCCACAAATCCAAGAGATGAATAGTTCCACATGTAAGCAGTATGAAAAATATGTTATTTTGTGTTGCCTGTGGGGGACATTTTTATTCAAACCCCCAAACCTCCGCACTCTCCATTCTGATGCTGAGATTACACTATAGTGCCTGGCTTTTTTTTTTTTTTTTTCTTTTCCTCCCCAATAAAATCAGGTCTTCACACTCGTGCAGCAAGGACATTGCCAACCATGCCGGCCTCTGTGTAAAAATTATTATTTTTACCCCCCCCCTTTTTTTTCTCAAGTCAAGTCTTCCTCTTCGACTCTTACAGCCCACCTCAGGCTGGACTAGCGATTCATGTGTTCCATCACACCCAGATAATGGCTGAGTGGTCACAACGATCCAGGAAATGGGGTTGGGCGCAAGGCTCTGGGGCAGAACGTCCTTTTTGAAATGAAAGGACTGGCTGCCTCTGTGCATCCTCAGATTTGCTGCAAACTGCCTATCCCTTTGGGGAAGCCCGTCCCTGCCACCAGCCCAGGCCACTTTTAGGCCTGAACTTTGACCTGATGGTGTTGCCTGGGATCCAAAAAAAAGAGACACAGTCAGTCAGTCCCTAAGACAGACAGACCTTCTTAGGAAGCCAGTGGTGCTCAGCATGGAAGGCATGAACTGCTGGGCAGCCATGGCTCTAGTCCCTCTGGTGTTCGGGCTACTTCCCCTCCCCCACACACATACACCCCGACAATGTGCCACCCACTGGGGCATCTCTTGCAGGAATTTCGGCTGCTCATGGCCAGTACCTCTGCCTGCTACCAGCTCTTCAGAGAAAAGCAGAAAGAAGGTCATGGGGAGGCCATTATGTTCAAGGGTGAGTAATCACAAGCTCTTGGCAGGAAGCCCCACAGAGTTCAAGAGGACCTTGTCTCTGAGCATCCAGCTGCACCACCAAACCCAAACCAAAAATCACTCAGAGCTGGGGATGTGGGGTTGATGGAGTGTGTGCCTAGCACGAACGAAATCCTGGGTTCGATCCCCAGAACTGCATCACTCGGGTGTGGTCCTGCTTGCCCACAATCCTATCACTCCTAGATGGGGGCTGAAGGGGCCTAACTCCAAGGTCATGTGATCCTGTCTCAAAAGGGAGAAGGGCAAAGTATGTCTGCAGAACTAATATTTGATAGGGCACCAGACCTAGGGGGGACCAAAGGATCCAGACTGGCATGGCATCTGTACCAGGAGTTTCTGTTTTCAAAACAGTGGGACGGAAGCCAGGGCCTCCTCAGATGGTCATACACTCTTCCGCCAAGCCACATCTCCTTCTGCCCCCAGAATAGTAAAGAGGGGAGAGAAACTAGTGGCCCAGGAAGGAAAATGGTTTCAGTGACATCATGCCTGTAGGGTCTGGAGTGAGGATCTGTCTCCCTCCTAAGTGGGGCAGAGCCAGGGATGAGTTTTGCACCTGAATTAATCATGAGAAAGAGAATCAGCTGGGGGAACCCTGCCAGGCAGCCTGTTGAGAACTACCACAGCAGCCTGCACTCTTGCTGGGGTAAAATAGACACAATGTATCGGTCATTGTGTCTTACCATCCAATATATTACATTGTTGTTAATAATCACTATCTCCTCTGTCCCACTAGGCATTTTTTTTCTTAAATTACTTTGTGTCCCATCTCAGCTTAGTATCCTAACATAGTCACTGGTTAATGCTTATACTTTTGTCCTGTGTCCAAGGAGTAGGACTGGGGTGTTGCCCGTGTCCAGGACAGATCCACTTAAGACTACCATCGTAGCCAGGTAGTAGTGGTGCACGCCTTTAACCCTAGCACTATGGAGGCAGAGGCAGGTGGATCTCTGAGTTTGAGGCCAGTCTGGTCTACAGAGTGAGTTCCAGGACAGCCAGGGCTATTACACAAAGGAACCCTGTCTTGATAAACAAAACAAAAACAACATAGAAAGATAGATAGACCGATAAACACTGCTAGCCTTCTGTTTTAGCCTCCCGATGGCAAGTTTTTTCTGGGTTGGCAGGTGTGAGGCTTGACTTTCTAGAAGCGTCCTTTCTATCTTAAGCTTGCCTCAAATGCTGCCCACACACCCCATAGTTAGATGTATTAATGCCCTAGGGTCACAGGGAGGACCGTGGTGTGGTGCAGCGCAGGGGCAGGGTCCCCACAGCCCTGGTCTCTTTGGTGCCGTGACAAGTCTGGGCCATGCAGAGAGCTGACAGGCTATTCCTAGGTCAAGCAAAAATAAAATATAATGGTCTTAGCACTCTGGAGGCGAGGCAGGAGGTTATGGGTTACAGGCCAACCCATACTACAGAGAGACACTATTTTTTTTTTTTTTTTTTTTTTTTTTTTTGGTTTTTCGAGACAGGGTTTCTCTGTAGTCCTGGCTGTCCTGGAACTCAGAAATCCGCCTGCCTCTGCCTCCCAAGTGCTGGGATTAAAGGCGTGTACCACCACCACCCGGTGAGAGACGCTATTAAAAAAAAAATTAAAAGGAAAAAAGTGTTAATCAAATATACAAGGCTCACAGCCTTGTGGAGCGGCTGCCTGTGTGGCCATTTGCTGTGTGGGGAAACTTTCGAGAATCATGAAACCTCTGGGACTCAGCTTTCTTGCCTCTAACAGTAGCAGCTACCTCACAAGAACATGAGGAAGACTTTGGAGGATGGCTAAATTAATCCACACTAAGCATTTAAAAGATTGCTTATCTAGTGTATACAAGGTCCTGGCTTCCGACCAAAGAACAGACTGAAGGCACTGGGATGTCACTAATCATGCCTAAAGCCTCCAGGCTATGGAGCTGGAGCCAAAGGCACCTAGATTCTCTCCAGGGCAGACACTGAGAACCACGTTTGAACCCTGGTCAGCTGCTAACGTTCCAATAGGGCACTTAGGGGTCTTCTGCCAGAGAGCGCAAGGTGCCTACACTCCCTTCCTGGCTTAGGAAACTTGGTGGATCTGAAAAAAGGAATGTACATGCCTCCCTGGGTAGAAGGAGATCACCCCTCCCTCCCCCTCCCCACCCCTCCCTCCCATCCCATCCCCCACTGCCAGCAAGTAGCTCAAATGGCACCTGAGGTTTACTGTCATCCTCTGACCCCGCCCCCCGCAGGCCTGGGGGGCATGAGCAGCAAACGAATCACCATCAACAAGATCCTGTCCAATGAGAGCCTCACGCAGGAAAACCAGTACTTTCAGGTACAGGAGTGTGTGTGTGTGTGGGGGGGGTGACACTGGAGGGCAGGAAGAGACGGCAAACTGTGTGCCCTCTTGTCAGAGGCTGGTTCATATGGAAAAGGTCAGGGGCTTGGGGCTTCTAGCCCAGAGAAGCCTCAGCGAGCACCTGCTCGACCTGCTTGCTGTCTTTTTGCGCCAAGAGGGGCAGCAGGCTTAAGGAGCTGTGAGCCCAGCAGGAGAAAGCAGTTGTGCCCAAAGTTCTATCAGAAAAGTGCTCACAGCACACCCCCCTTAAAGGGACACCAAAACTTCAGACTTGCTGCCCAGACAGTGGCGGCCTGAGTCCATCCCTCACTGGAGCTGAGATTCTCCTTGAGTCTTAAAAGGTGCAGCAGACACTAAACCCAGCGCCCAGGAGAAGTGGCTCAATTGGCAGAGCTCTCACCTTGACAGAAAACAAGCCTTGGATTCCATTTTACGGTAGACCTGGGTTATACCAGAGGCAGGTAGATCTGAGTTCAAGGCCAGCCTGGTCTACAGTTCCAGGACAGCTAGCCAGAGCTACACAGAGAAACCCAGTCTCAAAAAAAAAAGAAAGAAAGAAAGAAAGGAAAGAAAAGAAAGAAAAGAAAGAGAAAGAAAAGGAAGGGGGACCAAGCAGAAACAATTTGAAGCTGATGACCCACTTGACTCATGAGAATGCAGGGGTTTAGATTTCTAAGTCAGTTTGAAGAGTCAAGAGGCAGAAAACAAAATGGAGGCTGGCCTCAGCAGACTGGACTGTTTACTTAAAACAGTGAGGGGCAGACACAGCAGAAAAGGGGTGTCTGCGGAAGGGGGAGGGGGTACTTAAGGTTTATATAGGAGGTTAGGGGAGAGGGAAGTTAAGTTATTAACTCAGGTTAGGTGCAAACCTGAAGGTTCTCTCTCACAGAGTTATTTGTCCAGACAGGGCAGACTTTATCTTTATAACCTGCCCTGACCTTGCTATCCACCTTGGATGTGGGTCGCAGCGGGCAACTGAGTCAGGCAATGGAAGTAAGGAAAGGGGGCAGGAGTCTCAACACAGGGCCTTGGTCGGGGTTGGGTGGAGTTTGTTCAAAGACCTGTGGTTGTGTGGACTTCAGGCACTGGCTGATCAGGGCGCCCTCTGTGCTCGCTCGCTCTATTGGTCGGTATGCACAGGTACCCTCATGACTGTGGAGGTTCAAAGCTTCACATAAATACCCATAAATACCCACACAGCATCCTCAAAAACAGAACTCTTAGATGGCCTGCATTTGAAGAGGACTCTGCATCTCACTCTGCCTTGGGGTCAACCTGAACTGAAGACTGTGCTCAGGGAGTTTCCCAGTACCAGTTTGCTCAGTCATGAGCCACTGTAACACCACACACACACACACACACACACACACACACACACACACACACTGTAGTAAGAACTCTGGAGAAGCAGGAGTCTCAAAAGCCAGGCAGTTTATCTTACAGCTTTGCAAAGCCCAGCTAGCCAGTGCAGTGATTGACAGCTGAGTTTAAGCACTAAGGCCCGCCCCTCCCGGCTTTTCTCATTAGCTGAGTAAGCAGGAAGAAACAATCCTCCAGGGTCACCTGGGTCTCTGCCACTTACGTTTGTCTGGCTTTCAGAGAGGACTGTGCTGAGTTCAGTCGCTGGTTTATGCTCTGTTTTTACAGTTTTCAGGAACGTGGCTGTCACAGGTGCTGGCTGTAGGCAAACTCAGCTGCGAGCAATTGTCTACTGTAAAGTTTAAGTTGGGGCGGGGTGACTAGGCTAACAGACCTTGGGGTATAGCTAGACTAGCAAGCATTAGCAGGAGTCTAGCGTTTTCTGTTCATTTGTAGCTATGCCTCAAGTCATTTTTGAAAAATGGACCGTTAAACCAGGCATAGTGTGGCATGCCTTTAGGCCTAGCACCTGTGGATCTCTGTAAGTTCAAGGCCAGCCTGGTCTATATAGAGAGTTTCAGGACAGCCAAGACTACAAAGAGAGAACCTGTCTCAAAAAAAAAAGATTTTTTCCCCCTTATCCCTGGTGGAGAGATGCTAGAGTGGTGACAGGAATACCAGCTAAGCAGGTGCATGTCCCCTGACCTCAATGCTTCCCCTTTCCCCCTCCCCCAGCGCTGTCTGGACTGGAACCGTGACATCCTTAAGAAGGAGCTGGCACTGTCTGAGAAGGATATCATTGACCTGCCTGCTCTCTTCAAGATGGATGAAAACCGCCAGGCCAGGGCTTTCTTCCCTAACATGGTGAGACACTCCAGCCTCATCCCCTCATGCTACCCCTGGCAGGGTACAGCCAGCCCCAGAAGGGCCCAGCTAAGTTGCTGTGCCACCTCACCTCTGGCACTTACCTACCCTCTCTGAGCTCCTCTGTTGCCTGCTAGGGGTGACATGCTTAACCTTGCTTTCTTACTAGGTGTCCCCTGCCCATTACAGATAGGAGAGTGCTTTGCAAAAAATAACACGGCACAAACCAGGCTTAGGTCAAAATCTGTGCCTCAGTTTCCCCACCTCTAAAGGAGGACCCCATAACACTTCCTACATAGGACTTTAACCCGAGGGCCTTGACACCCACAGGCAAACAGTGGCTGCTCCCTAAACACTCGTTTCCTCCCAGGTGAACATGATCGTACTAGACAAAGACCTGGGCATCCCCAAGCCCTTCGGGCCCCAGGTGGAGGAGGAGTGCTGCCTGGAGACACATGTTCGAGGCCTGCTGGAGCCCCTGGGTCTTGCCTGCACTTTCATCGATGACATCTCTGCCTACCACAAGTTCCTGGGAGAGGTTCACTGTGGCACCAATGTCCGCAGGAAGCCCTTTGCCTTCAAGTGGTGGCACATGGTGCCCTGACTGCCAGGGGCCCTGACCTTTCCTCCTCCCCTGCGGTCTCTTGGTCCTTCCCTGCCCTCTCAAGACCTTCCCCTCCAAGAGGCGGGTGGGCTTGGGGGATATATGTGCCTTGCTGTCCCCTGGAGAAGGACCTCAGTGTCCACTGAAGACACCCCAAGTAAGCCCCACCATCCCCCCACCTGAAACTAGCGGGACGTGTGGTTAGTGTGCAGAGCTCTGGCAGGGAAAATCGGACTTCAACAAATCATGTAGTCAGACTGCCCCCCAAGAATTCTCAGCCTCTACGCCAAATCAGAATGAAGGGAGAGAGAGAGAAGGGAGGCTCTGAGGTCACCCATCTGACATTCAAGGTAGACCACAAGGACCAGGGCCAGAGTCCTGGTGAACCTTGGATGGTATCATCACTTCAAACTCTCCTCCCCCAGGGCCTCCTGGTGGCTTCCTGCACCCATTCATTCCTTACAGCTTCCAGTACACACTGAGTCCCCACTCCCTGAGGGTCCAATCATTCAGCTTAGAATCTTCCGGAAATAGGTCTTAGTAGAGAAGACTTCTTCACTTTCTGTGGATGCATCCTGCCCAAATTTGGAGGGAGGGACAGGTCTCAAACTAGCATCCACGATCCAAAATTCAGTATATGAAGGTGCTCTTGCCGGTCAACGCTATTTCTGTTCTCTCACCTGGTCCTCATTTCTCTGGCCAGTCCTAGGCCCCTTTTTTCATTGTTCTGTTTTGGACACTGCCCCTAGTCTGGACATTGTCTCTCCAGCAACCACACAGTTTCTTTGCCATCAGGCAGATTCAGGCCTCCTGAGAGTGAGAAACAGCCTATCTCTCCTCTTGGATGCTGGCCCCAATGTTCAAGGATGGTGGCCGTGCTCCAGCCTCAGTGATCACTTCCCAGCTAACTACGACTCCAGAGATGGAATTTCCCAGCACCTTCCAAAGGCCTTCCATCCAGATACACGCAAACTTATCCCCTCTGCTTCAATAGAAAGGCCCCCTGGATCTGTAGAGATGGCTCAGCCATTAAAAATGCTTCCTGCTCTTAAACTAGATGCAAGTTCAGTTACCAACACTGACACCTTGTCTGGCCCCTGAGGGCTGCATGTGTGTGCACAAACCCATACACAGAAATACATTTCTTAGGGTCTGTGAGGGATGGCCCAGTGGTTAAGAGCACTTGCTGCTCTTGCAGAGGTCCAGGGTTCAGTTGTCAGCACCCAAGTGGTGGCTCACAACTACCTACAACTCTAGTTCCAGGGGGTCCAATGCTCTCTTCTGACCTCCACCGGGCTTCTGCAAACAGATGGTTCACGTACACACACTCGAGCACACATACAAGTAAAGTAAAATAAATGATATTTAAAAAATAAAAAAAAAATTAAAATAAAGAAGGTCCTTTAAGGCTAAGAAGATAGGAAATATTAATTCTACTTTGAAGGATTAAACGGACCCGTTTTATAACCAAAGAAAGGGTTATAGTCCTGCATTCTTAGGGGAACAAAATTGTTACCTTGGAATATTTCCTCAGCTATGCAGTCAGTGGGTCGTATGCCACTGAGCACAGGGCAGAGACCTGGACTCTGACAACATAAGCTAGCCAGAGACTCGCTTGTCCCCAACAGACAAAACCCACATTCACATGGCTGTCCTTTGCCCTGGCTGTGGTAGGCTCTTTGGAAACACAACCCAATATATTCAATAAGTATTCAAGACAACAGTCACTGCCTTCAAGAACTAGGGGTGTGTCCTCTTTTTCATCCAGTTGGGCCTACAGCACCATGACAGGTCAGGCCCCAGAGCCTCCAAAGCTGTCATGTCATTCTCTGTCTCTGGGGTTAGTAGTTTCTGCCCTCGAGGGCAAAGCTCCAAATCCTGTCTCCTGCTCCAGAGTAGAGAACACAGGCACCTCTCTGAGGGAGCTGATCTGGAGATGTGGGGTTTTCTCGTGTGTGGTGGTGTTTGGTTAAAGTGACCTTACTGCTTTTATTTTTATCTCGTTAGGGAGTAAGTGAACACCTCCCACATGGAGGCCGCTTGACTTTGCAGATTGTGCTACAATTCTCCCTGTTGGTTGTTTCAGAAATTTCTGGAACTCCAGGACTCAGACACTGCCTGTCTCATCTCACTTACTCACCCAGTGTGACTCCCTCAAGTGTGGATGCCCCACCCCGTGGACTCTTTACTCTTCCCTACCCCCACTGTGTGTGTGTGTGGTTTTTTGTTTTTTTGTTTTTTTTTTTTTTTAAACTTAGGCCCAGATGCTTCTGGGCTATACCAGTTCCTGTTTCAATGTTAACTTTGAAATGCTCTGTGAAGGGCGGTGGGGACGACAGGAAGATGGCAGGAACCAGGCAGTATCAACTTCCTGGAGAAGAAGCCAAGATGGAGACTGAGGAGTGTTTGGGGAAGAGCCAAAATAAAGAGCAATAAAATAAGCCGTCCACGGGAAGTTATGTGGCTCTGGGTGGTACTCTTTGCGGCTTCCGAGACATGGTCACAAGTCATGCGGATCACATGTGGCCCCATGGTCATGAAGCTTCTGCTGTTCTGAACATAAGGTCTTGATCCTCATCAAACTCATCTCAAGGACCTGGTACCCGTCTCCCCCAGACACACGCACTCAGGACTGTGTGTCTGTCACATGGCCTCTACCCAAGGTCATGACCAATATCCACAGTAAAGTAATCAGTCAGGTTTTAAGGGTGGGTTTCCTCAGATGCACACAATGAGCTAAGCACTTGGGAGCCAGTGAGTTGTCAGCCAAGTGTCTCCAAGAGAAACAGGTCTGGGAATTGTCGAGAACAGAGCATGAAAGTGAAGACACACACAAGGGGTATAATTTTGGGGCCAGTTCATCCCATGCCCCCTGTGGGCTCTGCAGAGCTGATGGCCCCTGGGAGTTGATCCCCATGGAGCTCAGGTCCCTCTGCTCCTGACCAGCAGGGCACTGACTCTGGTCCCTTTGGTACCTGATGGGTACAGGTAGTCTACAGTAACGTCTAAAGAAGGTTGTATCTGCTGCATTAAGAACAAAGTTAGGGAGTGGGGCTTGAAAAGATTGCTCAGTGGTTAAACGTGCTCGCTACTCTTCCAGACAGACCAGGTTCAGATCCCAGCACCCACATAAGGTGTGGCTAACTACCATCTTTTTCCTCTGTGGGCACCTGCATGCATGCACACCCAAGTACATACAAATAAATAAATAATATTATAAATTTGTACTTAAAGGGAGCAAAGTTAAACCCATGAGGTAGCTCACTGGGTAAAGGGGCTTACTGTGAGCCTCAGCCTGACTGTTGTCTCTCAGACTACCATTAAGACAGGAGGAAAGAACTAACTATACAAAGTTGTTCTCTGACCTCCACATGCCTGTCGTGGCACATGGCTCTACATGCAAAAAGAACATGCCTTCTAGCCAGGCATGATGGCACATGCCTTTACTCATGCCTTTAATTGCAGCATTCAGGAGGCAGAGACAGGTGAATCTTGTAAATTCAAGGTTTATGCAGCAAGTTAGTTCCAGACCAACCAAGGCTAAATAGAGGGGCTCTGTGTCAAATATAAATAAAATAAATAAATAAATAAATGCATCAATGAACAAAATCGTAAGACCTAAGTGCTCATTAGCTACTAGTGTCCACATATTGGTTAGCATAGTTCTAGATTCTTCTCTGCCAGGTTTAGCCCCAACTATGGAAAGGGACACTGTCATTAAATTCCTAGAGATGCCAGGAGTTGGTGGCACATGTCTTTAATTCCAGTACTCAGGAGACAGAGGCAGAAGAGTCTCTGTGAGTTTGAGGCCAGCCTGGTCTACGGAATGAGTTCCAGGACAACCAGGGTTACACAGAGAAACCCTGTCTTAAGCGCCAAGAAAACAACAAAAACCTAGAATCCAGTCATTTGAATGCTGTAGTTCATCAAAGTTGATTTCTGTAACTCAGAAAGTAGAAATGCACAGTGACCATCAGCCCTTTTCCTTCCAGAAAGTCTTCTTGCCTAAGATATGGCTATCACCATAGGGGTGGATTTTGCTCTGTCACCAACGCCCACTGTCAGGATGACCCCCCCATCTTGTGAATAGAAAAACACATGACCCCTTATCTCTGCCCCCTTTCTCCTTGCAGCTCAAGGATATAACTCGATTCTGTCTTTTAATGTTAAAGGTTGTCTTGCAGGGAAGAGGAAGTTCTTATTCTCAGTTATCTTCTCCTCCTCTTCTTCCTCCTCCTCTTTCTCTTCCTCCTCCTCTTCTTCTTCCTCTTTCTTCTTCAACATTAACCCAAACCCATAGGTGCTTTGTATGTCTCTGCACCACATGCATGGAAAACCTGCAGAAACAAGACAAGGGCATTGGATCCCCTAAAACTGGGGTTCCAGACAGTTGTGAGCCAGCATGTGGGTGCTGGGAATCTAACCCAGCTCCTCTGGAAGAGCAGCCATTGTTCTTAACTGCTGAGCCATCTCTTCAGCCATCTTTATGACAGCCATGCTCATGACCCAAGGGGTCCACTTGCTAAGACCCCTTCCCCAGGCTATGCTCCGGAAGGAAGCCTTTGCCTTTCTGTCTCTTGTGTATGGCCATTTCAGGTATTTGGTCAGCGTACACAAAATACATCTGGGTGAAAGAGTGAAGCGCCTGTTCAGATGCCAAGAGGAGAGGAAAAGTCATCCTGTCTCTTACTTTCCTAACGTTAACCACGAAGATTCAAGGAGAAAGCCAACCACCAACCCACATCATCATGGCCAAAGTAGCTGAAACAACAATTAATCAAAGCAAGCATTTTTATTCCTGTACACAGGATGCCTCCCAATAAGTGGGGCTCAAGAGGTCTCAGGCTCAGATGTGAAGAAGACAAGGCTTTTATAGCTCAGGAGTAGGGGGTTTCCAAATGGGGGGAATGGGGGGATTTACAGGAGCAGGACAGTTGATCATAACAACTTTTTGAAGCAAAAGCAGGGTCCCAAGGTGGTCATTGTAGGTAGTCATAATAACCTTTAGAAACAAAGGTGAGGTCGCAAGATGTCTGTTACAACTTCTGAAACAAAGATACAGTTGTTCTTTCCTGGAACAGGCCGTCCAGACAAAACAGATGTTTAGTCATAAACATGAGTGAGTCTAGTTTGTCTTTACTACACAATGGCTTTTAAGCCTAAGATGGAGGCAGGCTGGTTCGTCACTTATTTTCTGTCTTTTTATTTATTTATATACTTTTTTTTTTTTTTACAGACAAAACACAGATTTATTAAGGAAAAGTGAGGAAAAAACTCCCCAGAGTGGGAGACGTTCTGAGTGAGAAATATTCTTTTATTTTCTTCTTTTCTGTTTGGATATTGGGGATTGAACCAAAGGTTTCACACATTCTAGTTAAGTGTTCTACTAGTCTAAGTCTCTCTCTCTCTTTCTCTCTCTCTCTTTCTCCCCTACCTTCCTTCCTTCCTTCTTTCTTTCTGCTTCTGAGATAGGCTCTCTAGTCCAGGACAGCCTCTAGTTCCCTAAGTGACCAAAAAATGATCTTGAACTTCTGATCCTTCTGCCTCCACCTTCCGAGAACTGAAATCACAGGTGTGGACCACCATGCCCAGCTTAGGCAACGCTGAGAACTGAACCCCAGACTTCATGCCTGCCTGGCACTTTCCCAACCCCAGGTTTGTGGTTCTGTGGAGTCCCTCCCAACCTGTGAGTCATATGAAAACTCTAAGGAGGTTTCTAGTCCCTCACTGGGCAGTGTCATTGACACAATAATGGTGAGTGATCTTTTTTAAACGTTGCTGCCGGAGCAGAATAATGATTCAATCACCACCCTTGGAAAGAACTTAGAGATGTGCATTCTTAGCAACGAGCCACCGTCCGTCCTCAGGAAGAGGTTGGAGATGCAGATGGTTAGTGAAGTTATGTTAAGAGGGTTTGTTTTGCTTTGCTTTTTTTTTTTTTTTTTTTTTTTTTTTTTTTTTTTTTTTTTTTTTTTGGGGGGCTTTGATGTACAAACTCTTGGGGAACAATTTAAAATTTAGAAAAACAAAACAAAACTTTTGATAGTTGAGCAAGGGGTTTTTCTGAGGTCAGTGAACAAGAACAGCGGCAGCCCGACCAGAACTAACTGACCTGGCACTTTGCTGAAGCCTGGGCTGGGGATCAAGGTGACGATTAACTTCTTGTACCCATTTTTTGCTCTCGACTTCCTGATACGATTTAATAAAAACTTTCTCAGGAGTAGACGTGCACCCTGATGATCTGACGTAGAAACGTCTGGTCGGGTTTTTTTTTTTTTAACATAAAAGTTTAGATTTGTGATTTTTTTAAAAAATATTTTCATGAGATTACTCCTTAAGATAAGTAATAAAAATAATCGAATCCTTCTTTGTGACTACACATCGCAGCCTGCCCGGAAGAGAAGCAGCCCGAGGAAGTTACCTTGCTCGCTTACACTTTGTTAGTCGAGCACATGTCCCTTAGTCACAAGTGAGAATGGTTCTTGGGAATAACTTTTTTTTTAACCCACGACACATAGGCTATTTGACTGGTATTGGGGACTTTTTTTTAAACATACACTCAGTGTAATCGTTCACTTAAAGAAAAATAGAACGTAATCACGGTGTGCTGGGATATACAAGCTGACGGAGAAAAATAAAGTAGTTGGAGCTTTGCTCTGTCCACCAAACATGTGTTTGTGTGTGTGTGTGTAAAGCTTTGTTCCATCTGCCATGTGTGTGTGTGTGTGTGTGTGCATGTGTGTATGTGTGTGTGTGTGTGTGCATGTGTGTATGTGTGTGTGTTTGTGTGTGTGTGTTTGTGTGTGTGTGTAAAGCTTTGTTCCATCTGCCAT
>JANHMN010000004.1:11920668-11942782 GCA_030674055.1 Rhabdomys pumilio | reverse complement strand
CCCCCTCCCTGGATCCCTAAACATACTGTCGGGCTGGTCTGTGACAGCTGCTAGACTGGCTGCCCAGCAAATCCTCAAGGTCTCAGGTCCGTGTCCCTCCCCCTGCCCCACCCTCACCTCCCCCCTCCCCCCCAGTGCTGGGGTCACAGGAGAGTGAGCACAGCCAGGCCTGGCTGTTGGGGATCTGAACAGCACAGCAGATACATTACCACACCCCCCAGCCTGCCATATGTACCGTCCTTTTGAGGGTGGGGTGGGGTGAGAGACAATGTTTCTCTGTCCAGGGTTTCTCTGTGTATCCTTGGCTGTCCTGAAACTCACTCTGTAGACCAGGCTGGCCTCAAACTCAGAGATCCACCTGCCTCTGCCTCCCAAGTGCTGGGATTAAAGGTGTGCACCACCACCGCCTGCCGTATGTACTTCTTAATGATTGTTAAAACTGGCTGAATTCTGTGGCAGATTTATTTTCATTCATTTTCTGACCCATTAGCATAATCCGTCTCTCCTAAGGACATGTGGCTCTCCTTCCCTCCCCTCAGCTGGCATTCTGATTATCTCCATTCGTTTGAGTAATGCACAGAGAGGTTTAGTAACTTACTCAAGGTCACAGAGCCCACGGTTGACAGAAGAGCTTGCACTCCCAAACCTACACTCTTAACCCCACAGCACAAAGGCAGCCCTGCTTTTGTTCTGAGCCTCACTGATGTGTTTTGCTTCTGACTTCCAGCCACCACGAACCGAATGACTATTTACCATTGTCCCTGTTTACATTTGCAGGACTCTGATTTTTAAAACAATTCGAAAATTCAGGCTCAAACGGGAGAAGGCAGATGCAGAGCAATGCAGCCTTCGCAGTGTGAATGAACGTCCGTGCTTACCTGGAAGATCACACGAACTGCTAATCTGAGAGTATGCCGGAGACGCTGGGTGGGTCACAGTCCCCCAGGAGGCTCTGGGTCACTTGCTAAGTCCCAGCAGCTGAGCTGACCTAAGCTGTGTGAGCCGCGGTCCAGCTGGAGCAGGGGTGGCTCGTGACTCTCTGCTCCGGGAGTTAATTCCATAGAGACTGCTCGTGAAACGGGAGAGCCCCGTTGCCTCACTCCCACTCAGAGAGCATATTTTGAGAAGTCTAATTATATGGTGGGGTTTGTTCAGGATGAAAGGAAGGGGTTTAGATAAGCCTTTTCTAAGGGCAAATTGGCAACGGCTATTTGAGAGGGCTGGGCAGCGCTGCGAGCCGGGAGTGCCCCCTGGAGGTGGAGCCGAGTAACTGCAGCCAGCACTTTTCTTAGCCACAGAGCCCACAGCCCATTCAGTTGTGTGACCTGGGTTAAGTACTTGACCCTCCGTGACCTCAACAACAAACGAAGAGCCATAATTCCCACCTGATGGGTTTGCTGTAAGGATTATGGAGTAAATGTAGCCAAAGGGTTGCTTACACCGCAACCTTCAGGAAAGTCTCCAAATGTGGATGCTATCAGCAGCCGTAGCCCCACGGCACCAGCATCAGCTTGACAGAGTATGTCATTCAGTGACCTAAGAGACGGGAAAGGACTTCTCTGAAAACCAGGCAAAGTAGGGAAGGGAAGGAGGAGGTTGACACTGCGTCTGCCAGCTGTGTCAACTCTGATTCTGGAATTGCCAGCTTTCACCTCAGCGTCTCTCTAGAGCCTCATATGATACGGAGCAAGTGTACCCTAGCAGTAAAATACCTCAGCCAGAGAGCAGAGGTGTTCCTGGAGAAGTCTGCCTCTTGGCAAACTCGGAAGCCACAGCCCTGCTTGGATGATTGAGCCACAGAAGGGGCTCCTTCTGCAGTAGCCAGAGGGGAAGCTCCAGGGCTGAGGAGACTCAGGCCCACCCTACACAAAGGTACCCTGCTTCATGGTGGCATACACTGAGTCAGTGGAGGCTTGGATGCTGGTTAGCTGATCACACCGACTTGCCTTGCTTTTTCTCCATCCCTGACCACCCAGGTCCCGTCTTTCCTTCTATTCTGTTTCCTGAAGAGGCATCAATGCCCTGATGTACTTTCATGCTGAGTACAGGGAGCAAGGGCTGATGAGACTAAGATGCAAAGAAGTCAAGCGAGGGACAGGCTTGGGGCTATGGCTCACTGGTAGATCACGGGCCAGGCACACATGCCTGCGCTCAGCTCCCAGTAGTAGTAGAGAAAGGTGTCTCTACTTAAAACATTCCTATTTTATTTAAAGTGCTTTTTTTAAGAAAATTTTTTAGGCCGGGTGATGGTGGCGCACGCCTTTAATCCCAGCACTTGGGAGGCAGAGGCAGGCAGATTTCTGAGTTCGAGGCCAGCCTGGTCTACAGAGTGAGTTCCAGGACAGCCAGGGCTACACAGAGAAACCCTGTCTCGAAAAACCAAAAAAAAAAATTTTTTTTTAGATTTATTTACTTTATTTCTCTGTGTGTGATTGCTGTGTCTACATATATGTACGTGCACTGCATGCATGCCTGGTGCCCTTGGGGAATCAGAAGAAAGCATCAGACCCCCTAGACTTGAAGTTATAGACAGTTGTGAGTCACCACATAAGTGCTGGAAACTGAACCCAGGTCCCCGGGGGTAAAAAACCAGCAGTCTCTCCTCTCATTGCTACAAGGAACCAGCTCACCTTTCTTACACCTCATCCCTTCATCCACCAACCCACATGACTGTATACCTACTGTGTGCTGCATCCTAAGCCAGGCACTTTGGCAATGGAGATGAATTTATCAGCCACCGGCTGTGCTGCAACCCACTGAGCAGGCTCTGGATGTGACGGTGAACAAGAGACAGATCCTCACCTTGGCCTGGAAGCTTCCTGCAACCAACATAAAGAATCCAGAAGCCAAAGAGAATCCAGAACAGTTTATATGACCTCCCGATAACTAACTGAGGCAGGAGGATCACAAGTTTAAGGCCAGCTTATACAACTAGAGCCCATCCCCCCCAAAACAAATAACAAACAAACAGAAAGAACGAATTCAAAACAGATTTGCTGATAACAACAAATTCAGTGAGGAGGCCAGGCCTTTGAAATGTCCCCAGCTGGGCATAAAGACACAAAGTAGGATGTCTTCAAACCAAGTCTAAGTTGTACTGATGGTCCGAGTAGAGGATATTTTGTTGAGAGTGGTCATGTAGTTATTTTCTACAAAAGGAAAGTTGGACCTGAATTTTTGCAAATGGCTGTAAAGAAGAAAAGAGCAGGCAGGTGGCCCACACCTGTAACCCCAGCACTTGGGAGGATTAAGAATTCTGGGCCAGCCTGGGCTACATGGAGAGACCTTGTCAATAGATAAATAGGTAAAGAAAGATTGGACATTCCAGGTCCAAGCTATGGAACTGCACAGAGAAACAGGTGAACAGAGAAGAGGGGTGGACAGATGTACCTGGAGGGGTCACTGCAGCCTGGAGGCTGGAGTGGCAGTGGGCGGGATTGTGCCAGCTTCCTAGCACAGACATCGGCGCACAGTGGTAATGGTGATAAGGGTGGAAATGTGAACGTCTCAGGCCGCTGGTGGGACACACCTGCTCTACTTCCAAGGGGAAGTAGAACCATAGAACCTTAGAAAAACAGAGAGACAGAGACAGAGACAGAGAACACAGAGAGATCTGGAATCCACCCCTTTTTTTTTTTTTTTTTTTTTTTTTTTTTTTTTTTTTTTTTTTTTTTTGGTTTTTCAAGACCAAGTTTCTCTGTATAGCCCTAGCTGTCCTGGAACTCTCTCTATAGACCAGGATAGCCTCAAATCTGAGATCCACCTGCCTCTGCCTCCCAAGTGCTAGGATTAAAAGTGTGCTGCCAACACCACCTCTTGGCCTCTTTTCTCTGTGGAGGGCTATGGGACAGGTTCTCAGTATAGAGCTGAGGCTGAGCTGTAGCTAACAATCCTCCTCAGAGCTTCCAATGCAGTCCTGAGCTGTGGAGCCCAGCGAGGTATTGTCTTCGTTCCTGGACTCAATGTCTAGCCCTGGGTGGGTGGAGGAGGGGAGAAAAAGTCCCTCAAGCAGAATTCCCACCCTAGGTTGCCCAGATTTACCACTACTCAAAGACTGTCTGCAAATGGGGACAGTTATTCCAACCCATCAGGGTTGTTGGGAGGACCAGAGGAGACTGTTGATGTAAACACATTTGCGGGCGATGAGGTGAGGCTCTGCATAAACACAGGGCGCCCAGCAGCATGGCTGATGAAAGCAATAGATCACTCTCTCCATGGATGGCAACCAACCAACCAACCAACCAACCCCAAACCCTGCGGTCTTATGGCAAGGACACCCTGGCAACCTAAGTCAGGAAGAGGCCATGAAGACCTTTAAGTCCTATGGCATCTGTGCCTTTCTGGCACAAATGCTCAGGGCGGAGGTAGAGCCACCCAGGAATTCATTATCCATCCATAACATTGAGCTTGCCAAATCCCCGTGAAGCCCAGGAATGACGCGACTGCAGGGTGTGTGGGCACACTGGCACCAAGAGCCCCTCCATAAATCAAGGTCTCACTTTTGCTGGCTGCCGATTGCTTTTTCCAAGGTGACCTGGGCAAAGTTAAAGGGTGGCCATTCATGTAGGGGTGGCATCTGTCTTTGACATGGTGGCTAAAACTGGCTAAGGAGGCCAGTTCTTTAGAAATATTGCCTGTTGACAATCTGGAGGAGTTACAAAGAAAATGACAGTCTTCCTACAACCTTGGCTGATTTAGGTGGCCCCAAAGGTCCCTTGGGTAGACTAGCAGAACCTATCCCAGTGCTGAGCCAGGCCCCCTAAGAAGCCAAGGCAACCTTGCCAACTGTTGCACAAGACAGCCATACCAGCCATAGAATCTTAAATCAGCTGGCACAACCCCTACTGATTCAGGCAAGGACACTGTAAGTCAGAAGTGTCAAAGGACTTGTCAAAGGTTGCATGGCCTTGAGGTAGCCCCCAGGGGTTCAGGCCTCCCCACACCCCCTTCAATGAAGCCACCTGGCAGAGAAGCCAGATTCAGGGTGAGTTCTCAGAGACTTGGCTTCTTCTAGCCACTCCTCCTGTCACTGTAATTTCTCCAGTAGCTTCTAAGTGAGCCAGAAAGAGGAAACTCAAGACTATAAACAGTGCCCTCCCTCTGCCAAAGGTGATCGGAAAGAAATAAAATCATTCCTCTGGTAACGGGACCAGCAAAGTCACTGGGCACCTCAAGAGATCAAGTGATTTGGGATACCAAGATCACACCTGTCCAAGGTGGTCACATCCCCAGTCAGGGATGGGGGGGGGGGGACTCTGAGGAACCCATTAAAAATGCCAGAAAAAGCAGCTCAGGTGACTAAGGAAACTGACAAAATCTGAGGACAAGGGTCGGTTGGTAGAATGCTTGTCCAGCATGCCCTACCAAGCATGGTGGCACACAGCTGTAATTCCGGCTCTCTGCAGTTCTTTCTCTGTAGGAAGATCTGAAGTTCGAGGCAGTGGACAGCCTAAGCTGTATCACCGTCTTTCCTATTGTCATCTTCCTACCGGTTAGAGAGGAATTAGGTGAGCAGCTCGCCCACTTATCACAGCATACCAGAACCTGGCGCCAGCCACGCAGTAGATGTCCTTTCTGATTGCTTTGGGTTTGGTTTTGTGTTTTGAGACAGGGTCTCAAGTATCCCAGATGGCCTCCACCTCACTAAGTAGCCGAGGCTGAGATCGATTCTCCTTCTGCCTCCATATGCCAATTGCTGGGATTCCGGGAGTGCAACTTATGTACATATTTATGAGTAAGTGGATAAGCGACACCTTTGTCATTCATCTTTGTGATCGCCTCAGTCACTCGCCAACTGTCCCAATCAGGTAGGGACTGACCGGTTCTCTAGACCCAGCACAAAACTGATCAAACAAGAGTCACAGGTGATTGACAGACACCACTGCAAGCAGAGAGGGGTTAAAATCACAGCCAACAGCAAAGTAGGAAAGCTCCGCCCCTCCTCCTGGCCTTTGCCCCGCCCCTCAGACTCCAGAGGTCACCTTAGGAACCTAGGAAGCCCAGCGGGCATGCGCCCTACTGGCGGCTACTGCACATGCGCATTTTCTGTCCGTTTGTTCGCCAAACCGGAAGTTGCCTTTCACTCGTTGGCACTTAGTAGGCTAGCGGACCTCAGGGTGAGAGGCTGGCTTCCCACCGCGGTGTTCGACGGGATGCCGGAGGGTAAGGGGTGGGGCTGACGTCAGGAGCCAAAATGGCGGCGGCGGTTGGGGTCTCCTTGAAGCGCGTCTTCCCGGCTACGGCTCTCGCCAGAGTCGGCCTGCAGGTGAGCCCCGGAGCCGTGGTTCAGTGGGGAGCCGTGCCCGTGACCGAGGCTGCCTGGGTAGAGAGGCCTCGGAGAGGCGGAAAGAATCCGGGTTCAGGCCTTAGGGGAGGACTTACCTGCATCCTGCTCCTGAGCATCCTTTCAGATAGCCATCCGCGCTACTCCAAAGCTGGAGAGACGCGGCCCGGAGGAGGTTGGAAAAGATAACGGAAAGACAGAGGTCAGGGAGGACAAGCGAATTGGTCAAGGTCATATAATGAGCGACCTGTTGTCGGAATCAATTCCTGATATTTGCCCTCCACCAGCCTCTGTGAAAGGAAGGCCTGTGGGATGTCTGGGATGGGACCCGGGAGGCCAGGTCGCACCTCCAGGTTAGGCTGGTCTGGAGCGGTAATGTCGGAGACCGGTGAACTCTGGAGGGCAATGCACTTGACCCGCAGGGGAAGGGAGACATGGAAGAAAACGACCCAAGCCCTGAAAGATGTGGACTGTGGAAGTCTGCAGGCAAGCCCCGGTTCCCTGAAGCGTGCTTATTCAAGGGTGTGTAGCCGCACTGATCTCACACCGTTGGCATGGGATGACAGGCAGAGCCTGGAGCTGCTTTTGTTAATACTACTGTAGTAGCTCTGTCATAGGTCTCCCCACACGCCCTGTATCTGTAGACAGCGGAAGCATTTAGAAAGGTGAGCGAGAGAAACTGCCTCTCCTTACTTAAAGATTTACAAATACCATGCAGCCCTCCTCTGGGCTCCTGGACAGACCTTTACAGGTGGACAACAGGAACTCCCAGAGACCTTCTTGGAGACTTAAAAACTTCCCTTCTTCATCAGCACCCAGTTTTTAAAACTGTAGATTAGGGCAGGTTTTGTTGTGGGTTTTGTTTTTTGTTTTGGGTTTTTTTGTTTTGTTTTTGTTTCTAGATTGTGTGTGTGTGTGGGTGTGTGTGTGTGTGTGAATGAGTGTGTGCGTTTATGTATAAACACCATGTGCCAGTGGAAAAGAGGGAGCTGTATTTCCTGGAACTGGAGTTACTGGTGCTTATCAGGCGCCATGTGAGTGCAGGGAACTGAACTCTGCTCCTTCCAAACAGCTAAGACAAATCTCCAGCCCGTGACAATTTTATTGTTGTTTTGGCTTTTTGGACAGTGTCTTTATGCAACCTCGGCTGTCCTGGAACTCAAAGGTCCTCCTGCTTCAGACTCCCAAGTGCTAAGATTAAAGGTGTGTGCCACCACGACCTATGCATCTCTGCTGTACCAGTACTCAGGAGGCTGAGGCGGCAACATCAGGAGTTTAAGGACATCCTCAGCCCCATATGGAGTCCAAGGCCAACTTGGACTACTTGGGACTCGGTCTCAACAAAAACAGTGCCTGCCAGAGCCTCAGGCTGATGTCCCAAGTATTCAGTTAATGATTGTTTTTGTTGTTGAGAATTTCATACATGAGTACTGTATTTAAATAATTTCCACCCCCTCTCTCCTCCCATGCTACCCCTCCCTTTCAAGCTCATGACTTCTTTAATTATCACTGCTAAATATCTACATACACAATCTCTTAAGTGCATTTAGTGTTTCTTATGCATAAGGTGTTAGGGCTGAGAACATAGGGTCGGATGAATAGCCAGTTCATGCCAAAGGGGATCCGAGAAATTTCACAAGGCCCCGCCCCTAATTGAAGAGCTACAGGCAGGCGGTCAGTGGCTGCAGAAAGGGGGTGTGTCAGTTTTCTCGAGGGAGGAGCCTCCTGATGGGTTGTCCAGTTCATGGTTCCCTGTGACCTTGCTTGCCAGCCTCTTCCCACCCGGCTGAGGCAGCAGTTAAGTTGTAAGAGCCCCACTGTAAGGAGTGAGTTCTCAGGCTCAGGCTGGGCTTTCTAGAATGAACTGTAGAAAAGGCTGGTTTCTGGTTTCAAAGGTCGGTGTTAGGATGCCAGGAGAGGCCTTTGCCCGACTTTCTGGGGCAGTGAGAGTGAAAGAGGCCTCCTCCCTGTGAGGAGGTAGATTTGTGCTCAAAAAGTGCCATCCTGAGCTTCTTGTGGGCTGTGGGTTCTGGTTCTGAGCCTCCTGTGATGTGCATCTCTGGACTGCAGTTCTGTTTCGCTGTGACAGGTTGTCAGTTGCCCCTGCCCGAGCTGCCCCACGCTTGGGGAGCCAAAATGTCCCTGACTGCTCTGCTGCTTTGGTCTGCGGGCCAGGGTCGAGCGAGAGCGAGAGCGAGAGAGAGAGAGAGAGAGAGAGAGAGAGAAAGAGAGAGGGCGAAGAAGGGGAGGGTCAGGGTCTAGCAAGAGAGAGAGAGAGGGTGAAGAAAGGGAAGAGACGCGAAGAATGGAGACAAACCAGAGTGTGTGACCAAGTCTCGTTTACTGTCTCCCATTGACTCTCCTATTGCAAGAAAATCCTGGGTATTTATAAGCACAAGCAGGGGAACAGAGCTGAAGACACTTTACCACGTGCACCTTGCAGGCATGGATATCACATGTGCCTTGAAGCTGGGAGCATTAAACAAAAACAAGATATGTGGGATAAACAAGATATTTATCAGAGTGTGCTCAGCTGTTGCAGGCTGTTGATAAACAAGTCTCTCATCAGGGTATATGGCCGGAGATGGCTGAAAGGATGATAGCCGCTTTCTAGCCGCTTTCTGCTAGAAGTCGGCTCCCAGCAGTCGGTAACAGTTCCTTATTGCTTCATCTGGACTGTGACACAGGAGGGCAGGCGCCTGGAATCCCGTCTGCAACCAGAACAATACAAATACCGAGAGTGTTGAAAAGCACAGGTCATTTCCTGAGCTCTGCCAGCAGTTGGGCTTGCTCCTTGTGAAGTAGGTAGCAGTACGACCTGCCCCTTGCAAAGGGGGAAGTCAGATCGACTGGTTAAGCAGTCCTCTAAAGAACACACAACTTGAAGGCAACAGCTGGATCAGAAACAAACCCACTAACACACTTCAGATATCAGCCTGCCCCTTGAGTCTGTGTGGACTTCGATTCACCCAGCTTCCCTCCTGGTATCTGCATCCTCTCTCTAGCTTCAGGCCGGCCCTGAGGAAGCTTCAAATATGGCTGGAATTCCCCCTTCCACTCTGGTCATTTCTTTCCTTGCTGCAGTCATGGTCTGTGAAGGTCACATCCTCCAGGATTGTCCAGAGGTGTTCTTCCTGCGTAGTACACTCACTAGAGTCATAGACTGAGGTGGAGATGTATTCACAGTCTCCACTCCCTTGGGGGACTTGGCCTATAAGTTGCTGGACAAGGAGAGAGAGAGAAGGACCCATCTCCCTGTCCACACAGTTTTTTTTTAAAAGCAAAGGTTTATTAGGAAAAGCTCCAAGAGCCAAGGAGATGACTCGGTCCGTGTTGGTCAGGCCTGATGCCCAGAGCCCTGTCCCCAGAACCCACATGAAGGCAGAAGGAGGGAACTGACTTCGAGTGTCCCTCTGCCCTCAACATGACCACATTCTCACCTCTGACATACACACAATCCAAATAAATATGGTTTTGCTTTAAAAAAAAAAAAAGTTTTAATATAGATTTAAGCACAGACATTAAAGGAGAGGGAAAAAATCCATGAGTGGACACAGGCTTCTCAAGGGAGTCACTCATATTCTTCCTAATACTGGGGGTTCAGGGCGGGGCTAACGGCTCCTCAGGCCAGCATGCCGCATGTCCTGATGTCCATCCTGTCCTTTCTCACTTGTTCACTGGGGTCCTCTGCTAATTGTCCCCTCCTTGATACATAGTTGAGTTGTCCTGCATCCACATCATTATGGTCAGCACACGGGCAGGCTGTGATTTATGCCATCTTTCTGAAAACCACAGATCCAAGACTGGAAAGATGGCTCAGCTCTCAAGAACACTGGCTGGGTTCAGTTCCCAGCACCCATGTCCTGTCAGTCATCGCCAGCTGTAATCCCCGCTTTGGCAGGCTCAGTGCCATCTTCTAGCCGCCTCAGGCACCTGCACACATGGCACTCAGACATACATACTGCATACACATGAATAAAAATAAAACTGGCTGGTGTGGTGGTACACATCTTTAATCCAGCACTCAGCAGGCTAGGTAGTCAGACCTCTCTGTAAGTTTGATGCCAGCCTGGTCTTCTAGCAAGTTCCAGGATAGCCAGGGATGTACATGAGACCCTGTCTGAAAACAACAAGACGGGCTGATTCCTAGCCATGAATGGTGGCACATTTGGAAAGTGGATGCAGGATTGGTGGTTTAAGGTAATTCTTGGCTACATAGTACTTTTGAGGCCAGCCTGTTCTATGTGAAGCCTCAGTCATTTCAGTCTGACCCTGGTCCCTTTTGAAAAGTGTGCCTGATCAAATGTCTTTGTAGAGCAAATGCTTAAATAGGAGAAAGATGGTGAACCTCCCTTGCCGGGAACCTGTCATTTCTGCAGGCCTAGGAGTCAGCTGAGGGTGGTGAGTTCTTACTGCCCTCAGAGGGTACTGCTCAATTGGCCTTCTATACTGTAGGGCCATAACTGGGTGTGTAGCATTGTCTCAGCACTCAGGAGCAGAAATATGAGGCTTGCCAGGTGTTCAAGACCAGCCTGAGCTGTATAGTAAGATGTCTCAAGCAGCCAGAGTCAGGCATGTCGGTGCCAACCTGTAATCCCCCTGACTTGGGAGGTAAATGTAGGAGGACCAGAACTCTAGAATTCTCAACTGCCTGAGCTTGGGCCAGCATTAGTGTAGAACAGAGAAGACTGACCCTGCATTAATTAGGCCGTTACGTTTATATAGTGCTGGCTGGTAGCATAGAGCAGCACGGGCGGATGGTGGTTGCTGGGTGCTGTGGAGTGAGGATGGAGGAGTGGCCGTGAGGGAACGGGCAGCACTGAGGCTCCTGTGAGCAGTAGGTGTGCATCTGATGTCAGAGTGCAGGCTGCTACACAGTTGCTCTGCCGGATGTTTCCATCTGGGAAGAATCTTAGTACTATTAACAGATGCATATGGTCTGTAATTACCTGGAGAGTCCAGAAGAGGGCGCAGGATGGATGTGTGTGTATCATCCCCAGCACCAAGCATTGTGGGCCATCCCTGCTGACCCAGCATGGGGGAGCGGAGGCTGGAGGATAGGGGGTTCGGGGTCATCGTCCCGATGTCTGACTCACGTGGCAGAGACTTCGTTTTGCTGAGATGCAGCTGAACAGAGCAGAACTTGTTTGTTCCCTAACTGTGCTCAGACATTCTTCATCTTGTTTTCTTCAGCAGATTTTTTTCAGTGTGAGTTTTCGCTGGGTTTGGGAGAGGTGCTTTCTTTTTAAAAGCGTGGTCTCAGCCTCCTCTGGCCTCGACTGCATAATCCTGCCTTCTCCTTTCAACTGTTGGATCATAGTTCTGTGCCACCATCCCCAGATCTGTGCCAGTTTGAAAATGTTACCAGGTTGGGTTTTTGGTTTGGTTTTTTGAGATAAGGTCTCTCTGTGGAGCCCTGGCTGTCCTGGAACTTGCTCTGTAGACCAGGCTGGCCTCAAACTCTGAGATCTATCTGCCTCTGTCTCCCGGGTGCTGGGATTAGAGGGATAAACAACCACCCCAGCTGCCATTTTGTTGTTGTTTTTTAATATTTTCTATTATTCTGTTTGTATGATGAGGTAAGTGGCCCATTGCCACTGTGTGGTTAGTCAGTCCTGTCTGTCTGTCTTACCTGGCTTCTGGGGATGGAACTCAAGTTTTTAGGCCGCCAAAGCAAGCACTTGACCCTCTGAGCCGTCTTACTGGCCACAGCATCTTGTTTTAAAAGTCGAAGTAGCTTTCTGACTGGTTTCTTCAGATCTCATGTAGTAAATCTCCCTTTTAAGTGTCATTATCTCACATGCATACACAACACAATGTAGTCACCACTGTGGTTAAAAGTTGTACAGGCCAGTCTCATGGCAGTCACATGGCACACCTAAATCTCAGGATTTAGAAGGCTGAGGCAGGAACACTGAAAAGTTTAGATTCAACCTGGGCTGTGTGTGAGACCCTGACTCAACTGAAGTTTCACTGTGTCCTTGGTTCTCAGGACCAAATGAACCCATCTTGGTATGATCACGCCCTCACGCATCCTAGGGGACCATGTCTCTTAGATACACGTGTTCCCCGCCTGCTAACACTATTCCTCGGGCTCCAGTTAAACCCCAGTCAGTGCAGCCCATGACTCCTGCCCTCTCCTGGGATGCTGGCTTCACCTCCTCAGTATCCCTCCATGTACTTTGTCCTGCAGCTTCCACCTCACTGTAGGTCACCACAGTTAGCTCTGTGGAAGTGAAGGTTCTGTCCGTGTCAGAAGTGAAGCTAAGTGCTGTGTCACTAGCCCCTGGACCCATAGCTGGCATATGAGAGGTTAACAGCTGTTGAGTGTTGGTGACTGCGCCTTCCAAGGTAGCTGGGTACCAGCGTGTTTATGCCCAGTAATGCGGTTATCACACCAGCTGAGTGGGAATGTGGCTTGAAGTTTTTAATGTTTTTCTCTTTCTTTTTTTTTTTTTTTTTTTTTTTTTTTTTTTTTTTTTTTTTTTTTTTTGGCTTTTTCAAGTTCCAGGCCTGCCGAGGGGCACAGACAGCTGCTGCTGCAGCTCCCAGAGTCAAAAAATTTGCCATTTACCGATGGGACCCGGACAAGACTGGAGATAAACCTCGAATGCAGACATACGAGGTGGATCTGAATAAGTAAGTGTCTGGGCCAGCGGGCGATTGTGACAGAGAGGGTGGGAGGGTTGCTGGGCTCTCAGTTAGGTCTGTTTTCTGCTGTTATGTGTGGTGCTGGAGACAGAGCCTGTGGGGGTCATGCCTTTTAGGTTTAAGACGGAAAATCTGATTCCCATAATGTTTTAGAGAATCAGATATCTTCTGTCTTTAGGGTCAGTTAGATGTCTCTCAGTTTCTCTCTCTCCCTCTCTGGAGGCAGTCTTTTGTAGTCTAGGCTTATCTTGAGCTGAGGAAGACCTTGCATTTCTAATCTTCCTCCCTGTACCTACCCAATTCTGGGGTTACAGGCCTGGCTCGTGTGAGCTACCCACTGTACCTGGTGTGTGAGGTGCTGAGGCTGAGCCTGTGGCTTCAAGAACTCTGTATAAGTACTACCTAGCTGTTTTATTAAGGAAAAATTAAAAATATTGCTAGATACTTAGAAGACAAAAAATTTTGCAACTCAAAATTCAGTAAGATGGATGGTTGTGGTGTGCACCTTTAAACTCAGCACTTGGGAGACAGGCAGCCAGATCTCTGTTGAGTTTGAGGCCATCCTGGTCTGCATGAGCTCCAAAACAGCCAGGGTTGCACAGCAAAACTTTCTCAAAAAAACCAAAACAAACAAAACAACAGAAACCCACCTCAGTAATATGTGGCTAAAATTATAAAATTTAAAAAATATATATATAAGGCTGTTAAAGAATTAGCTTTAAGCTGGGCGGTAGTGGCGCACGCCTTTGGTCCCAGCACTTGGGAGGCAGAGGCAGGTGGATTTCTGAGTTCGAGGCCAGCCTGGTCTACAGAGTGAGTTCCAGGACAGCCAGGACTACACAGAGAGACCCTGTCTCGAAAAACCAAAAAAAAAAAAAAAAAAAAAAGAATTAGCTTTAATATAAATGTAAACAGTGAATTAATCTGACAGTTGTATTTCTTTACCTTTTGCTAGTCCCCAGGAACTAGACAGAGAAAGAAAGATTTACTTCAAGCTACACCTCAATAGCTGAGCAGTTAAATGCTCTGCCTGAACCTCCTGTGCTAACCCAGCCACCGCCAGCCCCATATATGGTACCTGTACATTATTGTTAGCTGGCTCTTCGGGCTCCACGTGTGTTTTCAGGATCTCTCCAGACCCCTTCCTTATGGCTCTAAATCCTCCATTCTCCTTGATAATCTGAATTTCCCTTCCCCCCCCTGCATCTCCTCCTCCCCCACCTCCCTCCTTCCCCTTCCCTCACTCCCTCCCTCCCTCCCTCTTGTCCTGCCCTATTCTTTATTCTGCCCAGCCATTGGGTGATCAGCATTTATTGACAAGGCAGAGAATAAATGGTAAGAATAGTTTACACAAACTTGAGACAGGAGATTCTTGGTATAAGCATTGCAATGCCTTGTCTGGATTGAACAAGATATGAGGGCAGAGAAATCACACACACTGGATAACACAAGGGTAAACTTTATTCAGTGTAGATAAACCTTAAGCCTTCATGAGGCCTTCCTGAGTTCCCTTTTAGTAATGATAGAGTAGGCTTTCCTCAGACTGACCCCAGGGAGCTTAGGATGGCTGAAGGCACTGGAGAGAAACTAGCCTTGAGCAGACATTTGGCCTTGAGAACTGGGACTTAGTGAGTGGGCTTCGTGGTTCTCTGTGAGGTCAGACTCCAACCTCATGGAGCAGAAGGACTAAAACTTTGGGAAGCAGAGAGCATGGTGAGTGTGGGAGCCCTGGAAAGACTCAAGGAGGTTTCCAAACTCTGTGCTTGAATCTGCCATGTTGATCACCATCTAAAACCAGTAAAATGTGAACACTCCTCGGGAAAGCATGGTGGGATCCAGGACTGCGGATTACACAGAGACACAGTATTAGAGGCAGACTGCCTAGGCATGGTGACCCGAGCCCAGGCTCTCATGACTTGGGCCTTAGAAGCCTAAGGACAGGAACTCCAAGTTAATTCTCAGCTACACTGAAAATTCAAGGCCAGCCTGGACTATGTGAGACTGTCTCAAACAAATGAACAGCCAAAAGCAGCTGAGGCTGAGGAGCTGGTCAGCTGGTAAAGTACTTGTGGGCCCACAGAAAATCTAAGCTTGGTCCCCAGAACATGTGAACTTCGGGCCGTGGTTAACATGCACTTCTTGAGACAGGCAGATCCTGGCTGGCCAGCCAGCCTGGCTCTAATAGCCTTAGTTCCTGTGAGAGGCTTTGTCTCAATAGAGCACAGTGGACAGTGCTTGAGGATCAATACCTGAGGCTGACCTTGGTTCCACGCATGCACGCCTGCACCTGAACATGCACACACAAGTTCTTTTCAAGGGAGCTGCAGAGATGGCTCAGCAGTTAAGAGCACTTACTCTTGCAGGGGATTGTATTTCAGTTTCCTACACTCATGCCATGCAGCTCACAACAGCCTGCAACTTCCCCTTCAGGGGATCCGATACCCTCCTCTGGCCTCTGCAGGTGCCCCACACACAAACAGAAAAGAAAAGTCGGGAAGCAGATTTGCAGGTAAGTAAGACGGTCGTTGGATAATATTCCACACCAAACAGTGGCGAAATGCAACTCCTTTTCAAATGCGCATGGTATGCTTACCAAGAAGTTGGCCCCAAATAAATCCCAATTCATTTCAGAGAGCACACTCCTAAGATCTTACTCTGACCACAGTAGAAAATTTGAGTCAGGCAGTGGTGGCACACTCGGGGGGCAGAGGCAAGTAGATCTCAGAGAGTTTGAGACCAGCCTGGTATACAAGTCAAGTTCCAGAACAGTCAGAGGCACACAGAGAAACCTTGTCTAGAAAAAAACGACAAGGATGAACTTGAAAAGAGCCACAGAAAGTAACAGATCAGTGCAGGAAACCAGAGCCTTGCGGGCTTGAGAGTCAGCAGGTGCTCTGCAGCTCAAATCCGGTGTTGACGATTGTTAGTGACTGTGCTGGGACATTCAGCTTCAGCAGTTTTGATAAAGTGAGCTAAGTCCCTAAACACTACAACTCACCGTGACTCATGTAAGATGCCTGCCAGCACTAGGACACACTCATCGTATCTGGATTACGTATGGCACTTTGTACTATTTATTACTACATGGGTGGTTTGTTTTCAGACATAATTTTAGTTTTTTGTGTGTGTGTGCACGCGCGTATGTGTGCCTGCTTGTGTGTAAGTGCTGCTGGGCCAGATAGACTTTAGCCTGCTATAGCTGAGTCACAGGCAGTTCTGAGCTGCCCGGCTTGGGGGCTGGGAACTAAACTCAGGTCCTCTGCAAGAACAGCATGTGCTCTTAACTGCTCGGCCATCCTCTCATCCGACTTATTCTTTTTTTATCATCTTTACCATAGTTCATATTACAATTATGTATTATTTGTTTTAACTTCCAAACCAGGAGGATCCTAAGTTCAAGTCCAGCCTGGACTACATAGTAAGACACCATCTCAAAAAGCAAACAACCCACAGAACAAACAAACAGACAGACAAGCAGGCCGAGGAAGTGGCCGAGTGGCCGAGTGTGAACTTGGCAAGCGTGAGGGCCTAAGTCTGGAGCCCAGCATTCATGAAAAAGCCAGGCGATGCTTCTTGCTCCTGTAATCTAGCAGCACTAGAGTAGAGGAGGAGACACAGGAGGGTCCAGAGCTGGGGTGGCTGACTCTCAACCTAGCTGAAGAGCAGCTCCAGGTTCAGCGGAAGACCCTGTCTCAAGGGAATAAGACTGAGCCATACAGGAAGGCGCTAGTCCTCCTCTGGCTTCCACATGCATGCCTGTGTATGAGTGTAGCCTGAAGATTTTGCGACCCTGCTTTAAGCTCCTGGCAGACCACGCTACCAGTCCCACCCAGGTTTCCTGGGATCCTGGGATGAAACACACACACACACATTAACTTATTTTCAACCTGGCTTCTTGGCTCAATTGCTGGGTGCTTCTAATCTCCCACAGCTAGGGTGTCCTTCCCAATACCCTTAGCTCAGCACCCTAAATCTGCCCTCAGCTTTAGTTGCTACCACAGGCCCAGTTGGGCCCACTCTACCATAGATCTCACATGACTGGTGGCCTTTTCTCTCAGAAGCATGGGGAAAATCCCTTTCCCTCTCTTCGTCTCCTCGCCTTCTCCTGTGGGGACTCTTCCTTTCTGCCCAGCAGTTGGCCCCTGGCATCTTTATTGATTGATTAAGAACCAGTTGGGAAACAGGGTCTTAGCATCAGAACCACCCCCTTCGTGTGTGCACCTGCATGTACATAGGCATGCACTACCCATACACACAGAGTAAAGGTGGGCGTGGTGCATGCCCTCAGCCTCCACACTCAGGAGGCAGAGGCCAGCCTGACATAGAGTGAGTTCTAGGACAGCCAGAGCTGTTAGATAGAAAGACCATATCTGAAAAATAAAAAAGAAAGAAAAAAGGAAAAACACACACAAAAGGAATAAACACATACAACTGTGCAGTAGTTAAACGGTAAGCAAATCAAAATCAAACTGTAGGAAAAAACCTGGTGCTGATAGGAGGTTGGATGGGCCCTGTATCCGGGTGTCCTGAGCTGTGCCTGGTGCTGATAGGAGGTTGGAGGGCCCTGTATCCGGGTGTCCTGAGCTGTGCCTGGTGCTGATAGGAGGTTGGATGGGCCCTGTATCCGGGTGTCCTGAGCTGTGCCTGGTGCTGATAGGAGGTTGGATGGGCCCTGTATCCGGGTATCCTGAGCTGTGCAGTAGTGAAGTGATGCTGGCCATAATAGAACTGAGTTCTTTTTATTGTCAGGTGTGGACCTATGGTGTTGGATGCTTTAATCAAGATTAAGAATGAAATTGATTCTACTTTGACCTTCCGGAGATCATGCAGAGAAGGTGAGTGGGGCTTTCATTGTCACTGGACCTTGACTTGGTTCAGACTCCAGTGAGATGTGGCTCCCACTAATGGGAACACCCCAGAGAGCTACAGCCCTGCAAGGTGACCTTGCTCCTGAGACTAGTCCAGCGTCAGGGATTGCCCTGACTCAGGCAATAAGGGAATGAAGGAAAGGTAGATACACAGACATGTAGGAAGCATGGACCAGGTAAGCCATGCTTGCTCCGATGGAGGGCAGCAGCTACACAACCCAGAACCTCGTGGTGTTTGTTACGCATGGCACAGGGATGAGGCTAGTGTAGACCAGGGCTCTGTAGGGGAGGGGGCTCAGATGGCCGATATCTGAGAAGAAGCATCTGTGCCTGCTACACTGGCCAGTCATTCATAAGCACTCATACTGAGACCAAAGGGAGCTTAGCCATCCTTCCGTGCCTCACCCGGAGAAAGACCTTGCCATTTCCACAGGTATAAGACATTGCAATCCTTGACACAACCAGGCCCGTGCCACGATACGTACCCACTCAGGACCCCTCCAGTCCCCACACCCTGCTGTACATCTCTTTCTTGTTTGTGGGATATGACTTCCAAAGTTGAACTGTGATGCAAGTTCTGATTTCCCCTGGGGAGCTTTGTCTCGAGGTTCCTGTGTCCCGTGGTTCCTGTCAGCCACCACGAGCCTGGCAGCACCAATGAGGACAGGCTAGCTGGCATTTGCAGTGTGAGCTCTTATTTAGCAGGAGGTGGGAGTTTCTGGCTGAGGCCTCTCCAGCAGCTTTGTCACGGGGTGATGTGCTCCTGCTGCTGAGATGGCAAGAAGACAACTTCCTTCTCTAATGCCATGCACTTAGTCTGTGTCTGTGTACAGAGACAGTGGAGCACTGGGGTGGCCTGCAACTCGGTGTGAGGCTTAGGACCAGCCAAGTCTACAGAGCAAGTTCTGGACTACATAGCGAGACCGTGTCTTAAAAAAAAAAAGCCAGGCAGTGGTGGTGCATGCCTCTAGTCCTAGCACTCAGGAGACAGAGGGAGGTGAATTTCTGTGAGCTTGAAGCCAGCCTGGTCTGCAAGAGTGAGTTCCAGGACAGCCAGGGCTACCCAGAAATCCTGTCTCAGAGAGAGAGAGAGAGAGAGAGAGAGAGAGTCAGAGAAAGAGAGGGGGGAGGAGGGAGGAGAGAGAGAGATGAAAAATAAAAAAGTAAATTATTTTAAAATAGGATTTTAAGTAAAAATCAAAATAATTTAATAATAATAATTTAAACAAACAATTTAAAAGGCCCAGACGCCTAGCTGGCTCTTGTGGCTGTGGAGCTCATCCGTCAGGCAGAGCTGTTGTGTGTCTTCTGTAGGTGACTGTGTGGACTTAGTATGTGGGGCTGGGCCTGCTGAGTTACAGACTCTGCAAGGACATGTAATGAGCTGGAAACCAGAAGTCAGGCAGAGAGGCAGAGTCTCCATGTCTGCTCAGCTGCCCACTGAGCCTTGGAAACCCAGGATTAAACAAAGATGGAAGGAACTAGCTGGACCTTCGGGGACTGAGGAGGCAGCTTAGAGGGTAGACTGCTTGCCTGGTTCAAGGTGAGGTCTAGGCAGGAAAGAAAAAAGAAAAGGCAGATCCTCTGTTAGCACAACTACTGAAGTGAGGAGTGTGGCAAGGAGAAAGGATTGGAAGCCTGAGGTCACCTGGTGTCTCCCTCAGGGATCTGTGGCTCTTGCGCCATGAACATCAACGGAGGCAACACTCTGGCATGCACGTGCAGGATCGACACGAACCTCAGCAAAGTCTCAAAAATTTACCCTCTTCCGCATATGTATGTGATCAAGGATCTGGTCCCTGTGAGTGTGTGGCTCTCCCAACTGTGGCAGGGGTGGTGTCCGGCCATGGTGTTTGGAGCTAGGTCTGGGTGTCCAGCTTCTTTGGTGGACCTGATGGAACAATCAGACACTCCTTGTGTTTACGCAAGGGACTTCCACAGTATCCACAGAGGCATTAGGAACCCCCTTCCCAGGTCCACACCAGCGTGCCGTGTGAGGGTAACAGGTGATGTCATGGAGATCCGGAAGTTCAGATGGTAGGTTTGTTTGGGAGTAGGGGCTTAGAGTTTCAGAGTTAGGACAGCCTGAAAAGGGAAGGATTTGGCCATAGCTGCAAAGTATTTGTGTGGAATCCCAGTGGAAAGGAGGGGAGGCGTGGCTTTGCTCTCAGTCCCTCCCTCTGCTGCCTCGGCCCCTGCCCTGGCTTGAGGCTGCAAGAGAAAGGACTGCAGGTACCATGACCTCAGCTGGTGTGGAAGAGATTTCCCAACTCGGTGGCTAACACTGACTGTTTGTCCCTTCTAGAACCTTTATTTGTCACAGCCTCTGAAGAGTTTGGTTTCTGTCCGTCATGGTGGGAAAGAGCATGCTGTATGTGAGATAAGATGAAGCCCTGGTGGGATCTGACCCCTCTCCTTTTCCTCTCCTTTTCCTCAGGATTTGAATAA
This sequence comes from Rhabdomys pumilio, assembly GCA_030674055.1. Classification (NCBI taxonomy): domain Eukaryota; kingdom Metazoa; phylum Chordata; class Mammalia; order Rodentia; family Muridae; genus Rhabdomys; species Rhabdomys pumilio. The sequence continues at coordinate 11,922,532 of JANHMN010000004.1, read as the reverse complement.
CTTCTATGCACAATACAAATCCATTGAGCCTTATCTGAAGAAGAAGGATGAGTCCCAGGAGGGCAAGCAGCAGTATCTGCAGTCCATTGAGGACCGGGATAAGCTGGTTATTACTTAACCCTATTGTCATGGTTGGCAGGGTGCTTTCTGGGAGTCAGGGAGCAGAGGGTGACACAGAACACTTAATGTGCTCTGAAAGAAATTGGGCAGATCTGACCCAAGGGGGTCGGGGAGTGAGCTGCCAGGCTGTGAGTGGGACTCAGTGGCAGAACACTTATCTAGTGTGCTTGGGGCCCTGAATCCATCCCCAGTGCTGGAGAGGGAAGGAAAAAGAGCAGCTGACCCAAGGTTGGATTCCCTCCCTCACCATCTCGGGGTCAGCTTTTACCTGTGGAGGCCCAAAGTGGACCAAGGAGCGGGCACAGCTGAGTGCTGCCTTCAGGGCAGGCGATAACGGGTGGCAGAGGAGAACAGTATCTAAGATGCCTGGTCTGTAGAGGCTCATGGCCACAACCAAACTGTTCTCTCTCGGGGGAGGGGAGGTTAATAACATGCATGCATGCGCACACACACATACGCTGGCCATTCAGTCTCAATGCCACTACTTCAGACAGGGTGGGAGGCTGGGGGTTTTGTCTGTGGCAGTGTGGTGGGGGTGGGCAGGATCGAAGTAGACAGAGCCTTGCTATCTGTTCCGAAGCGTGTCTGACTGGCATGGTTGGTATTGGCCTTCTGGAGTTCCTGCTCTTGAGTCAGGACACAGTTTTTCTTTTGAAGCAGGGCTATATCATAGGCTGACCTGACTGCTTCCCCCTCCGCATGTCACCTCTGGTGTCTATGCTGCTAGGGACCCACCCCAAGGCCATTTGTTTGTACAATAAGACTGGGCCATGACACTTTGAGTGGAGGATTTAGCATCCAGCTTTCCATCGCCTTTCCTCCTTTCGGATGGGCAAGCACACTGACTCGGCTAGTGGACCGAGCCCACTTTAATTCCCTCCTTCCTTTCTGGGCTTCTAGACCCTGGCCCTGGATATTTTACCAGTGTCAGTGCATGAGTGCCTAATGGAGCCCCTCATCTTTAAAGTCACAGAAAGTGTGCTGGTTCATCCCGTCAGTTAGTGCTGGTCCGTCCTCACGGGACGGTCAGTTAGTGCTGGTCCGCCCTCCCGGGACGGTCAGTTAGTGCTGGTCCGTCCTCCCGGGACAGTCAGTTAGTGCTGCTACGAGGCCAGTGGGCATTCTCATGAGGACATCTCTGCCCTGCATCATTTCTACGTCCCAGTCTTACATATCCCAGTCCAGGCTGGGTACAGCGAGGGAGCATTGCCTTGAGGTGGCTTCATTAGGAAATGAAGGCCTCTGAATATAAATTCTCAATAATAAAGTTTTCCTCATGTAAACATCTACATGGGAACCGGGCATCGTGATTCGTGCCTGTAATCTAGCACTTGGGAGTCTGAGCCAGGAGGATTCTCATGAGTTCATGGCCAGCTTGAACTACATAGTAAGTTCCAGGCCAACCCAGGCTACAGGGTCTCAAAACTACGCGCACACACACATACATACACGCATGCACACATGCACCACCATGGAGCCAGCGCTGTAACTCGGTGGCAGGGCCCTTACCTGGCTTGCACAGGCTCAGAACTCTGTCCCCAGCACCACATGAAACATGGCCATAAGTAACGGACATTGGTGTAGCATTTGTTTGGTTTCTTAATATGCTACATGAAACAAATAATTGAATGTAGTATGAACTACTTTTAATTTTTTCCATCTCTCTGTGCCGTGTATGTGTGCACATGCATGTGTGTGTGTGTGTGTGTGTGTGTGTGTGTGTGTGTGTGTGTGTGTGTGTGTG
>JANHMN010000004.1:11872494-11920658 GCA_030674055.1 Rhabdomys pumilio | reverse complement strand
GTGTGTGTGTGTGTGTGTGTGTGTGTGTGTGTGTGTGTGTGTGTGTGGTGTGTGTGGTGTGTGGTGTGTGTGGTGTGTGTTTGGTGTGTGGTGTGTGTATGTGTGTGGTGTGTGTATGTGTGTGGTGTGTATGGTGTGTGTGTATGGTGTGTGTGTGGTGTGATGTGTGTGTGTGTGGTGTGTGTGTGGTGTGATGTGTGTGTTGTGTGGTGTGTATGGGTGTGTGGTTTGTGTGGTGTGTGTGGGTGTGTGTGTGATGTGTGTGTGGTGTGGTGTGTGTGTGTGTGTGCCTGCATGTATGGCTGAGGGTGAAATCTCAGACTTGCAAAGCGTGAGTTTGCTGTTGATCCACTTGTACTACGTCAGGTTTGTGCCGCATGTGCTGTGAAGCCTCCTGCTTCTGTTGTGTAATGACAGTGTGGCTGACTTCTTACCGCAAATCCAGTCAAGGCAGTCAGCCGTCTTCCTCCATCGCGTCTTCAGCTGCAGTGTTGGGGATCCCGTCTCTGTCGGCTGCCCCTGTGCTAGCAGACCCTTCTGGGTGGCTTATCAGGCACAGAGAGGGCTTGAGGCCACGTGACAAGTGTAGGACAGGGTGGCAGCGGCACGTGGGGTCTAGGCGCCCTAGTTGATCCTTCCTCCCTGGAGTTGAAGGGTCAGAGTGTAAAGCGTGGAGGGGCAGCTCGGGGTGCTCCTGAGGCCCCATGGGAAACTTGAGGACTGCCCAGTTTGACAGCCGCTGGACAGACTGCCAAGGAACTTGAGTGCCCTTCACTGCAGACTGCACCCCAGTTGGGAACTCCTTCTTTACAGCTCTTGGTCTGTGGGGGTGGCTACTGATTGTCAGATGTGCTTGCATTGTTGTTGGACTTAAGGCCCTGGTCTCTGATCAGAAGAGGTTTGTATTCCATTACAAGATCTTTTCTTATGAATCTATTACACTGCCACAAACCACCCTTGGCACTTCACCAGCAAGGCACACAGGTGGGCTGGCCCTCTGCCATGGGCTGGCACCCGGTCTCTGACTTCCTTTCTCTCCACACAGGATGGACTGTATGAATGCATCCTGTGTGCCTGCTGCAGCACCAGCTGCCCCAGCTACTGGTGGAACGGAGACAAGTACCTGGGGCCTGCAGTTCTCATGCAGGTGCGGTGTCCCCTGCCTCAAACAGCCAGAAGTCGTAGAGGATAGTGGCCTGCTAGGGACAGCCACTGCAGAGGAAGCTGCCCAGTGCCCTGTAGTACACTGGGGAATCCAGTTCACTGGGCTCATGGAGCTCTCAGAGAATCTGAAGCTTCACCTGGCCATACCTTTGTAGTGAGGAGGACCACCCCAAAGGGAGGAACCCAGTGTGAGCTGGATCCCTGAACTGTGGGCTGTATGCATGGGAGGAGTGTCTTGAGGGGCAACTGCTCCTCAGAAGGCAGGAAGCTGGACTGGGGGCTGCTTAGAAAGAATTTTGTCATTGCTTGTCACATGTGTACAGCTCAGTGCAAGGAAAGTGTCCGTTCTGCTTTTCAGATTTGTGGTCAGTGCTTTTCAGAGACTGTTAGGCAACTCAAGATAACTTGAGTTTCTCATTTTCCAGTAAAAAGGAAGTTACTAGCTGTGTGACCACACAGTAATGTCAGCCTTGCCTTGTGCAGTCAAGTGTGCTCGCACTTGCTGCTTGCTCCCCAGGATCTGAGTTGTTGGGAACTACACAGGTCTCAGTAACAGAGCTGGGCGGTCCAGGTCCTGTGCTGAACCACTGTGAGCTTATGTTTGCTGCTCTCAGGACGTGTGTCGATTGACAACAAGTAGGCAAACTGTCTACAATGGTATCAGAGCTCATGCCTGCGATCCCTTGCACTTGGGAGGTGGAGGCAGGAAGATTATGAGTTCAGGGCCAGGCCTTGCTGCAGACCTAACCTTAAAATAGCAAAGAAGCCAGCCATGGCAGTGCGTCCCTGTAACTTCAGCACTCAGGAGTCAGAGGGAGGCAGATCTCTGAGTTCCAGGCCAGCTAGGGCTATCCAGTGAGACCTGTCTCAAAGCATCCATGTATGCAGTGGCAGGTCCTAGCACAGGCAGGTGCTGTAAGGAGGAAGGTGCCCTAAGGGTTTGGCACAGCCCACCTGCCCTAATTAGAACCTGGAACAACATGAGAAGAGCTGATGCCCAGGACCATGTTGTTAAGCACCGAGGTGCCAAGCACAGGGTGGATCAAAGGCTCATGATGATCTCGGACACACAGGGTTAGGAAGGGGCTAGGGGCCTTCCTTCAAGGCAAGAACCCCAGAGCACTGGCAGGCTTCTGCCCTGCCGAGTCTGTCCAGGCCAACATCTGACTTGGCTAACACGCCCTTCTTTCCCAGGCCTATCGCTGGATGATCGACTCCAGAGACGATTTCACAGAGGAGCGCCTGGCCAAGCTGCAGGACCCCTTCTCCGTCTATCGCTGCCACACCATCATGAACTGTACACAGACCTGCCCCAAGGTATGGCAGGGTGGCCGGGCTGCCTGAGACCAGTGCCTGTTGTCTCAGCTGGAGCTTGGAATGGCTCTCAGTCACAGACTCCACAAGGTCACAAGAGGGGCAGGCCTTACTTGTAGGTCCACAGAGATGAATGGGATAACAATGTCTCCAGGACCCACAGGTAGGTGATGGAACCTGTGGTCAGCCTGACTGCAAGAACCAGAAGCCAGTGCTTTGGGAGCAGGTGGCTCTGGGAGTCAGGGTCCCTCAGCTCGTGTCCTCAGCTCGTGTCCCAGCTCTGGCTCCTGATGTGCTTCAGCCAGTGTGGCAGGCGAGTGCTCTGCAGAGCTGCTGTGGACTGTGTGGCTTCAGCAGGCGTGTGCTCTGCAGAGCTGCTGTGGACTCAGGGCTTCAGCCCCCCAGCCTCACCCTCTCCTCATTTCTTTTGTTGTTGTGTTGTCCTGTTTGAGACAGGATGTCTCTACATAGCCATGTACAGGTGCCAAGCACAGGGTGGATCAAAGGCTCATGATGATCTCGGACACACAGGGTTAGGAAGGGGCTAGGGGCCTTCCTTCAAGGCAAGAACCCCAGAGCACTGGCAGGCTTCTGCCCTGCCGAGCCTGTCCAGGCCAACCATGGCTGTCCTGGAACTCACTTTGTAGACCAGGCTGGCCTTGAATTCAGCCTGCCTCTGCTACCTAAGCACTGCACCACCATGGCCCAGCTCCCATTCCTGAGAGAGAATTCTTGGGCCATCTGTGGGTTGGCTGCCTTCTGATCTGGTGCCAACCATGGACATGTCAGCCTTGGCCACTGGACAAGCTATGGAGTAGCCACTTAGCAGGGTAAAGAGACTTCCAGCATGTCTTGGAGACCTTTGCCAGAAGGGCCCAGCCTCTCAGCAAGTCTTCAAGTCCTGCATCAGGACAGGCTAGGGCTGTGCAGGAGAACGTGGCTCTGCCCTGCGAAGCCATCTGTGCAGCACACAGGTGTACTGAGTCCGCCCCGCCTTCCCTGTGCCACACCCCTCTGTGCCTTCACCTTGTGTTCCTGGGAGATCACTCTATATTGATATGTGAAGATCCTGTCCTGTCTTGGGTCATTTTTTCTTTAATACTTTAGTTTCTGAGTTACTCTTCTAAAATGAGAGGCCCTCCCCACTTTAGTTAAGTCCGGCCTTGCCACATACCTGCCGATTCCCTCCCAGCATTTGCAAGGCTGGCCTGACTAGGATACGCATTGGTCTCACAAACAAGTCACAGCTGTGGGGCCGTGCTGCAGCCAGGGCCGATGGTGTTGGCCAGTCAGACGCGGGATATGAAGCAGTCCCCTGGTTGTTTCTGACAGTTCTGTTGAGAGTATGTAGTCTCTGCCGTCTCTGATTTACTGAAAGCAGCAGTGGTTCTGGCGAATCCTGACCTTAGTCCTAGAGGAAACTCCACTCTGGGTGTCTTGAGCAGTCAGATGCTGCCCGCCATGATGTCAGCATAGGACAGTCCTGGGCAGAGCTGCCACTTCCTGGCTCATTGGCTTTTGAGGGGCTGGGTGTGCACACCACCTTCCTGGGAAGGGGCTCAGCTGCCTCTGTTCCCTCCCATCTCGTCTGGTACTGAAACTCTTCCCTTCCCTCCAGGGTCTGAATCCAGGGAAAGCGATAGCTGAAATCAAGAAGATGATGGCAACCTACAAAGAGAAGAGGGCATTGGCTTAACCCTGTCCGCGCTGAGTGTGGCTGTCAGTTCTGGCGTGAATCCCTTCAAGCAGCCGGGGTCTCCCTGATTTCAGCATATATAATAAACATTTAGAAATAAATACATGTTAGCCTATAGTATTACAAAAACAACCTGAGCCGAGTCCTTGCTGCCAAGGACTGTGAAGGCAGCAGGGAATCCTTGTCCTTGATGAGGTGGGCAGAGCTCCAGACCTGAGCCCTGATGAGGGTTGCTGACACAGGGCTGGAGTGTGGCCCCAGCATCACACGCACCTTGCCCTCTGTGAGACAGAATGTGTAACCATTTCCTCACCTGCCATGTAGTCCCGGTCTCCACAGTATTGGCCAGCAACCGGTCTCCACAGTATTGGCCAGCAACCGTGTGCAAAAACTATTTGCAGTCTTCAAGACTACATACTGGTCAGTCTCTCCACGCCATGGAAGGGAGGTCTGAGGTTTTTCCAGCACACAGCAGTGACCCTAACCAGCTACAAAGCTTATAGGCTCCACAGATAATCTCTCAAGACCTCACAAGGCAAAGCTGCGTTCCCCACCGCAGCTGCCTGCCCTGGCCCCGCTTCTTACCACACAGGTAGTAATGCTGGGCCAACAGTATACAATGGGAAGTATACTAGCTGAGTCAGAGGAAGTTGAGGCTAGCCTGGGCTACATAGCAAGTTCTAGGCCAGTCTGAGCTGAAATTGTGTCTAGGGAGAAAATAAGAAGGAAAAATGAAAGGCCTCCTGTCCTGCATTCTGCATTTGTTTCCTGAATATTTGACCTATCTAAAAATCCCTCCAAGCCAGGCATGTTAGGTGACAGTAGTGGATGCCACCCAGTGTGTAGGTGAGCAGGAGTGTGTGGCATTCCCTCCACCCCTGCATTTGCAGCCACTGCGTAACAGATTTAACCAGTCCAGCGTGAAAACTTACGGGTACCACTCTTGCTTGACTAACTTTCTACACTGACAGACCAGTCTACGGGTCAAAATGGAGTCACTTGTGTCAAAGTTCCGCACATTTACCAGATATTCCCCTGACCTGATTAGGCCAGAGAGAAAACAGGCCTGACACAGTGATACCCTGGTGTTTGCCAGGTGGCCACTTTCCATCGCTGTGTCCTGGTCACACCCACAAGAACATAACTGAAATGATCCAACAGAGATGGAGAGGAGTGTTTAACTCCAGAATTGACTGCTGCACTCCCACAGAGGACCTGCTCGGCCTCGTGGTGCGGGTACTTCATTTATGGAGTGAAGCATCCATCACAAGGCTTTAGAGTCTAAAAGCTACCAGGTCCGAGCCCCGCTTATAGGAGGGAGAGCCGAGGGGGATCCTGACCCAAAATGCAAATAAGGTTTGGCGTGCACCTCAGTGGTGATCCACCTGCCTAGCTTGTCCAGCCTCTGGGCCCCACCTTAACACCATATAGGGAAAAGTCAGCCCAAAGCTGTATCATAAGCTGCAGCTGGAGACTCGGACCATCACCGAGACAGAGGCTTTTTTTTTTTTTTTTTTTTTTTATTATGAGACAAGTTCCTAAGAAAATGTCTGATGCCCCAGAGAATGAATCTCAAAGCGTTTCTAAGCTGGGAATGGAGTGCATCTGTGACCCTAGTCCTTGGGAGGTGGAGACTGAAGGATTACAAGTTCTATACTAGCCTAGGCTACATATTTCTAGACTAACCTGAGCAACCAGAGACCTTGAGTTGTTTTGTTTGTTTTTGTTTTCTAAAAAAAAAAAAAAAAAAAAGCACAGATCAAGTTCTGGGACAGCCAGGGTTAAAACAAACAACAAAAAAAGCAAGTACTGGTTCTGGTGGTGTACAGGCGGGGATGGAATCCCTGCAGAATGATGGTGAGGTACAATGTTAACCAGGCTTAGTGGCACACTCAGGAGACTAAGGCAGGAGGACTACTTAGTTCTACGTCAGCTACAGCTACACACTGAGAAAGGGAGAGATCGTATTCAGCAAGTGTTGGCATCACCAAATATACGAGAGGTGAGGTGAAGTGCATGCTTGCTTCCAGACACCAAGGCCACAAACTAAGAGTGTCTCCTGGATTATTAGACGCTTAGAGCATGTGCAAACGCCTGGTGTGTTCCCTAATGCTACAAAAAAAAAAAAAAAAAAAAAATAGGGGAGTTTGCCCTCCCAGCATCTGAGTCCCCGACTCCTGGACATAGACATTTAGTGACATTGAACCCCAAGTGACAACTGAAATTCTAGGTCATTCCGAGGCCAGCACTTGAGAGGTGACAGGGTAAACCCCCAGGCCCTGTCTGTGGACAGAGGTCAGTTCAGTTCTAATGACCGTGTCAGACCTGGGAAAGTCACACTCCTTAGCTTCAGGGGTGAGTAGACTTCACTTCTGGTACCTGGATCCGCAGGGCAAGGTGGGGTCTCATGACTAGCTAAGTGGCACGTAAGTAGCTAAGTGGGCTACTGCTCAGAGCGGCATCTGGGGTGTGAGGCGAGTACAAAGGTAGAGGTGCTTAAGGAAGCTTAATGGGTCGCTGGACTCGGGTGGCAGGGAGGATGTTATGTCTCATCGGTCACAAACGCTTTGAGCTGGGGGTCCTGCCGTCGCCAGTGATGGTTTGAGACAGGGCCTTGGGATTTGCAGCTCAAGCTGGCCTGGAACCCACTCTGTAGCCTCCTGCCTTTGCTTCTCCGGACATGGGATTACGAGAATATTCCACCATGCTGGGGAAGGCTTTTCTTTTCTTTTCTTTTTTATATTAATCAGTCAGATTTATATATCGATAAATTCTCAATGCACAAGATGCCCACACAATAATTTCAGAGCCAATTGATAATGATACAAGCTGCCCACCTAGATCAGACAAGTCATCCCAATTCTGTCCTCTTATGATATTCATAGCTAACTGTGGCAATTTAAGCCACCTGATTTTTTTTTTTTTTAATGTGTGTCTTAGGGTTTCTGTTACTGCAGTGAACCACCATGACCAAAAGACAAGCTGGGGAGGAAAGGGTTGATCTGAGTTATGCTTTCACATTGCTGTTCATTATTGAAGGACATCAGGACAGGAACTCAAACAGGACAGGAACCTAGAGGCAGGAGCTAATGCAGAGGCCATGGAGGGATGCTGCTTGCTTGCTGCCTTGCTCCTTATGGCTTGTTTAGCCTGCTTTCTTATAGAACCCAGGGATGACACCACCCACAATGGGCTGGGCCCTCCCCATCCATCACTAATTAAGGAAATACCTGATGGCTGGATCTTATGGAGGCATTTTCTCAGTTGAGGCTCCCTCCTTTCAGATAACTGGACTTTGTGTGTCAAGTTGACTTAAGACTAGCCAGCACAGTGTGTTTGTGTCTGTGCACGTGCATGCACAGTACCTGGGGAGGTCAGAAGAGGGAGCCAGAGCCCCTGGAGCTGGCATTCCAAGAGGTTGTGTGCAACCCAGTGTGGGGGCTGGGAACCAAGAACAGCAAATGCTGAGCCATTTTTCCAGGCCCTTTTCTCTTTGGTATTTTGAGATGAGTCTGGCTCTGTAGCTCAGGCTGGCCTTAAACTCACAATCCCCCAGTTTCAGTTTTCCAAGTATTGAGATTATGCCCAACCACAAAGACTTTTCTAATAAAACTAAGTCCTGAGCAGGATTTTGGCTTGTGTGTGTGTGTGCATCTATAGAATTTACAAAGCAAGGCCGTGGAAGGCTTCAAGTCTCTCTAGCACTGGGCCACCCAAGTCTTCTCACCTGATCTGTGGGCAGTTGTTGGCTATCTGTGCCTCTCTTTTGCTACCTGGATGAGTGGTATTCAGAATGTGACTGGTGGCTGAGAATAAACTCCAAGGCGTTGTGATTTGCAGTAGTGCAAATACACCGTAGACTTCATGTAGCTGACATGTCTGAACGATCCACAGTATGAACATATATGGAACCCTGGGAACTCAGTCAAGGCCTTTTAAATTCTTACAGTCTGTGATGGACAGTCAACCAAATTTCTGGGATCCATCACCTTGCGCTTCTGTCTTTTATTTTGTTTGAAGCAGAGACTCAAATATTGATAAAAAGAAAGAGAAAAGTCAGGGATATGTTTGGCGGAAGTGCAGTATGGTGTAGAGGAAAGGGGTGCATCTATGGGCCCGTGCTGAGGCATCCCTTCCCCCTGAGGTACCAGCCATAGTATAGAATAGAACAGAACAGAATAGAACAGAACAGAATAGAGCATGGGGAGAGAAGTTGAGGAAGTAGAGGCAGAGAAAGATGGAGAGAGAGAGAGGAAAGGAGGGAGGGAGGGAGGGAGGAGAAGAGAGGAGAGGAGAGAAGAGGCTGGCCATGAGCAGGTGGAGAGAGTGGGGAGGGGAGTGGGGAGAGAGGGGGGAAGAGGGTAAGGGAGCAAGAGCAGAGGAACACGAGAAGACAACAAAGGGCGAGGAGGGGGTGAGCAGCCCCCTTTTATAGTGGATCAGGCACACCTGACTGTTGTGAGGTAACTGTAGGGCAGAGACGAGATGAAATGCCAACATATATCCCAAGCTGGCTTCAGACTCACTTACATAACCAAGAATCAATCTGAAGTCTGAGCTGTGGGAAGCCGACAGAAGGCAGCTATCACCCTTGCAGCCATCTTGAGCCACATACCCTGACAAGAGACTTGATTACAATAGCCTACAACAGCTGAGCACACTCTGATAACATCTTGTTTTAGATACCCAGGATCTTCCCTTGGGTGTGTGAGACTTAAAGGTGTGATTTAGAGCTGAGACTTAAGGGCGTGACTTAGAGATTAGATTTAGAGACAAGGCCTAAGGGTATGACTTAAGGGCCTGACTTAGAGGCGTGGCTTAGAAGTGAGACATATAAAAGGCAAGAGGCAGACAGAAGAGAGATCAGAGAACCAGACAACAGATTACTTGACAGAGTACAACTTGGAACAGAGAATTAGGTATTAGGCACTTGGAACTTGGAGGAAGAACTTGGAGGCACTAGGGACTAGGAACTAGGGACTAGGAACTCAAGACTTGGGACTTGGACTAAAAAGAGAGACTGAAGAATAAACGGGATTGAATCACACTCTGTCTAGTCTCCATTCTTCGAATCCATCCTTACTCTCTCTCTTGCTGAATCCCGACCTGTGGACCAGAGCAGCTTGGGGCAGTGTGGGCTCTAACAATTTAGCCCCCAAGGCTTTTGGCAGTGCAGGTTCCAACACTGATAGAACGGTCCTCAACATTTTTGGCGCCCAACGTGGGGCAGCTCAGGCTGCAACACTGATCCTCTGGCCTTTGTCTCTCAAGTGCCAGGCATGTACCACATGCCTGGTTTCTGCTGCCCTGAAGATCAAACTACCTGCTTCAGACATGCTAATCATCTCTGTACCACTGAGTTTATCTCCAACTTGGTTTTTGTTTTTTGTTTTTTTTTGTTTTTTGTTTTTTTTTCAGAGCTGAAGACCGAACCCAGGGCCTTGCACTTGCTAGGCAAGTGCTCTACCACTGAGCTAAATCCCCAACCCCCAACTTAGTTTTTTTTGCAAAAAAATCTTGCTATGTAGCCCAGCCCAGGTTGGACTCAATTCTCCTGCTTCAACCTTTTGAGCTAGAATTACTGGACACGAGGCACCATGGCCTGGCTTCAAATTCCCAACAGCTATCTAAGATTGCCTCTGTCTTTGGCTGCTGAGGGTATCGGAGATTCCTTTGTTCAAATCCCCTCCAGGCCATCCCCTGTAAGACCAGCTGCAGAAAGGTCACTTTTCTGGGTGTTTGGGCAGCCATGGTCTCCCTCATGGGGTGTCACTAGTTGAGAAAGCACTGCTTTGTTGCAAAAATCCATCGAAACTAAAGAAATGGAGAAGTAAGGCTGTCCTCTGGGGTGAACTGCCAGCATCAGTGTCTTCTCAGCCTTCTACAGTGTGAGCCAGGCATGGGACATCCCCCACGAGAGTCCCTGAACAACAGTAGCCCCAGATTGAAGCTGTTGAATCCAGCCTGGCCCTTGTGACTGCAAGCTTCAGCTGTGGTTATCTGGGAAGAGAGCCCTGCCCACAGACCGCCTGGGGAGGCCACACAGTGAGAGCCAGTTCCCTAGAGGTGCCTGTGGCAGGTGGGCAGGGCCTTCTCCATCCTCTGTGGTTTAGGAAAACACATTTCCTGACACTTGTCCCATCAAGGAGAAGAACAGAGCACAGAGCTGCCTACAGACTGCCGGCTTTTCCCCAGATAGCTTGGGATGGAGTCTGTGTAATGAATGATTTTTCTTTCTTTTTTTTTTTTTAAAGAATTATTTATTTAATAATTATTTATTAATTATTTATTTTAGTATATGAGTACACTATGGCTGTCTTCAGACACACTAGAAGAGGGCACCAGATCCCATTACAGATGGTTGTGAGCCACCATGTGGTTACTGGGAATTGAACTCAGGACCTCTGGAAGAGCAGTCAGCGCTCTTAACCACTCTGAGTCCTCTCTCCAGCCCCATGAATGGCTTTTCATGGCACAAATACTGTGGCAAGCAATCTACAGGGCAGTCTGACCTCACCTCCCTTTGAACCTTGAAGGCTTCTAACCCACCTTGAGGATCTCGTGACTGTGTCTGGGCTCGGCCACTCCCCTACCAACACAACAGTGTGGCCTGCATTTTATTACAGAGAGGAGAGGCTCAGAGAGGAAAAATGATCTTAACCCCAGCACCTGGGGGACAGAGGCAGGAAGATCTCTAGAGTCCAAGGCTAGTTAAGGCTACATAGCTAGTCCTTGTCCCAATAAATAAATCAAAAAGTGTTCACATAGCTGGACAGGAGCTGATGCTCCAGGGCCTTCTCAGGCCCCAGGCCAGCCACTTTATTACACTGCCCCTCTGGGGGAATTTGTGTCAGTCAGGTTCAAACCTAAACCACCACCTTCCAGGCTACTCAGGCATCTGAGGTTCCTGGAAAGGTGACCTCCCATTGAGGTGAGAGTGGGAAGGGGGAGAAACAACCGGTCCCTACTAACAATGTCATCTGCTAATGAAGTCTCACCTGACCTAGTGAAACCAGTCCCATGTCCTACAGGGCCAATAGGAATGCCCCCCAACCTGCTCCACCAGCAGCCTGCCCCAGCTCAGTAAATGGCTCCACTGTTCCCCAGCTGCTGAAGCCAAACCTCTGGGCATGTCTGACCCTACCATTTCCACACCCACATATCTGGTCAACAAGTCCTGTGCACACTCCTGGGGGTAGTGACATCAAGGCACTCCATTGTCCCCATAATGGGAACACCCCCCACCCCCAATCATAGCTCTATACCCTTCTAGCACGTTCTGTAAGCGAGGTTGTTTTCCTTGGGTGTCCTTGTGTTGTTTTCCAATAGACCCCACTGGACAGGGCCTGATGGTCTGTCCAGCTCCTAGAACTCTGCCTGACTCTCCTTGAGTTCACAGGGATACTGTGGGGCTGATGCTATGAGGCCCAGGACTATTCTGGTCACAACTTTACCCCAGGTCTCTGATACACCCTCTGCCTCTGTTCAGAGGTCATTGACCCCCTGGGCCGGGGGACACCCTGGATGTGTTGGTCACTATGGGACAGTGTAGTGAATGGCTGTAGACAAGTCTTCTAAGCTTTTCAGGGTCTTCATTTGCCTCACCTGTGCAGGAGTGCATGCAGGCCACATTTCCAGGTTTCTGGGCTGGGTCCTACCACCTCCCTTTGGTCTCCTGTGCCAACCTGTATGGGGCTCCTTGGAGACCCTGGAGCATCAGCTCCTGTCCAGTTATGTGAACACTTTTTGATTTATTTATTGAGACAAAAACTAGCTATGTAGCCTTGACTGGCCTTGGATTCCTAGAGATCTTCCTGCCTCTGGCCATATCTGACCTTGGGAGTCTATGGGAAATGTGAACTTCCTCTCCTGATATGTACCCAGTAGAACCAGGCTTTAGATGAGTGATCTCACGTGGCACTTGTAATAAGCGTCATTGTTGCTATTTATCATTGTACAGGTCAGCAAAAGAGGTCCCAGGGGTGGGGAGATGGCTCAGTGGTTAAGAGCACTGGCTGCTTGCTCTTCCAGAGAACCTGAATTCGATTCACAACACCCACGTGGCAGCTCACAACTGTCTGTAACTCCATTTCCAGAGGATCCAACCCCCTTACACAGACATACATGTAGTCAAACACTAATGCATGTGAAATGAAAATAAATAAAGTTAATACATTTTTAAAAAAGAAAAAAAAAGAAAGAGGTCCAAACCCAGTGAGATGGATGGGGGAAAAGGCGTCTGTTGCCAAGCCTGAGGACTTAAGTTCAATTCCCAAGACTTACAGGGTGGAAGAAGATGACTGACTCCTGAAATTCTCTGATGTGCTCTGGTGCTCCCCCAATGCGTGTGTGCGTGCACGCGCGCGCGCGCACACACACACACACACACACACACACACACACACACAGTACAAATGAAAAGTGCTGTTTTGTTTTAAAGAAAAGAAAAAGAGACCCAGGTAGATTAACTGATACATCCACAGTCACACAGCCTGGAAGAGATGGAGGCAGGCTTGAATCTGCACGCCTAAAGCTTCTTAACTGCAGAGGTGTGCACCTGAGGCTGTGTTCGTGGGCACTTTCTCTGTCTGTTTATACGTTCTGCTTGTCCCATTTTGCATTCATCTGCTCTGCCTCAGGACGGTTCCACCTGTGTCTCCCAGCATGCCCTCCTGCCTTTCTGCCAGCAGCCTATCTGCCTGCCTGTCCTGTCTCCCAGCATATTGGTTTTCCGTTTGTCTGTTCTGTCTGGAGACTGTCCCACCTGTGTCTCCCAACCCCTCACGCTGCCTGCCTATCTGTTATTTGTCTGTCTGTGTCCTGTATGTATGGTTGTTCTACATGGAGGCTGTTCCAATGGGGTGTCCTAGCGTTCCTGCCTCTTTGTTATCTGCCTGGTCTCCCAGCCTGTGCCGTTTTTCTCTCTCTCTCTCTCTTCTCTCTTCTCTCTCTCTCCCCCCCCCTCCCCCCCTCTCTCTCTCTCTCTCTCTCTCTCTCTCTCTCTCTCTCTCTCTCTCTTTCTTTCTTTTCTTTTTTTTTTTAATTGTCTTAGGAGCCGTTCCACTTGTGTCTTCCCAGCATCACCCTCTATCTGCCTGTATGTCTGTCTATCTGTCTCGCAGCCTGTCCTTTTCCGTCCACCTGTTTTGTCTGGGGATTGCCTCCTCCACACCCCTTTGCTTCCCATCTCTTCGCCCTTCTCGCCATCCCCGGACTCCCCCCTCTACCCTGGCTGCCTCCAGCATCAGGATCTCAGCTCGCTCCAGACAGAGGCCAAACTGGAACTACAAGTCCCGGCAGGCCCCGCGGGAGCGGCTCACGTAGGCGCCGCGGAGGGGCGGGGCTTGACGGCCGCAGACTGACTGCGGCACCGTTCCAGTCCCCGTCGCGTCGTGCAGGTGCCGCCCAGCCCGGCCCCTCCGCAGATCGCCGCAGCCGGCGCCTCCGACCGAGCCCCGGGGCCTCGCACGCCGAGCCCAGGCCGCGGGCCACAGCGGCCGGCGATGAGCGCGAGGAGCCGAAATGAGCGCAGGTGAGCGGCGGTCCGGCCCTCCCTTCGGGTCTCGTCCCCAGTCACCCAGAGGCAGATTTAGGCTGCCGTTGTGTGCACACCCTGGGCCAGAGGATCCCTAGGGCCGGGGCTTCCTGTCCTCCCCATCTCCTCTGAATGCATTCGACCCCGAGGGACAGGTCCCGGTGACGGACAGGGTGCACCCTCGTGGGGCCTCTGAGCGGCACCCATATGTGCTACATGAACAGGGTTAGGGAAACCAGCTCTCTGCCGGGCCTGGATGGGAGACCTGAGCCACAAATGCACTCCTGACCCCAGCCTCAGATCCTCACAGAAAGCTTGTCAGTGGCCGAATCCAAGGACCACATCCTGCATGACCCCAGGCTGAAACCAAAATCCCACCAGATGCAAATGGCTGCTAACCTCCGGGTGCTAGCATGCCCAGCCCTCAGTCTCTGACTCTCAGTATCTCTCTGGCCCAATCCACAGCTTCCATCCTACAGTGCCTTCGGGGAGGGAGAGAAAAGAATAGGGGGCGAGAATTCAGCTTGTGTTAGGAACAATGTCCGCCCCTTATGCACCAGATCCCTGGGTCTGCACTTAAGCTGTCTCTAGTATCTGGCGTCTAGAATCTACATAAAGACCTTCCAGGCGCACACCCTCCCAGCTTGATGGAAGCCAGGAGCTCCTGGCCATTGGGGAGCCACCAGAAGTAGATGCTGGTGCCTTGGGCCACTGACAGATAAGCAGCGGGAAGTTGGGTCTTCCGCAGGAAATATGAGGTTCCCAAATGGCTTTGACTCCCGCCCCTCTGCTCTGCCGCTGCTCCAGGGCTGCGAACGGGGCTAAGCGTCATCTCTGTCACGCATGCCTGTGTGTTGCTCTTTCTCTCTTGGCCTGCCTTTTCTTGGGCTTTGTGTTTGATTTTCTGCTGGGTGCTGAGAAGGGTGTCAAGCCTGGATCTTTGCTTTACTGGAGCTATGTTGCAATCTTTGCGTTATTTTATTTATTTATTTTTATTTTTTAAAGATTTGTTTTTAAATTTTTAATTGTGTGTGGTGGGGGAGGGCGTTATATTAATTTGTGAGCACCTAACATGAATGCTGAGAAGCAAACTCAGACCCTCTAGGAGAGCTGACTGTACCGCTGAGCTATCTCTGCAGCCCCTATTATTTTTATTGTTTAAGATTGGGGTCTCATGTAGTCCAGGCTGGCCTCAAATCCCATATGTAGTCGCAGATGACCTTGTACTAATCCTTCTGCTGCCATCCCCTGTGCTGGTAGTACAGCCGTGGGCCACTAAACCTAGCTCTCATTTTAAATATTTGATCATTCGTATTACTGTTTTGTGTGCACACGCACACACTTTTGCCCCAGCCTGTCTGTGTGGGTCAGAGGACTTTTCCATCATGACTCGAGGCGTGGAACTCAGGTCATGAGGAGGCTTATGTAGCCAGGGCCTTTGCCTGCTGAACCGTGCGGCCACCACCCCTCCCCCATTTTAAATGAGAATCGTACTCTATGCTTTTCTCAAGGCAGCTGGCAGTGGGGGTGAATTAAAGGCCCTGTTCATCGCAGCCAAGCGTGCCAGCTTCCCCATTTGAGGTCATACGATTCGGGACCTGACTCTTCACAGTCTGGTTCCTCGGTTTCCCCTCTCTGAAGGGACCGTTTCAGCAGTTCTTCCCTGGGAGAGCTGAGGTGAACTACAGTGTTGCCACCGCTGAGGGAAAGGCCCTGGGGCTGCCTTGGCTGTGACACAGAGAACTAGGAGAGCTTAGAGTTTTCATCTCCCAAAGCCCATGGCCTGAGCAAGCCGGCTTGAGGTCGCCTTACCAGTGAGTCCTAGAACACCTTCTCTTGACGGGTGATCTGTGGCTAAGCCTATCCGAATGCTTTGAAGATATCCTGCGTCCCTGCCAGACAGTGCACCCCTGGGTGTGGCCCTTATGGACACCCTAGAGGTTTCCTTAGATGTGACTTCCTTCTTTGGCTAGCTCCTTTGCCCTCCTTCTTGAGGCTGGCTGCGAACATCCTTGTGAAATAAGGGTGTTGGTGATGGACCCTGGAAAGGAGATTTCCAGATTAGCCCCCAGGGGCTGATAATCAGGGAGAGGTTAGAGCCGACAGTGGGTGGGCAGGGTGGGCAGGGAGGCGCAAGGGGGCTGGCCCATGCTCTTCCTCCTGTACAGTGCTTGGGTGTGAGTTCATTCACTCAGTGCCAGCTGTGAGCAGGTCAGGAACCAATGAGTGAGGGTGAGAGCGGGGACAGTAGGACATTGAAGACGACAGGCCCATTCCAGTCTCCCGCCCCTGGCAGAGTGGCCATAGGAGGCTCAGTCCTTTCATTCGGAACCACAGTAAGAGGCCACCTCTCAACTGTTGGCAGGTGGAATCCGGTCAGGTGATTTGCTCAGGGTTTGGCTTTGTGACTTCTTTATCAGCCTGAGCTCTATCTAGCTGGTACCCCAAGGGACACAAGCTACAGGAAAGAGCTGTTGTTCAGGCCTGGAGGCCAGCACCCCTGCAGGATTCTGTCTGGGTGATGAGAAAGGACTGGAGCTGCCACGCCCTGGTGGGAAGCCACACAGCTGGCACCAGCCTCAGTCGCCCTCTATGGCTCCAGCTGACGCTCACTCCTCTCTTCCTCCATGTTTGTGCAGGGTCGCTGCACACACTACCCTCTTAGAGATTGGCAATGGAAGCCCAGAGAGGCTGGGTCACCTGCCTTATGAATCACAGCTTGGCAGAGAGCGCAGTTGATAACGGAGACATTAAATGTGGCTCTCTGGTGGTGTCCCTCCCCACACCTGTTTCCCAGCCATAAAATAGAGACAGAAGTGGTACCTGTTTGGTAGGGTTGTGTGGAGGAGGAAAAGGCAGGTGATTGGTTGTACAGCCTGGGTCAGCCCTTTGAAACCCTGAGGCGCTGTTTCCTGACCCCCAGTCTGACAGATGAAGGCTGGAGCCTACATCATAGCTGGAAAGGCTGGAGCTGCTGGTGGTGGTGGACTGGAGGTGGTGGCCCCTCTATGAGAGCCAGGCTACTCCTTGGGACCAAGGGAAAGGAATGTTCTTCCTGGCTGGCTCTGCCCTCATGCCAGCGTCTGTGGTTCTGTGGGAGAGCCTAGGAGCGGGGCTCTGGTTCAGCTATTTTCTGGGTTCCCAATTGAAAGAGGCCTCAGGTGGCGTGGCACACACGAGTGTACATCAGTTCCCGGCTGTTCCATGTCAGTGTGAAAGAAAGCCCAGGATGCTTAGTGCCCCAACCCAGTTCCCTTGTGAGCGGGCGTGCATCCTAGGAGTGCCTCTGGCACGTGGGATGTATGCGCTTCCTTCAGTCCTGGCTGCCACACCCAGATTTGCCTCTGCTTTTTGTTTGGTTTTTCAAGACAAGGCTTCTCTGGGTAGCCCTGGCTGTTCTGTAGGCCAGGCTGGCCTTAAAGTCACAGAGATCAAGTGCCTCTGCCTCCTGAGACCACAGCTGTATCCCACCACCTCCCAGCATAGATTTGTCTTTGTACAAGACCAATAGACCCACTGTTTAATTACAGAAATAATAAGCAAAACCAGTCTGCAAGGAGCCTGCCTGGGCCTGCCTCCCCAAGCTCCCATATACGTGCTGTGTGATCTTGGCCGCGTTATTTAACCTCTCCCTTTTCTTTAAAATGGAGAGGGGAGGCTGGGAAGGTGGCTTGTGGGTCAAGTGCAAGCGAGGTCCTGAGTTGGGATCTCCTGCAGCAACATAACAAAAGCTGGTGCAGTAACACACACCTGAAATTCTGTCGCTGTGGGGACAGAGACAGTGGGTCCTGGGGACACTCTCTAGCAAGCCTAGACTAACTGGTGAGCTTGGGTCAGGGAGAGACCCTGTCTCAAATGAAGTAAGGAGGAGAATAGAGAAAGATTCGTAACATCAACTTCTGGCATGTGCGTGCGTGCATGCATGCCTGCGCACACACACATGTATACACTTGAGCCTGTACGTGCACACACAAAACACACCTACACACAAAACAGTAAGAGATACCTGTATCATGATAGCCTTGTAAGAAGGTCTGGGAACGGAAGCCCACACATAATCAATCAGCTATCACGCCTCAAGCATGGGAGGCTTGCCTCCTGCCTCTGACCCACAAGCCCCGCCCAGCTGGTCAGGACTCTTTAATGGTCCAGGAGAAACTTCAGGAGGCTCAGCCTCTAGGGACTGAGCAGTCCAGAGACTAAGGGATGCTGTGAGTACAGCAGCTGCCAGAGGAAAAGTTGGGCTTACCGGGTAGAAACTTCTAGAAAGACTCGTGCCCTGTTGGGACCACAGCCCTGCAGATGGGGAGGTGGGAGAAAAGGAAGTTCCACCAGGGCAACCTGGTGCTCGTCTCCGAGGCTGAGAGGATTGGTGTGGACTTGACTTTATAGGGTGGTGGGCACTGGGTCTAAATGAGAACAGCCTGGCCCCTGCCCACGGGAAGGGATCGTGGGTGAGATACAGTGCCCCATGCAAGCAGAAGCAAGACACACGTGAACAGGGCAGTTATGTGCCTCTCTCCAGCTCTGTTGAGAAATCACACTCACGAGAACTGGGAGCCATTCAGTTCATGGCTCAGAAGGCCTGAGGACAGAGTGACCAGGTTTGCCAAGCTTGGGGAAGGAAGAGGAGGCCTGGGGTTGTGGCCTGGTGCTGGAGTGACTTGTCTAGCTCTGTAAGGGCCTGGGGTCCATCCCCAGCGCTAAAAAAGAAGAGAGCCTTCCCTTCTGTGACATTTCTATTTTCTCTCCACAGACAGCAGCCCGCTCAGGGGCAGCACGCCCCCCAACTATGGGACCCTGATGACAGGGACATCAATCGATCCCCTCAGCTCCTCAGTTTCATCCGTGGTAGGTGGTGATGGACGGAGTGGCACTTGGCCTGCTCCAGCACCCTCCTGACATCTGTTCAGTCCCTGCCTGTCCCCAGCTTCATCAGCCCTGTATCTTGCATCCCCAGAGGCTCAGCGGCTACTGTGGCAGTCCATGGAGGGCCATCGGCTATCACGCCGCGGTCTGGATGCTGGCCGGGATCCCTTGGCTGCTATTCCGCTGGAAGCCCTTGTGGGGCGTGCGCCTGCGCCTGAAGCCATGCAGCCTGGCCCACGCCGAAACACTCGTTATAGAAATAAAAGACAGAGAGGTGAGTGAAGCCACCGGGGGCTGAGAAGGAGTAACAGGATACTAGGGTGCTGCTCCACCACTGGGTTGTGGAGCGGGGTGGGCAGGAGGCAAGCCTTCATCTTCCTGTTTGTACCTCAGCACCCCAGTCTGAGCAGTGGACAGGGGCAGCCAGGTGTGGCCCGCTGGGCTCCCTTATACTTCTGTATCTTTTTGGCCTTTAGAAAATGCTTTATTAGTTTTCACAATCAAAGCCACATAAATAAGACTTTACCTGGAGATGGCTTCTGTTGCTGTGGTAAACACGGTGGCCACAAAGCAAGTTGGGGAGGAGAAGGTTTATCTCAGTTCTAAGTCCACACCACAGTCCATCCTCAAAGGAAATCCTGGCAAGAACTCAGGTCAGGAACCTGGAGGCAGGAACTGAAGCGGAAGCCATGAAGGAGCCCTGCTTTCTTCCTGGCTTGCTCCTCGTGGCGTGCCCAGTCTGCTCTCTTACACCCTCCAGGACCACAGGGTGGCACTGCCCACAGTGGGCTGGGCCCTCCCACACAACCATTAGTCAAGAAGATGTTCCATACGCTTGCCCACAAGCCCGTCTATGAGGACACGCCCCATCTGAGATTCCCGCTTCTCAAAAGACTCTAGCTTCTGTCAAGTTGGAATAATGGATAAGGGTGCTTGCCGCATACAAACAAGGACCTGAGTTCGAATCTCCAGCCCCATGTAAAAAGCTGGGTATAGCCGGGCAGTGGTGGCGCACACCTTTAATCCCAGCACTTGGGAGGCAGAGGCAGGCAGATCTCTGAGGCCAGCCTGGACTACAGAGTGAGTTCTAGGACAGCCAGAGCTATACAGAGAAACCATCTTAGAAAAAAAAAAAAAAAAGCTGGGTATGGTTGCCCAAGTGCCTATAATCCTTAGCACTGGGGAGGGCAAGCAAGGACAGCAGGCTCTCTGGGTCTTGCTGACCTCCAGCCTACCGCCAGGGTCAAGGAGTGACCCTCTTTCAAAGAAGTAAGGCAGAGGTTGATAGAGCAAGACACCTGATATCCTACCCTGGAGTCTGTGTGTGCATGCAGGTGCACTGCCACACACGTGCGTAGACACCGTGGTCACATGCATTGAAAGGCTGAAGTCACACCTCTGTGTTCCAGGGTAGCTCCAGACAGCTCTTCACAGTCCAGGTGCAGACTGAGGCTGTCGTCGAGGGCAGGTGAGACACTGGGTGTCCCTTCCCTGTTGGCGGTGCGGCGGGTTGGAGGTCTGGGGCACCCCTTGAGCTGCTGAGTAACTCCCACACTCTCCCCAGCCTGCAGCTGCCCCTACAGGCCCAGGCAGAGGACGGACGGAGCCAGGCGGCCGTGGGAGTGATTCCAGAGGGCACATGGCAGGACACCACCCAGCTCCACAGGCAGGAAGAGGCAGTGAGTGGCCAGTGGGGCTCTAGACCTGGCCTCGCCCATCTCTGTGCATCCAGGTCCCACTCTCTGTGGGAGGACTGGGCTCACAATTCCATGTCCCTCTGGCTCTCTGAGGTCCCAGAGGTCTGTGGTCCTATCTCACTTTCAAGTTTCTCTTTCCTGTGATGCTGTCCCTGTCCCCTCCCCACCTTGTACATGTGGCTACTCCTCAACGCCAGGCCACCTCCCACCGGCCTGTCCTCTGTCACCCAGAAGCAGGTACTGCGCTATTACATCCTTCAAGGCCAACGCTACGTCTGGATGGAAACCCAGCAAGCCTTCTGCCAAGTCAGGTAGAGACGCCAGGCACGGCCACACCATCTCCAGCAGGGTGGGTTGGGCACCAGGGCATGATGGGGCTGGGCTAACCCAGGCTACCTTTGGCTGCCCTGAAACCTTAGGCAGTTCATGAAGCATCTCTCGGCTGGGAGCTGCTTCCTGTAAATGGGGGGGTGAGGACCTGTCTCACCTCAGAGGGTCATTTAAGGTACACTTGCTGGGTACTGCACCTCAGAAGCTGAGTCCCTCAGAAGCAGGGTTCTAGATGAGGGGAAGGAGGCATTAGACCCGAGACAGCACTGGGAGGTGGCAGAGGAAGGTGCCAGGTCTTGTTACCAAGAATGTCAGGAACCCCTTGACCAGCGTGGTGTATGTACCTCAGGGATGACAGGCCCCTGGACTCCCACCCAGGAGGGGTTGTGTGCTGTTCCTGGAGAGGAGGGTTCAGCCACATTGGGTTCTTTTTGCCTCTTGTGTATCTTATCCCAGCTGGGACAGTCCTCTGGTAAATTGGGGTGTTTTCAGGGGAAGAGGGGCTCCACCAGCCTTTGCTGCATGGTAGTGACAGAAACAAAGCCTGCCAGTGTGCTTGTCACTTAGTGTTGACATTACCTCAGCAATCCACAGCCTGATGAGGTGGGCGTGTCTAGCGCACCCATTTTGCAGTTGAGAAAACCGAGGCCCAGCAAGGTTAACGGCTTTGCCTAAGGTATCATTGGTGTAAACAGTGTTTTGTCACTGATCATAGCACACTCATTCCTCACTGCTGGCATCTCTTAGTGAGGTAGGTGGTTTGTGGCCCGGTCACAGGAATGGATAAGCAGAGTTCTCTCCTCAGAGTTTAGTGTGACCGAGGGGGGCGTGATAGCCCTGGAGCCCCAGGTTCTCAGCCTGTTGAGGATAGGGTGTGGAGCTCAGGCCACGTCACCCAGACAGTGTCCCCTCTCCACCCTCATCAGCCTGCTGGACCACGGTCGTACTTGTGGTGATATCCACTGCTCGAGCTCTGGCCTCAGCCTCCAGGACCAAGCTGTGAGGTATTTGCTGTCCCGGCCCTGGGCTTCCATCTTGCTCTTCCTTCTCACTCGCCTGTCTTCATTTTGGTGCCTTCTCGGGACTGTGGTTTCCCTTATGGGAAGTGGGGTCTCTGGCCCCCTGGGACAGCTCAGTGGCCTCCCTTCTTACAGGAAGACAATTTACGGCCCCAACGTGATTGGTATTCCTGTCAAGTCCTACCTGCAGCTACTGGTGGATGAGGTAAAGGAGCCCGGTGTCGCCCACAGCAGCTTACCCGAGTAGAGTCAGTGTCCTCCTCAGCCTGAGAGACCAGGTTGAGGAAAAGGAGCGTCCAGTGCAGAGCCTGCAGCGGTGCTGATGCAGACCCAGAGTCCAGCAGGGCCCAGTCAGCTCTGTGCAGTTGCTTCCAGCCTGTAGCCCTGTGAATAAGGATAAGAACTGTATCCTCGTCCATTCACCCAGAAGGAACCCACGCCTCAGGGCAGAACAAGATGCCGCCAGGGTCACACACAGTCAAAGGGATCTCCTCTAATTGGAAATCACGGCCCAGCTTTCTGCAAACCATAGCCTGACTCTCAGGCGCTGTGTGGTTTTAGGCCAGTGACTTAACCCTCCTGTGCCCAGCTTGCCTGTGGTGGTAGCTCCACCTTGTGGAACTGTTCTCACCATTGTGTGACACTTAGAAAGTGTGGCAGGGGTCTGGGGACACATGCCTGTGTCCTCCTGGCTGCAACTTGGGGGATGTCAGGTAGAAAGGGGGAATGAATGGGCTTAGGCAGGTGGCCGGCTTGGCTTTGCTCAGGGCAGCCACCAGCTCTGTCTCCAGTATCCCGGCAGCCCAGGGATGCAGTCGATGCTGCCTCTTGCCCCTCCTCCAGGCACTGAACCCCTACTACGGGTTCCAAGCCTTCAGCATCGCACTGTGGCTGGCTGACCACTACTACTGGTATGCTGTCTGCATCTTCGTCATCTCGGCCATCTCCATCTGCCTGGCTCTGTACAAGACCAGAAAGGTGAGGGCGAATGGCCTGGCAGGGCTGGACAGAGTGTCGCCAAGGGGCTGCCACCCACTCAGCTCTTCTCATCCCTCTGTCCTACAGCAAAGCTTGACTCTGAGGGACATGGTCAAGCTGTCTGTGCGGGTGCAGGTCTGCCGACCTGGAGGAGGTGAGGAGTAGGGGGCAGTAGACTGGGAGTAGGGGGCAGTAGACTGGGAGTAGGGGGCGGCCGGGGCAGCTAACCTCACAGAACCCCATGTTTCACAGAGGAAGAGTGGGTGGACTCCAGTGAGCTGGTGCCTGGAGACTGCCTGGTGCTGCCTCAGGAGGGCGGGGTGATGCCGTGTGACGCCGCTCTGGTGGCCGGGGAGTGTGTGGTCAACGAGAGCTCCCTGACAGGTAAGCCCAGCCTGGCACCAGGCCTGGCACGAGGCCCAGCCCGGCACGAGGCCCAGAGCCCTTTCCTTGCCCTCAGATTCTCTGCATTTGCTAGAAGCTTTCGCCGAGTTTTTATTTCAAGTAATAGTTGTGGCCCCAGCACTCCCCAGCCACATGTCTTTAAACACGCTGCCTCAGTTTCCCCAGCTGTGAAATGTGGTTGCCAGTCACTCCGGGGTAGAGCAGGCACAAACTCTCTTATCAGCATCCACCAAACAGCTGAGACTCTGGCCCGTGAACCACGGTCCCTGCTTGTGCCCCGTGTCTGTTCCACACGCCCACGCTGCTACTGCAGCTCGTTCGGCTGTGTGGTGGGCTTACGTCCCGTTTATTTCTGTTTCTTGTGTCCTATGTATGTAGCCCTCCACGTGCTGCCTGGGAGGCCCTGGTGGACCGGGACTGATGTCCTCCCGAGTGTCCATTAGTGTAGATGGAGCTGTCATGAGCCACACCTGTTTCTCAGCGTTCATGAGATCCATATGCTAGCCTGTTGCAGGGGCTCGAACCTGTGATCCCAGCACTCGGGATGTTGAGGCAGGAGGATCACTAGGTCCAGGTCAGCTGAGTTAACAGTATGATAGGAATGGATGTTTGTTTCCAAGGGAAGTTCTGGCTTGAGATTTGCTGCGGTTCTTGTTTCTTGTGCTTGTGATACCTGGCACTGGCTGTGGAGTCGGGGCCTCTCCCACTGAGCTAAGATCTCCGCTACCTAGTTTCCACCACGTTATATTTAAGCAGAGTTGCCCAGGCTGCCTTTGAATTTACTTTGTAGTCCCAGCAGACTTCAAACTTGTAATCCTCCTGTCTCAGCATCCTGAAAAGCCAAGATTACAGGCTCTCCACCAGGCTCAGCTTTGGGTTTTACCTGTGTAATAAATTAATGAAAGCAAACGTGATTGTAACCCCAGCACTCAGCACACAGAAGCAGGGTCACTCCAAGTTTGGGTCTAGCCTAGACTACACAATGAGACTCTAACTTGAAAGAACAACAACAAAAACATCCTCAAAAACACAAAACAAAGAGTCAAAGGACTAGGTGTGGTGGCACACACTGACAGTCCCAGCACTGGGAGGTTGAAGCAAGAGGGGCCAGGAGTTCAAGGTCATTGACTATATAGTTTGAGGCTAGCCTAGGCTATATGAGACTGTATTAAAAAACAAAACAAACCTCTGGCCTCTGGCCCCCATGGACTGTCTCACACTTACCTAATCTTGGGGATGCAGACAGGCTGAGTTCCCCCAAATATGCACATTCTAGATGCCCAATAATCTTGTCCTCACAGGAACGCCATAAGGGATCTGCTTTGCCAGGCTGGCTGTCCAGGGACTTGTAGAGGCCCACACAAGTCTTACTAGGTGCAGACTGAGTGCACTGGCACACACCTTTGATCCCAGCACCCAGGGAGCAGAGGCAGGTGGATCTCTGTGAGTTTGAGGACAGCCTGGGCTATGTAATGAGACCTTGTCTTTTTTTTTTTTTTTTAAAGATTTATTTTATATATGTGAGTACAGTCACTCTCTTCAGACACACCAGACGAGGGCATCAGATCCCATTACAGATGGTTGTGAGCCACCATGTGGTTGCTGGGAATTGAACTCAGGACCTCTGGAAGAGCGGTCAGTGTGCTCTTAACCACTGAGCCATCTCTCCAGTCCCCAAGACCTTGTCTTAAATGAGAACAATACAAGCAGCAGGGTGTGGCCAAGTGTTGGGGCTCACACCAGGAATTCCAGCTAAGTCAGAAAGATCACAAGTTCGAGGCCAGCCTTGTTACATAGTAAGGGCAGTCTTAAGTCCACAAAAATAATGTGTCTGTGGTGAACTAACTTCAGGAGAAAAGCTCCCCAAACATCGGCCCCAATATGCTCTCACTAGCTGGCCCAGCTACCCAAAGCAGGTTCCTAGGAGCAGGTGCTTTCCCTGGGATTACCTCACGGTCTCAAGCCCTTTGCCCTTCTGGCCTGTTTCCCTCTCACTGTCCACCCAGTCAGAGTTAAGTGTGGCTGTAGAACAGCTGTGGACAGCTCTTAGCGCTGTTGGTGGGAGAACCCTGAAGGCCTCTTATGGACCTCACACCATGTCTCTCCCAGGAGAAAGCATCCCAGTGCTGAAGACAGCCCTGCCCGAGGGGCCCAAGCCCTACTGCCCAGAGACCCACCGGCGGCACACTCTCTTCTGTGGCACCCTCGTTCTGCAAGCTCGGGCCTACCTGGGACCCCGTGTCCTAGCAGTGGTGACTCGGACAGGTATATATACAGGAGCTGTGACACTGGGCAGGGCAGGACCTGGAGCAACCCCCACCCCGGCGGCCTCTGCCCCTGTGGGATTCTTCTCACACCCATGTGAGAAGGTCATGCTGAGCCTCTAGGTCCCAACCTTTTTATGCGTGTGGGTATTTTGCTGTATGTACGTTTGTGCGTATGCATGCCTGGTGCCTGCAGAATCCAGGAGAGGGCATTGGATCCCTTGGAACTGGAGTTACAGAAGATTGTGAGGTGTGTGGATGCTAGGAAATGAACTTAGGTCCTCTGGAAGATCAGGGACTGCTCCTGACCACTGCAGTCTGTCCAGCCCTCATGTCTTCATCTTAGCACAAGTCAGGCAGACTGTAAACACGCTTTGCAGTGTTTGTAGGAGAAAGCAGGGTTCCTCCTGGGGGCTGGGAGGGGCTTAGTTTTCTCTTTCGATGTAAATGAAACCACCCATTTAAAAGGCTGTTAATCTCCTATGGGGGGACTCTGCCCAGTGGTAGCAGCTGGTGGCTCATGCCTTTAATCCCAGGCAGAGGCAGGTGGTTCTCTGTAAGTTTGAGGCCAGCCTAGTCTACAGAGCAAGTTTAGGCAAACAGGGTTACATGGTAAGACCCTGTCTGAAGTAACATTATACAGGGGGTCATGCATTTATATTCCCAAGTGCTTGAGAGGTGGAGGCTGAGGGGTCAAAAGTTCAGGTCTAGCCTGGGCAATTTAGTGAGACTCCCCCCAGTCAGAATAAAGAGAGGCTTCGGAAAAGTGAAAAGGTTGTCAGCAGGGTGCTTACCTGGATGGATAAGGGTCCAGTCCCTGAACCACAGAAAGAAAATAATTAAAAGACCTCTGTGGAGGTTGGGCAAGCCTTGGGAGTTGTCAACTGTGACCCCAATCCCGATGTCATGACCCCAGGGTGCAGGCAGTGTGTGAGCAGTGGGAGGAGCTTGCCCTAACCCCTGTCCCTGCCTGGGCTTCCTGTCTGTCCTCAGGGTTCTGCACAGCCAAAGGGGGCCTGGTGAGCTCCATCCTGCACCCAAGGCCCATCAGCTTCAAGTTCTACAAACACAGCATGAAGTTTGTGGCTGCGCTCTCTGTCCTGGGTGAGTGGGCTGTGTACTTCACCCCGCTGACAGCCCAGTCGGGGTGGGTGGGCGTCCCGCTTACCCCTTGCTGTCTCCCCAGCTCTGCTCGGCACAATCTACAGCATCATCATTCTGAACCGCAACCGGGTAAGCCAGAGGCCGGGCGGGACTGCCAGCCTGTCGGAGCTACCCAGCTCCACCTCTGGGTTCACAGCGTCTCCTACCAGGTGCCTGTGAGGGAGATCGTGATCCGAGCTCTGGACCTGGTGACGGTGGTGGTGCCACCCGCCCTGCCGGCCGCCATGACCGTGTGCACGCTCTATGCCCAGAGTCGGCTGCGCACACAGGGCATCTTCTGCATCCACCCGCTGCGGATCAACTTGGGGGGAAAGCTGCGGCTGGTGTGCTTCGACAAGGTGGGGCCTGGCTGGCTGGACTTGGGGGGCTGGGCACTTCAGCGATGGCCTGCTGTACCTGGATGTCAGGGACGACCCTTCACAGCTAGCTCCTACCTACTCTGTCTCATGCCTGGCAGATAAAATGCCTGACGTTTAATTGTTGAAGAACCATTGTGGGGCTGCTATGCTGGGCACTGGAGTCCAATAGGAACCAGCATAGGTGGCAGGGGTTGGGGTGTGTGTGTGTGTGTGTGTGTGTGTGTGTGTGTGTGTGTGTGCATATTTGTGTTCTATGGGTGGAGTGTGTGCCAGTGTCTATGCGTGTGTATATCTTTTTGTCTATGTCTGTGAGTGCATGCATGTGTATGTGTGTCTGTGTGTGTGCATGTGTGCCCATGTCTGTGTTTATGTGTGTATATATTTGTCTGTCTGTGTCTCTATCTCTGTGTATATGTGTCTCTCTCGTGTGTGTGTGTGTGTGTGTGTGTGTGTGTGTGTGTGTGTGCGCGCGCGTGCACATGCCCGTGCCCCTGCAAGTACCAGGAGTACGCTGAGGACAGTGAGTACTAAAGGAGTCCAGAGCCACTTTGATGGCATGACCAGTTTCTCCCACTGGGCTCTCCCATGGCGAGGAACGAGGGTGTTTAGTTCTTAAGGACACTGAGCTGTGGCGTCAGACGGAAAACACCGGCTGAGCTCCGTCTGATGGTCCATCAGGGCCATGAACTTAGGGAGGAGAGGGAAGACGGTCAGGCTCAGGGGTGTGGAGGTGACTCCAGCAGGGACACAGGGTCCAGGACAGGCCTCCTGTGGCCTTCGCTGTGGGACTCGCCTGGCTTGGGTGTGGGGACCAGCTCAGCAAGGCCCGACTCAAGCAAGGACTTGGCACTGTCCCCTTGCAGACAGGCACCCTCACGGAGGATGGCTTGGACGTAATGGGGGTGGTGCCCCTAAAGGGGCAGATGTTGCTACCACTGGTTCCAGAGCCCCGCCACCTGCCCTTGGGGCCCCTCCTCCGAGCACTGGCCACCTGTCATGCCCTCAGCCAGCTACATGACACCCCGGTGGGTGACCCCATGGATCTCAAGATGGTGGAGTCTACAGGCTGGGTGAGGAGGCCAAGCAAGCCAGACCCCTGCCTTGGGACAGCTAGGCCTAAGGAATGCTAACCTTGTATCTCCCCAATGGTCTCTGTCCCACCTGCAGTCACTCTCAGACACTGCGGTCTGTGTGGAGTGTCTGCTTTCTGCTGGTACCCCGTTGTGTGTACCTTCTCTCGGTCACTACTACCATGGCCCTAGACGAAGCTTGAAACCTGCTTTATGGAGATTTTATTAACTTGCCCAAGATCACTCAGCAACTTACCAGTGGGACAGCCGAGTGTCCATTTGGGTCTTACCCCTCCAGTCAGAAAGTCTTCCATGAGTCTAGTCCTGCTGATCCTCCGTTTCCCAAGGCCCCAGGGTCCTAACCTTCTTTGTCTGTCCCCAACCAGGTCTTGGAGGAGGGTCCAGCTGCGGGCTCAGCACCTGGAAGCCAGGTCCTGGTGGTTATGAGACCCCCACCCAGGAGGCCTCAGCAACAGGTAAGCAGCAGAGTGACTGGAACTTAGGGCCTTGGGAGTGGGCCTCTTAGCCAGCCCCTCAGCTCTCCTTCCTCCCACAGGAAGAGTCACCAGAGCCAGTCAGTGTCCTCTGCCGCTTCCCCTTCTCCTCTGCCCTACAGCGTATGGACGTGGTGGTGACATGGCCAGGGGCCACCCAGCCTGAGGCCTATGTCAAAGGCTCCCCAGAGCTTGTGGCCAGCCTCTGCAGCCCCGAGACAGGTAAAGGAGGCAGGCCCAGAGTCCGCTAGTGGCTGTGAGCATAGAGTGGGGGTGGGTTTCAGTCTGAGACACAGCTCCCCCCTCCACTGATAACTCTCTCCCCACAGTTCCTAGCAACTTTTCTCAGGTGCTGCAGAGCTATACAGCTGCTGGCTACCGAGTTGTGGCCCTGGCTGGCAAGTCACTGCCCATTGCACCCAGCCTGGAGGCTGCTCAGCAGCTGACAAGGTGAGCCCAGCCCCAGGGTATTTGGAGGGAGGTGCTAAACCCAGGCAGTTGTCTATCTGGACATTGGCAGATTCCTGCTTGACCTCTGACCCGGAGATGTTAACCCTCTAGGGACACTGTGGAGCAGAACCTGAACCTCCTGGGGCTACTAGTCATGCGGAACCTACTGAAGCCACAGACGGCCCCAGTCATACAGACTCTGAGGAAGACAGGCATCCGTACCATTATGGTAACAGGTATTATGGCTCGGGGGATCTGTGAGGAGGGCACAGCCTGTCCTGTCCTGGCAAAAAAGGTGGCTTCCCAGCATCCCTTGCTGCAGCATCCTTATGAAGCAAGGATTCCCACTGGAGCAAAAGGGCCTTTATGGGCAGTCTGTCTGTCTCACACACCCCGGCCCTGTGCTTGCATACGTGTGCCGTGCCCCACTTGACATGCAGAGTGCAGAGCTGGAGTCCAGCCCCCAGCCGCTCCTCTGACTCTCTGGTGGCTCAGTTTGCCATGGAGGAAAACAGTCTAGGAGCGTGGCTAGTTGGCTAGTTTTGCCCTGCTCAGCCATGGTTGACCATTCTCCTGGATGGTCTACCTGTAAGGGTCAGGGTGGGGTCATAATGACAAGGCCCTGGATCATGTTAGACTCTGACCCTGCCTCATACCCCTAGGGGACAACCTGCAGACAGCAGTCACTGTGGCCAGAGCTTGTGGCATGGTAGGCATCCAGGAGCACCTGGCTATCATCCATGCCACCCACCCCGAGCAGGGCCAGCCTGCTGCCCTCGAGTTCCTGCCAACAGAATCCTCTGCAGTCATGAACGGGGCAAAGGTGAGAAGAACCCCCGCCCCAACGCTGGCTGTGCCCCACCCAGTGACCCCATTCCTTGTCACCTGACCCAGGACCAAGCTCCCAGGAGGGAAAGTGTTACTGAGCTGAGCTTTCTGATTCCCTAGGATTCTGTCCAGGCTACAGGCTATCCCATGGAGCTGGAGCCCCAGTCCTGTCACCTGGCGCTCAGCGGGTCCACATTTGCTGTTCTTCAGAAGCACTTTCCCAAGCTGCTGCCCAAGGTAGGGCCACCCGGGGAGGGCCCTGCACTGCCCGTCTGTGTGCCAGGTGATGTGTCCCAGGGGAGGGCCCTGCACTGCCCGTCTGTGTGCCCGGTGATGTGTCCCAGGGGAGGGCCCTGCACTGCCCGTCTGTGTGCCCGGTGATGTGTCCCAGGGGAGGGCCCTGCACTGCCCGTCTGTGTGCCCGGTGATGTGTCCCAGGGGAGGACCCTGCACTGCCCGTCTCTGTGTGCGCTGCCCAGGGAGGGGCCCGCACTGCCTGTCTGTGTGCCAGGCGATGTGTCAGCCCTCCCCTCTTATGCCCCAGGTCCTGGTGCAGGCCACTGTCTTTGCTCGCATGGCCCCGGAGCAGAAGACAGAGCTAGTGTGTGAACTGCAGAGGCTTCAGTGAGTTCTGTGTGGTGGGGGCACTAAAGGGCCATGGAATGAGCATGAGCATGTCCGTCTGTCCACTTAACGCCCTCGGGCATTAGTGACCCTTCACCTTTCAGAAGCGCCCAGAAGCTAGACGTCCTGGCATATGCTGTAATCCCAGCACTTGGAAAGCAGAGGCAGGAGGATTGCTGCTAGTTTGAGGCCTTTGTGGACTCTGTAGGGAGACTGACTCAAACAAGCAAGCAAAAAACACCAGGGCTGGGGATGGCACTTGGTGTGTTCCAGGGCAGCCAGGAGTCCCCAGCAAGGGCCTGTCTCAATAACAAGGAAATAACACCTAAGTTGGGCTGGAACTGTGGTAGACTGCCTGCATAGCAGTTAAGAGATCTCGGGATCCATCCTGAGCACAGTAAGATAGGTATCCAGGCAGGCTCCCCTGTGTCTGTCATGCCAAAAGTCATTTCAGCTATTTACCAAGTGCCCTCGGTCATTAGGGTGAACTCTTCCAATAGCCTGTGGAGGCTCAGGCCGTACCTGCTCTTTCTGTCAGGTACTGTGTGGGCATGTGCGGGGATGGAGCCAATGACTGTGGGGCCCTGAAGGCGGCTGATGTGGGCATCTCACTGTCCCAGGCAGAGGCGTCAGTGGTCTCTCCGTTCACCTCCAGCATGGCCAGTATTGAATGTGTGCCCACTGTCATCAGGTAAGGCTAGTGGGGCCTGTCAGGAGGCGGGGCCTGTCAGGAGGCGGGGCCTGTCAGGAGGCGGGGCCTGTCAGCTGCCTGAGCCGGTGATATCCACCGTCTTTGTCCCTAGGGAAGGCCGCTGCTCTCTGGATACTTCATTCAGCGTCTTCAAGTACATGGCCCTATACAGCCTGATCCAGTTCATCTCTGTCCTCATTCTCTACACGGTGAGCATCAGTAGAAGCGCAGACCCAAGCCCGCACTCCATGAGTGCCCCACCAGGGAGAAGTCAGGGTGGCATGGTTAGGAGCACGTGCCTTCTAAGATGTGTGACTCTACCATCTGCCTGCCTGACACAGGCAGCGAAGCTCGTGTGGTTCTAAACCTTTGACGGGTCCTGAAACGTGGGGCCACTGGCTTGTGCTGTCAACCGTCTCTAATTCCTCAAGTGTCCGGTCTGTGCGTGTGTGCATGTACACGGGAGAATGAGGCAGAGCCCAGGCAGAGTGATACAGAGCCGAGTGACCCTGCCCTGCAGGCCCTCCCTTCCCCTGCTCAGAGCATGCCCTGTTTGTCTCCAGGAGTGTGCTGAGCCAGGTCCACATCTACCTCAGGGTTTCTCTAGAGCAGAGACAGTGTGGCCCCGCGGGGCAGTCCTAGCGGGTTTTGCTGTGTGTAAAGCATCCTTCCGCGGGGACTTCAGACTAAGGGCCAGGACAGCATGTCTCAGATCACTGGGACACGCCTCCTAAGGATGCTGGATCAGACCGAGGGCGGGAAGGAGTCTTCCCCAGGCTCCATGAGGACTGGGTCTCTGCAAGAGCTGTTCCTCAGCTTCCCCTGGCCTCTCCTGCCACAGATCAACACCAACCTGGGAGACCTGCAGTTCTTGGCCATCGACCTGGTCATCACCACCACAGTCGCGGTTCTCATGAGCCGCACGGGCCCTGCACTGACGTTGGTGCGAGCACGGCCGCCAGGGGCGCTGCTGAGCGTGCCTGTACTTGGCAGCCTGCTGCTGCAGGTGGCCTTGGTGGCCAGCATCCAGCTGGGGGGCTACTTCTTGGTCATAGCTCAGCCCTGGTAAGTAGCAGAGTCCCTGGTAGCAGCCCTGCCCCTGCCTGTGACACCTTCACTCTTTCCCTAACCCCGCCACCGTGGTCCCTAGGTTTGTGCCTCTGAACAGAACTGTGCCCGCACCGGACAACCTGCCCAACTACGAGAACACGGTGGTCTTCTCTCTGTCTGGCTTCCAGTACCTCATCCTGGCCGCAGCGGTGTCTAAGGGGGCACCCTTCCGCCAACCGCTCTACACCAACGGTGCTGCCGCGTGGGGGGCTGGGGGGTGGGTGAGGGGTGGCAGCTAGGATGGAGAAGGGACCCTGAGTAGAGCGTGCATTTGGTGTGTGGCTTTGTGTGCGTGCGTGCGTGCGTGCGTGCATGCATCCCAGGGCGCAGCGCCATTGCTGACAGACTCCCCCACCCCCAGTGCCCTTCCTGGTGGCCCTGGCGCTCTTGGGCTCTGTCCTGGTGGGCCTCATCCTGGTCCCCGGCCTCCTGCAGGGGCCACTAGGACTGAGGAACATTGCGGACAGCTCCTTCAAGTTGATGCTGCTGGGACTGGTCGCCTTCAACTTTGTGGGCGCCTTCATGCTGGAGGTAGGGCCCACACTGAGAGAAGCTGTGGGAGGGATGTGAGGGACCCAGGCCCAACTGTCCCTCCACTCCGTTCCACTGCCCTCTGCAGAGCGTGCTGGACCAGTGTCTCCCAGCCTGCCTGCGGTGGCTGCGGCCTAAACGGGCCTCCAAGAAGCAATTCAAGCGGCTGCAACGGGAGCTTGCTGAACATCCGTGGCCTACACTACCCGTTGGCTCCGTGAGGTAGCAGCCTTGGAGGGCGTACTGGACACTGGATCTCCCTGCCCCTGAGCCACGACTGGAACTATCTCTAGAAACAGTACCAGTCACCTCCCACAGCCCTGAAGCTGGTTACTGTCACACTCCTTTCCGGACACACTCGCCTGGGGAAGTGCTGATTTCTGTCTAACTTTAGACCATCCTGTGTAGAGACAGCAGCTACCGACTCCATCCAGAGCTGCGGTCACTGTAGCAAATAAAATGCTGGTTTTCCTGTCTTGGCAGCACTGGTCTTGTATCCGGACACTGGTGTGTCCCACTGTCCGAGTCC
Organism: Rhabdomys pumilio; assembly: GCA_030674055.1. Lineage (NCBI taxonomy): Eukaryota > Metazoa > Chordata > Mammalia > Rodentia > Muridae > Rhabdomys > Rhabdomys pumilio. The sequence goes on along the minus strand of JANHMN010000004.1, from coordinate 11,887,537 downwards.
CATGCTCACACTGGATACCTGTCCCTAACCTGACTGTCCTTTTCAGGACAGGATGCTTCCCATAAGTGGGGTATATGTTGTATGGAGCTTAACCTTTTATTCATGCAACCTTGTGCCCTACAACTGAAGGCCCAACCCCATTTTATAGATGGCCATGGCTAAACTGAGGCTTGAGGTCACAAGAGTGGGTGTACTGGGTCTGACCTCAAGTTCCCCATTCCTGGACCTCCCAGCCCTGCCCACAGGAGGGAGGAGCCACGGACTTGCCTGTTCTCTCTGCCACTCCCACATCCTGGGATGTGTTTGTGGTCTGGTTCCTCTGATAAAGCCAGGCTGTCAGCCCAGGTCTCCCAGCCAGAACCACAAGCCCTGTCCCCTGGGAAGGGTGGGTACATCTGACTTCATCCCACCAGTGGGCTGCTGGCCAGGTTCCTCTGCTCTGGGGATGCCAGTTGGCTTGGCTCCTGGGTAGGGAGGACAGGGAAAAAGGGCTGTTTCCTTTTCCTAGGCCTCTTCCAGCCTTGTTCCTGGAAGCCCAATGCCATTCACAAGCCACTCAAAGTTCAGGGGATGTTGGCTCAGTCTGGGGTGAAAGGCTTACCCTGGTGCCTAGGTGCAGCTGGGCCGCATGCTGTAGTAGTGGAAAAGGTCTGTGTCTTAGTCCGTGTTCCATTGCTCTGGAGAGACAGGGTTTCTCTGTGTAGCCCTGGCTGTCCCGAATTCTGTAAACCAGGCCAGCCTCAAACCCAGAAGGATTCACCTGCTCTACCTTCCAAGTGCTGGGATTAAAAGCATGCACCACTGCCCAGCATGACCACAGCAGCTCTTATAAAGGAAAACATTTACTTGGGGCTGGCTTACAGTTCAGAGGTTCAGTCCGTTATGGTCATGGCAGGGGCCATGCAGGCAGGCAGTATCAGAGAAGTAGCTAAGGATTCTATATCTGGATCTGCAGACAGCAGGAAGAGAAAGGGGGTCTGGCTTGAGCTTCTGAAATTTCAAAGCCTATCCTGACCCCCAACCCCCTGCCCTATGATACACTTCCTTCAGCAAGGCTACACCTCTTGATAGTCCCTATGGGCCTATGGGGCCCATTTTCATTCAGACCACCACAGTCGGGATGGCAAAGTTGGGTGGATTTTGCTGACACTCTGTGGGTCCATTAACCAGGCGTGTGCCGGATCTAAAGGTCAAAGCAGAGAAGGTGAAGCCAGCCTCAGCTGCATGCAGCTTCTAACCCGGGGTGAGGCTGTTGGCATACGGAGAATCATCCAGGAACAGAGACCTAACTCTATCCCTCCCCCTGCCCCAGACACCTGCCTGGCTCCTCAGGACCAGGGGGTGGGCAGGAGCAGCAGCAGATCCTGGCCAGTACTCGGAGTTGGTGGCCGTGGGGGCCTCAGTTTCCCCCTTTTGTCGAGTACAGAAGGGAGCATTTCTGCCAAGAGGGCCTGACAGCTGGGGACAGCTGGCTGACCCCAGAGCTCTCTGCTCCTTGGCTGACAAAGGTCCCTGCTATGCTGTAATAGATACACGGAACAGGACAGTGCAGGTCATCAGAAGACAAGAGTCAAGAAGTACACAGCACGGACTTAGTCCCCCGGCATGAGAATTAGTGTCTGGGATGGGACACTGGGGGGCGGGGGCGGGGGGAGGCTGAAAAAGAACAGTGGGATGTTCCTGGATTGAGGGCAACTCCCAGAGTCAGAGTGTTGAGGGGTTAAAATTGGACTTGGGTGTTTGCTGAACTTAATCTCCCCTAATCTGCCTCTTCTCTTGTGCCAGGAGGGAAGGAAGGAAGGAAGGAAGGAAGGAAGGAAGGAAGGAAGGAAGGAAGGAAGGAAGGAAGGAAAGAGGAATGGGGAGGAAGGAGAGAGAGATGGGAGGAAGCAAGCAAGGTTTCATTTCCAGCCCTGTGACCTCTGGGCTCTGGGTGGAGAGGTTGGGATCCCTCTGTGACAGAGGGATGACCAGCCGGCTTGTTCTATTAGTACCAAGCCCAGACCCAGGCGTTGGGGGGAGGGGCTGGAGCCTCGAGGGTGCGTCGTGGCGGCGGCGGCGCTCTCTAGGACCCAGTGACTCCAGGCTAGGGGCGGGCGTGGGCCTTGGGGGCCGTAGGGGGCTCTGGCTGCGGGCAGCACTCTCAGCCGCACTAGAGCACAGCGCAAGGCCCCAACAGGTAGGCGCGGGTCGGGCATGCCCAGGGGTGTCTGAGCACCCTGCTCCGCACTCGGATCCTGGAGCTGGGGAAACTTTGGGGACTCTAGTCCCAGGATATGGAGTGGATGCTGAGGGGGCATCTGGCAAGTTGGGGGATTCAAGATAGGACAGGCAGGGAGCTGGAACTTAGGGGTCACTAGAAATGGGGTGCTGGAGGACAGGACAGTTTTTTGCCCTGACACCACCCCCCTATCCCCAGCGTTTGGGATGTGGAGGGCGGGGCAGGGGTCGGTCGGTCGCGGAGACAAAGAGAGACCCGAGTTGGAGAGCCAGTGAGCGTCTCAGCAAGTTTCCGCCCGCCCGCTGATTGTTCCCAGCTGTACAGCAGGGCTCTCGCAGCATCTTGTGGGCCCTCTTCGGTCTGAGCCAGGGGGGCTCCGGGTCATCCCTTAGAATCACAGAGGAGCCAAGGGACTGGGATAAGGCCGAAGTTGTGGAGTGGGCCAGAGGTGGGGGTGGACCAGCCATCCCGATTGCTCCTGGTCTCCTTAAGGCCTCCCAAACTCAAGCTTTAGGGTCCCCTGGGAGCGATTCATTATTCTCTTCTTCCTGTTGCAATTAGCCAATGAGCCCCATTCCCTGCCATAAGCTGGGCCTGGGTGCGAGCGTGGGAGGAAGGCTCTGACACACGTTGGCAGCCAATCCGTGCCTCCCCCCACACCGGGACTGTTGTCAACCTCTGGTCTGGATGGAGCTGGTGACCCCCCTACCACAAGGCTGCCCAGAGTTCAGAGTGGGAACCTGGAGCAGTGGTCCTTAGGGGAAAGGGTCTAAGATGCCTCTAGCCCCCACCAGAGAGAGGGTGCTTGAGGGAGATGTCTGAAGTGGGCAAGGTATCAGGGAATCTCAGGAAATGTTAGGGAAACTGAGGTTAGCCACCTTGTTTCAGCCTTTCCCCTGCTCTCCCTAGATTCCCAGAGGGACCTACAACAGAATTGGGGTTCAAGTTGTTGAAGAACTTCCGGGGGGGGGGGTAAGGAAGTCCTCTGGATGGATAACCCTGTGGGCAGCATCTAGAGATCACCATTCACTGACTAGGGCAGGCCATAGCCTGCTGCCTGTGTAGCCAGCCAGCACTGAAGACTGGGCTCATTCAGAACATATCCTATGCAAGCTGTGACCAATCACCGAAACTATAGTTATCCAGTGTCATGTCAAAGGTTGGAAACCCCTGGCCCAAGTGACTGCGTCTCCCAGCCAGCATGCTGGGAGCCAGAGGCAGCCTACCTCCTCCAGCTCTCCTTGTCATGCTTCCTGCCCCTGCAGACAAAACAGGCCTCAGTCTCGTGCTTGCGTGCTCGTGTCTGTAGTGTAGACAGCCAGGTCTTGGGAGGCCTGGGCCTGGCAGGAGTCTTCTTGGAGCTGGGAGTCCTGCCCAGCCCTGGCTGCTTCGGGGGCTCCTGGGGCCTGTATGCATGTGGTTTCCTGAGCCTCGTGCTCAGGGCCCAGGGGCTAATTGGGAGCAGGTGGCAGGCCTGGCAAATGTTGCTAAGCTGGTGGCTGACTGTGGTGTGGGCTGGGCAGGGCTGGTACCCAGGGATGTGCCTAAGGTCATTGGAATTCACAGAGTACATCAGAAACTCAGGGATCGGCTGGAGGTAGGCAGGAGTGTACTGAGTACGGCAGGGGTGTGTGTGTGTGTGTGTGTGTGTGTGTGTGTGTGTGTGTGTGTGTAAGTGGCTATTAGAGAGGTCGCCTCAGTGAGCAGGACAGAGTCGTGTCTGTCCACTGGTTAAGACTTTTTTGTTCTTTTGGTTTTTTGAAGACAGGGTTTCTTGTGTAACCCTGGCTGTTCTGTAGGCCAGAACAGGCTGGCCTCAATTCAGAGATCTGCCTGCCTCTGCTGGGGGACTAAAGGTGTGTGCCAACACCTCCAAGTAAGACCCAATTTTGTTTGTTTTTTAACTCTGGGACTTCACAGCCTCCCCTTCACAGAAGGAGGGCTGCAGATGTCCCTCCCCAGCCTCCTGATGCCTGGCTCTTAGTGTCCCTGGCATAGTCTGAAGCAGGGACAGAAATGTGTTCTGCCATCCTGGGTCAGCTGGGTACAGCTAACTCTCTCCCCTCTCTCTCTCTAGCTATCCTCAACGCCACCACCGCCACCACCACCTCCTCACTCCATGGCCATGAGAGCTGCCTGCCTCTTCCTGCTGTTCATGCCCGGTAAGCAGCTGGTGGGTGGGGCACACAGGTGAGACTTCGGCTTACCTCAGGGCCAGAACTCTACTGCCCGGCTCCTTTCCTAGCCCTGCTTCAGGCCTACACCACACAGTGGAGGAGCCTCAAGGCAGGGTGTCCAGGTACTGGGCTCTTCCATTCTGTACAGTCTTGGTCCTTCAGGGTTCTTATCATTATCACACAAGCAGAGATCAGTGGGGAGTGCAGAGGCGCTGCCAGACCCTGGAGCCGCTCCCTGAACATGTCCATGTTGACTTCGAACATTCACTGGACACATCTATGCTTCCTTTCAACTGTGAGCCAAGTGCTGGAGTTACAGCTGTGAATTAGACACACCCAGGGCCTGTCAGGTGACCCGGCTAGGGACGAGGCAAATATCAGGCAAGCAGACCTGGTAAATTTCATATTGTGTTGAATGCTATGATGGAAATACACAGCAAGGAGCTGGAGAGATGGCTTGGCTCAGCAGTTAAGAGCACTTCCAGAGGACCCAGGTTCAATTCCCAGCACCCACATGGCAGCTTACAACTATCTGTAACTTCTGTCCCAGGGGATTTGACACCCTTATACAGACATATGGTGGTCAAAACATCAACAATGTACATAAAGTAAAAATAAATTATTAAAAATGAAACAGCCAGGGGAGGTGGGTCAGAGATAGCCCGACAGAAGTGAAATGTTAGGTGAGAATTCTTGGAGTAGCCAGGCCGCCGCCCAGGCCAGAGGAGCTGGCAAGGGCAGGAACTGACCCAGGACTCAGGGTTTGGAGTCTGAGTCAGGCCTGAGGGTTAGAACCACTACCTACTTTCTCTTTGTCCTTCCAATGTGGGGTGCCTACATGTGACCCCTCCCCTCGGCAGGTCTGCTGGCTCAGGGCCAATACGACCTGGATCCTCTCCTTCCATTCCCGGACCACGTCCAATACAACCACTATGGCGACCAGATTGGTAAGAGACAATGCTTTCAGTGTCCCCAATGCTGCGTGTCACCTATCTGCCACCCACCCCATGCACATGGGTCTGCCAGGAACCTATTTTGGTGGGGTGGTGGATCCTAGGGCCAGGTCCCTGGCTCATTTGTGACCTCTTTGCTCTCATTTATAACTCTCCAGGGGCCATGGGCTAGCCTGACCCCATGGGCTAGCCTGACCCCATGGGCTAGCCTGATCCCACCCATCCTGTCTCTATTTTACTTTTAGACAATGCAGACTACTATGACTACCAAGGTAAAAATCTGGGGTAGGGTGGGTGGGGCCAGCCGCCTGGTGAGGACCCGTGGGGACCTTGCAGGGGAAAGTGAGCAGGAACCCTCTTACACCCTCCCTGCTGCAGAAGTGAGTCCTCGGCCCCCTGAGGAACAGTTCCAGTCCCAGCAGCAAGTCCCACAGGAAGTCATCCCAGCCCCTACCCCCCCAGGTAATGCGTAATGCTGTCTCCCTGGGCCCAGGTCCTCATGTGCCTCAAGATCGAGGGTCTGAGCTGGTCCTGAGAGGGGTGCCCCAAATAGCCCCCTCCCAGTAACCCCTGCCTATCTCCCCACACCCACACCAGAACTGCCACCTGTAGGGGACCTGGAGACTGAGCCCACAGAGCCTGGACCTCTTGGTAAGAACCCCCAGAAGCACGGCCAGGACTACACAAGAGACACCCTGTCTAAAAAAAACCAAAAAAAAAAAAAAAAAAAGAAAAAAAAGAACCCCTAGAAGCTGGAGAAAGCTGGAATGGCTCCAGAAGGAAAGGGCTTTGTGGGGTCTACAGGGTTAATCCACAGTGAGATGCTAGACCCACCCCTAAGTAGCTAGGCTCTCCCACCCTGCATCCTCACTAGCATCTGGCCAGAGCCTAGGGAGGGGACAGCACTGTCTTGGTGCCACAGCCTGGACTGTGTGGTGCCAGTATGAAGCTAAGGAAGGACCAATAAACCCAACTGAGTGCCACCAGCCTAGGGCCCAAGAGGGGAGACCTGACTCTGTGTGTGTTGAGTTGGTTACATGTGAGCAAGTGTGATATTCCAGTGGCCAAGTGGGGTGGCTGTCAGTTTGTGTTCCAAATGGGATTGTGACTTTGTGTGAGGTATTAAGTCGGGCAGTCCTATGGTACCTGGGTGGTGCTGGATTTGTGTGGGTATCTGGGCAGGGCCTGAGGGTGCATGAGGACCCAGACCTCATGCATGAGCCTCCAATCTGACCCACCTGTCTCCAGACTGCCGTGAAGAACAGTACCCGTGCACCCGCCTCTACTCCATCCACAAGCCTTGTAAACAGTGTCTCAATGAAATCTGCTTCTACAGGTGAGGGCTGGGGCGGGGAGGGACGCTAGGGGCAGCTCTGAGTTAGGGCAGGTGCTGAGTCCTCAGGTGAAGCTAACTCTTAGGGTGGGTCTAGGCCTGGGCTCTCCAATTGGCAGTAGGTGAGGGTGTGGCTGAGAACATCCCTGGTTCATCTCCCAGCCTCCGCCGAGTGTACGTGGTCAACAGGGAAATATGTGTCCGCACAGTCTGTGCCCACGAGGAACTTCTCCGAGGTAGGAGAGCCTCCACCCCTTATCCTACTACCCACTTAGTTACCTGGCTATCTTCTACCGGTACTGTCTGGCAGAGTCTGTGCCCAGACCCACTTGCGGGCTGGTGCCGGCTCCCCTCCTCCACCCTCACTGGCACGGGCAGTGAGTCCCCAGCCTGACTTCCCCTCCTTCCAACAGCCGACCTGTGCCGGGACAAGTTCTCCAAGTGTGGTGTGATGGCTGTCAGTGGCCTGTGCCAATCTGTAGCCGCCTCCTGTGCCAGGAGCTGTGGGGGCTGCTAGGGTGGAGCTGGTGTGATATTCGAGCCCTGGACCCAGCTCGGATCCACCTCAGGCCCTGCCTGACATGGTGCTTTTCCCCCACCCTGCCCTCCCCTTCATCCCAGACATCAGTGGGCTGCTACCCTGGGGAGTATGGTCATAGCTGTCTTGGTCCCCTCCCCAGCCTGTGGCCATCCCTAAGTGGGGGGCTCCTGACTGTCCAGTCTCCACCCCTTAGTGGGGTTCATCCTAGGCCTCTCTGTGGGGCCTGGGGTTCTCACTGTGCCTTAGTGCCTGGGGGCAATCCTCCTCAGTCTCCTCAGGTAGACTGTACCCCTTAACCAGCTGGCCTGCTTGGATTTCCTATGCCCCCAGGCATGGACCACCTCTGTTTTATATAAAATAATAAAGTTTTTACAAAAGACTCATGGTCACTTTTGTGTCCAGGGACAGCTTGATTGCCACCACTACTGCCGGCCCCAATACAAGGGTACCCAGCTCCTTAGAAGAGTGTCGGGTGGCTCCACTTCTGTGTCTCCCACCACCCTAGCTTCATCCTAGAGGAAGGGGCCTGACACTCCCTCCCAAGATGCAACTCTCCATGTGCATGTAGAAACACACAAGTCGTTTGAGTTCTTCTGGGAGCAGCAGGGATCAACGCGCAGTGTTTGCTGTGCTGTTCTGGGGAGCCCTCCAGACAGATCTATGTAATGGGTAAGACACTATCCCCAGATGACAGTTATGTGACCCCTAGAGGCTCACAGCAGCGGGTGTCGAGTGCTCTGTGAACCTCCCTGCTGTCACACCATGACACAGGTTCCCACACGGGAGCACACAGACAGCCACATGGGGCAGCTTCACTCAACAGAGCCAGGGCAAGACTGTGCACCCAGTCCTGCCCTACTGCCACAGACCAAGCTGTTTCTGAGCCCTGGCACTATCCAGAGGGGCACCCAAGCTCATGGGGTGGGCGCAGCACCATCTGCTCGCAGTAGAGGTTCCTCACGCTCTGTGAGGCTGCTGCCCTCTGCTAACCGAAGCCTCTGCCCTGCTCTGCCCCAGACAGAGGAAGCCTCTGCCCTGCTCTCCCAAGCAACCCCAGACAGAGGAAGCATTTGAGCGTACAGCCAATTCTAGAAAACAGGTCATGTTACAAAAAGCACGAAAGTTCTCCACAGTGAACATTATAAAAAGGTATAAAAATACAAGGGCTCTAAGCTCACGAGGGAGCTTTCCGACAAGGATGCCAAGGAGAGCTCCTGGGAGCTGCTCTGGCTCAGGTATCCTTTCTGGGGAAGCTTTGCTTTGCTGCTGGCAGAAACAGGTACTCTCCCTGATGCCTGGCTGGCTCAGCTATGCAGGAGAGCCTTGGGCCATCAAGAGGCTCTCCCAGGAGAGTCCTGGGGCGGGGGGATAGTACAGGTGTTGTGGCAACTCTAAGAGCCATCATCCCTGCTCGCCCCAGCTCCCTCACACAGCACTCTGATGACTAGGCTCTGGGCAGGTTATACTACAAAGGGCCTCTCTCCTGCCCTGGGGACTGCTCAGGATACCAGCTAGAAGGGACTCATTTCTCAGGGGTGCCAGAGGGTAGGGAGACGGATGCCGAGCTCCTGCGAAGCTCCTGGTGCAGCTGTGCCTTCAATGTGGACACCTGAAGAAGAAAAGGGCCCAGTGGCCCAGGCTCAAGCTGATCTCAGGGAACGGGAACTGGGGGTGTGTGTGTGTGTGACATGCCACCTGCTGCCTGAGGGCTGGAAAGCCTCTGTTTCTCAGTTGCTCCTCATGGCAGTTAGGTGTCTGTATGCTTTGGCATCCTTATCCCTTCTGAGGCTCAGTCATGTGAAGCAGCTCTGCCTAGCACCATTCCACAGAATAAGAGCTGTGTCCACTCCCAGTCCTGCCCTGTTACCAAGCCGTCTGAGTCCCGGCACTATCCAGAAGGGGACCCTGACCTAAGAAGGACCAGAGAGAGGTAAGAAAGATCTGGCTGTGCCAGACTCTTGCAGCAGTGCCTGTGACCAAGCTGGGCCTATCCAAGCAGCTAGGCTCTGCACTAGGCCAACCAGAAGTGACCTCAGTGGCCAGCAGGAGTCATCTCTCAGGCTCTTGCTAGGACTCCTGGGAAAGAGGCCTCTTTCCTGGGATCCCAGGTTGCTCAGAGAGCCTACAACTGCTAAGGGACGCACGCCATGGAGGGAGACGGTCTGATGGCTTGGAGCCAGAGGGTAAGCCCTGGGCCAGGAAATACTGATGTCAGGTAGTGTCATGCCAGCCGTGGCTGGTACCAGCATCGATCTGTTTGACCCTTTTCAACTTGTAGAAGTCATGACCAGTCCTCTCTTCCAGCCCCACACTTCCACCCCGGCTCCACCTTCTCTCAGGGGAGGTACTTGTACCTGTTCCTCCAGCCCCGACACCCGCTGGCGGTGGGCCCGTTCCCGTGCCTCCAGGGTGCGCTCCGTCTGTACCTGGGCACTGCGCAGGCGCTCAACTTCCTGTTGCAGCTCCAGTTGCTGCTCATCCCCCTCCAGCTGGACCGGACTGTGGTTCCCCTCCAGGGCTACCACCACCTGTGCCTATAGACAGGGGCTGCCAATCAGGGTTCAGACCCAGCGTGCACCGTAGCACTGGGTCGTCATCCCTTATCTCACTGGCTCTGACGGGCACTTTCCAATCCTGGGTCAGGGTCCCCAGCAAAGCTCACCCAAACAGGCCTACACACACGGAACAAAAGCAAGCATGTTCGCACAGATGCACACATGGGTACAAAGGCACAGTAGCCTGGCAGCTGCATGTATGAAAACATGGACACAGCCCACATGTGGTTCATGCTGTCTCCATGAGCAAGCTTCCATGGTCACTCAGGCCTCCACACATCCACAGCACACAGGAACCATAGGCTTGGTCACTAGTGAGCCTCCACGCTCTCCCTCTTCACCATGGGAGAACCCTGCACTACTGCCCAATGAAGACACTCTCCCAGAGGCTCCAGGCTCCCCTGCTGCCCCACCCCCAGGACTTCTTGTGCTCTGCATGGGGACCAGGCTAGGGGAGGGGCAGGGATGACCTCTAAATGTTGGATCTGCTGTTGAGCCTCGGCCAGGTCCAGCTCCGCTCCTGTGAGTGTGCGGTCCAGGAGGCCTTTCTCTGCGTTCAAGCGCAGTGTATCCTCATGGCTCCGCAGCTTCTCGCGCTCCACCTAGGTAGGAATATGGAGGGGGCTCTCAGGAGCTCTGGAGGATAATCTGACATCAGGAGACCCGGGAAACCAAGGGATGTCCCAGCAGAGCAGGCACCTTGTCCAGGGTCTTCCTGAGGGCCACACGGTCTTTGTCGAGCTGCAGTGCTGACCGTTCCAGCTCACGTTTCTCAGCTTCCAGCTGGGCCAGGGCTCGCTGCAGACTGCCCAGGCGCTCCTGCAACAGACGCCGCTCCTCCTGGAGCTTCTGGACGGAGCGCAGAGCCATGGCCTCCCCTTCCTGCCGCTGTCGCAGCACCTGCAGCACAAGCGGGTCCTTCGTCCCACTGCACCTCAGGGTGACCAGCTTGATGTGGGGACAAAGGTGCTGGCCCATGGTGCCCACTTATGTAGTAGACAACTGCAAGGCCCAGGTAAGGAAAGAATGGAGGCCAGATCTGGGGTGTATCGGAGTGAGTCAGACGAGCCATGTTTCTTCACAGGTGGCTGGGTCAAGGTTTGGGGTGAAGTTGAAATGTGTTCCCCAAGGGCCACACAGGGCACCCCTATAGATAGAGACCCTCCAGGCCTCACCTGCTGCAGCTGCTGCAGCTGGCCTTCAGCATCGCCCCGCTGCAGCTCCAGGTTGGCCAGCTCGCCCCGCAAAGTCTGCACCTGCTCACCCAGGGAGCTGCTTTGCCTTCGTGCTTCAGACAGTGACTGTCTGGCAGCATCCAGCCGTTCCTAGGAGACAGGCTTATGCTGCCAAGCCTGAGCGAAAGGCTTTCCTCTACTCTACAGTTCTCTGTAGGTTCACAGGCTACCCTCTGGACGCAAAGCACCTAACTGGTCTAGCCTGTTGCCAGTCACGTCCACTGACCTGTGTGAAGGTGACAGCTACCCCCCTCTAAGCTTCATGATTGGCTAATTCCTTGACCCATTTCTACCTTAAGACCAGAATTCCTGACTGACAGTTCATTAGCCAACTATCAGGTCCACACTTGTTCTCACTGGCTAAGTCTCTCACTGGACTCTCACTGGGAGAGAGAGATATGGCAGACCACGGAGAACCCAGACCTGCAGCACTTGGCGGTCATGTTCGCAGGTACTCAAGGCCTTCTGTAGGTGCAGATTCTTGTCCTGAGTGCTGCTGAGGGTGGCGCTGCTCTGGGCCAGGGCATCTGTCAGGCTCTGTACCTTGCTCCGCAGGGTCCCCTCGCTCTCCTCCACCTTGGCCAGTGCCCCACTGAGCCGCTCCACTGTTAGCTGTAAGGTCCCTGCCTTCACTTCACTGTCTGCCACCTGTTGGGAAGGGAGAGAACGGTCAAGGGCCCCCTTCCCACTGTGATGCCCACAGGAGTGCTAGCCTATGCTCCTCAGCTCCCTGGGCCTCATCCAGATTCCCACTGGCTCAGCCTACTGCAGCCTGGCCTCACCCCACTGTGGGTTGATCACCCTGTCCAGAGCTGTGTTAACCTGGCTATGTGACAGGCAAGGACATCACCACTCTGAAACTCCACCTGTCCACCTCTGAGGCCTGATGGTGAAAAGCCGCCCTCACAGGCTTGGGAGGGAGTTGCACAATGCCTGGACAGAGCCTGGCAGGGGCCATGTAGGTGTGACCAGGAGGGAGAGGGCCCCACCTGTCTCTGTAGGGAGTCCACCCGATCCTGGAGGGCCTGAGCATGGGCCTCACGGTCCCCCAGGCCTAGGCGGCTGCGCTGGAGCTCGCCCTCGAGAGCTCGCCGCTGCAGCTCCAGTTTGATGGAGCGGCTCTCAGAGGCGTCCAGCACCTCCTTCAGCCGCCGCTTGTCGCTCTCCAGCTTCGCCTCTGCGGCCTTCATCTTGCTGACTTTCTCCTGTAGGCAGCAAGGTTCAGCCCCAATGCCTGCCCACGCCTCCCCACACTCCTCTGCACCACAAAGCAGGGTTAGCCTCAAGGAGTGTGTGACTTCAGACCAGCCTGTCACTGCTGGGCCTCAGTGTCCCCATGTGTCACAGGCTAAGCAGATAGGAGGGTCCCAGAGCTGTTTTCTTTAAGAAGAAGCTAAGGTATCATGTGACTACAGTATGTCTGTACTGGGGGGCTGGTCCAGAGGTGACACTACCTGGGGACTCACGAAGTCCCCAGGAGGCAGCTGCAGAATGTAGACGCTGGGCCCTTCCCTGCTCTACAACAGGGCTTGCAGACACGGCTGGAAACACATCTGAAACCTGAGCTGAGCCTGGCAGCCACTGCTGAGGCGCAGGGCATGGCTCAGAGTTTTCATGGATGGTCTTACTCCCTGCTCAGGACTCAGTGCAGGGGGCTTTAGAGTGGACACAGGGCAGGAAGAACTGGGACCATTCAATCCACAGAGTGCCCCAGAGACTCACTGGTCCTGGTGTCACTAAAGCCTTGCTATTTTGTGCTTCTCCAAGCCCCGCCCTGCCCTGGCTGGCCTGTGGGGAAGAGGGGGGCCCCATTCTGGCTCCCACCCAGCTTTGTTCCTGGCCTCCTCCCAGGCCCCAGGGGCTGCTGGGCCCAAAGCCAGAGCTGAAGCTGCAGACACAACAATCTAGTTCCAGCTTGGTCCCAGCCAGAGGCGGGGGTGGGGGCAGCTGGAGAGAGGGCAGGGGGCTTCAGCTGTGAGAGGCTGGACTGTCATCACACAAAGCCTGGGCTTCCTGCCCCAGACACAGAGAAACCTACACATCAAACAATGCTCCGCCATTTGTGCAGACATTCAGAGATCCAGGCCTCTGTGTAGCGATTACAGGTGAGCCCCACCCAAAGGGTGACAGTTGGAGAGCAGGCTGTCCCATGTCAGATCGGAACCCTCTGTATGACTGAGGCCCCAAACCCTTCTCCCTGATGCACATAAACACTCAGCATAGGACTAGAATCTGCTCCATGCAAAGAGCCCCAGGCTGTCCCTACAGGCTGTGACTCAGGCAGAGGACCACAGAGAACCCTGGGGCCTGCTCCCACAACCCTCCACTCCTGCCCACCTGGCTGGCTCGGAGCTCACTCTCGGTGGCCTGCAGGCTCCTCTCCAGCACTGCCATCTGGTCCAGCGTGGCCCTGCACTCCCGCCTGCTACGTCGGACACTCTCTTCCTGCAGTGCCAGCTCTGCCTGGGCCCCACTCAGCCGCCTGTCAGCACTGCGCCAGGCTGTGGCCACCACCCAGTCCCATCAGGCAAGCCAGGAAGGCCCAATCTGTATCCCACCCTGTCCAAGCTCTGCCTGGACCATAGAGGGTCTGAAGGTTTGGGCCCATTGGGGCTGCCCAGGCAAGCTCTCCTGGAGGAACCAGCCCTGAGTCAGGTCATAGGACAGGACTGGACATTAAGAGCCATTGACACGGACTCCCCAGCCTCCCACCTCAGCTGCCAGGAGCGTAGGAAGGGAGAGGGATGCTGAGGGAAGACTCACCTTCCTCGCTCTCAGCTACTGCCTTCTGCAGCTGCTTGGCCCTCGAGGCTGCGTGGTCTCGCTCTGCCTCCATCTCAGCCAGCTGTTGACTCAGGGTGCTGGTCTGGGCCTTAAGTTCATCCTGCGTCCCCAACAGACAGGCAAGGGAAGGGCCTCTGCTCAGACCAACACAGCCTTTTTCCTAGGCCCCAGTCTCCCCACCCGGCCATGGTCACCAGCCTCACCCGCTCCCTCTGGGCACTCCGCAACTCTTGCAGAAAGTCTCGGAGGGCATCACGCACAGCTTCTGGGTCCAAGTCTGGAGGTGCCGGGGAGGCAGCGGGCCCTGGAGATGGGGGCTGAGACCGAGGGCTGTATTCCAAAGGACTCGGGCTGCTGAAACCATCCCCACTTCCTGGAAGGGAATATATATAGGAACACAGCAGGCACTGGGTGGTGGATACAGGCTCTCAAGATACCTCCTATATTACGGTACCATTAGCATAGGAGCTTCCCCAGCACAAAGTGAGCTGGGTTCTCTTCTTGTCTAGTTCCCCCCGTCCTTTTTTTTTTTTTTTTCCCCTCCAAAACAGGGTTTCTCTGTGTAGCCCTGGCTATCCTGGAACTTGCTCTGTAAACCAGACTGGGCTCAAACTCAGATCGACCTACCTTTGCCCCTTAGTGCTGGAATTAAAGGTGTGCGCCACCACCACTTGACTCAAGCCCATCTTCATTTTTTAAAATAAAGTAGTTATTTTTATTTTATTTACTTTTTAAAAGACAGGATCTCACTGTCACGTAGCCCTGGCTGTCCCAGAACTCATTATGCAGACCAAGCTGGCTTCAAACTCACAGAAAGCTGCTTACCTCTGTCTCCCCACTGCTGGGACTGAAGACACCTACCATCAAACCCTGCTCATTTTTACTGTATGTATACGGGTGTTTTGCCTACATGTATGTGTGTGTGCCACATGTATGCCATGCCTGTGGAACCACAAGAAGGCATCAGACCCCTGGAACTGGACATAAGGACAGCTGTGAGCAGCCAAGAAAGTGCTGGAAATGAACCCTGGTCCTTTGCACTGCTTTCCCTGCTCCACCAGACCTGCGCAGGACGCTGGTCAGCACGAGCGCAGGACGCTGGTCAGCACGTGCACAGGACGCTGGTCAGCACGTGCACAGGACGCTGGTCAGCACGTGCGCAGGATGCTGGTCAGCACCTGCACAGGACGCTGGTCTGCACGAGCGCAGGACGCTGGTCAGCACGAGCGCAGGACGCTGGTCAG
>JANHMN010000004.1:11843989-11872484 GCA_030674055.1 Rhabdomys pumilio | reverse complement strand
GAGCGCAGGACGCTGGTCAGCACGAGCGCAGGACGCTGGTCAGCACGTGCGCAGGACGCTGGTCTGCATGGCAGCTCTACCTCCCTTGCATTTACGTTTTGCCTTTTTGTTTCTGACAAGATATATATTATTTGAAATGTGTCGCTTTAATCTTTGTTTGCTTTTTGCTCTGTGGGCGTTATGCCTGGACCCAGGGCCTTGGGCATGCTGGGTAAGCACCCTGCCACTGAGATCCACAAGCCCCTCTCCCTTTTCTAAATGGGGGTGGATCTCATTATGTAGCACAGGCTGGATCTGACTTACAATCCTCCTGCCTCAGTCTTCTGAGCATGAAGATTGTAGGTATGCACCTCCTTGTCCAATTTTATGCAGTGCTGGGATCAAGCCCAGGCCCCTGAATGAATCGGGCAGGCGCCATGCTGCCTGAGCTGCACCCGCCCATCATAACCCTGTAAGGTGTGACCTGGGATGGAGTGTATCCACGCCACCTTGCACCTGTCCCCACTTCATACCTCTTTCATCACTCACTCTTGCGTGTCCCCAGACTCCCCATGTTGAACATGACCTCACCTGGTCACACAGGAATGTGGACCCCTAACCCCACTACCACTGTCCTTATAAAAAGGGGAGCCCCAGATGCCATGTGGGCACTGGAGTTGTACTACCACGCACACACTCTATGAGCACTAGAGTTGTGTGCCCATGTACACACTCCACCAACAGAGGCACTGTGGCCCTCAGTCCTCAGGCCTCTGAGACAGTCAAACAGATAATTAATTCTGCTTGTTAAGCTGCCAACTGTGTGACAGCTGGCTCACCGTCCCCAAGGAATCTACCAGATGCATCAAGTACATACAATACTTCAAGACAGCCAGGCATGGTGCACACGCCTGTATCCTTAGCATTTGGGAAGCTGAGACAGGAAGACTTCCTGATTACAAGGCCAGCTTGGGCTACAGTAAGTTCCAGGATAGCCTAGACTGAGACCTGGCTTCAAAAACCGAGGCAGAACAATGTGAACACTGAACCCATATAATCTCACAAGACCATGAGCATCCCTGGATTTGGGGAGTCTGTATTCTCATGCTACTGAGGCTCACAGTGCCTTGACAGAGCAGTCCTGGCCAGCAAGAGAAGCAGATAGAAACTAGTGTTTGAAGCAGCAGCTCTCGCTGGCTCCTTCCTGAGCTCGGTAATGTGAGCCCACTTGCTCTTTCTATGGACTTGTCTATGCTGGGACTCATGTCTGTCTTCCTTAGACTGCCTCACTCACTGAGAGGACTCATGTCTGTCCTCTGCAGACTGCCTCACTCACTGAGGGGACTCATGTCTGTCCTCTGCAGACTGCCTCACTCACTGAGCGCAATGTTACAGGGCTGGTCTGCAATGGAGCATTTGTAAGGAGATTCCTTTTAACGGCTGACTACCCCACCTCAGGATGGATCCTTGCCTCTGTGTTCATGCTGATGGGTGTTTGGGATGCTACTGCCATTTGGCTATTGGGAACAGTCTGCACTAGACTCTGCTGTAGGTGTGTCTCCCACACTCCTGTTTGCTGTTCTTTTTGGGTCTACGTTGAGCAGTGGGAATGTCAGGTTTCCTGTCATTAATGATTATTTCAGCATTTTAAGGAACTGAGAACTCTTCCCCACAGTGGCGGCAGTGACTAGCAGTCTCCTTCACTCTCACCTTCGCTTGCCTGCTGTCGCAGGAGCACAGGCCAGCACGTTCTCTAGTTCCTTCTTACGCTCTTCCATTCCTTCTTACGCTCTTCCTACATCTAGACTCTAAGCTTCCTGCGCTATGCCAGTGTGCTGTGTGCACACTAGGTGTGTGGTGAGGACTGACTGTGTGAATAGTTCTACGCTACTCTGGAAGGTCAGACCCGGCTGTGCCTCGAAAGAGTGTGATTTGGGGACCCCAGGCCTGGTGTGGAGGTGCAGAGCTGAAATGCCAGGCTGGAGATCCATTAAGAAGATGGGGCTGCAGTCTGGGGAGAGAAGTGAAGAACACTGGCTGCCCTTGTTGTTTTTTCAAGACAGGGTTTTTCTGTAGCCCTGGCTGTCCTGAAACTCTCTGGAGCCCAGGCTATCCTCGAACTCCGAGATCTGGCATGGGCCACCACTGACCCACCACACCAGCTACTCCAACTGAATACCTAGGCTCGATTCCTAGCACCCACATGACAGCTCACAACTGTCTTTGGTAACTCCAATTTCAGGGGACCTAACGCCCGCTTCTGGGCTCTTCAGCACCAGGTGTGCACATGTGTACATACATATATGCAGGCGCTCACACAAACACATAAAGATGAGACTCGAAGATTCAGAAAAGGACAAGCAACAGGAAGAATCCTTCCCTAACAAGGCTACCTAAGGGTCCCAACAGTGAGGGGGCGTGGCCCTCTGGGGGTGTGGCCTCAGAGAGCTGTCCACTGTGCCCTGGGTGGACTCACCTCCAGCAGGTGCCTCTCGTGCTGGGGAGCTGGATGCTCGGCCCAGGCCCAGGCCCCTGCGCAGGGCGGAGCGCAGGCCGCCCAGCTGGGCCTCGGCCACCCGTCGCTGAGCCTCCACACGGGCAAGCTCGACCTCCAGGCCGTGTGCCCGGCCCTCGGCCGCACTCAGCTGCAGCCCCAGCTCTGAGGTCTCAGCCCGCACCGCCTCCAGCCTCAGCTCCAGGCTTCGAGCAGCGTCCAGAAGCTTCTTCTCAGCACCGCGCGCCTCTTCCAGGGAGCCCAACAGGCCTCGCTCACGTGCTCGGAACTCAGTCTCTTGCTCCTGCAGCTTCCTCTGGGAGCCCTGGAGCTGGGGTGGGGGTAAAGCTGGAAGTCACAAGACCACCCCTCATCCCAACCACCAGTGTCTTAGTGCTCTCCACCCTGGGAGGAGGGGAGAGATGTTTTATTTTCGAAACAGGGTTTCTCTGTGTAGCCCTGGCTGTCCTGGAACTCACTCTGTAGACCAGGCTGGCCTCGAATTCAGAAATCCACCTGCCTCTGCCTCCCAAGTGCTGGGATTAAAGTTGTGCGCCACCACAGCCCAGCTTGAATTTACTTCTTATCTGTCCCTGTTGTTCACATCTAAGTGCAGTTAATAATGACAGTAGCATCTACATAGTGGCAGGCAGTAGACTTTACAGAAGAACCCATGATCCTCTCACTAACGATGAAAGAAGAAGGCCTAAGACTCACGGTCCTTTCACTACTGAGGAGACAGGCACAGAGAGGTTAAGTGATGTGTCCAAGGCCACACAGGTAAAGGCCATCCATTACAGACTTGAGACACACAGAAAGCTGTCCTCTGGTGAGGAGCCTCCCGTCAGTCATCGGTTCCACAGGAAAGCCCCTCCAGTGAGCACCAGCACTGTCCTCTCACCAAATCCTCAGACTGCTAGATAAATATTCAGAAGCGCAGAGAGACTGAGTGACCAGTAGACCTGGTGGCTGTGTGACACTGGGCAGATGCCGTGACCTTTCTGAGCCTATCTGGTTGTCCTGGTAAAATGGGGCTAACGTTACCTACTTGAGGGCAGCCTGTGGGAGAATCAAGCAAGCCTGTCATCAGAGCCTCCCTACCACCTTTTGGGATCGGCACACATTAGGTCTACAGTTCTTTCGCTTGTTAGTACTAATAAGATTGACGAGGTGTAGGGCAGCACGTTCCTCTGGAGGGAGGGCAGGCATGCAGTAGCCCACCCTCTTCTGGCCAGCCCTCCCACCTGCCCAGTTACCTCCTGCTTCAAGGCCTCCAAGCTGCTCTCTCCTTTTAACAACTTCTGCCGCAGGCCCAGGACCTCTCGCCGGCTCTCCTTCTCTGTCCGCTCGCCCAGGGCCAAGCGGCCCTGCAGGTCTGTCAGCTCCCGGCCCAGCCTGCCATTGTCATTGTCCAGCGTCTTCATCTGTGAACCAGAGCAGGCAGGGAGGCCAGCTGGGCCCTTAAAGTTCTGCCCAATCCCAGCCCAGGAGGCTGGATGGACCGACCTAGGATGCAGGCATCACCTTACATCCCTGTCCATGGGGGGCAGGGGGGGAGGGGCAACAGCAGCAAAGAAGTTGAGTTGACATCCAACTGATCTAGCAAGTAGAGCTGGGAACCACAGCTCCCAGGGTCTGGTCACTGCTACAGAAGAGCTACAGAGTGCTCTGTGCCTAGCTGTTCACACAGGCACACCCACTGAACTAACTAACCTTCATTTGTCCCTGTGTGTCTAAGCCCGATACAACGGAAGAGAAAACAGGTCAGAGTGTTGGAATGTCTTGCCTACTACACAGCCCACAAGCAGCAGACCTAGTCTGATCTCAGCCAAGGGGAACATGAGGTCTATTCTAAGTCCGTTTCCTCCTAGGAGCGGTTGGGGCAGGGTCCACCCATCCAGAGAACTATAGCAGGGTGGGACTGACCAGGCCTTCACACCACCCCAGTGAGAGCCTAGAATGGAAGTCCACCTGAGGCCCTGTGTGAGTGGCCTAGGTGGAAGGCGTCATTTCCAGGAGTACCATCCATCTCAGTGCATCAGTCTCTGGCTATCACATGCTGCCTCCACTGAGGCCAAGGAGGCTGTTCCTTAGGCCTTCTGGAGTAGGGCTTAAACTTCCAGTGTGGGGCAGCGCCCAGCACACAGCAAGCACTGGATTGGACCTTCCTGGTGACGGGGTGGAGGGCAAGTCAGAGGTCAGCTCCGCACAGCCTACAGACAAGTTCAGCCATCTTCTGTCTCTGCTAAGGTAAAGATGGCTCTCCATTTTCAAATGGTAGAAAAGGGCACAGACAAAACAAAAGGAAACAAAACCACAGAGAAAAACAGTATTTCCTGACACACAATAATACATGAAGTTCAAACCTGTGTTCACAGTTTGACTGGAGCACACCCCCACATGTTCGTATTCCATGTGTGCATGTGTGTCTCCCATCTCATGCTGGGAAGCAAACACAAGCTCTGTGCATGCTGAGCAGAGCCCTGACCAAGAGCTGCACCACCAGCCTCTTATGGTTATTTTCTTTTCTAAAAAGTCAACTTTGTTATTTTTATGTATACGAGCGCTTTGCCTGCATGTCCATCTGTGTACCACGTGTGCCTGTGGAGGCCAGAAGGGAACACAGGATGCCCTGGGACTGCAATTACAGACATGTAACTGCCATGTAGGTGCTGGGAATTGAACTTAGGTCTCCTGAAAGAACAGCAAGCTATCTTACCCACTGAGCCATCTCTCCAGCCCCTACTTTCATTTCTTGGCAGTTCTGGGCAGCAGATGCAGGGCTTCATGTTGTAGGCAAGTGTTCTCGCTGAGTAAGTGAGTTTTTAGTTTTTATTTTGAACAGGGCCTCCATAAGTTGAGACTGCTCTTGGACCAGTCTTACGACCCAGGCAGGCCTTGAACCTATGACCCTCTGATTTCAGTCTCCATAGTAGCTGTGATTCCATGCCCCACCATGCCTGGGTTACTATCTTACAACACTAAGGGAGGTAGAGATGGAGACAGCGACACCATGTAAGAGTGGAGCTACTGAGCTCTAGGTTCAGTCTGCTTGCCTGACCCAGCTCCTGGGAGCTGCTCCTTTACTGGTCAGGTTCCTTTAAACTGGACAAGATGCTGGGCCTTCCTCTAGGGACACTTAAGTCTGTGACTCAGGGCACAGAGGTTCTACAGAGGTTCACAGGTAGAGGAGCCCTCAAAGCCTGCAGTAACCCCAGGAAAAGCTTACTGGTTTTATAAGTTGGACTTTTGGTACACCCATTACTTTGGTCTGCTGTGGGTTCCTTTCTGGGGTGAGCTGGTGTATTTGGGGGGATGGTATTGTGTCTCCCCAGAAAAAGTCAATCACACAAGCCCATGCATGAAGGCCAGGGTCAGACGAAAGGTCCTGCTTTTACATACAGTAGAACTGGCCTCCCACAAGGGGTGCTGCTGCCAGAGCCTGTGTAAAGGCAGGCAAAGGGCAGGCAGAAGTCAGGGACGTACCTGCCGCCTAAGCTCCTGCAGCTCCCGTCGAGCCTCCAGTCGAGATCGCTCCACCTCCTGCAGCGAGGCCCTCAGCTCTCCAGCCTCCTTGGCTACAGACACACGAGCCTCTTCCAGGAGGGCCAGCTTCTGCTCCTTGTCCTCATTAGCAAGCTTCAAGCTGCACAGCAGAGACTGTCCTCAAACAGTAGTTCTGTGCTCAAGGCTTGCCCTCGGTCTAAGTTGGTCTGGCCCCATCCTGCCCCGAGGTAGCCTAAGTGCCTGCCCACATGGCTGTCCCTGCACTGACACAGTATTGCTGGACAACGGTCTTGGGAGGGAGAGAGAGGCACACTAGTGGCTTAAGGAGGGGGCTCAGTTTCCAGGGTGACTGACACAGGGAGGCCTGAGTGTGACCCAACCTCTCTGCTGTCCATTCTCTGTGGTAGGCAAGCCACCAAACTGACCCCGTGCTAGGCTGTGCCATCTCCATGGTTCCCTAACCATGGGGTGGAGTGAAGTCTGGGCCAGGGTTCAGTTAAAGCTGTAGCTCTCTTCCTGGGGGTTGCAACCCTATGGGGGAAGAAGGACCCTTTCCCAGAAGTCACGTATCAGATAACATCTGCTTATCAGCTATTTACATTACAATTCATAACACTAGCAAAATTACAGTTATAAAGTAGCAATGAAAATAATTTTACGCGCCCGGCGGTGGTGGCGCACGCCTTTAATCCCAGCACTTGGGAGTCAGAGGCAGGCAGATTTCTGAGTTCGAAGCCAGCCTGGTCTACAGAATGAGTTCTAGGACAGCCAAGGCTATACAGAGAAACCCTGTCTCGAAAAAAACAAAAAAATAATAATAATAATAATTTTATAATTGGGGGCACCACATCATGAGGACGTGCATTAAAGGGTCACAGCCGTTGGGGGGCAGACAGGCGGGCAGTCCCCTTACAGCCCCCACCTGCTGGGCTGTGGGGGGTAGCAGCTGGGCAGTCCCCTGCAGCACTCACCTGATACGCTCGCTCTCAGCCTTCTTCACTGCAGACCTCAGCTCCTCATTGGAACGCCGCAGGGCCTCCCGCTCCTTGCTGCCCTCACTCAGACTGCGCCGCAGCTCACTGGCCTCCTGGCGATGGGCCTCGGAGCTGTCCTGACTGTCCCGAACCTTGCGCTGAGCCTCCAGCAGCTCCCGGCGCAGCCCATCGCGGGTATCCTCCAACAAGCGCAGCTGAGTCCTCAGCTCTTCTGCCTGTGAGTCCAGAGTGGGGTCAGGGTCCCTCAGGGGAGGGCCATGGCAGAGTTGGGCTTGCATGCCACCTCCCACCCTGGCTAGGGAATACTGTGGTCCCAACACTGGCCATGGATCTATGGCGAGCGGCTGACCTCGGTGACGGTATAGGAGAGAATGCTGGGACTCAGCAGTGTATGAACCAGACACAATCGATGAGTTCCCCAAAACGCCCTTGCAAACATCAGCACTCAATGACTGTTCCCTGCTCTGTGTGAGGTGGCCACCGTCTGTCCTCACGCAGGACTCCCAGGGTCAGCCCCCGTACACACAGCAGCACTCTGACGCAGCCAGGACAGCGGTGTCAGCTCACCTCCCGCATGCTGGCCTCCCGCTGCCGGCCCAGGCTGCCCGTCTGCTCCTGGAGTTCTTTCACCTTCTGGGCATGGACTGCAGTGGCTTCCTCCAGCTGGGCCCGGAGGTCTCGAAGTTCAGATGTCAGGGCGTTCACTGTGTTCTGAAGTGTCCAGGATCCTCACACTTAGTCCTAACGTGGCCCCCAACACCCACCCCACTGCACTGCCCTACCCTCGGACTACCCCTCCCAGGGGCCTACCACACCTCCATGACCTGACGCTGATCTCTCTATACTAGCGGTCTCACCAGGGTGGAGCTGGCGGCCACCTCCTTCAGTTGGGAGTCCTGAAGGAAGGGCTCACCCTTCCACACAAGCATCTCCAGGGCTTCCACTCTAACAAGCCCCTTCAAACCATGCTGGCTTCCCCTTGGACACAGGCCCACCTGGGCTGCCTACTTACCCGGTCCTGTTCCTGCCTGCTCTGGGCATCTCGTTTCTGTCTTTCCATCTCCAGAGAGATGGCAGCCAGACTGTGCCGAGTTCCCATCAACTTCTCTGACAGCGCCGTCTTCTCAGACTCCTTCAGGGACAAGGCCTAGGCAGAGGCAAGGACAACAGGACTAGGTGTGTGGCTGGTCCCCTCTCCAAGCCTTCACTGGTGCTCACTGGCAACACTGGTGGTCCATGGGAGGACCAAGGACAGGGGTACCTGTGGACTGTAGACCTCGGCTAGCAGCAGCAGCAGCAGCAGCAGCAGCAGCAGCAGCAGCAGCAGCAGGGCCTGATGTGGGCACAATCTACAGATCTAACTAATGCTAACTTCCCCAGGGCAAGGACTTCCATGAGTCTCAGTCACAGATGAGAAGGCCGCAGCTCAGGGAGAATGCGACTTGCCCAGGGTGACAAAGCAGGAGATGGTTACAGTCTGTCCTGCTCCACTACCTCACAGAAAATCAAGAATTAACTATTCAGAAGGATCAGTGAGTGCCTGTAGGCACAGCCCAGAGGCATTCAGGCTGAGGCAAGCAAAGAGACCGGAGAACATGAGACAGCTTGCTTTGTGTCACCTGTCACTGCACTGTGCTAGGCCTCCAACTCTCCTGTCCTGCAGGTGAGAGCTGAGGCCCAGGAAGAAACTGGCTGCTTCCTGCACTCCTAGCTGCTGGGTGGGGTGTGCTGGGCAGAGGTTGGAGAGCCCAGAGCCCCAGGCTCACATACCTGTTGCTTCTCACTCTCGGCCAGGAGCAGCCCCTCATCCCGCTCCTGCTGCAGCGCGGCGATCTCCTCGCTCAGCTCCTCCTTCTCAGCCTCCATCCGTGCCAGCAGCTCCTCTCGCTCCTGCTGCAGCTGGCCCTGCAGCTGGGCCCGCTCTGCCTGAAGCTCCCGCCATGCAGCCTCCTGAGGGCCAGAGCAGGGCTGCGTGACACACTAGGAGGGGCCCAAAAAAGTCCCTTGCAGATGTTAGGTCAGAAAAAGGCCCGAATACCCCAGAGCTAAGAGAGACGGAGGGTGACCAGGTCACTGCAGGACAGGGCAGTGGAAGCCGTGCTGAGGTCACCTCAGGTCTGTGAAGGCAACAGGGGAACCCAGCGGCCTGGGCTGGGAACAGGAATGCCCCTGGGGAGGATGGTCAGCAGCCATCCATGGAGAAGGAAGAGAACTAGGCCAGCAGTGTAGCCTGGAGGCTCTGAGGGGAGAGCAGGCTGAAACCTCATGGTGGGGTGGGACATGGTGACAGTGGGCCAAAGCCATAGGCAAGGTCACTGGGCCTGACCAGGTGAGCTATGGCACTGAGAGCTAAAGGGACAATGTGGACCCCCAAGCCCAGGTGATAAGACAACCTGAATTTTACTTTCTAAATTTTAGATTTATTTATTTTGTCTGCATGTGTGTCTATGCACCATGCACATGCCTGGTGCCTCTGGAGGTTACAAGACGGTATCAGATTCCCTGGAACTGAAGTTACAGATGGCTGTGAGCCATCATGTGGGTGCTGGAAACCGAACCCAGTCCTCTAGAAGAGCAGCAAGTGCTCTTAACTGCTGGGCCATCTCTCCAGCTCTGTTCAGGCAGCTAGAGGGTTGTGTAGAAGGAAACAGGGTTGGTTGCAAAGAACTCTGGGACCCAGACTGGCAGAGAAGCTGAAGAGAATACAGGCTTGTGGGCACTGACAAGGCCAGGAAAGGTAGGCCCAGGGGCCATAGTGCATGGCTCACTGGGAACATGATACACCCACGGCAAGGACAGCTTTCTCAGGGTGAGAGCATTGCCTGTCCCCTAGAACTTCCTGAAGGGTGGTGGGTGAGGCCCTTCTTCAGGTGCTGCCCTGTCACCTGCTGGCCACATGTGGTAATTTCCACCCAAATCCACAGAGGTAGAGGCAGACCTCTCTCACCACTTTATGAATCCTGCAGGGGGAACATGAAACTGGTGGAGCTGCCCTGTCCAGGCTGTTTCTAGAGGCCCCTGTTCTAGGGATCACGCTGTGTAGGAAATCCTCAAGGAAAAGGAACCGACAGGAAATTTACTAAGCACAGGTGGCTATACTAACCCCTTCTCAAGACCCCATAGTAATCCATCTCTGTTTCTATGAAGGGAAAATGAAGGCACAAAAACCTTATATAGCATCAGTGGAGTGAGACCAAGATCAGACACAAACGCAGGAAATGCAAGCAGACTCAGTGTTCAAGGGACTTCCCTGGCATGCCCTGCCCCGTCAGTCCTGCACCTTAGCGGATGGAGTAGAAACACGAAGCTCTCCACTAAACACTTGTTTGTTTTGAGCCCTGGCTATTCTGGAACTATATAGACCAGGCTGGCCTCGAACTATGAAACCTGCCTGCCTCTGCTTTCTGAGTGCTGGGATTAAAACCACCATGCCCTGCTTTCTGCTATATGCTACGTTGTCCTTGCTCTGATGACTGTGGCTCTCCGTCAGGTTTGGACCTGCTTTGGGGCCTGGAACTCTACATATCTGGTAAGGACAACTACCCCACACACCTTTTCAGCTATCTCCAGAGCCTCTATGGCAGGCATCTGTTTCACAGATGTGGAAACTGAGGCAGGGCAAGACAGAGCAGAGCACAGACAGGGAGACTCAGAGCCCTGCCTACTCCTCCTCAGCTGGCCAAACCTTCTCGCGCTGGAGTCTCTGAAGATCCTCCTCGTGGGCAGCCCGCTGCTCCCGCAGAGAGGCTTGTGCCTCCCGTTCTGCTTGCACTAACTTCTGGGTCAGCAGCTCCTTGTCCAAGGCCGCTTTCTCTTCAGTGGCTGTCACCTGCTGCCGCAGGCCTGCCAACTCCCCTGCACAAGAGGGAAGGATGGCAGGAAGGCAGAGCTGAGTCACAATGTCCCTCTGGGCCAGCAGACCTGGGCTGTATGAGCCACATGGGCAAAATCAGAGGTAAGAGAGTGTTCGTGGTGCCTATCCTGAGTTCCTTGAGGAAGTGGCTCACTCGCTCTGCACAGCAGTTTCCCACCTGCCTCATGGGTTCACTGGCTCTGCTCTCCTCACGCACAAGGGACAGAATGGCTGATGAGAAGGGCATCATAGAGGGGAAGGATATCAAAAATACAGTGACCCTGTTACTGACACACTTGCTGGGCCGATACAGTCCATACGCCCTAGCACAGCACAGCACAGCACTTGCTGGGCCGATACAGTCCGTACGCCCTAGCACAGCACAGCACTTGAAGGACGTGCTGGTTTAACTTCATCCTCGCCAAAGACGATGCTCCAAGACCAGTAACCACTCCAGCTTTGTGGACTCTCTCCGTTAGGGACAGCGCCCCTCACTGAGGGACAAAGGTATGCCCCACCTGGGTCAGTAAGTACACTGCCCAGGTGTGAGCCCAACAGCACTGCCCTCCCTGGGTCTGTCTGATGGGAGAGCTGATCTCCACGACCCCAGCAGGTGCTGAGATTCTTTGCTGAGCTGGAAGGACCGAATATGGAGCGTGGGGAGTGTGTGGAACCTTGGGCTGGGACCATGGGGCTGAGATTCACGGCACCAGCTGATGGTTCTGAGTTCTCTAGGGACCTCAGAACCCTCCAGCCTCCCTGATGACAAAGACACAGCAGCCACAGCTGGCACTGTGCCGAGGCCTTCGCAAGCTCCTTCCCCTCATCCTGACAACAGGCTAGGCAGGTGGCCATTCCCCTACCTCTGGTGCCAAAGGAACCTAAACTCAGAGAGGGAGGGGCCTGTTCAGGGAGCCATGTGACAGTTTTGGATAGGACCCCAGGCCAGCCATAGCCACGCACCTCACCTAGGGCTCCTAAGGTCTGCTCAATTCCAGTATCCGCTGCTCAGTGCAGCACAAAGCCCCCGGACCCAGACCCTCGTACCAGTCAGGGCTTCCTTGGCCAGCAGCAAGGCTTGACTGTCAGCTTCTAGCTGCTCCCGGCGGGCCTCCAGCTGAGCCAGCTGCCTCTGCACGTCAAACAGGCTGCTCTCCAGGGCCTCCTTCTCCAAGCTGTAACACATAGTCCCTGAGGCCTTGGGACTCAGCCTCCCCAGCCCCAAGAAACTGTGAGTCTTAGGGTGCAGCCAGTAAGGGCCAAATGCCAGCCTACCTGCCCAGCTACACCCGGGTTCCCTGGGGAAGACCACACCTGAGCGAGGCTGCATTGGTAAGCCTGGCTCCTAAGTAACTACTCCTCTGGGTTAACCCAGGGCGTGGCTGGTCAGGGTGTGGACCCAGCAGGGAGCCCACATCTTACTTACCGCAGGCGAATGGCCTCCTCCGACAGCGTCCGGCCCTCACGCTCTGCTGCTGCCAGCTGCACGGCCAGGCCGGCCCGCTCCTTGGCCATGGCCTCCTTCTCCCGGGCAGCGCGCTCCAGCGCCTCCACCTGCCGCTGTGACTCCCGCAGGGCCTGCTCCAGCTCCTGGTCCCGTCCATTCAGCTGCCGGGAGAGCTGGCCAACCCAGGGAGTATGAGCAGAAGCCATGGCTAGTTTACCAGGCAGCGCTCTAACATGAGAGTGAGGTTGAGCACAGGTTCTGCACTGGGGTGCCTAGGCAAACCCTAGTCTTGCCTATGCCTACAAATGCACACGTGTAGAAACAAGGGCCCCAGTCACTCCCTCAGCCCTGTGCCCAAACCTCCTGAGAAGCTGACCACAGCAAACGGTAAGGAGGGCAGCTGTTCACTCTGAAGGAAGAAGCTGGAGCCGTACAGTCCTAGGAGCCCTGGACTGCAGGACACTGGCTCCACTATAGGGCCCAGAGCCCTGAAGCCTGGGACCCTAAGCTGCCTTCTAGCTGTGTGGTTCCAGTTTCCCAAGTCCCTACCTTCTTCATAAGATGGATCTTCACCAAGGCTGGACAAGCCAGCTCATCCTCTAAGTGACAGAATCTTAGTCTCAGAGATAGACAGGTGGCCCTGGCAAGTGGGTACAATAGCTTGCTCAAGGGCCTTAGCTAGTAGAGGTGAGATGTATATGAACCCAGGCAAAGGCAAGTGCCTGAGTCTGTGGCTTATCCCAGAACAGCACGTGAGTGGCCAGGAGCCCCCTCCACACATCTGCACGGGGGCTCAGCCCACCTGGGCCAACTGCTCCTGCAGATGGCTGCGGTCGGTGCGCAGTACCAGGAGCTGCTGCTCCAGCGCCTCCCGGGCCTGCTCAGCCACACACAGGGAGCCCTCCAGGCCCTGCCTCTCCACCTCCTGCTCCAGCCTCAGCTGCTCCAACCGTTCCTGCTTCTCCACAGCCAGCGTAGTGGCATGCTCTGCCTGCTGCTGGCGGCCCAGGAGCGCCGCCTTTTCTTCCTCTAGCTGTATGGACAGAGATCTGGAGAAGCAAAGGGGCTCTCCCAGGACCAGGATGCCCCTCCATCCCACCAAGGATCACAGCCAGTCAGGGGTGGTGCTCTAGGGTGAAGGAAGGGTGTTCATGGGGTTGAGAACCAAGCACCAGAATAGAGCAGCCCTCCCTCCCCAGAGCATCCTTCTATGATGTGCAGGACAGAGACACAGAAAGGCAGACAGGATGAAAGATGGACAGCAGGACAGACAGGGTAGGGGGTGGAGCCTTGGCATGCCTCTGCAGTGTCTTCCTTGTGGAAGGGACATGGGGCTGGTGCATAACATACCTGGGCAATGAGACGGTTTAATTCTAGCTTGTCCTGGGCGAGACTCTCATTGAGGGCACTCATCTTGGACAAGGAGTCTCGCAGAGAGGCCTCCTCTGCCCTCAGCTTGGTCATGGAGAGCTCCAGCTGCGCACGGCCGGCCTCAGCCTGCAGGGCAGGGAAGCAACAGAGAGGGAAGAGATGCAGAGAAGCAGGCCTTGGCAGACGGGGCTGGGGCCCAGGAGAAAGGACTGACATTAGTCAGGCAGTCCCCAAGAAAGAAGGCTGCAGTGTAGAGGGCTATTTGGAAGAGCTGCCCAAGAAAGGACTGAATGGCAGAGCTGGGGTCAGAAGAGACTCCAGCCGGGCCTACGGCGCCATCATGTAGAGCCTAGGCCGCCAGAAGTGGGGCAAGCACCTTCCAAGGACGCTCAGGACTGTGACCCCAACTTCCTCAGCTCCAGGACAGATTTTCACAGAAAAGATCAGATGACCTGCGCTTCAGGCTCTGGTCTCCGGAGCCCCTAAAGAAACAAAGATCTGTGGCCTAGGTCAAAAGTCAGCACGTGGGGCTAGGGAGCCGGCTCAGTGGGTAAACCTCTTGCCACTCAAGCAGAAGGATACGAGTTCATGTACCAGTTATATGCAGAAGTTAACAAGTTTAATCCAGAAAAGTGGAGGCAGGAGGATCCGCAACAGGAGGACCCAGCTAGGGCAGGACACACAGCAGGGGACAATGAAGGGACTTAAATAAGGTAGAAAACATGGATGGACACTGAGGCTGTTCTGACTTCCATAAAAACGCCAGTGCACGCATGCTCACAGGCAGAGAGAGAGAGAGAAAGGGAGAGGGTGAGAAGAAGAGGGGGAGAGGGAGAAGGAGGAGGGAGAAGGAGGAGGGAGGAGGAGGAGGGAAAGGGAGAGGGAGAGGGAGAGGGGGAGGGAAAGGGGGAGGGAGAGGGGGAGATTAAAAACACAGTAAGAAATAGATAAGAATAAAAAGTCAATGCCCATCCAGAGGAAGACGTCAACAGCATGCTCACAGCCTGGCGTAGACTGGTCTGGCCTGTGGGAAGAACTGTGAGTCGTGTGGCTGACAGGACTTACCTTGGTCAGCGCCTCAGCCACCTCTGCCTTCTCCGTCTGCAGCACGTCCCTCTGCAGGAGGGCACAGTTCAGTGCCTCCCGCACCTCCACCAGCTCCTTCGTCAGCCCTGAGCGCTTCCCTTCCAGCTGCTCCAGCTGCCTCTGGCTGTGAGACGGACTCCTGTCACTCGGCTGCTATGTACCCCACAGGACTCAGGACACTGGGCCCCAGGTGAGCGGGATCCAGAGCGCAAGAGCCTCTCCCGCAAGGTCAACCCAGCCCACAGCCTCAGCTGTGACTCTGGGAGCCAACTGTCACATCTGTACGGTGCCATGCAGGAGGTAGTCCAGATGGCGCCTGCTGTCTCCAAGGCTTCAAGAGCAACTGCACACCCACTAAACAATGCTCTAAGCATCCTCACAGCCCGTGCCTCAGAGATGCAAACAGTGCAGGGTGAAATCCTAGCCATCTATGTACCCTGGGGCAAGTTTCATGACCCTACCCCCAGTGCCTCAGTTTTACTATGTATAAAATGGGGCTGCAGAGATGACTCGGCATTAAGAGCACTGGGGATTCTTCCAGAGGACCCCGCTTGGATTCCTAATACCTACATGGTGGCTCATAACCATCTCTAACTCCAGTTCCAGGGGATTCAGCTCTCTCTCTGGCCTCCATGGGCACCAGGCATGCAAGTGGTATACAGACAGATATGCAGGCAAAACACTCATCCACGTACAAAAAAAAAAGTAACATAAAAACCAGCTACTCACAAAATGGAGATAATTGTCTCTAAATCATGGAGTTTTTGGGGGGGGGCTCAACAAGGAAGCCCACATGCTTAGATGGTCTCTGGCACTCTATTGTTACTGCTACTGTACGGTGGTTTTGTTCTTGTTGAGACAGGGTCTCTCTACCTATCCCTTTATGCCCTGGAACTCACAGAGATCCTCCTGCCTCTACCTGGTGTGCACAACCATGCCCTGTGCTTTAAGTTTCTTAAATGGGAATTATTAATCTTTATTGTTCTTATCCCCCAAGTGTGTCCCTCCTGGGCCCACAGTAACTGCACTTCCTAAGTCTCAGTTTTCTGGAGTGAGGCTGCCAGACCTGGGACCCAGGTAGAATGGTGAGCAGCCCACCTGCGCTCCAGCTCTCGGCGCGCCCGGGCGCCCTCCTGCACCGTGTCCTCCTGCTCGTCCTCCAGCTGGGTATGCTGACGTCTCAGCTCCTCCTGGGCAGCCTGCAGCTTCTCCAGCTCCTGGCGCAGCTCCTCAGCTTGCTGCTGGGTCACTTGCAGGCTATGGGTCAGGTTGCCCTTCTCCCTATAGGACAAGCAAGCAAAGGAGAGGGAGTTTCTGAGGCTACTCTCCCTTAGGGGTGGTGGCTGGACTGACTACTCTGACCATGTGGGGAGCCAACAGAAGGCGGCTATCATCCTTGCAGCCATCTTGAGCTATATACCCTGACAAGAGACTTGTTTTCAACAGCCTACAACAGCTGAGCACACTCTGATAACATCTTGTTTTAGATACCCAGGATTTTTCCTTGGGTGTGTGAGACTTAAAGGTGTGATTTAGAGCCAAGACTTAAAGATGTGACTTAAAGGTGTAATTTAGAGATAAGACTTAAAGGCGTGACTTAAAGGCGTGGCTTAGAAATAAGACATAAAAGGCAAGAGGCAGATAGAAGAAATTATTAGGCACTTGGAAAGAGACTAGGGACTAGACACTCGGAAGAAGTAACCTGGAACTGGGAAAGAGACTAGCAATTTAGGACTGGGATTAGGACCTGAGACTTGGGACTAGAAACTAGGGACTTGGAGAGAAGAAGAGAGACTGAAGAATAAACGGGATTTAATCACACTCTGTCTGGTCTCTATAATTTGAATCCATCCTCACTCTCTCTCTTGCTGAACCCCAACCCATGGATCAGAGCAGCTTGGGGCAGTGCGGGCTCTAACAATTTAGCCCCCAAGGCTTTTGGCAGTATGGGTCCAACATTGACAGAGCGGTCCAGTCCGCAACATTTTGGCCCTCAAGCGTGGGGCAGCTCGGGCCACGACACGACCACATCCTCTGTCCTCCAGGGCACTGCCTCCAGGAAGCCTTCCCTGATGATTTCAAACCTAATTCACCTCATTTACATGACCCAGCACTGAGAGCCTGGGTCTCCTTTTCCCCCCCGGCCTGCATACCTACAGGCCCAGAGGAAAGGACGGAGATGCTGGTGTCACCTGTAAGCACCTCAGCAGGTAGAAGAGGCCAGAGTCAGGTTCCACAGACACACAGGCATCAATGGATGGCCAGGAACCACCTTGTCATCAATCCCCCTCAATCTGGCAAATCGGACAGAGCTAGATCTGTCTGGATGCCAGGACTCCCCTCTGCATTTAGTAGCAGCATCACACAGTGCGCCACAGAGAGAAGCCGCTGGGAAGGCCAAGGGCTCACAGAAAATGGCCATCTTCCAGCTCCATGGTCCTGAGCACAGGTCAGCCGGGGTCCCTAGGTCAGGCTGAGGGCTCCCCACCTCTCTACACAGAGTGCCAGCCCCTGGATATGCTGAGGGCTGCCCACTCTCTACACAGAGTGCCAGCCCCTGGATATGCTAACTACCAAGGTGGCAAACAACTGGTGTCATGACATTAAGAGCAGAATGCAAATGAAGATCTCACCATGGACACAGCTATCCAAAAGGCCCAGTCCCTTTCCATGGAAGGAAACCGAAGGCCCGGTCTCAGGGGAGCCCCCTGCCCCCACCATCCCCACTCAGGATGTGAGTCTGGAAAGTCTTGCAGCTGCTGTGTAAAGATGTCTCTGAGAGAAGCACACAAGGAGAGATCACAGGCACAGCACCCAGCAAACAGCCCAGAACACAATAGGTATACAAGCACACACACACACACCTACTGTGTGTTCATGTTGCCAGGATTATAGAAGGCAAAACCAGAGCTCTGCCAGGGTCAGGATAAGCAGATGCAGAAGGGGGGTGAGGGGGGGCTGGGCTGCACTCTGAGTTCACCTCTATTTTCTTTCTCCCTCTCTCTGCTTTGTTTGTTTTCTTTTGTTGTTGTTGTTTTTCCAGACAAGGTTTCCCTGTGTTCCCTGGAACTCCCTTTGCAGACCAGGCTGGCCTTACTATGTAACCTTGGCTTGCTAGGAACTGCTACATAGCCTGGGCTGACCTCAAACTTGAAATGTTCCTTCTGCCTCAGTGTCCTAAGTGCTGGGTTACAAATATGAGCTACAAGTCTCTGTTTTTCTTAGAGACTTGTTTGTTTGAGACAAGGTCTCACTATGTAGCCCTGGCTGGCCTAGAGCTCCCTGTGTAAGTTCAAAGCTGGCCTTGAACTCACAGAGATCTGCCCACCTCTGCTTCCCAAGTGCTGGGACTAAAGGCAGGGACCGCCATGCACAGCTTTCCTGTTTTTATTTAGGAAAAGCATATTAAAGAAAAAAACAAAAAGAAAACAAAAAAAAAAATTAAAAACTAACAGACAGCTAAGGGGAAAATAGAATAATGTGTCATTAAAAGAAATATGATTACATTTGAATTACTTCTGTTGTGTGGGGTGTGGCACGGCCCATGACTGGAGAGCAGAAGTTAACATTGGTGCTTCAGTTCTCTCAGGGCACCCTGATGCAGCACTTCTGTGCTCACGGCCGCCTGTAACTCCAGACCCACAGGCATCCAGCTGACAGCGCTGGCTTCCAAGAGTGCACATGCCTACATGTATGCATGCACACACGCACACACGCACGCACGCACGCACGCACAGACACACACAAAACCTTCTTTTAAAAAGTCTCTACCGCTGGGCGGTGGTGGCGCACGCCTTTAATCCCAGCACTTGGGAGGCAGAGGCAGGTGGATTTCTGAGTTCGAGGCCAGCCTGGTCTACAGAGTGAGTTCCAGGACAGCCAGGGCTACACAGAGAAACCCTGTCTCGAAAAACCAAAATAAATAAATAAATAATAAATAAAAAATAAAAAATAAGAAAATAAAAAGTCTCTACCAGGGCTGGGCATAGTAGTGTATGACTTTAATCCCA
This sequence comes from Rhabdomys pumilio, assembly GCA_030674055.1. NCBI lineage: Eukaryota > Metazoa > Chordata > Mammalia > Rodentia > Muridae > Rhabdomys > Rhabdomys pumilio. Next base: position 11,853,742 of record JANHMN010000004.1, on the reverse strand, counting down.
GAATTTATGAGGTAGGGTCAGGCAGATCTCTCAGTTTGAGGCCAGTCTGGTTTACAGGGTGAGTTCCAGGACACTCAGAGCTACACAGAGAAACCCTGCACTGATAAATAAATAGATAAATTTTGAAAAACTTGTTTCTAGGATGGCTGGATTGTAGCTGAGTGGTGGTGTTCTTCCCTGGTGAGCACCAGGCCTTGGGTTTATTCCCTGCAAGAGGCAACCAACCAATCTACAGGAAACAGTTCAGAACAGCACTAGGAGCAGAATTCTAGAATGGTCTATAGCCACATGTGGCAATCGGGGCCCTTGAAATGTGGCTAGGGTAACAAATGAATTTTTACTTCCTTGAAAACTAAATTTTCCCACCTGGCTGGTGGGACCCCCTCAGGCTGAAAGGCCTGGCTGCCTAGGCCTAGCGCCCTCTGCTGGCCCCCAGGTCCCCCGCACCTGCTCAGGAGCTCGTTGGCACTGCGTAGGCGCTGGGCCTCACGCTGCGCATCCTCTTGGGCCTGGGCTGTGGCTGCGGTCTGGTCCCGCAGGCGCTGTAGCTGCTCCTCCAGGCCACGCCGCTCGCCCTCACTGTCACTGAGCTGCTTGCGCACGGAACCCAGCAGGTCTTGGCTGGCTTCATAGCGCCCACGCATGTCCTGGAGTATGGGGGTTGTGGGGTCTGGAGAAGCCCACTCACTCTCTCCTAACAGCTCCATAGCACTGGGCGAGCCTGGGGCAGCAGACATCACGCCCACACACACTCCTGCGCCCCCACCTCCCTACATCCCAGGGTCTGGTAACCGCCCAAGAACACCGGCCCCTAGACATTGACTCCACCCACAAAAATCCCAGGCCCCGCCCCCTTGCGTCCTTCCGGAAACACCCCCCACCCCCTGGTTCCTAAGCTTTCTTTATCCTAGGCTCAGATTCTTCCTTCCAGACTTGTCTGAAGGTCCTAGCCCCAAGTTTTATCCCCTTTTCTTGGGTTCTAGCCCCCTTTCTGAGGCATTCCCAGCCATCCCAGGTGTTCCAGACTCTGGTTCTTTCTAGAACTCTCTATCAGCAGCTATTTCTCAGGGCCCCGCCCAGGCCCTGGCCCCGCCCCCTGGGTCTCTGGCTACCTGGACCTGTAGCTGGCGCTTGTGCAGGGCAGACTGGATCAGTGTGAGTGTGGAGGAGTCAGAGAAGGCTGGGGACAGGCCTCGCCGCGGAGAACGACCCCGACCCGGGGAGGAATGCCGTGGTGGAGTTGGGGTCCGCTGGCCACAGAGTCCGCGCAGGCTGCCGTCAGAGGTGTCCGCAGTGCGCTCTGAGCTGCTGAGCTGGACACCACTCTCAGTATCAGAGAGGGCAGCCTTGGGGGAAGGAGGAAAGAGGAGTCGGGGTTAGCTGGTCACAGGCATGGGCGAGGCTACGGGACACTTCCCACAAGCCCCTTTCCCCAAGAAGCCTTCCTGAGTCCTTATCCACCAGTGTGCAGCCTGCCAAGCCAGACCCTCCTGCTCACTGCCCTTCAGAACCCTCCCGGTTCTCACAGGGACTAACTGCAGCAAGGTCTGGTGAGCCAGCGGAAGTGAACAGGCCCCACGCCCTTCCCGTTCATCCCAAGGCTCCAAGGCAATGTCTGGCCAGCCCGGTGTGGGCTGTAAGCATACCTGTGCCAGGTCCCTCAGGGTCTGCTGCAGCCCCTCTCCATCCTCAGTGTCCAGGGTTGTCTGCTCCTGGTGCCGCAGAGACTCCTAATGACAAGACAGACTGGTCACACGTATGCCAAAGTATTAAGTCGCTCCTTCCTGGTCCCCACAGGTGGCAGTTACGGACATACTCCACGGGCCTGCTGTCCTCACTGAACAGATGAGGCCACAGACACACAGCACCCTGTCCCAGTCATCTGGCCGAGTGAGGAAAAGCCCAAACTGCTCTACCAGGCAGTGCTCTGGGGGTATGTGTCTGCTGGGGAGCCCAAGAAGTCCTGCCTCCCTACATACTGAACTGGAGGCTTTGGTTTGCTCAACTGTGTAACGGCTTGTGGCAGGGAGGGCAGAAGGGCACAGAGGAGGGGACTGTCACTGTGCTAAGCCTGGCATGCACCGTGAGGACAGCACCTGGTCTGGATGGGACAGTCAACATGGCCCAAGCAGCCTGGCCATGGATTTGGCTGGCGTCCAACTCACCAGGGCCTCCAATTTATCAGAGAGGGTCCTGTTGACCTGGTCCTTCTCTGTGTTCTGGTTCTGAAGGTGCTCCACGGACAGGGCCAGCTCTGTCACTCTGGAGGAAAGAACAGGTGGACGGAGGACCTGTTTGCCTCTCAAGCTCACCAGCATGTCTGTTTCCTAAAACTCAACAAGGACCCTAGGATCTCCTTCCCTGTGTCGGGGACCTGGAGTAAGTCGCTGCTTGCCTGGGGACCTCTGGCTCTTAGCTGAAACATGGGAAAGCAGTTGTGGCTGTCTCTCATGAGAGCAGTGGGGTTCACCCAGGAGGCAGGAGGCAGGGGTCACATATGTCATCAGAGGTCAAACACGAAGCCTCCCCAGGGAAGAGCCCAGTCTTTCCAGAGGGCTCCAGGTGAGCCCTCTGCAGGAGGGTCAGCTGTGGATGGGCCTGCTACCACCCACCTGGCATTGAGATCGGCCTTGTCCAGGTCACTCTGCACCTGCAGCTGGGCCAGGTCCTTCTCCCGGAGCAGCTTGGCCCGCAGCTGCTCCTCCAGCTGGGCCTGCAGTAGCTTTTGCTTCTCCAGAGCCGCCTCAGCCCTGCTCTCAGCGCGCTGCAGGCTGGCGCTTAGTCCGAGGCCCACCTCCTGGACAGCCCGGGATGTCCGGACTAGCTCCCCTCCAAGCTGCAGCAGGTCCCTGAGGAAGAACAAAACAAGGGGGTGTGGGAGTGGCCCCATGTGCAAATCAAAACTGCCCTGCGACACTATCAGTCACTATCAGAGTAGGGAAACAAAGTCACATTGTGTCCAGTGTGAGTGAGGCTGAGGCGAAGTCGGCCTGCCCCACACAGCTGATGGGAGGGTACGAGGGTAGGCCCAGTGGAAGGCAAGTAGGAAAAGCCCTTGGCATCTATGACACTTCTTCCATAGGCCCAGAACGAGGCAAAGGCAGGTGGTTCACGTGGCACAGCAGAAGTGGCAATCCTGACAATACCGAAACATCCATCAAAAAAGAGGTATCAGTATCAAACAGGGGATGGTATATCCAGTCAGCAGGTCCTACAGCTGAGAAAGACCAACAGGGAAGCCACTCCTGATGGGTTCGCCTCCCAGGAAAATGAGCAGACGAAGAGGGTTCTCCAAGAACAGCAAAGCCGAGGCAGGTGGAGACACAAGCTCGCTATGAACATTCTCAGGAGGCAGAACAGGACGGTAGCATTACAGGCTAGTCTGGACTACAGAGTAAGAACACCCCCTCCATAAAAAGGGGGTGGGGACAGTGAGATGCCCTATGTGTAAAGGTACCCACTGCCAAGCCGCATGACCTGGGTGGGCTTGGAGACCTACATGATGGAAGGAAAGAACTGACTCGCAGAAGTCGTTTTCGGCCATCATGCATGTACACACGCACGCATGCACGCAACCATGCAATGTACACACGCACGCAACCATGCACGTACACACACGTACAATAAAAACAAACTGGAGAAGCAGTGATAAAATTATACAGAGTATATACACCAAAAGACAAAAGGGGTGTGTGACAGACAGACCGACAGACAGGAGTGGAATGGGAGAAAGCTGCCTTATTTGCTTTACAAACTAACCCAGGAAGGCCACATAAGAAACTTGGGGTCCTCACTTGCCCTGAGAAGGTAAGGGGTCACATTAGAGGGAGGGCAGACTTCTCACCAGCACCGTTTTGAAATGGGAACCCCAAGTATGTGCCCTAGTCAAGAGTTAAATAGGGAGGCCAAGACAGGAGGGGTTCTCTGTGAGTTTCAAACTAGCCTTAACTACATACCAAGCTGCAGGCCAGCCAAAGCTACATACTGAGATCTTGTTTCCATGCTAATAAAAGCCAAAGCCCACTTTAACGTCCCACTGTGGGCTCACTCTCTGCAGGGACTGCACTGCTGAGCATCCACCAGCAGGGGGCGGGAGTGGCGCACAGAATTCTAGCTAACACACAGTAGGTCAGGTACAGTACACAGACATGTGCCCCACGACAGGGGCCTCCTGTGGGGGGGGGGACACTGTACTGCTGGAGGTTTGAATCTTGCCAAGAAGTCAGCAGTCTGCGATGTAGCCACAGATCTGTGGCAGGCTCACAGAAACACAGGACAGCAAAAGCTAGACCACGGGAATCCCTGAGGACAGCCGGCTGCTTGCTGAACACATAGACTTAAGAGACCTAAAGAAAAAAACTTTAGCCAGGTCTGGTGGACGACAGACCTGTAACCCCAGCACTTGGAAGAACAAGATCCAAGCATGAGGCTGGGCCACAGCTCAGCTGGTAGAGAACTTGTCTCACTCATGCAGAGCCCCAGGTTCAGTTCCCAGCAATACACAATCCTAGCACACGCCTCTAATTCCAGCGCTCAAGTGGAAACAGGAGGAACAAAAATTTAAGGCCACTGTCCTCTGTACAGTGAGTTTCTGGACAGCCTGGAATACATAAGACTCTAAGGAAAAAAAAAGATTAATGCCTGCCTTTAATCCCAGCAATCAGAAGGCAGAGGTAGGTGGATCTCTGAGTTTGAGGCTAGCCAGACCTGCATAGTGAGATGACATCTCAAATTAAATTGTATTTTGTGAATATTTGTGGCTTCTGATTCAAACAAGCTATGAAGACAAAAAGGCTTCTAGTCTGAACTCAGCTACTATCTGCTGTGTGACCTGAGAAGGTCACTCAACTTCTCTGATTTTTGGTGTGAAATAGAGGAGTAGGAGATTTCCTGCCTCAGAGCAGCACTGAATGCCATAGGAAGAGTGTAGCCCAGCTGAACCCCAGCAATGCCTCTTCCTACCAGCTGCCTCTGCATCCCCAGAGGTGGCCTGTGGCAGGATGCACCCATGCTCCCCAGCAGCCAGGCCTCACCTCTCTGTCCCCATCTTGACCTCGCTGGCCAGTCGTCGGAGCCCCATGACCTGTCTCCAGAGGAGGAGCAGGCGGCTGTGCTCGCTGCTGAAGTAGGCATTGAAGGACTGGGGGACGGGGGGAGAGAGAGAAAGACACGCTAGGGTCACTACTGCATGCCTGCCCCAAGGCCCTGCCAGCACAGCCTAGGAGAGAACCTGTGTCTCCCTGAGAAGCAGAGAGCACCCAGGGCCTGAGACCTCCCAGGCGCCAGGGTGTGAGCACGAGCATGGGCCGGTCACTAACTATCTACATGTAACAGTGACAGAAAACTTCACAAGGCATGGAAGAGACGGCCAGCCTGGCCCAGGGCATGTGTGACCAAGGCCAGCTCTCCTAAGACGGCCAGGACCACTAAGGTCAGGCTCCTGCCCCTATTCAGACTTGACTGAACCCTCTGCAAGGTCGCCCCTTCCGTGCTCCCTCTAGCACCCGCTCACCTCTTCCTCGCGCCTCCACACCGCCTCCCTCTGTTCCAGCTCCTTACAGCTGCGGGTCCAGTCACTGGTCACCTTGCGAATGTCCTCGTTCAGAGCCTGGTTGGCCAAGTTTGCCTGGTCCAGCTGCTCTCTCAGCATGGCGTTCACCTGGGCCAGGCTGGCACTTCTGGGAGAGGTGGGGGAGTTCAGTAGGCATTTGCTCACCTGTCCGGAGGGTGCCCACAGGCTATCCCACACCCTCACCTCTGCTGTTCCTCCTCCAGGCGCAGAAGAGCGCTGTCCAGGTCCTGCCTGTGTTCTGTGTCCTAAGGGAGCAGCAGGAGGGGAGTCAGGACAAGCAAGAGGCGGGAAGGCCTATGCCTACCCCGTCCTGTCACCCACCCCGTCCTGTCACCCACCCTCAGTTGCTGCTGCTCCAGCTCGGTGGACCTGTCCAGCAGCTGCTGCTCCAGCTCGGAGCACTGCTTCTTGTACTGCAGGATCTGGCGAGGCATAGGAAGCAGTGTGAGCCCAGAGGTGAGGGCCAAGTGAAGCGGGGTGAGGGCAGGGTGGGGGTGGGCAGCCCTGACCTTGGCCTGCAGCCGCTGTACTAGCTGGGCCTGCCGCTGCTGGCCCTCCTGGTAGGCCTGCAGCTTGCGCCGGTAGGAGGCCTGCTCCTCCTGCAGCTGCCTCCGCAGCTCCACGCTCTGCCGCACCAGCCCCCTGGGCTCCTGGGCCTCCAGCTCCCCAGTCTCCAGCCGCACAGCCTGCTCCAGCTGCAGGGAAGGACCCTGCGTGAGAGTCCTGTGCCTCCTGGAATGCAGGCCCAGGCCTCTTCAGGAGACACCAGACTGGACTCAGACCCACAATGCCTTGCAACCTGATAGCCATGCACTCCAAGGAGCAGTTACAGGCAGGTAGGCCCAGGATGTCATGTACATGAGCATACAGATGGAGCAGGCATGGACACACAGACAAGGCAATGCATACAGAGGTATACAGAACATGGCACACAGATAAGACACGCATGGACACATAGTGAAGACATGGGCACACAGATAGGACATGCTTGCACAGAGCAGGAATAGGCACACAGATGGAACATGCTTAGACACACAGAATAGGCACAGGCATGCAATGCAGACATGAGAATATATGTGGGGCAGACACAGGCACACGCTGATGAAGAAGGAACGGAAACAAAGGCTGGCTATGCACACACAGAAGGGGTGGGCATGGGTGTACAGTTAGAACAGGCATGGGCACACGGACAGGCCAAGCATGCACACAAGATACAAACAGGCACATGTGCAGGTAGACCTGCCACCATGCCTGCACACAGACGGACCTGCCACCATGCCTGCACACAGACGGACCTGGAGGTAGATGGTGAAGTGCCCATCTCCTCTGTGCACTCAGCTACTCCTCCAAAACAGAGTTTGTCCCACTCTGGTTTCTGCCTCAGACTGCTGCCAAGTCTCCCAGAAAGCCTGGACTTTTGTTCCCCACTGGATTTAGTACCTAGGACATTGGCTGTGGGGTGGGTTGGCTCACACCCAGGGATGGTTTGAGACCACTGAACTAACAATATAAGTGCATGCGAATCTCCTCAGAGCAGAGGTATCAATGTGCAGAAGACCCAGCTTACAGAGAGCACCTGTAGTGAACACAGGCAGTCTTGAACACCCCAGAAGGAGTTCCATAAACACACAGCCTTAAGATCTCTCCAGGCCCTACCTAGCACCTGCTTTACCTCCCCCCATCGCCTCACAGGACTCTCTCCTGTCTAACTTCCTCCACTCCAGCTATTGTGCAGTGTGCCAGCCCCAGAACCCATGGGCACGCAGAGGCCTGTCCACTAGCCCCTCAACCCTGCCCAGGTGCCTGATGGTCCCTCAGCTTCTAGCTGAGGGAAAGGGGCTATGGGGGGAAAAGGCTGGAGATGAGCACACTTAGAATCACGAAAACAAACAGGAGGTTAATCCCTAACCCAGATGGCTGATGCTAACCCACGTTTACCATCCATCTCCCAAGCACTCAAGCTGACCAGCAGGAACCTCAAACACACACATAAGTTAGGGGCACCAGCCAAAGGGAAGCCAGTAGGAGGGGAGGCCTTTCTTACCCACACTAACCAGAGGCACAGACTAGGTCAGTGGCCCTCTAGGCCTGCACTAGCCCAGTACACCTGGTAGGTGCTGAGAGCCACCCAGAGCGATGCTGGTGGGCAGGGTGACTATGCCTGCTAGGATGACAGTGACAGGAAGGGGTCAGCACAGCCCACGGGGGCTGCACTGTTCGCTGAGACCGCTAAGGGAGGTGGCAACAGGAACTTCCTCTGCGCCTATGGCGAATGTCTACACAAAGCCCAAGCAGCTGAGAGGTGGGCAGTGCCCACATCTGTCACATAGCCCTGGAGGGTGTGTGTGGAATGTGTTGGTGAGTGTGCCTCACACATGGGGCCCTGCGCATCTTGTATGCGCTGGGTGCGTGCTGACATTTGGTGTCTGGGCCTTCTCATGCTCCAGGGGGAGGTGCATCTGGCCTAGGTCTATGGGGGTGTGCAGGAACCGTGTCCACCTGTGTACCAGGACATGTGCTTGTGTATCTGTGTATGCCAGAGGGACCTGGGGAGGACAGTCTGGGCCCCACTGGTCACAGGTGGCGGTAGTGACCTCACTTGTGTGTGCTCGTGCTCGTGCTGGCTTCTGTTCTTTTGTTGTCTGTGTGTGCAGCCAGGAGCCATGCAGAATGCGCCGTGCTGTTGGTTATGGTATGCTGCGATGCTGTGACTGTCCACTCAGGTGTTGCTGTGCCAGGGCAGGACTATGTGTTCTCTGGCTACATACAGTCAGTGAGTTTCGGGGGTCCAAGCCCTGGCTGTCCTAGAATGTACTCTGTAGACTGGCCTTGAACTTGAGAGATCTTGCCTCTGCCTATAGAGCGCTAAAGGCATGCACTACGACCTCCCAGCCAGGTGGATCTGTTTCTGTGTTGTGTTCTATATGGGTCTAGTTGTGGCCTGTGTTGTGTGTTTTACATCTGTGCTATTGGCTCCTGTGGTATGGGGGGGTTGGGCCAGTTACTGGGGACTCCACCTGCTTCCCCAGTGCTCAATGCCAGGCTACTACAGGCCAGACCTCAGCTCTCTCCACATTCTACCCTTTACAAAGCAGCCTTTCCTCTGACTTGCAGTTCCAACGGAAAGGAGGCTGCCATAAAAGTGGATGAAAGTCGTTTACTGTCTCCCTAGCAACCGTTGCTCTCCTGCCCCATTAACTCACTAAACCCAGGTTGCCATGGACACTGGGGAAACCCAGAGAGTCTGTTCTCCAGCACAAAGGATAAGGCCACTGTCTCTTTCCCATGTATCTCACTACATCTGTTTCTTGGGGACACTGAGGACCTGGGAGGTGTCCTCTGGGAGTCCTGCCTCAGTTTCTCTACATGCAATGAACAGAGCATGAATCCTGGCTCTTGTTCCACTCCCTATCCCAGGGAGATGTGGGGTTTGAAGGATGAAAATAATCTTACTGATTGCCCCCAACCTAGTCTGGCAGGCCAGTGTGGCCACAGGGCACCTGTCATCTGCAGGCACAGGTGGACATATCAAGGAAAGCACCATACAACCACTCTTAGACCAAGGTGTCTATCCAGCTCCACTGCTGACCTTGGGTCTCGGTTTCTCTGTCTATAACCACTGGGTTCTTATGTTCTGTGGACCCTCCCGCTCCAGGAGAGGCCTTCAAGGTCGTGTTCATCCCATCTCTGCTCCCAGGTGGGGACTCACCCAAACTGTCTCAGGCACACAATAATTAGAAACGTAGGCTGTGTGTCCCAACATCTGAGGGGAAGATCTGAATGGACACAGTCCCCCACTCCCACTGCAGACCATGAAGAAGAGAAGGGACTGTCTACCTATCCTTCCCTCCCTTGTCAATCAGGACCCAATGTGAGCGTCAGTTGCTGAAGGCACCTAAAAGGCAGTCCACAGGAGGCTGGCACTGTGTTCTGGGCCAAGAAGGGTCTAGCCTGCAGGAGGCTGGTTCTGTCAACAGAACCAACCCAGTGATCCTCCTACCCTGTCCCTGCACGCCCTGTGGACTCCAAAAAATGAATTCTACAGTGTCCTTGAAGCTAGGGGACCACCCTGGGGCCCCCACTCTGCTCCTTAGCAAGCCCCAACAAGTCAGAGGCTTGTTTGAGCAGGCAGATCAGGACATAGACACACCCCACCACCAGAGGGCGCACACACACACACA
>JANHMN010000004.1:11799178-11843979 GCA_030674055.1 Rhabdomys pumilio | reverse complement strand
ACACACACACACACACACACACACACACACACACACACACACACACTACAATACACAGGCTTCCATACAGACAGGGCCTCCCACTAGCATGCAGTGGGCACTACAGCAGCCAGGGTAGGCTCTCTGTCACCCCCAAAACAAAGGCAATATACAGTCCTGGCCTGGGAGCCAGGACACCAGGATTCTCGTCTTAACTGGTTGTGACATGGTTCTTGTCCTACCCCCCCCCCCCCCCACCTCTGGACCTTTTATTTTCTCCTTGGTTAAACGGGCATCATCAACTTTGGTACACTAAGTATGAAGAACTGGCACACTGGAGGCACTCCATAAATAGGAGCTATGAAAACCCTTGTCCCACCTGGCCAGCGGCACACACTCCATCCTCCACCTACCTCTACCTACCGTAACCGCCATCAGCTCCCCTGGTCGCCATGAGCTCATGCCATTCTCGTTGGCAGCGCTTCAGTCTAAGCCAGACACCAGGATTCTACGTCCATCCTCCCGAGGCCCGTGGGCCTTGTCAGGGCACCTCCCTACCCCACCCGAGCTGGGCCACAGCACCCACCCTCTCATTGACGGCATTGTACTTGATGGCAAGCTCATCACGCTCTGCACGGCTCTGGGCCAGCAGGTCCTCCACCCGGGACAGCTCCTGCTGCAGCAGCTGGTTTTCCTCCTGCAGTGACAGCAGTGAAGCCATCTCTGGGACCTGGAGAGGGGCTGACAAGGGACAGGGGCTCAGGTGGACTTCTGGCGAGCATGGAGGAGCACTAGCTCCCCCAGGTGTTCTACTCATTTCTGAGACAAGATGGTGGGCGGGGCCCTAAGAGGAGCCCGGGGATGTGGCTGCAGCACCTGGGGGCCAAGAAAGCTGAGGAAGAGGTAGGTTGGCAAGAGAGGCCAAGAGCTAGATTTGTGTAGAAACAACACAGAACATACAGGAGAAGGCTCTAGCTAGGAGTCAGGAGAATGTCTTTCTGTACCCACCCACCCTGGAGACACAAAGCTCTGAATTCTTGCTCCCTCCTTTTCTGAGGACTATTCAGGTCTCAATTTTACTCATCTGCTAAATGGGTAGAATAGTATTAGACCATGATTAGAATGTGGTAAAGCTTTAAACTAAGGCGGGGCTTCTCATACCTTTGCTTTGTTTCCTCGTTATTTGAGGTAAGGTCTCCCTGTGTAGCCTGGGCTGGCATGGAACTCATGGTCCCCTCCCTCACCCCCCAAACGCTCAGACTGTAGGTAAATACCATTACACTCAGTTCTCTCACAACCTCAAAAACTACGGTGTACGTCAGTGGCAGCTAGCTTGTAACTTTCACCCTGAAAAACATGGATACACACTGCAGGCCTTCTAGCCTTGAGGAGGGTGCCATTAAGCCTTCCCACCTCTGTGGAGTTTCAGCATCCCTGGTCCACTCAAAAGAGACAGCCCAGGCCTGAGGTGGAGTCTGAACCAGGTTACAGCAGCCATACAGCTGCCAGCATTCCACGCCACTAAGGACCCAAGTGACCTTACTTTATACATGCTGCACCCCAGGAGGACCTGCGGCCATCAGCTTTTGTGTCCAAGTCATTAGGCCTCTATAAGAGCCTGGTCTGAGCTGCCCCCCACCCCCACCCTGAAGGTTAACCTCAGACAGCTCACACCATCCCCCGTAAAAAAATCAGTATCTGGTGTTCAAATCTGACGCAGTGAGTGGAAAGGGTTAGCCCTGCCCTCTCCTCTAGCTGTGCCACATGGGGAATAAACAATATAAGTTTGGGCAAATTGCATCTCAGCCTCCGACTGCTCCTCTGTAAAGTAGATCTCTCCATCACAGAGCAGTGCCTGTCTCCCTATGTGTATTCAAGGAGTAAGGGCCGGGGCTGAGGCCATGGATCAGTACATAAGGACACATGCTACATACACAAGCATGAGTATCTAAGTTCAAATCCCAGCACCCATGTAAAAAGCTGGGCATGGCTCCTCGGGTACCTGTAATTCAAAAGCTACTCGGAGAGACCCAGGAAGGTCACAGGACTTGCTTGCTGGCAGCCTAGCTCCAGGCTGTGTGAGAGCCTGAGGTAAGGAAACAGGTGGAGAACACCAAAGCACTTCTTCGTCATCCTTGTGTTCACAGGAAATGTATCTGTACACGTGTGCACAAGCCCCCCCCCCCACACAGACAGACACACACAGCACCATCTGTATTCCTGCCGCTGAGAAGAGAGAAGGGAGAAGGACCTGGACAGGGTAGGGAGGTGGTACCTGAGCTCTCAGGCTGGGAGAGGTTGCTGGTGATGATCTCCCTGACACGGGCAGGCAGGCTGGCTCCCTGCAAGTCCTGGGCTGAGTTCTGTACACTCGGGCTCTTCTCTTGGTCTGGTCCCAGGACACAGCTCTCCAGAGTCTGTGAGAAGAGAGTTTTCAGGGACCCTAGACCCCTGACTTCCTGGCCTCAAGGTTGGGCAAGGAAGGGTAACCTACAGAGAGCTCCTGCTAGGACCTGAGGGCAGAGAAGGTAGGTAGAGCTTGCTGTGCGGGAGGTCACTAATCCCTAAAATCCATGAGGGGCCCTTCCCCCACTACTGTGCACTGAGATTAAGGAGTCCCAGCTCTGGCCTGTGTGGCCCCCAAGCTGCAAACTTACCCACACATCCCTCCGCTCACCGCAGCACCAAGCCTATCAGACTATCAGGTTATTCTGCCCTGCCCTGCCCTGCCCTGCACAGGGTGGACACAGCTCAGGACCCACCTGGATCACAATCTCCAGTGCCAGCTGGGCCTGCAGGGATTCTGCCAGCCCTAGGCTCATGGAGGGGGGTCTGTGGGTACTCCACAGACCCCCTCCCCAAAGTACGAAGGTCGAAGGCCGTCTCAGCTACACGCACCAGCGCACTAACACACCAACACCAGGCTGCTCGGCTGAGCAGCCCAGCAGATTAAGCTTAAATCTGATGGTGCCCGCACGTGACCATGCAGGGGGTGGGGAGAGATTCAGAAGGGAGAGGAGAGGGAAGAGCAGCAGGAAGCAGAGGTGCATGAGAAGGGCCCAGCCAGCGCTCAGAAAGGAAGAATGCTGAGGAGCAGGAGAGTATGGAAGGGGACAGTATTCCCCCTAACCCCTCCACCATCCCCAGGCTGTGGGTCCTGCAGCCTTACAAGCCCAGCTGCCAGAGGCAGGAAAGGCCAGAGTTCCTAGTTTATGGAGCATCTTCCCTGACCCGGAACGGGCTCACGTGGTTTGCTCAGAACTCATTTGTAGCCCTGCTGCTGGACAGATACACGCTTGTGCACTGCAGGTTGGAAAAAAAAAAAAAAAAAAAAAAAAAAAAAGCAGGAGCTCAGACAAGACTAGGAGCTGAGCCCCTCCAAGCCCCCCTCCCCCGTGTCCCAGCATCCTCCTGTGTAAGAGCTGGCACTACGGAGGCTCCCACTGAGCTGCCTGGGAGCAAAGCATTTGCCTGTCAACAGCACGCAACAGGTTGCCAGTTTCACCCAGGGAACACTGGGTAAATATTGTCTTCACTCAGTAGAAAACTCAATGTGCACAGTCCCTGGGTCCCAAAGTCCGAGAGCAGTTTCCCTCCCAGAAGCAAGGAGGCTGTGTGGCACAGTGGTAAGGACCTGGAGTTGCTGGCCTGCCATGTGTTAGAAGTATGGCCCTGGATAACTTACCTTCCTCAGTTTCCTTATTTGTAAACAAGAACAGAGTCTTTGTGGGAATTAAAACTGCTGAAAGCAGGAAGACAGGAAGACGTTCAGAAGCACACAAGGCAAGGCTGAACTCCCGGTAGCTCATTTTAGCACTACCTGCTGGCTTCAATTCTCCAGGTCCCTCCAGGCCCCTAGGTTCTAGGGTGTGTCATTTAATCCTCCTAAAGGCCCATCTACAGATGAAGGAATCGAGGCTCAGAGGGGTGGAGGGCTCACCTATTCAAGGTGACATGCTATGGAGAAGTGTAAGCCTGAAGCTCATCCCCCTTAAGCCAAACAGACTCCCCCAAATGGCTAAAGGGCAAAGCCAGGCCACTTGATCTTCAAAACCTGCCGCCACATCCAAGTCAGTCAGACCCAAGGATGCATAGGTACTGCATACATACACCTCAGTCCAGACTGGATCTCTTTCCCTAAGGAATCTGTGGTGCAAATGGAAAGAATGTACACCTGGCCAAGAAGGTAGGTGCCACCAAGCTGTTACGGAGCTCTGAAGGCTACTAAAGAGACAGCAGTGCAGAGAGAGAAAGGGAGAGGGGACATTTTAGTGGGAGAGTTGAACAGAGACAGGCTGAAGAGAGAACAAGCCAGAGAATGAGAAGGAGCCAGAAGATTAGAACATTTTGCCAAAGTTAGTGTGTGGCCAAGCAGAACAATTCAGTCAGAAGCTGAAAGAAGCCAGTTTGAACCAGTCAGTGGGGAGAGAACTTTGTAGTCAGAACAGCTTCCTTGAACCAGCCAGCCAGAGATCAGAAAGGACTGCAAAGGATGAGCTTATTCAGCAGTGAGTCTCAGAGCTGAGAACATTCTAGGTCTAGATAAGACTGTACAGGGGCTAGAAGCTTCCGGGACTAGTCCCGGAAGCTTCTAGCCCCTGGGTTAACAGACGCAGGCAGTAAGCATCTGAAACAACTGGAGCAGGAGAAGAAAAGATACATTTGTCCCTTCCCAAACTCTTGGTGAAATGTGGTCCCCAGTGTAAATGTTGAGAGGTGATGGGACCTTTAAAGGGGGATTAGATCAGAGGGACCAATGCCTTTCTCAACACTGTGGTTTATTTATATCATGAGTGTGAGTTGAAGGGGCGTGGTGGCTCAGGTCTGTAATCCTGGCACTTTGGAAGTAAAGGCAGTAAGTCTTATGTTTGAGGCCAATCCTGGCTACATTAAGATGGTGCAGTAGTTAGAACCTGGCTGCTTTTACAGAGGGCTCAGTTCCCAGACCCCACCTAACACCAGTTCAAGGGAGATCCAATGCCTTCTTCTGGTCTCTGCAGGCACCAGGCATGCATACGGTTTGCAGATGTGAGTGCAAACAACACTTATATGCATAAAATAATCTGAAGGTGGGGTGCTTCAGCAGGCAAAGTACTTACCACAAACGCATTAGGCTGGCGTTCTGAACCCTGGGACCTATGTAATACAGGGTGTGCTGGATAGTTTTATGTCAACTTGACACAAGCTAGAGTTAGCTGAAAGGAGGGAACCTCAGCTGAGAAAATGGCTCCAAATGTCTGTAGGGCATTTTTTCCCCCCAAGACAGGGTTTCTCTGTTTAGCCCTGGCTGTCCTGGAACTCACTCTGTAGACCAGGCTGGCCTTGAACTCAGAAATCCGCCTGCCTCTGCCTCCCAAGTGCTGGGATTATGTAGGGCATTTTCTTAATTAGTGGTTGATGGGGGAGGGCCCAACCCATTGTGGGTGGGGCTATCCCTGGGTTGATGGTCCTGGGGTCAAGAAAGCAGGCTAGGCAAGCAATGAGGAGCAAGTCAGTAAGCAGCAATACCCCATAACCTCTGCATCAGCCCCCGCCTCTAGGCTCCTGCCCTGCTCGAGTTCCTGTCTTGCCTTACTTCTAAGATGAACAGTGATATAGAAGTATAAGCCAAATAAACCCTTTCCTCCCCAGGTTGCTTTAGGTGTGGTGTTTATCACAGTAACAGTAACTGTAACTGTAACTGAGTGGATATATCTACCCACCTCTAATCCCAGCAGCAGGAGGAGGAAACAAGGGTTCCCAGATCAAACTGGATCGCTAGACCAGCCAAATCCCTGACCTTGGTCCAGTGGGAGACCCTGCCTCAGTATGCTAAGAGGAAATCGACAGAGGAAAACATCTGACATCAGCCTCTGGTGCACACATATGCACACCCACACACGTGTGATTACACATGCACACATATATGTACTGTACAGACACGTGCACATGTAAATAACGATGTAAGGTAGCCCAGCTCTCGGCTCTCTTGCTGGCTTGTCTTCTGTCACCCACTGAGCTCCCATCCTTCAGGTCATGAATTGATGCACTTTCTCTTTTATAGATTATCTAATCTTAGGACTTAGAGACCTGGCTCAGTGGCTCAGCGGGGTGATGCTCTTACAGGGGACCTGGGCTCTGTTCCCAGCACCTACATGGTAACTCTAGTTCTAGGGAATCTGACACCCTCTGCTGACCTCTGGGGGTCCCAGGTACACACATAATACACATACATATATGCAGGCAAACACTCATACACGTAAAATAAAAAAAATATATAAAAAGAAAACAACCACCACCACCAACAACAACAACAATCCAGTCTTATGTATCTGCACAGCACAAAAACGAACTCGGAAAGCAAGCGACTAGCTTGACTCTACTCTTGGCCAAGCCTCCTCCAGGGCTTTGTCACCTTATACACATGCTTCAGCCCTCTTCACCCCGAGTCTGATCTCTTTTCTACAGAATGAGGTGCTAACGGTGCCCGTTTCTGAAGGAGGAGGAAATGAACTGTGCACCTGGATCCACGAGCCAAAAACCGTGACTCGATAGAACTGGGCCATGTGGTCTCAAGTTCTACCCAACAGAATATGTCACTTTGGAGTGACCAATCTTCCCAGGAGGAACTGCTTCCCTCTGTCCTGGCCTGCCAAGGACATAACTGGACATAACTGAAAGGACATAACTCCGGGGTCCAAGAGGATGTCAGAACCACAAGATGAAAGACGTTGGGTCCTAGGCTCACTGCATAGAAAGCCACCTGCTAAACACGCAGTGGGAAGTCATTTGTAACCCTGCCTTGTGTTAGCCTCTGAGGTTTGAGGGACACAGGAGTCCATGAGCTGGCGTTGCCTTAAGTACTCCTGCAGTTAACAGGGACAGTGCTGCCTGCTGCTGTTGTAACCCCATCCTTTGTAGTCTCTGGCTCTTCCTGGTGACTAGACTTCATGCCCCACCTCCTGACTCTCAGCCACTGTCTGCAGGGACAAGGAGGTCCTTTGAGCTCATTCCAAACCTATTTGCCATGCCTTGCCAAAAAACAAAAAACAAAACAAAACAAAACAAAAAAACACACACACACAAAACAAAAAAACAAACAAACAAAAACCATAAAAAAAAAACAACAACAACAACAAAAAAACTCCTCAGCAACTCAGTCCCAAACATACCAGTTTTTCCTACCACTTACCCCTCATTTTCTCTGGTCTCTGACTAGAAATTATAACAAAAGCATTGAGCCAACCTAACCTCACCTCATCAGAAGGCACCGTTCTACACACTTCACAATTGGTGATGTAGGGCTTGGTGAAAGTAAATAATTTGTTCACTCACCAGCTCTGGGGAGTGGAAGCCACAGCTGAGACCCAGGTCAGCCTGGTCTCAGAGTTGCTTTGTTTTACTTTGGTTTTTCAGGATAGGGTCTTAAGTAGCCTAGGATCGCATCCTACCTCCACCGTCCGAGGGCTGGGATTATAGGTGTACATCATACCCGGTTCTTTCAGTGCTGGGGGTTGAAGTCAGGGCTTTGTGTGTATCAGACAAGCTACATTCCCAGCCCTTCTATTTCAAAGTTTTAAATAGTAACAGCAACAACTGACATTATGTACCTCTTGCTATGTGCCAGTCACGCCCTGGTCTCTAATGTATACTGTATAAGCCACTACTTTACCTGAACTGGTAAGATGGTTCCCCAAGGTCTCCTGCTTCCTCTCTTGTCTCCCAATGCTATTTCCGCTCCACACAGTGAGATTCTGTCCGTCTCTGCTCAAAGCTCCTCACTTGTCCCAGCCTGAAAGCTTGGCCCCAGCCCACCTGTCCCACCTCATATCCTTCTCTTCCTCTACTACTCTGTCGCACTAGTCTTGATTCTTCAACACCCCCAGCCATGTTCCCACCACACACCTTTGCGCCTGCCATCCTATCTGCCTAAGACCCCCCCCCCTTCTCTTCCTCTTTGTACAAGATGAAGTAAGAGCTACCTGGAAATCAGAGCTGGCTCAAAAGCTCACCTTCTGGAGAGCTAGCTTGGACCTCCCAGTCAAAGTTGTCCTTGCTGATAGTGATTCACTGCTTACTCTATCTTACTATGTCTACGGAGAGCCACGAGCAAGTCATCTTTGAGCGTTACCACCTCCGTGGTGCCTAGGGCCGGAAGCTCTACACACAGTTGTCAAATGAATGAATGAATGAATGAATGAACGAACAAACACCGAGGAGAGCCACGATACAGGCTGAACATCTCTAATCTGAAAACCTAACACTTCCAAGTCAATGCCTCGAGTGGCCCATACCTAACTTTCTGTAACAACCCACAGTACAACCAAAAATGTGCCAAGCTATAGACACAGGCCATACGGCTAACTGAGGTAAGGTGCTCGGGTGCATTCTGTTTTGATTTGGGTCCTGTCTCTTCAAATCTTTGTATGTACAGGTAAATATCTAAAAAATTTGTTTTAAATGAAGAACTTCTGAGATACTTAACCTGAACATGAAATTAAATGGGAGGGAATAAATAATCCCCTTGACTTTGCCTGTGGGTTGCATAAATCTCAGTCATGCCACATAGCCAGGGGTCACAAGACACCAGTAAATCCATGTCCAGCACCAGGGGTCCAGGCCAGGCAGTGTCCCCTAGAAGGGTTAAGAGTGCCTACCCTCAGAAGGCCCACTCACCCGCAGGTGCGTCTGGGGAGGGGCTATTTGAAAGAGAAAGAGTATTTGGGAGTCTCCCCAAGGAGCCATCCATAGCCTCTCCTAAGTCTTAGGGCTACTTGTGAGCTCAACAGGAAAACAGGAAATCTGAAGTAGACAACACCTGAGGGTCTCAACTTTCAGACAAGTCCAGTACCCAGGGGACTGGATAAATCTGGGGTGGGAGAACATACATCTCTCTGACTTGGGTATCCAAAAAGCCTGGGAGGGCTCTCCAAATGCCAGCTCCAGAGCTGCTGGCTGGACCCATCCTGAAAACCCCTAGGTGGAGGCGCAAATCTCTGCACAGGCTCCTGTGGCCTCGCCATTCTGGAACGCTCAGTGATTGCGCTGGATCTCAGTTTGCTGCTATGCACTATGGAGAGCCTTTACCCCCGAGATCGGCTAAAGGGAAGAAGAGCATCCCACCGAGGGACGCAGGGCCGGGCCTAGCAGTCAGGAGGCCACGGGCAGCGGCGCCTGGTGACAATTCTACCCGAGGGCTACGTGCAGGGAAGCCAGGACACCCCTGTGAGAAGCTGCTGGGCCGCAGGCCCTGGGCCCCAGATAGGGAGACTCCAATGGGGACGTACCGCTGGTGAGTCCCCTTCCCGCCTAGACATGGCCAAGCTAAGTCCGAAGGGGGTCGTCGGGGCGCTGGAAGCCCCCAGGACACCCACACCACTCCAGAACGCCTCCTTAGCCGGGCGCACCCGCCCCGTCCCCGCCCCGCGCACGCGCGCCGCGGCCTCCTACCTTCGCGGTCCGCCGCCAGGAACGAGAAGGCACAGCCGGGGGCGGAGCGTGTGCTCAGGGGGCGGGACCAAAGGCGTGGCGACGAAAAAAGTGGAGTTAGAATGGCGGGAAGGCTCAACCAAAGAGAAAGTCCTTCGCGACCAACGGGCGAGGGCGGGACCGAGGCGGAGTGAGCACCTCCTGATGGAGAAAGGCGGCTGAGACGGAGCATGCGCTTCACGGTGAAGGACAAACCGCTCGGCCAAAGGGGCGTGGCGCGCCTATGGGCGTAGCTCCGATGAAGGGGCGTATCCGAGGTAAAGCAAAGCGCCCGCGGGGTGGAAAAAGGTACTACGGGGCGGGGCCGTGGCCATGGGGCGGGGCTCGGCCGGGGGCGGGGCCGAGGCGGAGCGTGTCGGGCTGAGCTCAGGAAGGCCCTCCCGCAAGGGGCGAGGAAGTCTGGCCAGTTGCGCTCCCTCTGCTCCTCCTTCCTGATGCCCACCTTTGTTGCTCTGGACCGCCCAGCAGTGGGATCTCCTGATCCTTCCGTACGGCGGGAACCGTCCAAGCCTGTAGAGGCTTACTGCCTTACGGGCGCTAAGTCTCTGCATTCCGGCCAAAGATAGCAGCGACCCAGGTGATGGCTATCTCCTTTCGGCCCTCAGTCACAGAAGAAGTGCTCTAGGCTTTAAAAGACTGCTTTCCTGGATGATGGAGTCTCACTCTGCCCTTGATTTTTCACTTATAAAATGGTGGTGCAGACAGGAGGGATGCCTCAGGGGTTAAGAGCGCTTGTTGTTCTTGTAGAGGACCTAGATTCGATTCCCAGCCCCCACATACATACAGGCAAAATACAGACACATAAAATAATAATTAAGATCTTATTTTTTTAAATGGTGGTGCCCTGAAACAGTACCTTGATTCTACTTTGACCTTAGAGTTGAAGGACAGAGTATTTGGCTTGAAAAAGCATCTTTATCTTTATGGATTTGCATTTGAGGGGAAGAGGAGTACTCAGAAAGCATGTTTTCTAAATGGCTCATGCACTCAGGGGAGAGGCAGGCAGATCTCTCTGAGTTTGAGGCCAGCCTGGTCTACACAATGAGTTTCAGAACAGCAAGGGCTATGTAGAGAAACCAAGTATCCAAAAACCAAACAAAAAAGTTCTAAAGAAAATTTATAGGAGAAAGATAAGCCAGCATTTCATAAAACTGGGTTGAGTTGAGCACACCTAGATCTCAGCCTCTGGGAGGGCAGAGGCAGGATCCAAAGCTCAAAGTCATCCTTGGCCACATAGTGAGTTTGAGGCCAACCTGGGTTACATGAGACCCTGTCACACAGAAAAAGATGACACTACCATGTTAACTTGAGCTGGAGATGGCTCAAGGGTTAGGAGCCCTTGCTGTCCAATCATGAGTATGGGGAGTTTGAATCTCAGCACTCACTTAAGCCTGCTGCTGGCACACACCGCTAACTCCAACTCTTCTAGCCTATGACCAGGCAGATACACACACACACATACACAGATCTGTTTAAAGTGTTTTTAAAAATAGTCACTGCTTTATCTTTAGGTATTGGTATGCCAATCTATCTCCAAAGTGCAGAGTTTTATTGAAAAGATGACATACATACTGGCTTTAAAACTGAAATAAAGATATATATATTTTTTAATGTTTCTTTGTAACAGGGTCTCACACTGTAGTCCAGGCTGGCTTGGAATTATGTAGCCCAGGTTGACCTCAACCTTGACTCTACCTCACCTTGTCCGGCTTATGTCCAGCTACCTGTCTCGAGCCATTTGTAACCCTGCAGGTAACCTGTGAGGTGCCATTTCCTATGTCTCTTTACAGAAAAACGGGCTTATTTGCCCTTCTGCTTTGTGCAAAAGAGCACATATTATATATGTACTTAGGGTTTTTTCGGTGCTGGGGCTTGGCCACACCCTTGCACAAGCTAGTCAGGCACCGTATTCTGAGCTCCATCCAGTATCCTATACTTTTTTCCTAGCTACCTGCTCTTGATACAGTTTAGTGATTAATAAATAACACTTTTACCCGTTCTCCCCAGGGATCTGGTGAGCTACTGGATATACGCATATTTAGGTAACCTCTCAGCAGACATTGTGATCAGGAGACATAAAGTACTGAATCCTGTCCTCATTAAAATGTATACTCCAGTCCAAATCCCCAGCACTTGCACATGTGAACTTGTTTAGAAACAGGGCCCTTTTGCAGCTGCAATTAATTACGGATTTCAAGGTGGCATCCCAGACTCGTGAGGGTCATTAAATCCAATGGTAGACGTACCAACAAGGGGAGGGGACACAGAGACACAGGGAGAAAACCATGAAAAAAGATGCAGAGACTAGCATTGTACCATCACATACAGAGGGATGCTTGGGGCCACCAGAAGCTAGACAGAGCAAGGATTGTGGCCTTTGAGGCCTACCTAGGCCTCTAGTAGGGACAGAGGCTGCAGGCTTTCTGCTGCTGTTTTTGAGACAAGGTGAAGTGGAAACCTGAGGGTTCTTTGGAAAGTCGGTTGGTGTTTTGCTGAGGCAAACATGTGAAGGAATGTTTTGTTAAAGTGGACACAGGTGTGAAAGACTAAGGCAGACTCGTGAAGGAACATTTCACTGAAGCAGACACAGGAGAGAGGATGTTCTGCTAAAGCAAGTACATGAAAGGACACGTGATGAAGGATTCTTTGCTAATGACATGCATGTATTGGTCTGCCTTACACTGCATAGTCGAACTGCAGTTGTCAAGACTCCAGAGAGAAATGCACCAAAAACCTTCTGATGGCATGCTGCAGTTTCTTACCACTTTCAAGGACTCAGGCTAACGGATGCACACGCTGAGGCAAGACGTGTGCTGAAGTGGAGAACACATGATGTCTGGAGAGAGTATAAATAGGACTCCACGGAGTGACGGAGACAGAACTTGGCTGGCTGGTACAGCTAGTTGTGCAATGCTTATGGGTCTCGCATCTTCGCTGATCTTCAATGCTGAGAGAGAGGCACAGCGGAGAACTTCTCCTGGTGTCCCTCTGTGTGTGGAGCCGACAGAAGGCAGCTATCATCCTTGCAGCCATCTTGAGCCATATACCCTGACAAGAGACTTGTTTACAATAGCCTACAACAGCTGAGCACACTCTGATAACATCTTGTTTTAGATACCCAGGATTTTCCCTTGGGTGTGTGAGACTTAAAGGTGTGATTTAGAGATAAGACTTAAAGGCATGGCTTAGAAGTGAGACATTTAAAAGGCGAGAGGCAGACAGAAGAAATTACTAGACACTTGTACTTGAAAGATACTTGGACTAGACACTTGAGACTAGACACTTGGAGAAGGAACTTGGAACTGGAAAAGAGACTAGCAACTAGGAACAGGGATTAGGACTTGAGACTTGGTACTAGGAACTAGGAACTCGAGACTTGGAACTTGGACTAGGAACAAGAGACTTGAAGAGAAGAAGAGAGACTGAAGAATAAATGGGATTGAATCACACTCTGTCTGTTCTCCATTCTTCGCATCCGTCCTCACTCTCTCTCTTGCTGAACCCCAACCCATGGATCAGAGCAGCTTGGGGCAGTGTAGGCTCTAACAATTTAGCCCCCAAGGCTTTTAGCAGTGCAGGTTCCAACATTGATAGAGCAGTCACTGACATTTTGGCCCCCAAACGTGGGGTAGAGCAGTCCGCGTCACCTCTGGGTCCCTCCTGCTCACTTGAGCTGAGGCTGAGGCCTGGCTGTCTCTGCTAGGTCGTGTTACTGCTAATGCTAACACAACTCTACAGAACTGAACTGTTGGTGTATCCATGAGGTGTTTGCGAGTGGATCGAGTGGCCGCTGCTGACCTGTGAACTGAACTGCTGATCTCAGGACAACACAGATGGGGGTTGCTCCAAAGAACCTTTCTAAACAGGTCCACTTCCCCCAAATTCTTTCTTTTCCTACTTCTGGTGGGTGGTAGGCTACAAGGGAGGTTAAAGCATTTAAGAACCATCATTAAACTTGGGAGGCGGAGGCAGGTGGATTTTTGAGTTCCAGGCCAGCCTGGTCTACAGAGTGAGTTCCAGGACAGCCAGGGCTACACAGAGAAACCTTGTCTCAAAAAAAAAAAAAAATCATTAAAATAGGATTTAAAGAAATCAAAATTCCAAGGTCTGTTGTAGCACTGGCTGACTGGAGAATCCCTGTGTAACTCAGAATGGCCTCAAACTTATGTGGTCCTCCTCTGTCTGTCTTCCAAGTGCTGGGATTAGAAGTGGGTATCGCCCCTGCTGCTGCTTAAATGTTTCATGTAGCCTAGGCTAGTTCCCAACTTCCCACAGAGCTGAAAATGCCTTGAGTTTCTGATCTTCCTGCCTCTGCCTCCCAGATGTTGGGATTACTGGCTGGGCCACTGCGGCAGTGGCAGTTTTACATGCTGAGGATCAAAGCCAGGGCTTTGTGCATGACCAAAGCTAGGTGAGCACTCTCCCAGCTGAACCATACACCTCTTAAGCCTGCCTCTTTTGTAGTGCAGCAGCTAGAACCTCAGACCTCAAGTTCCATCAAGCTAGAGCCCCAGTCCAGAGACAAACAGTCTCTCATAGACAGGTCAGTACAGGCCTAGCTTTCTGGACCCTCTGTAAGCTTACAGTGTTGGCCAGGCCTGGGGCCCCTCTCCAAAGTTTAACTAGGAAGACCCAAGTTCAGTTGCTGTTAGCACCCAGAGTCTTACAGGATGCTGCTGGACTGTGCTTGGTTTCTCCCTGGCTGTCACTGGCCAGTTCTGGCCACAAGACTCTAAAAGGTGCTTCTTCAAAGCCAACAGAAGAATTTAAAATTTCTCAGCAAGGTTGCCCCCCCAAAAAAAGTATGTGTGCGTGTGTGTGATATGTTGTGATATGTGATCACATATATGTGTGTGAGATCTCCATTCTGGAGCCCTGACTGCCCTGGAGCTATGTAGATCAGGTTGGCCTCAAACTCCAGGGTTCTGTCACCTTCCTCACATGGGATGCTGAAATCTCATAAGACATAATCCCATAACACCTTGTACCACTGCTGTGTTCTATTGGTTCAAAGTGAGGATTCCATTTGGTAACACAAACACCAAACTGCGCCCCCACCCCCACCAAATCCCTCAAGGTGGTGCTCCTCAGGTTACATCCCTAATAGCCTTCATCCCCATGGCCAGCAGCTCAGGTCACCCAACTCTAGAGACCTTACTTCCAGACAAAACTGTGAGGTTTTGAGCTATGGTAGTGCTCTACCACAGCTCAGCCAAGTGGGGCCTCAGTCAGGCTCTGGCGCCCTCTGCTGGCCTCTGCGGGCACAAAGCACATGTGCTGTTCACACATACAGGAAGGCAAAATATTCTCATACACAAAAAACAACATTTTAAACTAAAGTGGAGGGCAAACAGAGGAAAACACCTGACACACAGGAAAAAAAAGTGCAGTGGTCATACCTACAACAAGGAGACATCCTAGATCCAGAGTCCAGCTCTGATTCCAGAAGCCGAGCACTGACCTCATAATATTTTTAAAAGTTAAGTGGGGCTGGAGAGATGTCTCAGTGGTTAACAGCATTGATAGCCCTTTCAGAGGTTCTGGCTCAATTTTCATCCCCCATTTTATGGCTCACAACTGTAAATCTAGTCTTACAGGATCTGATGCCCTCTGCATCCGCCATGGACACCACACATATATGTAGTGTACAAGCGTGCATATGTATGTATGTATGTATACACACATACACACACACACATATATACATATATACAGATATACAGGCTCATAAGCATAAAAATACACAGAAAATGATGTGTCTCTGTGTGTCCACCAGTGCAGGTGCTCAGGGAAGCCAGAGGCACTGGCACTGGGTCCCTTGGGAGTTGGAGTTAATGGCAGTTGTGACCTGCTGGCCTGGGTGCCTTTGCAAGAACAGTACTCTCTCTTAAAAGCTGAGCCAATTCCCCTGCTCTACTATGCTCTTGATACCAAGTCTCTCTGTGCAGTACAGGCTGGTCTGAAATAAATTCACCATCTTCCCACCTCCGCTTCCCAAATACTCAACTACAGATGGGCACTACCACGCCTGGGCGACTGTAGTTAAGGGCACCCTATAGGTAGGTCTGCACTCTTCATGCACAGAGGGCAATCGCTCAGATGGGCCCAGCCCTTTTTTTTTTTTTTTTTTTTGGTTTTTCGAGAATGGAACTCACTCTGTAGACCAGGCTGGCCTCGAACTCAGAAATCCGCCTGCCTCTGCCTCCCAAGTGCTGGGAGGGCCCAGCCCTCTTGTGTTGTCAGTGGGCAGGATCCTGCAAGCCCTGTTCCTCTCTCCCCATGCTGGTCACCAGACACTGGCCATGCAGGATGCTGCAGCCCTGATCCTCTCTCCCCATGCTGGTCACCAGACACTGGCCATGCAGGACGCTGCAGCCCTGATCCTCTCTCCCCATGCTGGTCACCAGACAATGGCCATGCAGGATGCTGCAGCCCTGATCCTCTCTCCCCATGCTGGTCACCAGAGACTGGCCATGAAGCTCCCTGCTGTCCAGGACCTTTGGGCATTAGCATTTTGTTTTGTTTGGTTTTGTTTTTTCAAGACAGGGTTTCTCTGTGTAGCCCTGGCTGTCCTGGAACTCACTCGGTAGACCAGGCTGGCCTCAAACTCAGAAATCCACCTGCCTCTGCCTCTGCCTCCGCCTCCCAAGTGCTGGGATTAAAGGCGTGCGCCACCACCCCCCGGCCGCATTAGCATTTTCTAAGGCCTTTTTTCCTGCCTCTGTGTGATGGGTCTGCAGAGACAAGGTTCTCCACAGCTTTGTCCACTGAGGTGACACAATCAGTCTCCACTAGTGACTCCTTTAGACATGCTGAGACATGCTATTCTTGGAGTGAAAGGTTCAGGCTGTCCTCTGGATAACAGGATGTATAGACACCCAAGAGCTGAGCAGCCACGCTGCCAAAAACATCCATCCGAGATGTAGTAGAGAAGTAAAAACATTTATTTTTTTTTTCCATCTTTAAAACTCCGGTCCTACAAGGTCAGCACAGTCTTGACCCTTCAAAAAAGAAACTTTTCAACTGAAGGTAAGGTTAAGTCTATAAAGAAAACTAGGAGGTTCACTGAGGAGACAGTAATTTCTGATAAGTCACTCCTCCTGGTGGCCTGAACTTCCAGCTGACAGAGCTCCCTGTCACAGTGTCTGAAGGAAAAGGATGTATATACAGATATGCTCCTCCAGAAGCCACCCAGGAAAGTCAAGTGGGTCAGCTACATCATGGACCTGTGAACTCGGAGTAGAACCAGGAGACAGGCAGCCTGGCCCAGTCTGTGATGCTTCAATTTCCCCACAGCACTGTGCAGCTGGCTTCCGGAGCCTGCCTCATCTGAGGCTGAAGAAATGAAAGCCAGGTATGCAGGCTGCCTCCTGGGCTCAGGGCAGAAGGGTGAGTCAGAGGCCCTCGCCAAGGTGGGTCCCTCACAAGGATGCATATTAGTTCGGGTCAGCATATTAGCAGAGCAATGTGTGAACATTTTCAAAAAGCTGCTTACTCCTTCCAGTGCCCCCAACAGCCCATTCAAGCTGCAGCTCAGACTCACTAGCAACCAGGAAGGACTCTTCTGGAAGGGACCTGACACCAGCTACTATGAATGGAGTGCAGAAGTGCCCTGCCCAACAGCGAATCTGGGACACCTGCCAACCCGAGAGGCAGAGCTGAACCCAGGCCACAAATTCAATGCATTCTGTGTTTGAGGGCTGTGTTTAATAAGGATCTCTTGGTGGAGGAAGGCAGGTCTGGGTCTCCGTGAGGAGGGCGATGGGCTAGGGGCCCCGGAGTGTTTGTCCCCGTGTTCTGGCTGAGCCCCAGCAACAGTGTGACACGGGGCCAACGTACTGCTTCTTGTGCTCAGGCTGTCAGACAGCCAGGCAAGAGCCAGAGACCAGCCAGGGAGGACTCTGCCTCTTTCCATGGGCCAGGATGAGGCAGCTCCTTCCCAGAAGTCGGCTGAGGAAAAGGTTGTGCAGGTCAAAACTGGACCCAGCCGGTGCCTGGCTGAGCCTGGCTGGAGGGGGACCTGTAAAAGACAGGGAGGGTGGCAGTATCCCGCAGAGCAGACAGACAGAGTGGGCGTCTTGTGGGGCAGCAGCTCTGAGCAGGTAGTCCCCAGACTGCCCAGAGCAGCAGGCAGCAGATGTGGTTTAAGGATCTAATCTGGCCTGTGTGTCGAATTCAGCTGTCTGTTCTTTTACAGAAAACAGACCTGTGCTGACCGCTCCAGATCCTCCCACACACCCAATAACAAGAACCTGGCATCTTCCCTCACTGACCCTAAGGACAGGCCTTAAAGCTCAGGAGATGCCTTGCCTCAAAGGTTCCGTGAAGATAGTCCTGGTCGAAAATCTGGGTCTTGATTTTTGACCCAGGGCAACCCTTGGTGAGAACTGGACAAGTTTGGGGCTGGCGGTCTCAGGCATGGGGACCAGTGAGAAGCCTTTAGAAGAAGAGGGCAGTGCCACCTAGGGCAGGGCTCTGCCTCGTGTCTGCTGTGAAAATGTCTAAGCAGAGCTGGTCTGTCAGCCAATCAGCCAGCAAATCCAGGGGTCTCAGGGAAACAGCGCTGGCCCCACCCAGCCCAGAAAGCGACCCTCCTCACCCTGTGGATTTGGTGAAGTCGCCCCAGATATCAGCAGTGGCAGCAGGAGCAGGCTTAGATTGTGGCCAGAGTTCTGTGGCACCTCCTAGTGATGTCCCCAAGTCCAGTGAGAAGGAGAAAAGAAACAGAGAGTCAGAGAGTCTTCCTGGTGGTCTCACTCACTAAAAGTGGTCAGTCTTAGGACCCCTAGGCAGCTGCAACCCAAGGAGACATGTTATAGGAACAAACAACTCCAGAGAGGGCCACATTGCCACCAACTTTTCCATAGGCTTTTGGTGGCCCCTAGAGAGAAAGCAGGAGCCACATACAAGGTAGAGGGAAGGGTGTCAGGGAAAGTGAGTCACACCTGTGCCCTGCTCTGGTTTCTGGAGTGAAGAATGACTCCCAAAAACCAGAGCTCCTTCTAGAAGGCCCGGAGAACTGTGTGGATCAACTGGTTAGAGCCACAGGCCACACCCTGCAGAGAGAGCCTTCCAGCAGAGGCCACACTGTAGCCGACCTTGCACCTCTCCCACAGGGGCAGACCTACTCTTGGCTTCCTGGCACCTTTCCCATGATGCCAGTGGCCACTCTGCCATTTCTCCTCTGCTCTGGGTTGGAAACCCAGATAAAACCAAGGTCCCAGATGGGGGCACTTGACAGTTTGCTGAGTGCTGGGCACGAATTATCTCATTTGAACCTCACCACAGCCCCTAGGAAGGCCAGGCCAGGGTTAGCTGTGTGCCGGTGCAGGTGCCAATGCTGGTCACTTGAGTTGGTAGGACTATTGCATGGTAAGCATTGGGCATGCTCACTGAGGCATGGGAACTGGGATGGAAGCCACAGGGAGCAAGGGCTCCATGTGTACAAATGGTCCTGACAGAACGGTGCGACACTTGGGCTTTCAGCTTTGTTATGGCATATGAAGGTGTTTATTAGAACGTTACTCCATCCATCCTAAGTCAAGGGACACTTGTGCTAGAGTGTCTTTGGGGCCTAATCTTCCACATGCACTCAGGCAGGGGCCAGGAACCAAGGAAGGCTGAGGCACACACAAGAATGACCTAAGCATTCGGCTGTTGCTCCTGTCCCTAGCGATGCCGAAGCCAGTGATCCAGTGAGCACGTTCTGAACATAGTAAGAACCATTTCCGGATACCGGGCAGTGGCTAATTTCAACTCTGGCACTCTCCTGACCAACCTCACATGACTGAGGTTGGAAGCCTGATTTTCAGAGAGAGGCGCCAACGTCAGAGACGCTGAGAACCAGGAGCACAGGAAGGCTTCATCCCAAACCTGCTGCCAGTGCACTGGCATCACTGTGGACACCCCCAGCCTGGGGAGGAAGTGGTAAGGGGAGGCCAGCCCACAGCCTCTCAGCTTCCCAGCACCTGATGGTGGACCGGGAGCCCACACTAGGTCTCCTGCCTCACTTCTGCTCACCATGGCACTGACAGCAGCATCCGCCTCTCTAAGAACACGAGCCTTGGTCATGCTCTTCTGTCTACCTAGAATGCTACCATCCCTGGCCCACTGGCCTCCCTGCACAGTTCAGGCTCCTCTGGAGGGTCCCCCAGTGGGGATGATCAGGGCACCACACATTTGGCCTCTGCACCTGTGGTTCACCTTTCCCACACATGTGAGCACAGACCACTGATAACACACTGAGGCCCAGGCATATCGATGACCTCACGGTCACTGCCTACTAGGACAAGTGCCCTGAAGGGGAAGGGAAAGGAAAAAGGCCAAGGAATAGAAAAACCTCAAGTGTATGCAAGATGCTCTCTACTGCCACCATCTGGTCACACAGGTACAAAGCAAGTAGGAGAAGGAAGCCACACACTACTGGAAACAAAGCTGCCAGGTATGGCTGGAACAGTCACCCCCAACCAACACTCACCTGAACCAGAAACAACTGCTGGCTGAATCAGAGAGCCCCCCATAGACAACTGCTCGCCAGAGGGAGGGATGAGGGTAGAAGTCTTGCCCCCTGGAGGAGGGGGCAGCAGGCTCAGCCCTCCTGTGCTGGCGGGCCTGGTTCTTGGGGTCCCAGATGCTCCTTCCTTCTTTCTCATGTTCTAAATGGAAGAGAAGAATACAAGTCAGCTACTGTGCCAGAGTCAGATGCACTGGAAACCCCGTGGGGACCTCCAGTCCTCAACACCTGCACAGCAAATGACGGTCTCAGACAGCAGCAGCATGAGCTATAGCCAAGCCACCCGATTTCCCATCTAACACCAATACGGTCACTGTAAACTCAGCACCTAATCTCACTTCTCAACAGGAACGTACACACCAGATTATACCCATACACCATTCCGTCCCACAAACACAGCCCGAGTAGCCACTGGGTCGGACCGACAAGGACAGAGCAGCCAGGACACTCATGCACGGTGGGGCAAGGGAAGCTGGTCAGAGCGCTCTGCCGAAGCATCCAAAGGCATCCACAGTGCAGCACAGGGTTCTGCAGCCCCATCCTCTCATGAGCAACAAAGACACACGCTTGGCCATTCACAGCAGCAGTGTCTGGAGCTGACCCAGATGGAGTACCATCCTGCGTGAAGCAGATGAACTAGGAGCACAGGCACGATGGCGTGTGCCATCGCAGAGGGCGAACAACCACAGGGGACACGGAGAACTCTTACTGCACAACAGTGAATGAGGGGATCACGTATCGAAGTAAGTCTCCCACACAACTCACAGAAGTGAAGCACAGACCCAAGGCAGGGCAGGGAAGATGCTCCCAAAGGGCTCAGTCTTCTACTTCCTGACCTAGGAAAACCCCATGCTTTTAAGGTGTGTAGAGTGTGTGTGTATGTTCATACATGTGGCTGAAGGTACATGTGAGTGTGCAGGCCACAGGTCACCTGAGTGTCATTTTCAGAAACATCACCCACCTCTTTTGAGTCTGCCCCTAGTGCCGGGACTATAAGCATGTGCTACTGACACGATATGTTTACATCAGACTGGGGACTTGAACCCAAGTTCTCACGCTTGCAAGGCAAGCAATTTACCGACAGTCATCATCTTCCCAGCCCTTAAGTTTGGGTTTGAAAACTTCACTTTGCTCTGAATTTACCATCCTGGCGCTTTTCTGTACACACCACCTCCATACAACATAACAAAGCAGCGAGCCGGAAACCAGCACAAGCCACACTGATGAAGACAGCAGTCCCTGCTTGTGACCACAGCAGCAGCAGAGGTGGAAGTCCCAGAATCCTCCACATGCACCCAGTTGGGCCAGTTATTTCTCCTACCCTGGCCAAGTCCCCTCCTGCCTGTGCCTCACTCTCTCATCTCTTACAAAGGGAAAGGCTGAAGTCATATGAGAACACCTGAAACACACTACCTGGCCCACAGCTGACGCTCATTAAATGTTAGTTTCTTCCAAGCAATAGAAAGAATCACAGTGCCACCAGTCCACTGGGTTGGACTTGCATTTCTCTCAAGGGCCAGCTGGCCAACTTCAAGGTCCCAAAGCATCACCAGCATGAAGCAGGAGAGAGAGAGAAACAGTAAGTAAAGAAGAAAAGCATTATTTCAGAGTCACACACTTTCTCCGTACAGATCCATTTGGTCCGTGGTTCCCCCAAATGCCTCCCAACTCCACTGCCCCCTCCACTCCAGCGGCTTGGAAGAGAGCATGTCTGGGTACCCAGTCCACCCTAACCTGTTCCTTTTCAACAAGAGCTGGCAGGGGATGCTGTATGCATAGCCACACAGGAAGAAGACTCAGAAGCCAGGACAAAACCACCAGCAAAAGCTGCCCAAGACTCCTAGCATCCTCCTTGTTGCCGTCTAACCCAGAATGCTCCCAAACCTTCCTTACTCAGGCATGAGGCCAAGACAGCTTGAGATAAGGCAGAGGATCCTCTCGACCCACTCCAACAGGCAGGCTGGAAGCACCAGTGCTGGTACTGAGTACCCTCTGCTCCCTCATGCCTTCCCACCCTCAGGTCACTGCTTCCGGAAAGTCTTCCTTGGGTTCTCGCACTATGGGCCATGCCTTTCCCCCCAGAAGCCCTAGCTCTGGGGCATGCTCTGGTCGTAGTCTCTCCTGCCATTTTGCAATCCCATTTGTATAGGCTCCGCTCAACTTGGAATGCCATGGAAGCAGAGGCCTGGTGCCCAAGGGTGAACCTGCCATGAGGGTAAGCTGCCTACGTGGATGGGCTGAGCTGGGCAGGCTGTGGGGACAGGAGGCTTCGGGCTGGGCGGTGACCACAAAGCTGCGTGAGGGCGGGACTCACTGCGATGTTGATCCTGATGGTCTGGCCCTCCTTGAAGCCCAGGTCCAACGTGGGGCCTTCCTCTGGGTTCTGAGCTTGCTTTGCAAACTCGCACTGCTGCTTCACCCACCTGGGGAGGACCGGGGAGAGCGGTGAGGCAGGAACAGCAGCTGCCCTGCACTCACCAGCACACCTTCACCCAGGAAGTGTGCTGAGGCCAACTTCCCAACCCAGCCCCAGCTCCGGCCCTGTCAAGCACCTGCACCCTCATTAGCAGGAGACGGTTTAGATCAGAGGTTCTCAACCTGTGGGTTCTGACCTCCTGGAGTGGTCATCTAAAGCCATGGAAAACACAGATATCTACGTTATGACTCATAACAGTAGCAAAATTAGTTATGAAGTAGCAACAAAGTAGTGTTATGGTTGGGGTCAGCCCAACATGAGGAACTGTACTAAAGGGTCACAGCATTAGGAAGGGTGAGGTCTCTTGCTTTAGACCCTATGCTCTACACACTGAGGACTAGATAAGCTCACTCCCACATGGTACCCACGTGTGGGAGCCTTTCCCTCTAACCCTTGGGATGGTCTCTACCTCTGGCTCCTACTTGGACACTCCTGTGCTGAGACAAAGCAGGTGCCTAAAAGCAAAAGGCCGCACAGCGCTTCCGACCTTCCTACAATGCTACTAGCAGCCAATGGGACAAGGTGTCCACACAAATGGCCAGGCACTGTCCACCTCCAGCAGAGGCAGAGCCCTGAAGATGCTCTGTCCTTCCACAAAGGACACCAAACATCTGCAAAGTGACCTGGAAACGTTAGTCCCACTTGTAGCATTATAAAGGAACAGACCCTTAGAGAGCCACAGGAACCTGACAAGGACTCTGGCAGCTCAGGGGCTGCTGAGGAAGAGAAGGGACACTGAGAAGGCTAGGCCAGGTGACACAGGAGGCACATAGCTTTAGGGACCAGCAGAGCAGAGAAAGCCACCCAGAGTAGGGCTGAGCGGCCACTAGCAGAGAAAACATCTTTGGACGTCTTAACAGGAAAAGCAGTTTGTCTAGAGAAGGAGGAGGAAGAGGATGAGGAGGAGGAGGAAGAAGAAGAGGAGGAGGAGGAGGAGGAGGAGGAGGGAGAAGAGGAGGAGGAGGAGACAACAATACATGTCCCTAAGAAGCACTCACTTGAAATGGTCCTGCAGTGCCACGTTGAAGTCAAAGGCATCCCCTCGGTCCCCAAAGCCAATCCCAATAAAAGCACGTCGCCCTAGGGAGTGGGGTGACACCTGTCAGTCTCACATTTTCAGAGGCAATGGTTCTGCTCAGAGGAGCCCTGCAGACCCACGCGTACCGTTTCCATCTTCAATTCGAATAACGAAGTACCTGCTGGAGTCCGTCACACTCTCCACAGCAGTGCCGGGAAACTGGTCCACGGGGGCCTGCGCGAAGAGCTCCCCTGCAAGGACAGGTTGAGGGCGGTAAGCCTGGGTATCCCTCCAGCCTGGTGCTGTTGTGTATTTGGGCTTTCCTGTTACAAGCCACACCAGAGAACTGGACAGACGGCCAAAGCCTACTCCAGGATCTGGTTCTCACTGAAGGGAATGCCTGCAGGAACCAGGGGAAGAGCACAGCCATAGAGGGCTTACGGGCCACATGCCCACAGTGTCCACAGTTTTTATTTAATTGGGTAGTAAAAGCAGTTCCAAAATCAGACTACTTTAAAATAGCCCCTATTTCTAGGCCTTTTTTTGGGGGGAGGGGAAAAGAGTCTCACTATGTAGCTCTGGCTATCCCAGAACTTACTTACACAGACCAGGCTGGCCTTAAATTCACAGATCCACCTGCTTTTGCCTCCAGGTGGGATTAAAGCCATACCCAGCTTTTGCTTTTCTTAAACACTAAAAACTCAGCTTACACTGGACCTTCTGTGCCCACACAGTAACGCCAGGCTAGGGCTGCCACCACCCAGCTCAGCAGCTTTATCTATCTGTGGCTGGCTCCAAGCCTGAGGGTAATGGGCCATCACAGATATGTCACACCTCAGAAAGGCCTAACACCAAGGAAGGACTGTAAGAGCAACCGGCAGGCCCTGCAGAAAGCAGAGCAGTCATGGTCCCATGGAAGAGTCTAAAACACACTAGCTCAGTTTAGTTTCAGAGACAAAGCAGAAAAGATGACAGGTCTCGAGCTGCAGCCTTGTGCTGCTGAGGTAGCTCAGTCGTTATGTGCTCACTTAGCATGCATGGCTTTGTTTCTCAGCAGGGCATGAAGCAGGCACAGTGAGGCACACCTATAATTAATGTACTTGGTAGGTAGAGCAGAAAAATCAGAAATTCAAGGTCAGCCTTGGCTATGCAGTTCCAGGCCAGCCTGGGCTAAATGAGACTGTCCCAAGAAGAAAGAAAAGGCACCCTTGTGTATTATCACCTTGTGAACTCTGGGTTCCCACAGCTCAGCGAAGACCACAGATCCAGGAGTTTTTAAGCTGGGCTCCATGCTCAAAGGCACTCAAGTGGTGCCCTCAGTGTGTGATCAAATGCACCCGTTTTGTGGTTTGAGAAAGGTCCTCCCATGTTCTGGGATTATAAGCATGACAAGACACTGTCTAAGACCAGTGTCTTAGAAGCAGCTGGGTCACAGCGGTGACCTGAATGAAAACAGGTGGCCTTGGAGCCCGCAGCCTCTTATAAGCTTAGCCCACCTAGCTCAGCATGTCAGCACTTAGATGCACCCAGAGGCCTTCATCTTGCAGCAATGGTTCTGCTTTGGCTCTGAGCAGCCTGGCTTGGCCAGAGCAGTCTCTCTCTTCCAGAGGGGGAAGCTCAAGCATCTTAGCCTAACCCGTGTCCTGGGCCTTTACCAGAGGTCCTGTCTTCCAGCTTGATGTAGGCCACCTTCCCTTTCGCAGTGATCCGCAGCCGGCCACTCCACGATGGCTGGTCCAGTTGCCATTCTGAGGCCCTGTGAGGACAAAAGACACTGAGCTCCACGCCAGGAAGAAAATGTGGAGGGCTGCCTGCTCAAGGACATGGTTGGCAAACCTGTGTCACTGCAGGTCACATCGCCTCTGCTGGGCAACTGGACTATTCTGATGACATGAAAAGCAAATGTGTACACACGGATGCTGTGTCACATGCAGGGGCCAGTGAGATGGCTCAGCAGGGAAAAGAACCACTGCCAAGCCTGACAACCTGCTTTTGATCCCTGAAACTCCACAGGGCAGGCAAGAACAAACTCCCACAAACTGTCCACTGACGGTCACTCCCACGGCAGCACACGCCCACAGACAGACACACACGAAGGAATGTAACCAAAACAGGTTCTTTTCTGAAATAAGGGTCTCAATGTGTAGCCCTGGTTAGCATGGAAGTCCCTCTGTGGACCAGACTGAGTTTAAACTTAGAAATCCACCTGCCACTGCTTCCTGACTGCTGCAATTAAAGTTATATGCCATCATGGGGCCCACATGGTAGATGGGAAATGCCAAGTCCCCTATATTGTCTTCTGACTTCCACACAGACATGACAGGAATGTGTCCACATAGACAGACACACTACATAGATGTGACAGGAATGTGCCCACACAGATAAACAAAATAAACAATAAATTAAAAAAAATTTTTCCTATTACAGGGGCTGGAAAGATGGCTCAGTAGTTAAGAACACAGTCTATTTTACCTGAGAACCCAAGTTCAATTCCCAGCATCCACAGAGCAGCTAACAAGGGTCTGTAATTTGAATCCTACAGGCTCCCTCTGCTCTCCTCACATACAAAAAGTAAATTTAAAAATAAAAACTGAGCCTGGCAGTGGTGTTGCATGCCTTTAATCCCAGCACTTGGGAGGCAGAGGCAGGTGGATTTCTGAGTTCGAGACCAGCCTGGTCAACAGAGTGAGTTCCAGACAGCTAGGGCTACACAGAGAAACCCTATCTCGAAAAACCAAAAAAAAAAAAAAAAACCTGAAATAGCTATAGAAAAAGGTATTCTTGTCATGTATCTCCTGAAAATGGCTGTACCTCAGTAACTACACAAAATCTGAAGCTCAAAACTTTTATATTATGAAATAGTCTTCAAAATCTCTAGTCATTTAAGGTTGTAAAAATATTATTCTTAGCTTGTGGCCATTCAAAACTGCAGGCAGTTGGAGCTTGCTGGCATTTGAAACCACATGCAGCTGTTGATTGCTGGCCCCTATTCTGAAGACCACAGACCTTCACCCAAGTGGGATTTCCTTTTCCAGCTTCCTTTCCATAAAGGAAGCAGCTAGGGGCCTATTGTTTCTGTTAAGGCACTGTGATGCCAAGCTGGCCAGACCCATCAGCTGGGGCCCTGAGACCACGGAGGAAGTACAGAGGGACAGGATCTTTGGTAGGAAGAGCTTGAAAGTGCATGAGGGTACAGGGGAGAAAAGAATGGCTAGGGGGCTTATTCTGGAATGTATTCCAGACAGGAGGAAACAAGGACCCTCACCAGTGCCTTCTTTGGCTCCTTTAGAAGACAACATTGTCTGAGTTTAGCTGCTGCAGCAGCAGCAAAGAGAAACCCCTGAACAGCAAGCGCCATGGGTACTTCCAGAAGGCTTTTCTGGGAAGTTCTTAAGCAACTGTCAGCTCTCTAGAACTCTAGCCGGTAGCTGTGGCAGGTCCGCAGGCGTGTAGATCCTCAGCTAACCAGGCAGCAGGCTCAGTTTCTGTTCCTCTTACTGGTGCCTCGGGCTTTAGATTCAGGCTAAGGAGAACCCTAAAGATTAAGTGCAGGGCTGGCAGTTCCTTCTGTATCAAACCAGCCTGGCTGAGTACTTGGTGACTCCACCCTCTGGAGGGCCAAGAGAAGCTAACCCTAGTCTACTGAACGAAGAACCAACAGATATGGGCAGCCAGCCAGTCTCCAGTTTGATAACAGAAAAGGAGACGGTGGGGGAGATGGTTCAATGAGGATGAGCAAGTGTTGAGCAAGCTTGAGGAACTGACTTTGGATCTCCGGAGTCTAAAAGCCAGGTCTGGCTCCAGCTACCTGTAGCCCCGCCACTGTGTGGGGTGGGGCAGAGAAAGGGGGGATCACTGGGTTTGCTGAACACCTGGTCTTGATAAAGCAGCCAACTCCAGGTTCAGCTAGGGGTCACCTCAAGGAAATAACGGACAGCAAGAAAGCTGGTCCTCCTCTGGCTTCTGCATGCATGTACGTAGCCATGCACACCTGCACCGGAATCATACCCAGACACACAAAGCAAGCACGGGCAGTTGTAGCTTGCTGACCTCCATTCTTATTTTAATATTACTTTAAAATGATCACACTGACACGGTTAAGCATTTGATAAGACACCCGTTAGGAAATTTTGCTATGAGACTGTGTCACACATGCGCAAAGGGCAGATGGAGTTAGCCTCCCCAACACACTTGTGCTACCGACTACCTCCGGTTACCAAACAACTAAAGACACAAGTTGCCTTCGAGAGCCACCCTGCCTACGTAGCAACACCCCACCACAGGGCACAGAGCACATCATGCGTTTTTCATCTTGTCCGGTTAGGGAAGATGTCCAACTTTGAGTCTCCTCTCCTAGAATAGAGTCCTGGGTTCCCTTCCAGAGACACTCCGTGTGTTTACAGGCATTTGTGTTTATCTGCCTCAGGTGACGCTTACTCAAGACAAGGGCGGCGGGGTCCGCAGGATGTTGTGATCAGGGGTGAAACTGGGGTCATGAGAGCCGGAGATAGGAACAGGGACCCTGGGCTTGGTGGGACGGGCCCCCCAGATGGAGCTGGGTTCCCTCCCGTCTCCTCCCGGTGGGGATTTCTGCGAGCGGCAGGGTCTTCTGGGATCCCGCCAAGACTGTCGGTTAGCGCACTGACACGACCCGTAGACCCCGCCGGGGAAGCCCACTGCCCTCCTCTCGGGTCCCCAGGAGCTCGCTCTGACGGTTGCCCGCGTCCCGCTGACGGCTCACGGCCAGCGACCCCTCCTAAGTCTGGCCCCGATGGAAGTAGCCACAGGGCTCCATCCTTTCCGGCCCTAAACCCAACAACCCGTCCTCGCCCCGCGCAGTTTATGTCGGGGCGGGGGGTGGGGAGGTTAAGCCAGGAACGGTCACCTGTAACCACGGTTGGTGGCCCGCGGCGGGATGCGGTAAACATGGACCTCTGGTTTGACACACAGAACCGACTCGTACTCGCTCTCCTCCATCTCTACCGCCCAAGCTCTCGGGACTTCCGGTTTCTTCCCCGCCCCTCCAGAACCGGAAGTGGCGCGCGCTATGACCAGCCTCTGTCTAGAGCAGAGGATCCGGCCTCGATCGCTCCCGAGTGCCCTCTGCCGGGCGCCTCAGGTAAGAACGTGAAGCGATTGATCTCTGGCGTTGCGGGACCTGATAAGCTTGAGGTGCAGCCGATCAGAGCTTAATCAGAACCTGGTTATGGTACAAACTCTATACCCTAGGCTAGGCTGACTGATATGCAAGGTAGCTTGCAGCCTTTCCCTGCTCCAGACCTCCTCAATGGAATGTCCTCCTCACTGCTAACCCCAGAAGGTTCTCAGAGGCTTCTGGAGAAATCTTGCTCACAACTTTTTATAACCTACTATGTGCCCAAAGCTACAGTGGCTTAGCACAACGGGAGTACAAATCAAAGCTATGAACTAAAGTTTCTGGTTGTCTTAGTCACTGTTCTATTGCTGTGAAAAGACACTACGGCCAAGGCAACACTTATAAAAAGAAATCTTTTAACTGGGAGCTTGCTTACAGTTTCAGAGGGTTAGTTAGTTCATTATTATCTTGCGGGAGAGCATGGCGGCATGTAGGCAGGCATGATACTGGAGAAGCAGCTGAGAGCTTTACATGATTCATGATCCTAGTGGGGGTGAAAGGGCCACAGCACACAGGGATTGGGTGTGGGGAGGACGAAGGGAGCATCAACAACAGTGACCAGGGCCTGACGTGGGCTTTTGGAAAACTCAAAGACCACTCCCCCATCACAGCTCTTCCAGCAAGGGCACACCTCCTAATCCTATTACGAGGTTGATCGCTTGTGAAAAGCTAGAATAATGCAGATTGGGAGCCGAAGTGATTTGGGGCTATCTTGACCCTCTAAATAGCCATTTATTGACCGCCTCGGTATGTGACCTAAGATCCTGTGGCTATTAGGTAAATCCTTTGGAATGTCCAAACACCAGCTTTCACCAATAAAGGCTAAGAATGTCATACAAATAGCATCTAAGGGCCATCCATAAATGATACTTCCCGGCTTTGCTGTGACTCACCTGCCTGATGTCTCCACCAATGGTTTGAACTATGCCTCAGTTTATAACTACGTTCCCATCACTGTGGTGGTCTGAATTGGAATGGCCCCCATAGGCTCAGATTTTTTGAATGCTTAGAAATTAGGAAATGACACTACTTGAGAGGAACTAGGAGGTGTGGCCTTGTTTGAGTGGGTGTGGCCTTGTTGGAGAAAGTGTGTTATTGGGGGTGAAATTTGAGGTTTCAAAAGTCAAAGCCTCCCGGGCAGTGGTGGCACATGCCTTTAATCCCAGCACTTGGGAGGCAGATTTCTGAGTTCGAGGACACCCTGGTCTGAAGAGATCCAGGACAGCCAGTGCTACACAGAGAAACCTTGTCTCGAAAAACCAAAAAAAAAAAAAAAAAAAAAAAGTCAAAGCCAATCCCAGTGGGTCTCTCTTCCTGCTGCCTGCAGATCCAGATGTAGAACTCTCAACTTCTCCAGCATGACTGTCTGCATGATGCCATGCTCCTCGACATGATGATAATGAACTAAGCCTCTGAAATTGGAACATGTATTCTGGTTACTTGAATCTGTGTTCCTGCGCCACGGTCACGCCTATAGCTCCAAAACAAAGTCTCTATTTTCACTGAGGTGAGAGTTGTGTTTTAGAGCCTACAGGTTGAAGTTTAGTAAAAAATGACTCACTTAAAACATAGTTCAGTTGGCTATGGTAGATCATGCCTGTAATCCCAGTGTGGTGAGGCAGAGGCAGGAGGATGGCTACACATTCTAAGTATCATTTTTACCAATGAGGGGACAAAGATAAAACTCTGTACTGTCACCCTCAGTAGCCCTAGGAGTTCCCCTAATCTTTTAGGGACCTCAGCTCCACCTAAACCAGGATTTGTGGCTTCAATATTGAAAATAACTTCAGGGCCTGGCAGTGGTGGCATATGCCTTTAATTTCAGCACTTGGGAGGCAGAGGCAGGTGGATTTCTGAGTTCGAGGCCAGCCTGGTCTACAGAGTGTGTTCCAGGACAGCCAGGGCTACACAGAGAAACCCTGTCTCAAAAAACAAAACAAAAAAAAAAAAAAAAAAAAAAACAAAAGCAAAAACAAAAAAACAAACTTCAGGACTTGCCAGTATAATGAAACCAAGTTGGAGACTGTATTGAAGGTATTTTAATATGCTAGGCAGTGATGGTGCACGCCTTTAATTCCAACACTCAGGAGGCAGAGGCAGGTGAATCTAGCCAACCTGGTCTACAGAGCAAGTTCCAGGACAGTCAGGGTTACACAGAGATAACTTGTCTCAAACAACAACATCAACAACAACAACCCCAAAATAGCCTTAAGGACAAAGGTTAGAAGAAAGACACTGAGAAAAGCGAGCCCCACACAAGGGCATGGATGTAGGCTTAAATAAAAGCTGCAGAAAGTAAGACATACCCAAGGGTATTGTAATGGTCTCCAAAGTAACTGCCTTAGCGTTAGCCAAGTATTTCATTTTGCTATCTCTCAAGTTATGTCTTAAAAGGTTACTTAACAATTCTTTCTTTTTTTTAAGAAATTACTTTATGTGTACAGGTGTTCTCCTGCATGTATGTCTGTGTACCTTATGTGCTCCTTGGAGGCCAGAATATTAGGCATCTACAACTAAACTTAGGGTGCCTGTGAGTAGCCATGTGGGTTCTGGGAATTGAATATGGGCCCCCAAAGGAGGAAGTTTGGGGACTGGAGAGATGGCTCAGCAGCTCAGGACACTGGTGCTCTTGTAGAGGACATAGATTCAATTCCCAGTGCCCACTTGGAGGCTTGCACATGGTACACATATACACATGTAGACAAAACACATAACATACATAAAATAAGTACATATATTTTAGCTTTTAAAGAACAGCAAGTGCTCTTAGCTGCTGGGCCATCTCTTCAAACCTCATTTCTCTCTCTTTTGGTGACACCAGGAGGCAGTCTTGAAGGTGCTCTGTATAATCTAATAGGATGAAGCTAGGACTCGCTCCGATTGCACAAAAGGTTTGCACGGTATATGGTCACATTGTGAGCCCCAAAATTGTGAACTGGAAAAACCTGTTTCTTCTTGTGGTGTGGCTCAGCCCCAGCACGCATCTTTAATCCAAGAGCTTTCTGTAAATAGAATTAAATAAAGTCAATCATAGGTCAAGAGGCAGAACAAGCATCAGCTGCCAGGAAGTGAACATAAGAAAACACAGGAAGAGCCGGGCAGTGGTGGCACATGCGTTTAATCCCAGCACTTGGGAGGCAGAGGCAGGCGGATTTCTGAGTTCGAGGCCAGCCTGGTCTACAGAGTGAGTTAAAAAAAAAAGAAAAGAAAGAAAGAAAGAAAGAAAGAAAGAAAGAAAGAAAGAAGGAAGGAAAGAAAGAAAACACAGGAAGTAGAAAGGAGAGTCTTTGAGTTGAAGCGTATTTAAGACAGTGTGGAGAAGAAAGGGCTTTTCCCTCTGGGATGTCCGTGAAATAGGAAGGGTCAGAGGGTGCTTTCTCTGCTTCTCTGGGCTTGAAGGCTTACACCCCATTATCTGGCTCCTAAGTCTTCACCAATAAAATCAAACGTTTGGGATTTTTGGTTTTTCAAGACAGGGTTTCTCTGTGTAGCCCTGGCTGTCCTGGAAGAGCACTCTGTAGAGCAGGCTGGCCTCGAACTCAGAAATCTGCCTGCCTCTGCCTCCCAAGTGCTGGGATTAAAGACGTGTGCCACCACCGCCCGGCCCTGTTATTGTTTTTTTTTAAACAACAAAATGGTGTTGTATACATCCTCTCCCTGTAAATGGAGGTTCTGGTGAGTCTTAGAAATTTGGTTTAGAGATGGGAAGGGTACAAGGCCTTGGTAATTCAGCCCTTGGTAATTGTGCTGGAATTCTCATTTCCCTGCTAGTGAAAGGATTCAGCTGGAATCCAAGTGAGGGTTCCTTTCTCTTCCTCACAACCCACAAATGTCCCCTTTCTATCCCGTCTCAGCCTTGTCTACCTAGAAGTTCAAGGACAGGCAGGGGTTATAGGCAAGACCCTGTCTCAAAGAGACAAAACAGAACTCCCACTGGGACCTGATCTCTGTTTTTCTTTTGGTTTGGGGTAGGGTTGAGGCAGGGTCACAAGTGTCTCAGGATAGCCTTGAACACCAGAGCCTCCTATGCCCAGCTCCCAAGTACTGGGGGTCCCCGTGTGTACCACTTCCAGCTTTAAGATGGATTTCGGGCCTGGAGAGATGGCTCAGTGGTGAAGAGCACTGACTGTTCTTCTAAAGGTCCTGAGTTCAATTCCCATGCAACTACATGGTGGCTCACAACCATCTGCAAAGTGATCTGACGCCCTCTTCTGGTGTGTCTGAAGACAACTACAGTGTACTCATATACATAAAATAATTAAATAAATAAATCATTAAAAAAAGATGGATTTCCCATACAATAAGGAACATGGTGCTAAGTTCCAAGTCTCCTTCTTCTACTGTTCTCTCGGCACACCTATTCTAATAGATCATCTACAGGGTGCCAACTCTTCTCTGGGGTACTCTTATTGTAAACTGTGCTTTCCTGAACACCCTCAACTCCCTCTGTTTCCCCACCCCCACCAAGTGCCAAGACTCCAGGTGTGTACCATGTCTCATTTATGCAGCCTGAAGATCATGCATGCCAACCACTCTACCAACTGAGCTAACATCAGCTAACTTTAATTGTGACAACATATACTTACCAGTATTGTAATTTTTCAATTTAAATTAGAGGGTGTGTGTGGAGTGGTTCTGAAACAGAGTTTATCTATTCCTCTCAGTCTTAGAACTTGCTCTGTAGACCAGGCTAACCTCAGACTCAGAGATCTGCCTGCCACTGACTCCTGAGTGCCAGGATCAAAGGCACTCCCCTACATTTAACTTTTATGTGTATAAACGTTTTGCCTACATGTATATGTATATGTGTATGTGTATATGTGTGTGTGTGTGTGTGTGTGTGTGTGT
Organism: Rhabdomys pumilio; assembly: GCA_030674055.1. Taxonomy (NCBI): domain Eukaryota; kingdom Metazoa; phylum Chordata; class Mammalia; order Rodentia; family Muridae; genus Rhabdomys; species Rhabdomys pumilio. The sequence continues at coordinate 11,810,522 of JANHMN010000004.1, read as the reverse complement.
ATGTGTATGTGTATGTGTATATGTATATGTATATGATGTATATGTATATACCACATGCTTGCAGTACCTAAAGAGGCCAGAAGAAGGTGTCAGATCCCCTGGAACTGGAGGTGCATATGGTCATGAGCCAGACTGTTAGTACTGGGAACTCAACCTGGGTCCTCTGGAAGAGCAGTCAGTACCTTTGACTGCCGAGCCATCTTTCCAGCCCTACATCAGACAACTTAAATTTTTTTTCCATACTGGGTATTGACCCCCAGAACATCAGGCATCTAAGTAGACAGGACCTCTTAGCTCCACTGTGGCCATTTTTAGTATCTTATATGTACTGTTCAATGCAACAGACTGTGTCCGTGATGCTGCGTAATCACACCACAAATTCTACAACAGCAACCTTATACAAAGTGACCGATAGCTCTCTGCCGCCTCCTGAGCTATGATAACCTCCACCCTGCTTTCTGTGCCTGTGCACTTGCCTGCTCTAGGCAGCGTATGTAAACCAGCATCATCCCACCCTTGGCTGCATAGCTGCACTATGTCACTTCCTGTCATGCTTTCAGGACTCATCCATGATATAGCTTCATTCCTTTCAACAGCTGACTGTTATCTCACTTTATGTACATGCCGAGACAGAGACAAAGACAGGAAAACCAGGGGGATATACAGAGGGAAAGGAAGAGGTCCTCCCCTCTCTGGATATGGCTTTCGTTTCTTGCTAACTTCAAGCCAAGAGTTTCAACACAGGCAAAGAGTAATGCTAAGACACCAGGAGAGACTGTGAAGGGGAGGTTACTGGGACCACTAAGGAAGCAGGCAAAAGCCTTTCAAAGATGAGTGGAAAGGGCCTGGAGAGATGGCTCAGTGGTTAAGAGTACCAGAGGATCTGGGTTCAATTCCCAACACCCACACGACAGCTCACAACTGCTTGTAACTCTGTTTCCAGGGGGATCTGACACCCTCACACAAACATACATGCAGTCAAAACACCAATGCACATAAAATAAAAATAAATAATAGCTTTTAAAAATATATATGATGGCCGGGCAGTGGTGGCGCACGCCTTTAATCCCAGCACTTGGGAGGCAGGCGGATTTCTGAGTTCGGATTTCTGAGTTCGAGGCTAGCCTAGTCTACAGAGTGAGTTCCAGGACAGCCAAGGCTATACAGAGAAACCCTGTCTCGAAAAACCAAAAAAAAACCAACCAAACAAAACAAAACAAAAATATATATATATGATAAGCAAAAGAGTTAGAGAAATCTAAAACATAAAATAGAAAGATTTTACACATGGACTATATATACATATATACATCATATTTACACTATATTTGCATATATATCATATATACATCATATTTACATATATAGATACATATATATGATAAGTTGAAGAGGATAAGAGATACCCAAGTGTGGGTATGAAGCCCGGGAAGAACTGTCTGTATTAGCTATACAGAGCACTTTGGTGGCTCTCAAGTTACATCTTCAAAACATTGCTAAGAATTTCTTTCCTTTTCTCATCTCAACCTGTGCCCCTGAGACAGGGTCTCTCTCTACTATAGTCCTGATTATCCTAAAACTCACTTTGTAGACCAGGTTGGCCTGGAACTCACAGAGCCACCTGCCTCTGCCCCCTGCGTGCTGAGATCAAAGGTGTGCACCACCATGACCAGATCTAAGCTGGCTCAAGGCATTCTTGAAAAGAGAACCACCAGATTTCCTTTCCTTCTTTCCTTCTTTCTTTTTTGTTTTTTTAAGACTTATTTTATGTATATGAGTACTCTGCTGCTGTCCTCAGACACACCAGAAGAGGGCATCAGATCCCATTACAGACGGTACAGAGCCATCAAGTGGTTGCTGGGATTTGAACTCAGGACCTCTGGAAGAACAGCCAGTGCTCTTAACCTCTGAGCCACCTCTCCAGCCCTTAGCTATGGATCTTATAGGTGCCTTTTCTACTAGAAGGTGAGGAGAAATTGACTTCTGTTCCCATTTGTTGGATATAATCATCATGAAAGAAGTCTTTTAGGAGGGTGGCTTTGAGCCATCTCTCCAGCCCCCCAGAAGAGGAAGTCTTAATTGAGAAACTGACTGTAAGTCTGGCCTGGAGGCAAGGCTGTGGGTATTTTTTGTTTGTTTGTTTGTTTTGTTTTTTCAAGACAGGGTTTCTCTGTGTAGCCCTGGCTGTCCTGGAACTCACTCGGTAGACCAGGCTGGCCTCGAACTCAGAAATCCACCTGCCTCTGCCTCCCAAGTGCTGGGATTAAAGGCGTGCGCCATCACCGCCTGGCAAGGCTGTGGGTATTATGTTAATTGATCATTGTAGCCCTCACTTAGGACCAATCAGCCTAAGTCAGCTGATAATACGTTAGCTAGCTAGCCAAAATGTAGCACCGCCTCCACCCTGCCTCCTGAACTTCTGGACTTGGTTTTCCCTATAAAAAGGCTGCCCTAAGAACAGACTGGTACCTCAATTAGGCTCCCGAGTCCTTTTTTGTGGTCCTGATTGATCAGTCTTGGGGTGTAGGTTCAATAAACTATTGTTGCTTAACTGAGATCAGTGTTCGTATGGTTTGTGTGGCGATTCCTGAACTCCAAAAGCAACTTAACGTAAATGTGGTTTTAATTTTTCTTAAAGGAGAGGCATTTGGAAGCTTGCCATCACACAGGTGAAGGCTGAGAACAGTGCTCAGGTGTATGAGCAAGTTTCTGTTAGAAGTCCAGCAAGTCCACAGCACCAGAAAGATGGTTGCCAAAGAATGAAGTCCAATAGAAGGCTGGAGGTGACAGCCAATGGGTGTGAGACTCCTTACGGGCTGACATAAATGTCATGATGGGTTTTTTTGTTTGGTTGGTTTTGGTTTTTTGGTTTTTTTCAAGACAGGGTTTCTCCATGTAGCCCTGGCTGTCCTGGGACTCACTCTGTAGACCAGGCTGGCCTCGAACTCAGAAATCCACCTGCCTCTGCCCCCCAAGTGCTGGGATTAAAGGCGTGTGCCACCACTGCCCAGCCCATGTCATGATGTTTTAATGAGGGAACCTGACCCTATGACTGTACTAACAGCCACTGACAAGTGAACTTATTTTTTCTTTTTCTTTTCTTCCTTCCTTCCTTTCTTTCTGTCTTTCTTTCTTTTAGTTTATTACATTTTATTTAGTATGTGTATTTCACAGAACACCAAGTCATGACATTTTATTTAGTGTGTGTTTTACAGAACACTGAACCAGTCCCATAGGTAGACTTTCATAATCAGACTGTATGGTATGTGAATCACAGTTCAATTAAGCTGCTAACAAAAAAAAAAAAATGAAATCAGGCTGGGCAGTGATGGCATACACCTTTAATCCCAGCATTCAGGCAGAAGCAGGCAGATCTCTGTGAGTTTGAGGTCAGCCTGGTCTAAAGAGAGAGTTCCAGGACAGCCAGGTCTACACAGAGAAACCTTGTCTTGAAAATTCAAAAGAAAAGGACAGGAGTGGGTCGGGTAGAGATCAGGTGCCCTGGAAGAAGGATGAAGCCTGTCTTAGCCACCCCTGCTCCAGTTCTGTCCTTTGAGTCTGTGTCCTTTGCCAGAGGTTTCTCCCCTGCCCCCCAAACCCTGTCTAATCTGTCAGCTAGCTACAGATGGGGATCTGGTCTTCCTTGGGGCTTCTGTTCCCTTAAGTCTGTGGTTGGTAGAACACGGAGACCTGAGAATTCCGAGGTTGAGATGGAAACAGTGGACAAAGGAAGGTGTTCCTAAGGGTCTGAGGAGATTTTTCCCAGAAGGGACAGCCCCCTCTGGAGCAAGACGGCTCCAGAGAGGAGGGATGGTCAGGGGAGCCTTAATGGGAAAGAGGTGGGGGGAAGTTACAGACCACAGGGGAAGAAAGAGAAACTTAGCCACAGCCACAACTGCTTGTGCCATTTGAGAAGTGGAACGGCAGCTGCTACTTTCCACAGGTGGGGTGGGGCCTGGTGTCGGGCACTTCTACCAAGTGGGATGGGACGGCTGGTTCCGGCTCACTGTGGGGAGTTAGGTGAGACAGCAGAAGGAGGGGCAAGAGGAGAAAGCTGGGTCAGCAGAAAGTATCAGGGGACATATCCTCTGTATCCCTTGGGTGAGGGAGGGGAGGCACTCGTGGTGTCCCCAAGGCTTGTCACCTAAGTGGTCGCCCTTAAACAGTGAATGGGTGACCCAGGATTCCAAGAGGCAGGACAACCCTGTAAGAAGTGCCATCTGGAGAGCTGAGCCGATAAGGGTTGGAATCCGGTTCCTTGGAGATGACGGAGATGAGCCAAGTGGTGCCGGGCAAGAGGGTGGGCGACTCTGAGCTACTGTTTCGTTTTCTATACAACAGGAAGAGCTGAGCCATACCTCACAGGGCTGTGAAGGGAATACAGCTCAAGAACTTCCAGCAGAGAGGAGACCGTTCCATGGGCAGTAGCTGGCCTGCTGTGGCTTAGAAAAGAAAAGGCCCCAAGATCCTCCAGGTCACGGGCTCTCCCTGGAGGGCTTTGGGGGTGGGGGGGTATGACCTCAGAGAACTAGTAAATCTGACACACAGCTAAGATACCACCATAGAAAGAGTCGATCTCTGTGAGCTCGGGCTGGGTGGATGGTTCAGTCACTGTAACGGCTTTGGAAGCATGAGGACCCGAGTGCCATTATCAGAGCCCTTGCTCAGAGTGTTTGCTAAAGCAGGGGTGGGGTGGGGGGTGGAGTGTGTGGGGAGGCAGAAGATGGCTAAGTGGTTAGAGCGCTGTCTCTTCTTATAGAGGATCTGGGTGCCCAGCACTTACATAGTGGCTACAAACATCTGTAATTCTAGTTCTAAGGGATCACACACACACACACACACACACACACACACACACACACGTAAATTAAAAATGAATAAACCAGCCAGGCAGTGGTGGTTCATGCCTTTAATCTCAGCACTTGGGAGGCAGAGACAGGCAGATTTCTGAGTTTGAGGCCAGCCTGGTCTACAGGACAGCCAGGGTTATACAGAGAAACCCTGTCTGAAAAAAAAAAACCCAAAAAATTAAAAACGAATAAACTTTAAACAACAACAAATGAAGGCAGGCATATGTCCTACACCCTTGAAATGCCAGTGCTGTGGCTGTGGCAGCAGAGACAGGCAGATCTGTCTCTCTCTCTCTCTCTCTCTCTCTCTCTCTCTCTCTCTCTCTCTCTGTCCCTCCTCATGTAGCTCAGGCTGGCCTCAAAATCACAATGTAGCCAAGAATGACTGTAAACTCTAGATTCTCCTGCTTCTGTCTCCTCCTGAGATCCTAGGCCTGGGCCACCACACCTGGTCTTTTTTTTTTTCCCCTAAAGGGTCGCAGTATTAGGGAAGTTAAGAACTGCTGGTCTGTTTATTTATTTTATGTATGAGTACACTATCTTCAGACACAGAAGAGGGCATCTGATCCCATTACAGATGGTTATGAGCCACCATGTGGTTGCTGGGAATTGAACTCAGGACCTCTGGAAGAACAGTCAGTGCTCTTAACCACTGAGCCATCTCCAGCCCCAACCACACCTGGTCTTACGTGGTGCTAGGCAAGCTCACTACCAATTTAACTCCACCGCAGCCCCCTGATAGGCTCTCTTGTCAATGTATGCGAGTGTTTTAAAGGCTCTGAGGTGTCCTGCAAGGCACTGTACGTTTCTCTTTGATGAGGCCAGCATCCCATTTCCTCTCGACTCCCAGAAAGGGCTCGAGGACAGAGCAGGACTGCGCTGTGGGAAGTGAGGAGATCTGTAGTTTTGCACCGGCCATGGGTTCGATCCCACTGTGGGACCTTAGGCAGCTTTCCTGAGCCTCTTTCTCGAGTTTATTGTGGTGCACAGGGGTGGCTCCTGGTTAAACGTCAGCCTGCCTTGGCTCCTCCCTTGAGGCTGATCATGGCGGGCTTCAGGTGAACTGCAGATGAAGCAATGGGGTCTCAGGCCTGGTCGGAGCTTGACTGGATGTCTCCTTGGTAACAGCAGCTTATGCCCCTCGCTTTGGGAATCTTGCTGGCTCCAGAACAATGGAAAACAGAAACACCCACACACATCCAGAGAACAAGGCAGAGGCTCCAGCAGTCCTATCAAGTTCTGGCCTGAGTTCCACCAAAAAGAAGACAGATTCAGAACCCACTGTCTCAGTCGGTCAGGTGGGCAGACCTTCACTTTCGATTCTGATCTCCATTCCCAGAACAAGGCACTTCCTACCTATTTGCTTGTTTGTTTTTCCAGACAAGGTTTCTCTGTGTAGCCCTGGCTGTCCTGGAACTCACTCTGTAGACCAGGCTGGCCCACAACTCACAGAGATCCACCTGCCTCCGCCACCTCCACAGTGTTGAGATTAAAGAAGAATGTCATTACATCCAGCCCTGGGACATTTCTTAATCCAGTCAAGTTGACAACCAAGGCTGACCACCAAATGTCCACCTCTGTCAACCTGACACACAAACCATGTGTCCAATCCAGACCATCCCAACAAAGCCACCGTACTAATGTCACAACAGATGACTCCATTGGGAGAGGCAGAGCCCCGTCCAGTTTCTTGCCTCACACCAACCAGCTGGTAACCGGTGCTTCAGTATGCGAGTCTGTGGGGGACACTTCACACATGTTTCACATCTCCTAGAGGAGAGCTGGGCAAACATTCTGGGCCTCCTTTTCTGTCATTCATGTGCTCAGCAGGCAAAAGTGGGGTACCAGTTCTGCTACTTACTTAGCTCTCAGCGCCCCCTTCAGTCTTTTGTGTGTGTGCCATGGTAAGGGTTACCTGGATTCAGTCTGTTGAGGCCCTGCCTCACGGTAGGTAATCCCTAGAGTTGGCTCCCACCAGAATCTTTTGTTAAAACAACTTTGCCCACTGGTTAATGAACTGTATGGTGTTGGCTAACTTCTCAGGAGCTAAGTTGGCTTAAGGTCTACTCGACCAGTCACTGACAGCCAAGAGGGCGGCTAAAAAATCAGCCGGGCAGTGCCAGCATGTGCCTTTAATCCCAGCACTGAGGAGACAGAGGCAGGTGGATCTCTGTGACTTCAAGGCCAGCCAGGTCTTGAGTTCTAGCTCTAGGACAGCCAAGGTTACACACAGAAACCCTGTCTGGAAAAACCAACACATTAAAAAATTAAAAACTCGGGGGGAGGGGCCGGTGGCATGGTAGGATACACCTGAAACCTCAGGTTTCAGGCTGAGCAAGGAGGATGTCAAGTTCAAAGCCAGGTTAGGCTATGTACCACAACCACTATCTCAGATAGCTGAAGCGTCCAGCCCCTGGGCTACGGAAGGATGGTACTGTGGTGGGCAGTGTTCCTTGCCCATTGGCATTCTCTCAAACAGACCTCCACATAATCCTTTGGCTCACATTCTGGTTGGCCTCCCGTTTTATGCCAGAGTCCATAATGCTGAGCAGTGGAGTCAGGCCCACTATCTACCTCTAGGCTACCTCCTGGTCTTTCTCTTCACCTCTCTCCAGCACCTCCATCACAGGAGGATGGACAAGAAGGAACAGGTCAAGGGCCCCAGTGCCTGGGTCAAGCTCAGCCCTTGAACTGGCCCAGACCCATCTCTGTTTCAGACTGGACTTGCAGATGCCATTGAAAGGGACAGCAGAAAGCAGCCTGTAGCTCCCAGAGGACCAGAGAGGGAGCTCCGACACACAGGATCATTCCAGGGGTCAGGGGAGCTTCAGATCCAGGAGCAGAGGCCCTCAGCAAGACCAAGGTGAGTTGTGGGGGGGCCTCCCTAGAAAAGGGAGTCTGGAGAGAACTGAGAAGTTACAGCCTAAGTCAGATCTGGTGACTATAGCGCTCTCTGGTCCCCATTTTCCTTACCTCTTTCCTCTTCCCCAGCCCCTGTTGAGGAGCAAACCCACGTCCTCAAAGATGCTAGCTTATCCCGTGCTCCATCGCTGATCTGTAACCTTGACCTATTTCAGAGCGCCGATCAAACTGTTTCTAACCCACCCTTTGTCCACTCACTCCTACTAGGGCAGGGCCACCTTCCACGTGACTCACTCAAGGGGAGTTTATGTCATGTCTCTTGTGCAGCTTTAGATCCCTCCTGCCTGGTACCAGCCCTGGCACCTCCATGCTAGATTCTCAATAAGCATTTATCCACTAAACCAATAGAAGAATCAACAGCAACAAAAAAGACGTCAGTGGGCCAGGCTGGGTGGCACATGCCTTCTATAACCCACCACTTGGAGGGCGGAGGAAGGGAGGGTCGGTAGCCCAAGGGTAACCTTGGCTATGTAGTGAGTTTGAGGCCATTTTAGACCATTTAAGACAGTGTCTAAATAAATAAATAATAATAAAAAAAAAAAACATAGACAAACTTACACTATGGGGCCAGGGAGATGTCTTGATGGGTAAAGGTTCAGTCCCCAGGGGTTACATGACAGAAGGAGAGACAGTTCCTGGAAGTTGCCCTCTGGCCTCCCATGCCCTCTGTGGCACATTGACCTACTATCCTCTCCACCTCCCTACCCCCACACAAGGGCCCTCTCTAGATTATGTAGCTCTGGCTGTCCTAGAACTCATTAAGTAAACGAGGTAGCCTCAAACAGAGATTCCCCCTGCCTCTACCTCCCAAGTACTGGGATTAAAAGGCCCCATCCCTCCTGAGGACCTTACAAAGTTTACGGTTGCTGGGGGAGGGAGAACATCTCTTCAGTGGTGGTTGCTGGGGGAGGGAGGACATCTCTTCAGTGGTGTCACTGGTGGCAAGGTGCCTACATATGTATAAATACCTCACTGAAGCTCAGTCAATCATAAAAACAAAAACAAACAGATATGAAGGGCTGGAGAGATGGCTCAGTGGTTAAGAGCACTGTCCACTCTTCCAGAGGTCCTGAGTTCAATTCCCAGCAACCACATGGTGGCTCACAACCATCTGTAATGGGATCTGATGCCCTCTTCTGGTGTGTCTGAAGACAGAAGACATTTTCACATACATCAAATAAATAAATAAATAAATCTTTCAAAGAAAAACAAATATGAACTGAAAAGGGGCGGGGCTGCTTGGGAAGGGGGAGGAGACTAGAGGAGTGGGAGGGGCATGAATGTGATCAAGATATTTTATGTTCATATATAGATGTCAGAACAAAACCCATCACAATGACCACATACTCCACATACTAATGAAAACAGAAAGGACACATGCACACGAAAGCCCCTTAGCATGTTAATTATATGCTAACGTATGTAGAATTAAATCTCCACTAACAGCTGCTCAGGCATAAGAAAGAGCCGCCAGAAGGAAGGCCCAGGTGACCATGGTGGCGTGCACCTGGGATCCCAGCACAAAGGGGGCTAAGATAGGGCTGGCAGTTTGAGGCCAGCCTAGGCTACAGAGCAAAACCCTGCCTGAGGAAGGAACGGAAGGAAGGGAAGGGGGTGTGGGGTGGTAAAAAGAGGAGCTGCAGACAGATTAAAGAGGGCACAGAAACACAGATTCAAATCCTGATGGTAGGAGGCTTTATGACCCTGGGCCCTTGTCTCTCAACCTTTCTGAATCCCGATGCTTTCTGAATTTTCTGGTGTTTTGCTATGTGTGTATGTACATATGTACGTGTGTACATGTGTGCACATGTGTACATGTGTGTGCATGCATGTGTGTTATTGGTGATTGAACCCAGGGCCTTGTGCATGCCAGTCAAGTATTGTACCAGTCGAACTATAGCTCCAGCCCAGCATAAAGTCTCGTTCTCTGTCTGTCTCTGTCTCTGTCTGTCTGTCTCTCTCTCTCTCTCTCTCTCTCTCTCTCTCTCTCTCTCTTTCTCTCTCGGTAGCAATGAGAGAGGCAATACAGAACACAGAATCTCATGCAGCCCAGGCTTGCTTTGAACTTATTGTGAGGCTGAGAATGATAACCTCCTGGCCCTCCTCTCTCTGCCTCCTTACACTGGAGTTACAGGTGTGCACCACCAGCATACACTCCTTATCTTTCTGAAAAAACAACCAGCACTAAAAGGGTTAAGCGCTAACCACCTCAACATTCCCATCAAGGAGCCTGAGACTCAGCCCTTCCTTTACTCTCCCAGGCAATAAGTATGCACCACTGGTGTGCCTAGTCCTAGGCAGGCATTCTGGGAGAACAGCACACACACACACATACATATATACATACATATATACACACACATATACTTATATACATATACATACACACAGACATATACATATACACATATACACACATACATGTATACATACACACATATATACATATATACATATACACACATATATACATACACAAAGTGACAGCTGTCTGCTTTCTCCACAAGGACAACCCAGGATGGGCTGAGGGAGCTGCAAGCTGGCCAGGAGCAAGCCCAGCCTATCGGGGATTTTGTGACCTCTGAAGGGCGACCACAGCCAGCCATGCAGACCAAGGACCAGCAGAAGAAATGGCAGACTGCCGAGATCAAAGAGATTCATCCTACCGAGAGCTGCCAGGTAACCCAAGGAGATTGGGGAGAAGAGCGTGGGCACCATGCAGAGAGCAAAAGGGTCCCTGTGCCCTTCACACAGATGTGCTAGTGTTTGTTGGAGGCTGTGCACTGGAGCTGGCCGACACTCAGTCTCTGTGGGTCACTGGTGGTCCTGGAAGTTGGAGTCAGAGCATTCTTCAGGTCTTGTTTACAGAGAGATCACTATGGGTGTCCTGGGGACAGGGCAGGGACGAGAGTACTATGACAGATGATGCTGGGCGGTGCTGGGTTTAAGAGATTGGCTGTGTATGTGTCTGTCTGTCCATCCTGTGTGTGTCTCTGCCTGTCTATCCTGTATGTGTTTGTCTGTCCACATGTGTCTGTCCATCAGTTCCCATGTGTGTGTGGTGTGTATACACGTGTGTGTCCATGCCTTGCAAGGCATGCTGGACTTCTAAAACTTACTTAACTGGAATACTTTTATTTACTTGTTTTTTTCATTTCTGCATTCATTTATAAAAGAAAATAACGTAGCATGGCCCAACACAACATTCTTGACGTTTGTTGTTTTCCTTTGGTTTTTCGAGACAGGGTTTCTCTGTGTAGCCCTGGCTGTCCTAGAACTCCTGTAAAACAGGCTAGCCTCGAACTTACAGAGCTCTGTCTCCTGAGTGCTGGGATTAGAGGCATGCATTTTTAGTTTCTTATCATATTAAAACCTGCCCCCAAATCAGTATCACCGTCTTTTTTTTTTTTAAGGCAGGACCTCACTAAAGTTTGCCCAAAGTACTTGCTATGTAGACCAGCCTGGCCTTGAACTCACAGAGATCCTCCTGCCTCAGCCTTCTTGAGCCCAGTTTACTTGGCAGTTTCTCTCTCTCTCTCTCTCTCTCTCTCTCTCTCTCTCTCTCTCTCTCT
>JANHMN010000004.1:11700657-11796703 GCA_030674055.1 Rhabdomys pumilio | reverse complement strand
TCGGCCACTAAGCGTGAGCCATGATTTCAAGGCCCACATAGTAGGTCGTACAGTAGATGGAGAAGCCGAGCCACACAAATTGTCTCCTGACATGTGCGCTAACGTAAAAAGTTAACAAATGCGATTAAAGAAAAAAAAAACGAAAAGCATAAAAAAAACGGTGAGGTGTTTTATATTTCTGGCTGGCTGCTGAGCCTCCATGTTCCCATCCTTGTTCTGTGGATCTCTATGCGTGCAGGTGAGGCAGTGGGGGGACACACACACACTGGGGTGCAGGATTGGGTGTGCTGGGCTTGGGATCAGTGTAGTGTGTAAGCCCTGACCCGCAACCCTGCCCCACCCCCACCCCCATCCCACCCCCACCCCCACCCCGTTTCTTCTCTGTTTAGGGGCGAGGCTGTAGAGAGTAAGACAACACCGAGGCCGCCTCCTCCTCCTCCTCCTCCACCTCCAGTAAGTAGGGACAGAGCGGGAATGGGGTGATAAGGGAAGGGAAGGGAACTAGGGGGGGATCGGGAGGGAGGGTGGTGGAAACAGAAACATTTCCAGTCAACCTGGGCTACACTCACATTTGATTTATATTTCATTCTTTTTAAATTTTTATTTATTTATTCTTTTTTTGGGGGGGGGGTGTTTTGAGACAGGGTTTCTCTGTGTAGCCCTGGCTGTCCTGGAACTCACTCTGTAGACCAGGCTGGCCTGGCCTCGAACTCAGAAATCCACCTGCCTCTGCCTCCCAAGTGCTGGGATTAAAGGCGTGCGCCACCACTGCCCGGCCTTATTTATTCTTTAAACACAAAGTTTGCTTTTTTTTTTTTTTTTTTTTTTTTTTTTGAGACAGAGTTTCTCTGGGTAGCCCTGGGTATCCTGGGACTCACTCTGTAGACCAGGCTGGCCGCAACTCAGAGATCCTCTCGCCTTTGCCTCCTCATAGCAAGATTAAAGGCGTGGGCCACCACTGCCCAGCTTTAAAGTTTTTTTAAATTGCAAGTGCTATTGTGTGTACACAGAGACTCCTCTCAAATGTCCCATGGCACAGGGCTGGAGGTCCTCTCCTCCCACCATGTGGGCCCTGGTGATCAAACTCAGGGTTGGTGGCAAGTGCCTCTGCCTGCTGAGCCATCTTGAAGTCATCGGTTGGGTTTTCGAGATGGGGTCTCCTGTAGCCCAGGCTGGCCTAGAACTCTCTATGTTACTGAGAATGATCTCAAAATCCTGCCCCCTCTGGCCTCTGCTTCCCAGATGCTGGGCTTACGTGTGCTGAGACCCATGTGTCTGCTTTGAGTGGGCAGTCAGAAATGAGATCCCACTCTGGGGCCTGATTCCTTCTCAGGTTGTTCCCATCTGCCCTTTGCCCTCAGCTCCTAGTCACAGCTTCTCCGAATGCCTGCGGCCTTCCAGCCGTCCCCACACCACCAGCTCTGCCACTTCCTGATCTCTTGAGTTGACGTACAAGCTTAGAATCCCCAACCTGTCATCATCACCCAGCCCTTGTCACCCTTGCCTGTCTTCACGACACATTCCCAGCTATACCACGGTCCAGGACACTCCAGCCAGGCACACTTTGTGGGCCGGAGCTTGAAGTGACCGCGTGTGATTTGCTTAGCTGACAGTCATGCCACCCTCTACTTTTGCTCGACTATGTCCTTGCATATTAACAAGTGTCACTGGAGAACACGGAACAAAACACTCCAGCCTCTTCCTGCCCATCAATAGCCACCCCGCTGCCTATTCATCAGATCCTTTCCGACTCACCGCCAGTCTCTCCATTTGTGCAGCGATATCTACCCCAATACTCACGCTCCCTTCTTAGTACCGACAGACCCAAGTACCTTAGTGCCTATGGACCCTTCCATCTACTTCCTTAAGGGGACTTTCAAAGAACACAACTCCACACGCTCCTTAGACTTAGATGGTAGATATCCTTTTACATTTTTTTGGTTTTGGATTTATTTTATATGTATTGATGTTTTGCCTGTTTGTATATTTGTGTACCATGTGCCCTGTCCGGTGCCTTCAGAGGCCAGAACACGGCAGCAGATTCCTGGAACTAGAGTTACAGATGGTTGTAAGCCTCCATGTCGGGATGAGGAATAGAACCTGGGTCCTCTACAAGAACAGCCAGTTGGGAATGAGGCTCAGTTGATAGAGTTTGCTTGGCATGAACAAGCTCCTAGGTTCCACCCCCATACTGCCCAAACCAGGCGTGGGGACACATGCCTGTAACCAGAGCACTGGGGAGCTAGAGGAGGGAACCACAGACTCTCAAGGTCACTCTCCTCTACACAGAAAGCCAAGGCCAGTTTGAGCTAAACACGCTGCTTTGTTAGTGGGGGGATGGGGTGGGGGGGAGATGGCTCAGCAGGTAAAAGCCTTTGGTGACAAGCCCAACAACTTCAGCTCCATCAGAGGGACCCATGGGTTGGAAGGAGAACCAAGCACCGCAGGTTGTCCCCCCAGCTGCCCACCCCTGTACACCGCGGCACATGACCTGTATCCTGTAAATGTATACTCACACAGATCAGTTCACAGGTAGCCTGGCGGGGCAGTCCATGCCTGCCTTTAATCCCAGCACTCAAGAGGCAGGTACAGAGTTCGTGGGTAGCCTCATCTACATGGAGAGTCTGAGACCACGTCTCAAAATCAATCCATTTGTCAATAAGTAAGTGCAGAGCTGAGGTCAAGCCCCAGGGCTCACACTGTGAAGGAGACAACTGACTTCACAACTTGTCCTCTGCCCTCCACGTGTCGGACATGGCACACGCATGTCCACACACACCGACTTCATGAGGTTATTTGGCTGAGGCTCCTCCCTCCCTCTCGCACCCATTTTCCTTGGGCTCAGGGGCCGGACCTCAAGGCTCCTCCTACTTCCCAGCTGGCTCCTTCCTGTCTCCCTCCATGGTTCTCACCCCTCCTCTGCCCTCCCGGCTTCTCTGCCCTGCAGGACTGCAGTCAGTCCCTTCGACGACTCCCAAATCTCCATTTCCAAGTCAGATTGTGCCTTGAAACTCCCAGCTCATATACCCAATTGCCAGACAAAGTGAATTCACCCCTCAGACTACTACAGACCAGAGTAGCATCTTGTACCCTTCCCACCTACTCCTGACCCAGTCTTCACCTCAGCAAAGGATGCCCTAGCTGTTCACCCAGAGGCTCAAAATCACTCCTGATTCCTCTGATCCCTCAACAGTCCCTTCCCAGTACATCAGCAATCCCTCCCCAGCCTACAAAGCCATTTCTGAGTCCATCTATTCCCCCCCCCCCCATCGCCTCGCCTACACTTCTCCCTCGTAGAGTAAGACCCCGAATCTTCACCCTAACACACAAGGCTCCGTGTCTCGCTATTCTGGTGGGATTTCTACCCTGTAGATACTCCAAGCTTATTTCCCCTGGACCTTTGCACGTGCTGCCCGTTATGCCCGACTGTCTCCCAATAGATACAGCCATGACTAAATCCATGGAGTTACTCAGGCTTCAACTTAAATGTCACTCAGCAGTTTTCCCCTGACTATCTAGTCTCAAGTATCCTGTCAGCCATGGGTACTCTATCATCACGATCCTATTTTCATTGTCTTTGGAGGTGGGGGTGGGGTTGCTGTATTTGCCTGTATGTACCCCTGTGCACCACATGCATGCAGTTCTTAAAGAAGCCAGAAGAGGGCGACATGCCCCAGAACTAGAGTTACAGACGAGGAGGAATTTCAGGTGGGAGCTGGGATTAAAGGCCTGAAGCCTCACCTTACATCATCTAAGGGACGAGAGAGTTAGGGGTGCACTTTAGGGGTGCAAGCGCTCCTGCCGTCACTGAGGTGTCATGATCGATCCTTAGCATCGGGAAAAGGTTGCTGATAAGAATAAGTGAGGGAGAAAGGCGGGCCAGGCTGCCCAGCCTCAGATTATCCTGACTCTGATGAGAGGGATCAGATGTAGGCGTGGCTGGCTCGGTATAATGAATGAGAAACCGTATCTGAAGTGCCCATTACGAGCTGGGACACCTGTGTCACTTAGGCATCCAGAATGAGGTAAGGCCACAGCTGTGTGGGCTGCAATAGGGGAAACTGGCTCACTCATGGATATAGTCTGCAGGTGGGAGGTGGTGAGCTACTAGTGAGTCGGAACACCTCGGTTGGTCGGTCGGTCGGTCGGTCTATCGGCCGGCTCCTGGAGTGGTACTTGGAGATTTGGAGTCCCTCCTCCAGGGCTTTGGAGAGGAAAGGATAGTCTGAGCATCCCCAGAGGCCCTGTGGGAGGCTAGAAGCTCTGTAAGCCAGTCTGTCTGTCTGTCTGTCAGTATCACAGGTGCCCTCCCTTCCCTGCAGGAGGAAAGAGAGGTTGAGAAGAAGGAGCTGTGCCAGGGGCAGAAACAACGGCAGCAGGCCTTGGCCACTGCAGGCGCCCAGGGTCCTTCAAACTCCCGACGGGGTTTCATGAAGTGCCTATTGGAAGTGGAAGAGCAAGAGGAAGCCACCCACAGAAGGACTCTGAAGTCCCGGGCCCTGACAGCCAGGAGGTCCCCCAAGACTGTGACTTCTGTGTCCACTTCAGGCCCTGTCAGCAGCTCTGTTCCAACCTTACCTGTAACCCTGCATGAACCTTCCACCTCAACTCCAGCTACTGTCCCATCCTGGGTCAGACCACCAGCCCCTGGGCAAACCCCAATCCCTATGGGGTCCCCTGGGTCAGTCCTGCCAACTCCTGTCCAGGACCAGACCTGGAGATGGTCAGAGTTCTTGCCCCAGGGCAATGAAAGAAGTCACAACTATTCCAAGATACGGTAGGAACCACCTCTGCTAGCCTGCCATCTTACCAGGGCCCTGGCTTTCAGTCTGTTTCCAACGTGGTAGGCCCTTCCACACTCTGGTCCTCCCTCCTCCCCCACCCCATCTCTGCTCATCCCCCCCCCAGTCTTCCTCCCACTGTCTCCTTTCTGTGCTTCCCAGCAGGGTGTCCCCCAAGGTCTCACCCCCTTTCCATTCTTCCCCCCTCCCTCCCTCCTCTTCTTTCTGACACTGGGGATGGAAGCTGAGGACTCACACATACTAAGCAAGTACTGTATCCCTGCTCTGCGCCCTCAGTCCTCCCGACCACCAAAGGGACCACCTGTGGCTTCTGTCTCACTCCCTTGGGTGTCTCTTTCTGTGAGACTTGTGGCTCACACTTGTGGCTTCTTGACACAACAGAATCCCTTGGGGAAGTTTCCCTACCCTCTGCTGCCTGCTGCTGGGTGGCCTTGGCAGGGGCAGGAGCAGAGGCGCAAAGGAGGTGATTGCTAGCTGTCCTGGGCCCATTCTCCTGTAGGCAGGAGCCAGAAGAGCATGGCGTCTTGAGAATGTATCAGAGCTGGGAGGAGCGGACTGAGGAGCACCTCACCCTGAAGCAGGAGGAAGGTGAGCACCACACAGTACTAACCTGCTCCTTTCTGCCCCACTTTCACACCATTGCCTCCTCACCCAACTTTTTCACACGCCGCTGCCCCACTGCCCCACGCTGCTGCCCCACTGTCCCACGCTGCTGCCCCACTGCCCCACGCTGCTGCCCCACTGCCCCACGCCGCTGCCCCACTGCCCCACCCTACTGCCCCACTGTCCCATGCCGCTGCCCCACTGTCCCATGCCGCTGCCCCACTGCCCCATGCCGCTGCCCCACTGCCCCATGCCGCTGCCTCATTGTCCCACATCACTGCCCCACTGCCCCACGCCGCTACCCTCCTGCCCCACCCTACTGCCCCACTGCCCCACACTGCTGCCCCGCTACCCCAAGCAGTGTCTCCCAGGGGGTCGACTGCACTTGGCCCTAGGATACAGAAAAGGTGGCCCGCCTCCCCTACTCCCACCAGTCCTCTTTAGAGGAAGCCTGAAGGACAGGCAGGGTTCCCCCAAGAACCCTACCCATTCTAGACAATCCCTCCCCATTTAACAGGGCCACCAGCTCTGAACAGGCTTCTCCTGCCCATCACACCCTACCTATCCCAGCAAATCTGAAAAGTGCTCATCTCCCATCCTGGGTGAGGTCCCTGTGGACCCTGTCCTCCCTGCCCCTACTCCCTCGTGATGGGCTGGTCTACGAGAATGGATGTGTACAGTCCTACCACCCACTCCTTCCGAAGGTCTAGAACCTTCTTGACCACGGCAGCTCCTTTCCTCGGATTCTCCAGAATGTTTCACTGACCCAAGGGAATAAAACCGACAGTAGAGGCAGCTAGCAACCTGCTGCCCTCCACATGTATGCACATACCAAGCACACCACACATACACCATGTGCCACAAAAAAAAAAAAAAAAAAAAGCTGGAGGAGGATGAAGTAACAACGCCGATGGTGATGGTGATGGTGATGGTGATGATGAGATGGTGAGATATGGTGAGGCAGGGTCGTCCCACTTAGTAACTGCCTCCCTTGACAGCCTTCCGAAGCTATTTCGACATCTTCAATGGTCCTGGTGAGGTGGATGCACGGAGCCTCAAGAACATTTTGCTCCTCATTGGCTTCACCTTCACTCCAGCCCAGGTGGAGGAGGCCCTGATGAGTGCTGACGTCAATGGTGAGCGAGGGGAGGGGGTCTTCCCTGAGCCCTGGAGAGGGGCTGCCCCCCGTGAGGCCCGTTAGACCATATGGGCTCCTTGCTGGAAGGATCCCTGCTTGGCTTAAAGCTCTGGGTCAGAGTCTGGTGTCCCTAAGGTCTGAATCACTGTGTCTGCCTTTTCCTTCCGCCCTGGGTCTCACCAAGTCTGTAGCAGGCTCTGCTTCCAGAAGCTAATGGTCCCTGAGCCACTGTGCAGTGGCAGTTTCTAGGGACCCAGAAGTGACTAGAACTTCCCCCCTAACCAATGGTGTCGGTGACCTGGGGAATGTCCCCTCAGCTCTGCACACTAAGTATCCTCCATGACTCATACACTTCTTCCTGCCTTTTGCTTTGGTTTTTCGAGACTCGGTCTCTGTGTAGCCCTGGCTGTCCCGGAACTTGCTCTATAGACCAGGCTGGCCTCAAATTCAGAGATCTGCCTGCCTCTGCCTTCTGAGGGCTGAGATTAAAGGCGTGCGCCACCACTGCCCAATGAGCCTTGCATTTCTTTTACCAGCCTTCTGGCTTTGCCTGTCCGGCAGTTTGCTAGGCCTCAGTTTCTCTGTCTTTAAAATAGAGTGGCAACCTCCTCCTCGTGTTCTGTAAGATAAAATGGGGTAAGCAGGCAAAGGGTAGGACTGTGGTGCAGGAAACAGCAGCTAGCATTATCCATACAGTAAGTATGGGATGTCTTCTGCAAGTGTTCCTGCCCAGGGCACCAGGACTACAGACGTGTAAGACACAGCCCTGCTCTCCTCAGGGGGTTCCCAGAGGTCATTGCCACAGGATAAAGCTTGGCACAGAAGTTAAACAAAGCATGGAAACAGCAGTCACAGCACCTTGGAAGAAGGGGGTCAGGAAGGAAGGCTTCCTGGAGGAGGTACCACTCCAGCCAAGTGGTGCCAAATTAAACAGTTGTCAATAAAACAGTTGGAAAGGAGAAGGAAATAGTAGTCCCCGAGAAACGGGCATGAGGCACTTGCCTGTGGCAGGGTGTGGCTCGACAAAGGGAAAGGTAGGCCATGTGGGAACTGAGTCCTGACCACTGCTCAGGACTGCTGCGTCTGCCACTGCAGACTCCTCACACACACTTGAAGGGGTGTCACTAAGCAGTGTACTGTTGACCTAGGAAGACAAAGGCTCTAGGCTTCAACCCTCACTGACCTAGCTCTGCCCCACTCCCCCACCCATGTGAACTAGGGCAAGAGCCCCTTTCTATGAGCCTCAAGTGCCACCAGTGGCCAGGGTTAAGTCCTAAGCACTTTCACGCCTGTCTTTAAAAATTGGAAACCTTGCTGGGCAGTGGTGGCGCACGCCTTTAATCCCAGCATTTGGGAGGCAGAGGCAGGCGGATTTCTGAGTTCGAGGCCAGCCTGGTCTACAGAGTGAGTTCCAGGACAGCCAGGGCTACACAGAGAAACCCTGTCTCGAAAAAACAAAACAAAAAAAAACAAACAAACAAAAAAAGAATTGGAAACCTCCTGAGTCCACCGTTAAGCAGCCCAGAGAACATGACCTGGCTTGAGCCTGGGGCACAGTGTGAGACAAACTGTACAGTCTTTGTCTCTCAGAGTCTCTTCTAAGTTCTTCTGGGTGTCCCACATGGTGACCAGGGCTTTAGGAGACAGGTCAGTAAGGGATCTGACCTGGTTTGACTCTCTTTGGCTGGTAAAGACGCTTGCTGCCTGCCTGGGACACTCATGGTCAGAGGCGAGAACACACTCCCAGAAGAGATCTCATCTCCACCCCTGTGATGTGGCAAGCACATCGCCTCCCCTCACAGAAAATCAAGAAAATGTAACAAGAAGAAAAGTTAGATGCCAGGCGGTGGTGGGATGTCCTTAATCCCAGCCCCAGGGAGGCCGAGGCAGGTAGATATCCTGTTTAAGGCTAGCCTGGTCTAGAGTAAGTTCCAGTTAGCCAAGGCTACATAGAAATCCTGTCTTGACAAATAAACAAACAAAAACCAACCCTTGAATCTCTAAGGAACAGAGGTGGAGGGTGAGAGACCACCTGTGGCTGGGGAGCACATTGAACAGGGAAGAACTTGGCCTTCTGGGAAAGCAGCTTAGACTGAGAGCTTGGCAAGAGAATGAAGCTACTGACAGTCTGGTGGGGCCTGCAGGGTCCTGTAGTCTAGCCAGGATTTCATGGTTCATATTCTCATGCAGAGACCAGCACTCAGTAATGGCAGCCGCTGGCTGCATTTAGTGTGAATGTGCTATGCACGCAGCTCTTAGGACCATCTCGACTCCATAGAAACTAAAGCTTCCTAGGGACTGGAAGCTCCACCAGGATCGCATAAATGGGAAGTGGTGGACACGGGTTTTGAACTCAAGCTGCTGGTAGCTCAGGCTGGCGCGGAGCTGGCTAATGTAGTCAAGATGACCTTGAAGCATTGACCTTTGTCCCTCTACCTCCAGGTTTATGTGACATTTGGGAATTGAACCCTGAACTTTGTGCATGCTAATTACTACCAACTGAGCTACAAACCCTGTCCTGGCCCAATAGCTTCTCACCCAAAAGATTGTAATTTTTGGCTTTTCCATTCTACATTTTCTGCCGATTTGGCATTGCTGCTATAGTACTGGGGGGCGGGGGGGGGGGGGGTGGGTGTCACAGGACACCAGGGTCATACCTGGCTTGCTGTCCCAGGGCCTGCTGCAGCAGGCCCTTGGCCACTCTTACTTCTTTGACTCCGCAGGAGATGGTCATGTGGATTTCAAAGACTTTTTGGCTGTGATGACAGACACCAAGCGCTTCTTCTGCTCCGTGGGTGAGCAGGGGTCAGCCCTGGGCAGTCAGAGCTGGCAATGGGACCAGGAGGCTGATGGGGTACATTGAAGGGCACCTGAGAGTAACGACAGCTACTCCTTCATGATCCCAGAACAGAATGTCCTGCTGGATATGTCGCCCCCAAACCCCTACACACTGTTTTTTGAGATCCTCTCTCTGTTGGTGGAAATGCTAGCCCTGCCGGAGACGGCCCTAGAGGAGATCACGAAGTAAGTGGGGCTACTTTGTCGGGGTGGGGGACAGAGGACAGCTAGCGCTGTGATACCTGGAGATGTCTGAGGGTTAGGATTCTCAGTTGCAAGGGAAAGAAAACCCCAATAAAACTGCCTTGGGTGGAGGACTGCAATGCTCAAGCAGTCGGGGCTTCAGGAATGGTTGGATCTAGAGAATGGATGATCCCAGGAAAGTTTTATTTCTCCATCTTTGGCCATTGGCTTCAAAGCTCACCTAGGTTCTCGCAGTGGGAAGGGTGGTAATGGCAACCCCACACGCTGTCCTCCTGGTTCAGCAGGACTGCAGAGATCCTTCCCTATAAGACTGAGACACTCTTAGAAATCTTGCATGCTTCCAGGAAGGGTGGTGGGCAGGTAGTGGGTGCTCAGCATCCAGGAAGGGGGATGGGCAGGCAGTGGGTGGTCAGAAAGAGATGACTACAGCCTAAACCAACACGGTGATTCTCAGGCTAAAATGTGATGGGTAGAGGTGGAAGGCCCAGCTGGTCTCACACAGTAGCCTCTGAACCTTGCCCTCTACTTCCTGTCCGGATTGACCACACTTTAGTATTCCCTCAGTCATATGGCAGGCTTATCTTTGGCCTTCTGTGACTTCCTCACACTGGTTTCCAGAGTGGCTGCACCAGCTTGCAGTCCCACCAACAGTGAGAACTGAATGAGGCCTCTCGTTCCCCACAGCCTCTGTCAGCCTGTTTTCTTAATCTTCGCCATTCTGATCAGAGCTAAGGTGAAATCTCTTAAGTTGCTTCAAAGTGAATTTCTCTAACTATGGACGATGGCACATTTTGAAGTCTTTCTTAGTCATTTCTTTTGGAACTCTGTTGAGATCCTTAGCCCAGTTTAACTGCGTGGCTTTTTTTTTTTCTTAACTCTTTTATTTTTTGAGGTCATTATATGTTCCGGATCTCACTCCTGTCAGATGCACAGCTGGTAGTCTCTCTCCCTCTGGGCTTCCCCTGCACTGGGCTCCTCCCTTACTTGTGAGGGGGCTTCAGCTGGGATTCCAGCAGTGGCATGAGACAGATTCCTTTTTCTTTGTCTAAGCAGCCAGTGCTGTCAGTGGTTGAACCTCAACTGGTCGGCCAATGTCACTCATTTTTGAGAAAATGTCCACAGAACGCCAGGATGGCGATCCTCCTGTCTGAGTAAAGACTGTGCCTTCCTTCCTACTTCTTGTCTCCCCCCCCCCCTTCCGAGCTGCTCCTCCTCGTTCTCGACATCACTGAGCTGGAATCCAGCAAGGAATCTGGGGTTCTTTATGAGGGAAGGTGTGCTGAGGCCCAGCTCACTTGTGCAGGTGCTTTTCCTTGATCTCTCAAAAGACCTCAACAAAACACCTGCAGGCTGTAAGACTCAGACCGGGAAGATGTGAGTTAGGTTTTTCCTTTCCTTGTTAAGGCAGGATCTGTGCTATCCCAGCTGGGCTGGAACCTGAGCTTCTCCATCACTCTCGAATATTAGAGATTATGGGCACACCTCACTGTGCCCAGTAACCAAAGGCCAATCATTTTAAGTTGGCCAGGTGTGGTAGCCCATGTACTCAGGTATCATGTATAGATCCACCTGGTCTACACCGTGTATTCTAGGCCAGTGGGGCTGCCCAGTGAGAGTCTACCTCAAAAAATAAAAATTCAAATTTCACTAAAGGCACATGTAGCTCAGGCTAGACTCCGACTTGATATATAGCTGAGGATGCCTTTGAGGTTCTGACGCTCCTGTCTCATATCTCCTGAATGCTAGGACTACGGGTGTGCAGAGCCATGCTTGGTTAGTTTGGTTCAGGGGCCAAGCCCAGCACCTTGAGCATGCTAGGCAAGTACTCCATCAAGCGACCACCCACCCATCCACCACACACACTCTTTTAGCCTCAGTGCAAACAAGCTCAAGCCCTAAGGCTCAATGACTCCTACAATTCGGCGATCTCTTTGACTCTCTCATGAAAGCGTCTGTGGCATCCATACAAATGCCAGCCCAAAGATGGAGTCCCACTTTGTTCACAGTTACATGTTATTCTGCAAGCCCTTCCCAATGGACTACAGCACAGCCCAACATGTTATTTTCCTGAGATTCTCATCCTTTGCTGCTTTGAGAGTCTTCAAGAGAGTTGTTTTTTGGGCCTAGAGAGATGGCTCAGTGGTTAAGAGCACTGGATCCTCTTCTAGAGGATGCAGGTTCAATTCCCAGCATCCATCCACATGGCCGATCGCCACTGTCTAACTCCAGTTCCAGGGGTTTAACATCACCACAAAGATATGTGTGCAGGCAAAACACCAATGCACATAAGATAAAAATAAGTAATTTCTAAAAATGCACACACATGCACAGGTACCCTCACTGGCCATGTGCCAGGTCCCCTGTAGCTGGAATTGCAACCAGTTTTAAGCACCTGATGTGGGTGCCAGGAGCTATACTTGGGACCTCTGGAAGAGCAGGAAGTAATCTTAAACTACCTGGGTAGTTTAGCTGGGTATAGAATCCTGGTGGACATATCAGTTACAGAATGGGGCTCCAGTTCAAACCAGAGAGTTCATGTTATTCTTGGACTAGAAGTGGCAGGCAGGGAGACAAGGCTGCCCAGGCACCCAAGTCAGAAGCCATAGGAAAGCAGAGGGAAAAGCCACGATGTCTTTTAGAGCTGTATGCACTCAGTAAGGTAAAAGATGAGTTAAAGTTAACACTGTTATCACTGATCAGGACAAGGTGGCTCATGCATGTCAGCACTTAAGGTAAGGCAAGAGGTCAAAAGACTACCCTGAGTTTGAGGCCAACTTGGGCTAAAGCCAGTTCCAGGACAGCCAAGGTCTGCCTCCTTGGCAAGCAAAGCCAAGTTTGGGGTGGGAGCCAGGCTGGCAAGCAGACGTTCTGACACAGCCTTAGAAGCTGCAGCTTAGATGAGGTGGAGCCAGCTGCATGCCCGGGTTTGTTGTTTTGAGACAAGGACTTCATGTATCCCAGGGCAGCCTAGAACTAAACACCTAGGCAAAAATGGCTGAACTGAGCCTCCCACATCCACCACCTCCTGAGTGCTAGGATGCAGGCATGTGCCACCAAACTCAGTTTAGTTATTTGCCAAGGCTTCCTGCATGCGAGGCAAGCACTCTGGCAACTGAACCACATCCCCAGCCCTGCACAGCTGGTTTACAGGCAGAAATGTTATCTACATGAAGGTATCAGTGACAGAGATGGTAGGTAATACATACCGACCTCAAAGTGGCTGGTCCTGAGAATCTAATGGGTCTCATCGTACATACAATCCTTATGCACATTCAACTCCCTCCCCCATCTTAGCAGTGGGGGAGAACCTCAAGCCCTGATGTCAAGTGGCATGAAGTGAGACAGTAGATAGAACCATTTCCTTATATTTCCTAAGAGGACTACGTCTCCAGATGCCTGGGCTTCAGTCCTACCACACAAATGGACACCTAGAAGGGGGTCGGGAGGAAGGGGTAAATTGTCCACAACCAGGCTGAGCTGCTGGGCATTGCCTCCCTAGCTACTATCAGAAGAAGCTGAAGGAAGGTTCCTCCAAGACCCGAGAGATGGAATCGGCTATAGGCGGGCTGCGACCAAGGAAGAAGATTCCTTACAACCCTCAGCAAGTAGAAAACGTAGAAGTCCCAGAGCGCAGGGTCCTCAGGATCCTGAGCCGGCTGAAGCAGCAGAACTACGGTGAGGGCCAGTGAGCGGGCTGGACTGGCAAGCAGATCCCTGCCCTACGGTGAGGGCCAGTGAGCGGGCTGGACTGGCAAGCAGATCCCTGCCCTATGGTGAGGGCCAGTGAGCAGGCTGGACTGGCAAGCAGATCCCTGCCCTATGGTGAGGGCCAGTGAGCGGGCTGGACTGGCAAGCAGATCCCTGCCTATGTGGCCAAGTGCCCCTAGATTGGAGCCCATGGCTTAACAGTGTGGGAACCGGTATCAAACAGGGCTGGTTCACAGTGGACACCCAGCTCCACGCTTTGGACTCCACCTTCCTCCCTTAGTCCTATGCCAAGGCTGTCCTTGCACTACTGAGAGCACAGTCGGTTCCACTGCAAGGTCCTTTGTAGGTATGTTCAACAACAGCCCCACTTGCAGAAATGAGAACCCTAGCGAGTATGCTGACAAGGGCAGTCTGCACTTCAGTCCATCCCCAAATTTTGTGCTTGCCCATTCTCCTGGGCTAGCCTCTCTTTAAACTATGGCCAGCCTTACACCCAGCCTTCAGCTTTGTCCATCATCCCTGTCATCGTCACTCGGTACAGTGGGTACCAATATTCTCTTCAACCTAGAGGCTCAGACACTAAGGTATTTATTTGCCTAAACCCACTCTGCTTATTATGTGGCAAGTCCAGGATCTCTCCAATTTGGCCATGCTGAGCTCTCTTGCTCCCTTATTCCAGCTGCCAATCTGCAGAGCCCCTATGCCCAGGTACCCTGCATCCCACTCTGCCCGAGG
Organism: Rhabdomys pumilio; assembly: GCA_030674055.1. Lineage (NCBI taxonomy): Eukaryota > Metazoa > Chordata > Mammalia > Rodentia > Muridae > Rhabdomys > Rhabdomys pumilio. The sequence goes on along the minus strand of JANHMN010000004.1, from coordinate 11,782,675 downwards.
CTGGACAAGAAGGCAGTTCGTCGAAAGCAGGCTAGCCATAACCATTCCGTGCTGGATCAGTGTGTCCCCGCCAGCCTGGGCCCTGACTTCCATGGCCTCTTCTTCCAGCCAGGACAGCAAGGAAGCAGGTGGGTACTGAGCGCCAGAACCTCTTGGGCCCATCTACTATGTTGGAGAGGCTTCTGGCCTAGTAACTGGGGAATCCATCTTTCTAAGAGATGGCTGGGGAACTACTTGCTCCAGGATGCCATACAGGACAGGGCAGAGACTGACCTTTGTTGAAAGCTGGGTACCAAGTTCACAGAAGCCTGAACATCAAGCATCCCTACCATCCTCCTTAGGATGGCGTTAATCCTCTGTTCCCAAGCATGGGGACCCTTTGGCTTTGCTCTGAATTATGGGAAGCTTAGAAATAGGAAGAAGGGGGTGTTCCCTTCCGTCCTCAGGACTTGGGATCAGGGCCCCCAGCCCAACTTCTGGCTCCACTGCTTCTAGGAGCCTCTCCCCTTGAGAACATGGGATGGCAGGACTATGGGAAGAGGGCCAAATACCCCCTACCTTTCTGCACCCCATATCCTTCCCAGGGAACATAGCTCTGACAGCAGGAAGTGGCTTAGCTCGGTGCCAGCTCGAACCCACTGATCCTCTGGTGGCTCCAGTTCAAGGCCTGCAGACAGTTGGGCAGGGCCTGCATCTGGGCGTTTGCTTTCATGGCCTGGTAAGCCAATAAACACCAAGAACCTCGGTCTCTGTACTGGATGTCAGTGAAGCCCCACCCCTTCTCCACATAGAGAGTGCCGGCATGCCTCCAGGTTTGAGTCTGAGGCAGGACTCACTGAAACCCTGTCCAGGGGACTTGGGAGTCCTACAGTGATGGACTTAAGCCAAGTACCCCAAAAAGCCTCAGCCTGTGCAAGAGCAGGAACCCCTCAGGGCTGGACAAACAACCACAGTATGGGTTAGGAAGCCAGAAATGAGGACAAATATCTGACAAGTTTAAAACATGTATTTAAAATACAATTTATAAAATGCTTAATCTGCCGACTCAGGAGCCCGCGGTGGGGGTTGGGGTGAGGAGCTGCCTGCTACGCCAGCAGAGCAAGACTGCAGGGTGCGGCCTCCCTCCCAGTCCCTTCTGTACAGATGCCCAAGGGTCCCCCCCCCCCCTGGGGCCATATGACCAGAAGCAGGACCCCAGAGGTTTTCTTGAGTCTCTGCTTACCAGGGAGACTGGATGCAGCCCTGCCGGCCCATCCCTGAGCACAGCACCCCCAGGTGGGGCATAGCAGGGTATGGCAGGGCAGGACAGGGCTAGGCGGGACAGGTGGGCTCTGGAAGGGGCTGATGGCAGCAGATCGGGTGTTACCTCCTGCCTGCAGGTGGGGAGCACCCTGATTGAGGGGACTGAGAAGGGCTGGTCACCAGACCCGGACCCCCAGCTCCTTTGGTTATAGGCTGACATCAGAGTAGTGGCTCATGGGAAGCGGTTAGCTGGAAGGGCTGAGGCCTGGCTCATGGGGTCCAGGAAGAGCTGGGGGACAGGACAGTACCATGAAGGCAGACAAAGGGGCAGCAGCCTCAGGTTCCTGCCCTTCATCCCCCCGGGGATTTCCAAGCCAAAGCCTGCAACTTACTTAAAGACAGAAAAAGAAAAGAAAAAGAAAAAAAAGAAAAAAGCACTTATGGAGTTATAGACAACTACAAAAAATGGAAAACACACACACACACACACAAAAATAAACCCCACAAACACACACACGCACACAAAATCCAAACCGTTTCCCACGCCCCCTCCCCCAACACCAGTCTGTTTTCCTTCCTTTCCTTCCTTAGTGGTGCCATCACCTCATCTAGGAGGCCGAAGGCATGACTGCTGGTGGGCGTGAGGAGGCGGGTGCACTGTGGGCAGGGCCTTCTTTGGCCAGACTGAGATGGGAGAGCCACTCTTGAAAGCTCTCATGGTGCAGATGCCGCCCGCCCTTGGCTTCCACTAGAGGGGACCAGGCAAGCATGGGTTCTGCACCCTTCTCCAAAGAAAGGACAGTCTGTCCTCCAACCAAAACCACTAGCCCCTGTGGGTGAGCCCTAGACTCTGAGCTAGCAGCCAAGTTTCTTCCTACCCTGGGGGTGGCCAGCCCTCCTCCTGAGGCTCTGTTCCTGCTCACTGGCAGATGGGCCCTGGTTTCAGGCAGGTCTAAGGCTGTGCTGAGGAAGATGATGTGGGCCACTGCTACAGCGCACAAGCCAGAGGAACCGAAGGTGGTGTGACCCTGCAAAGCTCAACACCTTGGCTGCTCTGGCTGCCCTAATCCCACACCACCCACTCCCAAACCTGAGTGCTGCTCAGGAGAGGGGAGGCCGTCAGGGTGGCCGAGGGCTAAGGCCAAGTGCACCGGAGCCCACAAAGCCAGAGAGCACCTAGTGGGACACAACCGCCCTCTCAAGCCTCTCCCACCAAGAGCCAAAGCAAACCTCCAGGCTCAGGGACAGAAACGGCCTTCATGACAGCCTTGCTCTGTTCAGGAAAGGGGCCTCTGAGGAACCTAACGTGTTGGCCATCTGCCTTTGCAATGCGAAGTTTGTCTTTCGTGATGCTTCCCAGGTGCTCTAGCCCCACCCATTTCACCAGGCAATGTTCCAGTAGTCTCTGAGCCAGGGCCAGCCACAGATCCTTAAGCATTCCATCCAGTCTTGCTGGAGGGAACAGGCCTCTCTACCTTCTGACCACTCCAGGCAGAGGCCTGGGGTTTTGGAGCCAGATTCTCTCCTGGGCTTGTGCTGACAGCAGACACTAGACAAGTGTCACCACTGCCTTTCTGAGTCCAGAGTCACTCTGTGCCCTCCTCTAGAAGCAGCGAACCTGGCTGGTAGGGAGCCAGCCCACCCTGAGGGGCGTGGGAAGGGGAAGCCCGTTGCTTTCCCCATCTCTCACAATGCTAACGTGGGGTCAGCCCCTCCCCAGGCTCTCTGAGCTATCTCTAGGCAACTTAGCTGGAGGAAGGCGATTTAGGCACAGATGCTCATCTATGGGGGGCTCCCGAGCCCGCCCACCCGGCCTCTCTTCTGGGCGGCAGTAGGAATACAGAAGCTGAGCTCATCAAAATCCTATTGGTTAACGTTTCTAGCAAATTTCCTAGAAACATCTTAAGTGACTACTAAACTACCCTTTCTCAATTAAAAATTCATTAAACTGCTAAAACCCCTTCCATGCACTTTTTCTTGCAAATCAGATTATTTGTATAAACAAAAATAGGAAGAAAAAAAAAAAAAAAAAGAAAGGATATTTTCAATGGAACTTACTTTTAAGTGATGGCGACATGCACTTGGGGTGGGTGGGGGAGTTCTCATTTGTGTTGTGAAATCCCAAATTAATGAGCATGATAAACTGTTATTGCTGGCACTGGCTTTACCCCAAGTGGCCAAGTGGCACTGTCTGACCCTCTCCTCTGAGTCCCTGGTAGGCTCCCCTAGTCCTCCCCCAGTCCCCACCCTTTCCCTTTCTATTGACTTGGGACAGCCCTTGTCAACATGCCAATCACAGTGGGAAGGGGGAGGCAGAGGTCACAGTGCATGGGGTTCAAGGTCACAGTGGGCGGAGCAAGGGGGATCACAGTGCAAGTCAGTCAGGTTATTCCCTCTGCTCAAGTCCAGATGTCTGCCACAGCAGTGCAACCCATGGCAGACAATCCAGGAGGCGATGGTGGCAGCAGCGGCATCCTTTCTCGCCTGCATTTATCTGCGCTGTTTGAAGCCTTGTGACCCGTCAGGACCCAACGGCTGTCTGATCACATTACTGGGCTGCCTGCTGTCTTCGGGTTGGGAGATCCTGGTTGGCCTAAAGGAAGATAAAAGGAAGGCCTTGAGGGTAGGAAAGATGCCCAGAGTCTTTATCGTACTCATGCTGAGTGTGGGACACATGTGCGTAGGTGCACATGTGTGGCAGAGGTCATTAAGTGCCATCTTCTATTCACTTCTTCAAGACAGGGGATTTCACTGAACCTAGAAGCTCACCAGGGCTCAATTCAGGCACCCCACACGCCCCACTCCCCACCTAGTGCCAGGGTTAGTCACTGTAGCCTTGTATGGCTTTTATGTGGGTGCTGGAGATTCAAACTGGGGTCCTCATGCTTGTGCTACAGGCACTACAGAGCCACGCCCCAGCCTGAAGTCCCTGAACCTTAAAATCAACCCATGGCTAAGGTTGGGGCTACCAGCCAACTTGAGACACTGTTCCTATTTCTTTGACAAGCAGACTAGGGCATGCAATTTTCACTTTGGCAGCTCCTTGTGGGAAGGAGGGAGTGGTCCATGGTCCACCTTCTAGCAATTACAGCATTCCCCCCCCTTGTCAGGTATCATTGCTAATCTGTAAGCAGAGGGAGTGCATACAGCCCATCCCGTGGAGGGAGGAGCAAGGCATCTTCCACAGAACCAACTACTAAGACTTCCAGGGTTGGGCCCCTAGCCATGAGCTCAGGAGTGAGCTGCACCCACCTGGCTGACTCCTGCTCCCCTCCAAACCACGAGGCTAGCTGCTGACTCCTAGTACTAGAGAAGACAGAAGGAAATGGACTTTCCCACTCCAGACAGGTGCAGACTAAGAGGAGAGAACAGAACGGATGTTCCTTCAAAACGACGACAGCACTAGACAGGGTGGCACATGCCTGTAACTGTGAGGGAGGCAGAGGACCCCAGTGCAAGGCTGTCTAGGCTATACAGTGAATTATGCCAGCACGAGTGATAACTTGGTTTCAAAAGGCCAAAATGCAAATGGACCATGGCGGTGCACACCTTTAATCCTAGCACCTGGGAGGCAGAGGCAGGTGAGTTCAAGGCCAGCCTGGTCTACAGAGCAAGTTCCAGGACAGCCAGGGCTACAGAGACTCTGTCTCTGGGAAAAATAGCCAGAGAAAGCCCTCAAACCAGAGGACTGGGAGGTGCTCAGAGGCTGGCCGCTTGCCTAACAGCTTGTGCCTAAGCGTGCTCTCCTCAACCCTGGGAAGAAAGAAAAGAAGCCTAATGAGGTGTGGCTGTAACCTTACCACCAGAGAGGTTAAGGCAGGCCAGCCTAGGCTACCAGGTCTCAAAACACCACTACTAAGGGCTGGACAAGGGCCTCCTCGAAGAGCCTGCCTGGCATATGTGAGGCCCTAGGTCTGGTTGTAGTTCTGTGTATAGCAGGTGAGGGAGGACAGCTGTAATCTCAGCAGACAGGAGGTACAGACAGAGATGGATAGGCATTCAAGGTGGTTATTTCTACAACAGTGAGTTTGAGGCTAGCCTAAGCTAAAGGAGACCCGTGCCAAAAACAAAAAACAGGCTTGTGTGTGCCAGCACCTGCTTCTTCCTCAATCTTCACCTGCATGGTCCCTGTTTATTTTGTGTACAGTGTTCTGTCGGCACGGATGCCTGCATGTGCATGCGTGATGCCAGAGGAGGGGCACCGGATCCCATTGCAGATGGCTATGAGCCACCACATGGGTGCTGGGAAACGAACTCAGGACCTCTGGAAGAGCAGGCAGTGCTCTTAACCGCTGAGCTGTGTCTCCAGCCCATCCATACGTTATTTAAAACTTATTGTATGTAATATGTGTGTACCCCAAAACCCAAGTACAGAGGTCAGAGAACAACTTGCAGGGGCTGGTTCTCTCTCCACTGTCACTGTGAGGGTTCCAGAGACTGAACTTGGGTAGTCAGGCTTGGCAGCAAGTGCCCTTAGCAGCCGAGCTGTACTGGCAGCCTGAGCCCAGCTTGTACCTGGGTGCTGGGGTCCTAAGGCAGGTCCTCAGGACTGTATAGCACGTACTCCACTGAGCCGCATTTCTAGCCCCCAAAGGCAGGGGTTTTTGTGGCTCTGGCTGTTCTGACAGCTATGTAGACTATGTAGACTAGGTTGGCCTGAAACTCACAGAGGACTAGCTGCCTCTGCCTCCTGAGTGTTGGGATTAAAGATATGTGTCACCACAGCCTAGCTCCAAAGGCATGTTTAACAATTACTGTGTCATCAGAAAGTAACACAATACAATCTAAATCCAAAGGAAAAAAAATTGAAGAGACACACAAGTGAAAATTACCGCAAAAACTCACATGGGGCTGCTAGAGACCCAGGCAACAATACTGGGCTTTTCTGGGGCCTGGGCAGAATTCAGCACCTTATGGCCATTTGCTCACTGCTAAGTATATGCTCAATGCTGGTGGGCAAGGCAGAATGACCCCTACCCTACTTTTGAGATCACGCAGCAGGTTATGTGGTTGGAACGTGTGCAGCTGACAGAGCTGACTGGAAGCCCATCCTTTGACCTTGCAGCCTGCACTCTGTGGGGGCCATCAGCCACCACACTTGACACCTGACAGCACCCTAGGCTGGAGAGAACTCCACTACAGGGCTTGGCTCTCAAGCTAAGGACCTCAGTTCGATTCCCAGAACCCACATAAAGGTGCCCAGCAGGCTGGTTCCTCCCCTGCCACTGGCCGCACCTACACTCACCTGTCCAGGATGGGTTTCTCCTGCTCCTCCTCAGGGCTGGCACTGCCTAGGATCCGTCTCCGGGCCTCTGCGTACTCTGCCTCTCGCTGTGCTAGGGACTTGACAGGAAGGGCTGGCCTGCTGGTGGAGTTGGGGCTGCTCACCACACCGTTGCTGGTGGGTCTCTTGAGGATGCGGATCTGTGGAGGGGGCCCCGTGGGAAGGCTATCGTCTTGAATCACAATGGGCACTTTGGGAGGAGATTTGGATTTCCTGCTGACAAAGAGCAAACACAGCTTCATAAATCCCACCATGAGCAGAAGGCCCATCCAAGCCCCGCGCCCTGTCACTGTCTTCTCCTTCCTACTGACTATCCCTCTGGCCCAGGACCAGACAACTGTACTCCCACGCCTCAGGCAGGACAGCAGCCTTGCCACCAGCTCTGCAGGGCACAGAACTGCTCCAGAGACCTAACCCTGCAGGTCACCACTCTGTGGTCCTGGGACTTCCTCTCCATGTGCATAACAGGCCCAGCAAGCACCGTTTTGGCCTCGAGGCCAAAACATTTCACACCCAAAATTCAATGACTTTGATAAAAACTCCAGCTTCCCTATACAGACCAGAGTGTAGGAGGCTGGTGAACTGGGGAACCCCTCAGCCCAGGTCTCCCACAGTGTGTGCTCAAAATGAGACAATACACAGGTGCTCTGCCACCCAACCTGGCAACAAGCAAGACAAGATTTACCAAGTTCTCTCTGCCTTCTGGCGAGTGACCTGTGCCTCTCAAGAGACAGGCTACACCAGACCAGCAAGTTACCTCCACACAGGAGCCTTTAAGCAGAACTCTCCCTTACCAGGGCTCTCTGCTCTAGTGGGCAGCGGCGGGGCTGGGATGAAACGGCTTGGCAATGCTCAGAGAGAAGCATTGTCCAAGGCTGGTAGATATGTACATCAAAGCCAAGTGGCCTCAAGCAGAGGTGACACTCCCCAAACACAGAGAGGACCCACAACACAGGGAGGGAGCAAACAGAAGCCACAGATGAGAACAGGAGCAAGGCAAGGAGAACACCTGCACCAGCCACCGGGCCACCCCAGCTCTTGTCCATAACCACCGAGAGCACTGCCAGGGCCTCAACTGTCAGCAGGAGGGTGGAAGTTCCGTGCTGTGTCGGATGCAAGGGTCCTAGGTGGGTGGGGATGACAAGGAAAGGGGCCTGGAACCATGGGAGTTCCTGGGAATCATGAAGAGCCAGCAGTCTGACCACAACAGCAGGGAGTCTGGAAAGCCAGTGAGGACTCCCAGAATCCCTTGGGGCATGAATGTAGTCAGTTCTCTCTCTGCTGCTTGTCCCTGTTACCTAAGCCCAAAGTCACCTACTCTGAAACCCACTAACCACACTACACAACGGTGAGAAAGCAATCCTTAAAGGTTTCCCAAGGATTTCCTAGCATCTTTCCTTCCAAGATATCCTCATAATACACTAAGCTGTCAAGCCATCAAGGACACAGAGGAATTATCTGTCCAAACTCTTCATGTCACAAAAGACACCAATATCCACAGGGAGAAACAACTACCCCACACTTCGGAGCACAGCCACAGGTAAACCCAAATCTTGTCACCTCCTTCTTTCCAGCAGATGACCTCACATAGGGTCTCACCCAAAGCCTCAATCCAGTGTCCTTGTCACCTAGCTGCCCAGGAGCCTAACCAGTAACCTAGCAGCCAGCTGGGGAACACTGCCTGCCCAGCTCTCCGGCGGCAGGGAGCATGAGCGCTCATGCCGGACAGCAGCCTTACCTCTCCTTTTGTGTGATCTTCAGTTTTTTTTCCAATCGTCTGTCTATTTCCTAGAGGAAAAAAATGTATATAAAAGTGGAAAAAAAATCTCTCTCAAATAAAACCTTAAGTCTTAATTTTTCCAAGCTAAGGGCAGTGTCTTCTCTCTAGGCAGGGACTTGGCTGTGTCCTTCAGCTAGACCTGAGGTTTGGGGACCTGGCTCCCTCTGAAGGTCCATCTCCCCTTAGCCCCATGAGCACAGCAACAGTTCTGGACCTCATCATTAGGTGGGTTTTTTTTGTTTTGTTGTTCTTTTTTGCATAGCCTCCAGCCAGTCTCCTGTTGTCTCCTTCAGACTCACTCCAACCACTCCAACTTTCTCAACACATAGCTAACCAAGCCATCTCCCCACTCAAGCGCTCGAAGGACATCTGAGCCCTGCCTCTCCCATCCCTCCAATCTACCCTTCCTGTTTTGCACTAGAACAGGACTGAGCTGTCAGTGCCCAGGCCACACACGTCTGCAGCATCCTCAGCTCCCACTCATGCCCGGGGGCCTCCTCCTCTTCTCTGATCCCACCAGTGCACTGAGCGCCTGCCCCCTGGCTGTTAACTCCCTTTTACATCCCTTCATGGCCACACTAGTGTCAACTAGTTCAGAATCTCTAGCTTGCACAGGCACATGAGCTTTCTGTGGCCAGCATTTAGGGAAAGAGTAAAGAGAAGCCTGCTCTCTCTCTCCAAAATGACCCATAGAATCTGTAGGTGAATCAGAGGAGAGTTCTCACCGGAGCTGATTGTCACAAAGTCATTATTGTAGAAAAAAGGTAAGGAAAGAGTCTGGGGAAGTCTAGGTGAGACTCATCAATACATTTAGGAGCTCAACTCCCAGAACCTCAGCCTGCGGCCGCCTTTGCAACTAGCCAGAGGAACTGCAGACACCTGCAAGCAGAGTGCACAGAGCTAAGCAAGTCTCCATCGCCAGGCTCTGTGTCTGCCCCTCTCTCTGGCGACCAGAGCAGCTAGCTCCTGGAGGTGAAGGACTGTGTACTCAGCAACTCAGCAACTTTCTCTCAAGAGTGGCTCTTAGCCACTGGCTACTTTGCTGACAGGGGATCTGGAAAAGTCAAGACATTTTTGGTGTGACAACACTGGAGGGTGACAGACAGTAGGGGCTGTTCTTGGGTAGAGACTGGGTACTGCCAAGTGCCCTGCAATACAGGACCTGCTGTGTTCTGCTCAGCACTGTGTGCTACCATCCTGAGAATGTCTGTGCTCTGAGTACGGAGGCAGTTCAAGCTGGTCAGTCCCATCCACCTAAAGCCGCTCTGGTTCACCTAACGATTGCCGGGGGAGGAATCAGTGCTTAGCAAACAGACAGCTGATCATCAGGAACGGAACTTGGTGTTCACTCCACTGGTTGAGAGTCTGACAATCTGACCAGCTTTCTTTAATGGTGTTCTAGAAGGTTCTCCCCCCCACCCCCAAATCTTTCCTAATTTGGATCTCTTCCAACAATACAAAATTATACTGTCTGAAGCTACATTTAAGTACAAATATTGCCACTCATTCAGGCAACAACATATTGTGCTGCTGAGACACAGGCAAGTCTCTGGGGCACCTGGAAAGGCAGGAAAACCTTCCGACATGGCTGGAACATAGCTGTGCCCGTGCATAGAGAGCATACAGTAACAGTAAGAAAGTAACCAGAACACTGAGACAGACACAGAACCTACACCAAGCATAGCTCCTGACAGAACTAACTGTGTGATCCAGTGTCTCACACTAGCTTAATGCTTACTCCTCAAGGTTTCTCACAGCAGCCTTTTCTTTGTGAGTGTCAGCTGTGTCTGAGTGTGTGAGCAGGCATGTGCTGTGCCCATCGCCTGGTCCAGAAGGTGTCAGATGCAGCTGGAGTTAGACGTTTGTGAGCTGCCTAATGTGGGTGCTGGGATTTGAGGTCTGGTCTTCACGGTTGAGCAGAAAGTGCTCGTAACTGCAGAGCCACCTCTCCAGTCCAGACTTTGTATTGATAAATAAGAGATTTCTAAAGCTTACCATTTACTGTGTGTACGTGTTTGTCACGGTGTATGTGCAAAAAGCAGAGACTACCTCCAGGACAGCCTCTTCTCCCTTCTCTCCTCTCTCCCTATCGTGTGGGTTTCCAGCCGAAGCCAGAGCCTTCACTTATCAGGCCACCTCAGCAGTCCCAGTCTACTTTTAACAAGGGAGACAAAAGGGACTGTGGTCTGTATGAAAGGCAAGGATGCTTACAACCCAAGGTTTGTTCCTGTAACATTGAGAGGTGGCCAGAGCCAGGGATGGCAGTTTATACCTGCAATCCTATAGAACAGATTGAGGTCAGATGTTCATGGGTTACAGGTCAGCCTAGACCACACAGTGAGCCCCAGGTAAACCTGGGCTACAGAGTGAGACCCTAAATCAGAAAAAAAAAAAAAAAAAAAAAAAAGATGAGTTGCAGGATGGCTCAATGGGTAAACTGAGGACTTGAGTTCTAATCCCTAGCACTCAAGTAAAAGGTGGGCAGTGTCACAAGCCTGTACCCTAGTCCTGGGGTGGAGACGGTCAGACCCTAGGGCTTGCTGGGCAGCTAGTCCAGCTGCTGTGCTGAGCTCCAGGTTAGAGACCCTGCCTTACAGAAACAGAAGACAAAGGCTGTGGTCCAGACATGGGGTCACAATGTATAGTTACAGCGCTGCGCTTGCGAGGAGAAAGAGTTGCCACAAGGTCCTGCCAGTCGGGCTCTACGGGCAGACCTCACAGAACTAAAACCGGGCGAGAGGCTGCTCTTGGGGAGGCCCTGAGTTCCGGCATCCACATCAGGTGGTTTACAACTGCCTGAAACTCTAACTCCAGAGGACCTGAAGCCCTCGTGACCTCTGGAGGCACCTGCATGCATGTGTACATACTGGTTATACAGAAACACACACACACACACACACACACACACACACACACACACACACACACTAAAATAAACCTTAAACAATAAAAGGAGGAGCCAGGCAGTGGCCAAGTTCCAGAGGAACCTGGTTTCAAAACGCTAAATAAAGGAATGAATAAATAAACGGCTGTGATTAAGAGCACTGGCTGCTCTTCTAGGTCATGGTTCTACTCCCGCACCCACATGGTAGCTCACCACCATCTACAATCCAGCGATGCTCTGCTCTGATGTGCAGACATAAATACAGACAAAACGCTCATACATAAATAAGTATATTTATGAACAAAACCCCCACAAATCCCCAACACCCCTCCATACCACCCTGCCACCAAAAACCAAACAAGCAAACAAAAGCACTACAAGGTGTCGCTGAGAGGAACTCAGTAGGGAGAAGGAGAGGAAGGAGGAAAGAGATCCAGACTATGCCGGGCTCAGTGTGAAGAGCAGAGCGGAGACGGCCACAGTGCATCTTAGATGGGAAGCTCAGGAAACGGTCACGGTTCACCTAGAGGTGGAGCCCTGAGTGACAGTCAAACGGGCACTCACTGGAGTAAGCCCAAATACTCCCCACTCAGTCCACAAGGGTAGGAGGGAGTGCTTTGTTCTTTCTGGGGCTTGAACTGCTGTTGCCAGCTCCAGAGCCATGTTCTCCACCTCTGCCAAGGCTGGTAGCTGCCCCAATCCACAGAACCCTCTGGTGACTACTGCAAGCAACCTAACCCAGAACAGTCCCACAAGCTGCTTCCAACAAAGCTCTGGCTCTAGGTTAGAAAGTAACTCCTTGGTTCTGGCGATGCAGGCAGTAAGTAACTCTCTTGTCTTTGTCAGTCTCCAGCTTTCTCACAAGGTCGGTGCTGACCTTGAACTCCCACAGCTAGCATGCTCTACAGCTGGGTGGACAGGAGGCTCTACAGCTGGGTGGACAGGAAGCACGTCTCCTAACTGACTAGGCAGGGCTGGGGAACTGGATGTGCGGGGCGAGGGGTAAAGAAGAAACAAGGGGGCTGGACCGGTATCACCTGGCTCACCTTTAATCCCAGCACTGGAGAAGCAGAGGTAGGCAGACCCCTGCGTGCTCTAGACCAGTCTGGTCTATGTAGCTAGTTCCAGGCCCACGACAGACATAGGTACCCATGTCCCTGGTTCAGGTGGCTAATGTTAGACTCCAGCAGAGCTGTGTTCCTGGCCACTGTCCCTGATGGTTCCCAGGAACCTGGGCAGGAGTCTGGCTCTTCCTGAGGTCCTCAGTCTCACTTAGGGACAAAGCAGAGGAATTCATAAAATCAGATGAGTGTGGTGCTCATGGCTATCCTCCCAGCATTTGAGAGCCTGAGGCAGGAGGATTATTCTGAATCTGAAGCCAACAACTTCATAAGGAAGTTGTTTGTAACAGCAAACTCTGATCTATGACAGAGAAGAGTCACAGGAAGGCTGTGGTGCCTTAAAGGGGCATCTCTAGTGCAGATGGATAAACCACAGAGCTCTCCAGACCCCTGCAGAGCCTGTGTCTACAGTTTACATGCTGGCCAGCACCAGACACTGGCTCAGATTGGCTGGGTTGGCTGTCCCTGCTCATTCTACCTTCTCCGGCAGCTCTATCCTTGGGAGAGCACTCAAAGTTCTGGCACCTCAGGTTCAAAAATTTAGCAAATGTCCAAAATAGTCTGAATTATAGATACTGGTACATGTGCTTTTAGTGCCCTTTAAAAAAAAATTACAAAAGCACACCTGGGAGAAAAAGACAAACTATATATGGGCTAAGTTAAAGCTAAAAGCATACTTTAGGGGATTGAGAGGCCTTTCGGGGTTGAGGCCACAGGTCCACTATTTGCCTTTCAATACAGACTTGGGCAAGTCTGTTTTCCATTCCATTTCCTATAAAACATCTCTCCCTTTGTTGCTCCCAGAGTGAGAGAAAACATTCCACTTTAATTAAGTGGGTCACCCCAGGGCACAGGATCCGGCCCTGACTCCCTAGAGGAAGTCTAGGCTTTGGCAGGGCCTTCAACATCCTTCTACTCTGCTTCCCTAACTAAGGAGGGAGAGAGCTGGGGAGCATCATTTGTGGAAAACCTGCGGCAGCAGATGCCCTCAGTCCTGGGCCCAGAGGTGAGCAGGCTAGCTGTGCTGGTGGACAGAGCCAGATAGTGGGAGACACAAGCGAACCACAGACTGTGTATTGTGGCAAGCAGTCCTGCTATGGAGTGCAGGACACATGGATCAGATAGAAGCAAGGAGAACAGGAGCCCAAGAAACTGCCAAGAGGATGAAAGGTTAATAGAGGCAGAGGAGGAGGAGGAGACGCCTCCTGGAGGGTGACACTTCAGAATAAGTTTTCTTAGCTGAAACCCCCTTCCCACCTAGGCACTTAGCTCTCAGGGTGTCTGCTCTGACCCAGCATTGGGGAGCCCTCTGGACACTCCCCTCTGCCCTAGCTCTAACTGTGCACCTCTCAAGCTGGGGTCCACACCAGATTTCCCACTTAATTTAGAATGTGAATTAGTGTAGTTATAATATTCTAATGATTAAAAATTTGAATCTGATTTATTTTATCTTATACACATGAGAACCTTCATGGTATGTAGCTACCATCTGTGTGTCTGGTGCTTGTGGAGGCCAGGAAAGAGCATCAGGTCCCCTGGAACTGGAGTTACAGGCTATTATGAGTCACCACATGGGTTCTGCGAACTGAACCTAGGTTCTCTGCAAGAGCAACAAGTGCCCTTAACCTCTGAGTCATGTCTCTAGCTCCATATTTAAAAATCTTTAACATGGGTTACATGATGAAATAGCATCAGTTTTGATCTACTGAGTAAAATTGAAATTATTGGGCTGGCTGTGGTAGATGCTCTGTAGGTTTAAGGTCAGCCTCATCTACACAAGTTCTAGGTCACAGGACAAGCCTGTCTCAAAACCCTACATAAACAAGCAAATAAAGTGAATAAATAAATAAATGCCAGGTATGGTGACACATACCTTTAATCCTAGTACTGAGGAGGCAGAGGCAGGTGGATCCCTGTGAGTTCACGACAAGCCTAGTCTAATTAACAAGTTCCAAGACAGCTAGAAGAATATAATAGTCTATTTCAAAACATAAGAAAGAAAGAAAGAAAGAAAGAAAGAAAGAGAGAGAGAGAGACAGAGACAGACTGTAGCACCAGTGGCTCACAGGCACCGTCCCCTGCACATGGCTTTACGTCTAACAGTAGTATAAAATGTGGTCCATCAGCAAGGGGAGGACACTGTTTACTGAGGCTGCATATCAGCCTAAAAGCAAGCAACACTTTCCTGGTACCCAGTGCTGGTGTACGCCCTGCCTGTCTTCAATCAAGCCTAGTTCCTACTTAGCCAAGGAGATCACAACTGCCAAACTCACAGATTTTGAATCCTCAATCCCTCAGCCTCCCAGAAGCACCCAACTGTCTGCAACTTCTTCTTCAAGAGCTGTTTCTTGGCCTATAATCTACTCTCCAGAGCCTGTCTCTGAGAGACTCTTTCTCACCCTCTGACCCCTCCCCTAAGGGACAGGTTCCTCTGCTCTCCTGACCTCTAAGGGCTGGAGGTCCCAAAGTTCAGACCCCCCCTGCTACATCCACCTTGGCTGTCCTTGGAACTTACTATGTAGACAAGGCTGGCCTCAAAGAGATCCACCTGCCTCTGCCTCTCAAGTGCTGGGGTCAAGGGCCTATGCCACAATGCATACATGCCTGCATGCCTGCATGCATGCATGCCTGCCTGCCTGCCTGCCTGCCTGCCTGCCTGCCTGCCTTAGTTTTAATTAATTTATCTTACACATGTGGAGGTTAGATGTTCTCACCTCCTACACCTCGTGGATCCTACCACCTGCCTCAACCACCGAGACTTCTCACTGACCCTGGGTGGGTTTCTTTTTGAGACAGGGTCTTGCTTGTAGAGCAGGCAGATCTCAAACTCACAGTAATCCTCTGCTTCAGCCTCCCAAGTGCTGGGATTACAGACATATGCCACCATGCCTGGTTATAGTGGCTATACCTCACGTAGGCCCACAACTTTACAAACACTGGCACACGGGCTCTCCCACTCTTAGGTGTAAACTTACGACTCTGCCCACCCAAGCCTGCTTCCTCCACCATCACAGCCACTCAGCCCTGCAGCAGCTCCATGGAAGACGGACGCCCTGTTTACAACAGCAGCTCTTGGTTGTTCTGCTTTCAATACACACTAAACCTTCTTCACAGTAGTGGTTCAAGTCACCAACAGACACTGGCTCCCGCCCGTTCACCTATATTCCCCACAGCAGAGAGGGAGACTTGAAACTGACCCTGGCTTCCTGCTACAAGGCAGTACCACAATGTCCCCATCAAATCTGGAGCCCCAGTGCCTTTGACCTCATGGGCCATTCTCCCTCCCCATTTAGCCACCACAGGAGCCTCCATTGTTCCTCGGACAAACACAATTCTGCTCCAGCCTCAAGGCCTCCATCTACACTCAACGTCCCCTGCCTGGAACACCCTGGCAGGGCACAGCTATTTCTATCCTGAAGTCTCATCTTTATTTTGTCCTGGAATTTTTGGTTTTGGGTTTTAGACACATAGCTACATAGCTCTGGCTGTCCTCAAACTCAGAGATCCACCTGTCTCCCTGGAACTTACAGCACCCCTTCTGCCTCAGCCTCCCCAAACCAGAGTTTCAGGTGCAGCAACCTCACAGCAGTCCTGTTACCTTTGTCCTTCTCAGACCCAGCTTTATGACGTACTCTGCCCCAGTTGTTCATGCTTCCTGTACCTCTAAATTCACCTGCCTTTCTCTGCAGGCGCACGTATAAAACATGTCGGGGATCTCACCAACAGAGCTTTGTGGGCCCACACTTCACACTTGGCCCGGGAGCCTACAAACAATGCCCGACACACCAATCTGCTAACAGTCCTTGTGGAGCAATGTGGGAGCTGTCCTGGTTTTAGATGAAAGAGAACTGACTTTGAGAGGTTATGTCACAATATAGTTCCAGTGTGGACTGGAGCCAGGATCAACTGGGTTTGTCAGTGTCCAAGGAAGTGTCCACACACTTTCAGACTAGCGCTAAGGTTGGCTGGGGGTGCAGCTCAGAAGCTCAGAAACATGAGGTAGAACTCGGTGAAACTGTTCAATACCCTTCACTGTGTGTGTAGACTGTGTGTATGTATTCCCGAGGGACAGCAGGCTCTGCAGTTTCTAACGTGGCACATCCTCTGGTCACTATCTTCAGGCTCTGCCTCAACACAGGTGCAATCAATCAGCCTTGCTGCACACGAAAGTGGCGACTTGACAAAGGACACACAACTAGTGACGGAACTGACCGGCTTCTGCCGGAACCAGGCAGGTTCCAGTGAGCCCAGGTTTCTTAAGAAAGGGCAGGATGACTTCATGGCCAGCCAGGCAGCGGTTAAGGAAAAAAATAGCTCTTCAGCAGAAACCAGACCCAGCAATTTAAAAGGACACCATCAGAGAGGGCCTCGGAAACTGCAAACTGCAGTCCTGACACAGAGGAATGTTTGCCTTTGGACACTTGATGGCTCAGCGTGGGAGGGAATCCATGCAGGGCAAACAGAGCAGGGCAAAGTCTCTAGCACTCCGTCCGCTTCTCACACAGCACTGGGCAGCTGTGCAGTGAGACTCCGAAACAGCGAGCACGACGAGCCCTTGGAGTCTGTCTCAGGACCTGTGAGCCTTTATTAGCTGTGGGCAGCGCAGCCCTCACTCCAGCCTCTCCCTCCAGCCTCAGGGCCAAACCTATCAAGTCAAGAGAAGCAGGCAGAGAGAAGGCAGGAAGCTAGCTGCCCCAGATCAGGCCTGGCATGAACCCCCGGGGTAAGTGGCTTCTGTGGCCACACTGGGAGACAGAGAGGAGCCCATCCTTCCTAAAGGAGGCTCTCCACTGCTCCCAGAGACTGTCAAGTGGGTGGGCTTCGGAGGACAAATGAAATTACTATCACAACACCTCCAATTGTATTTGTACACCCAAGGGTGCTCTTATCAAATCCAGTTTAAAATCAATCGGTGGCATTCAGCAGGCAGAAGAGAACACAAATGAGCCACAAGACACACAGAGGGTACTCCAGAGGAGAGAGCAACCAGGACCCATGTGAAGGCACTCAAACCTAATCCTGAGCAAAAAATACTTCTATCTCTGTTTCACCTGGTAAAGTGTTAAAAGTGGTATTTCAAGACTGAAGGCTGAGGCAGAAGGATCACAAGTTCAAGGCCCACCTGGGCTACACAGTGAGACAAACTAAAGAAAGGAATGTTTTAAGATTCTAAACAGCCAGCCCCTCAGTGGCAGCCACTGTTGTGGGTGTTAACGTGGGCTCTCCAGCACTGGGCTCAACTCACCCCTGTTAAGAAGCAGGTCAGCAAGCCCAGGTGAGAACAAGGGAGACCTTCAAAGACCCAACACAAAACACGCTGAAGCACCTCACCAGTTATTACCCGGTGACATGGCAACATCAACAACCAGAAGGAGGTGCAGGACTCAAGGGTCCTGGGGCTAGAACTGACCTCATGGCTTCCTTTCTTAGAGCAGGGACAAAGCAACTTCCACCCTAGAGGTCGGTGACAATGAGCAGTAAGGTACACTCAGACGACTGTAGTGAGCTCACTCCACTGTCTCACAGCCCTTCCAGAAGAGGGTCAGAGTGTCTGTTCACCATGCAAACAGGCAAGAGGAGCAAGACCATGCACTGGAGGATCACCGTAGGCCTGACCCTCAGGGCCCATAAGGAACAACAAGCCTGACTTCAACAGACTCGCACACAACTCTCCCCAGCACCAAGGCTCCTACTATCCATACTGACCACTCCCTGGGGAGCAGAATGGCTTACTTCCTGAGTACAGCGGGGACGTCTCAGCACCAGGGACAAGATAATGTGCACACAAACCACTCATGGGATTTCTTCCCTGGATTTGTGGAGTTTGGTTTCTTAATCTTAATGTTTGGAACCAACACCCTGCAAGAACAAGATGTTAGGCAGCTGTGTGTCAGAGGCTAGCAGAGTTAAAACTATTTACGTAATGAAATCTCTGGGGTTACTAACACCTTCTGATGGCATGCCAGGTGGTACTCTTCTCAAGCCCCAGCCCCAGGCCCCACGCACTACCCAAGAACAACAGCGGGGATGAGGGGAGGAGAGGGGGGCTTTGGCTGTGAGCTCAGTGGTACTTACATTCCAAGTATAATCCCTCATAACACAAAAAGAAAGAATAAATTAGTTTTTAAAAAATGTTGTACTTTGGTCACAACCAGGTAAAATATTTAAACTCAATCTCTTCCTAGGAAACCAACATGTCAGTCTCAGTCTTGACAGGAGAAAACTACCCCACACCACTGAGGGAAGCATTCAGAAAACACTGTGCTTTGTGGAAGACAGCTACCTGCGTCAGCAAGGACTGCTGCTCACTGAGGGGGCCAAAGTCCTCTAGAGGAGGGACTATTAAGAGGGCTGGCCCCAAGAACATGTCTGGGTCACTACATCTCAACAATAGCAACTTTCTCTTGCAGGATTTCAGCAACAGCTTTAAAGAGAGGCTTCTCTCCTGCAGAAGGAAAAGCCTCGGCAACCATGGCAGCTCCCTGAAGAGCCCAGAGCATGCTGACAACAGGGCCCAGGCAGCCCCAGTGAAAAGGCCTGGGAGTCACTGCTGAAAAGTTCCTCAGTACCCTCCTTTCTCCGAAGCCACGGGAAAGCAGATCTCTTTCCAGAGGTCAGGTTCAGCCAGCTCACAGCCATCA
Source organism: Rhabdomys pumilio (assembly GCA_030674055.1). Lineage (NCBI taxonomy): Eukaryota > Metazoa > Chordata > Mammalia > Rodentia > Muridae > Rhabdomys > Rhabdomys pumilio. The sequence continues at coordinate 11,763,723 of JANHMN010000004.1, read as the reverse complement.
TGGCTCAACTGGCCAAAAGCTCTGCAGAACAAAAACCCCTCAGAGAACTCTGCAGGTCCCGAAAGGATGGGAAGTGCTGAGGCTGTCAGGCCTGGCAGAGTTGGGTGCCAGACTAACTCACCTATTGTCTTGTGCCCACTACAGTCAACTGCACACACTCCAAGACAACAGAGTAAAACAAAACACCACGTACAATGCTGCCATTCCTCTAAAGGAAAGGCATAGATTTTATCCCTTAAATAAAAAACCAACTCTATCTTGCCTCTATTAAAAAGGAGGGCAGAGAAAGGGAGACAGCTATTTAAAGCTTTCTACTGCTTTAAGGACAAAGTTGCGGCTCCCAGAAGCAAGTTCAAATCGCCCCTACAAACCTCTCTGGCTCCATCTTTTTCCACTGAGTCCTGCCAACCTCAGTGACTCCAGCCAGGAGGAAATGCTTGCAGTGTGGAGCGCTTTCCCGACTCCGCCTCGTCTATGTGTACACTGGCCACACCACCACCTGCCCAACGACCAGACACTGCGGCCCGGCTCAGCTCAACTTCCAAATCTACTTTTATTGTTCCTCTCCCCTGCTAACCCCGCCTCCGAGACAGTCTCCCAGTCTTGCCCAGGCTGGCCTCGGATTCATGAGCCTCTTGCCTCAGCGTCCTGAGCCTTGAGATTACAAGTGTGCACCACTATTCTTCACTCTTGGCCTTTCAAAGTTTGTGTGGACATCATCTCCTGCACAAGACCTCTGGTCCCAGGCATGGCACCCACTTGTTCACCTTCTACACAGTGTCGCTGCTCCTCTGACTCGATGGACTGTGCCCCAGTGCCTGGCACACAACTGATATAATGTCTAGGGATGCTTTCTCACAGGGCCAAACATCACTGACGGGGCAATGACTGGCTCGCATGAGTGGAAAATAAATATACATTTGAATCCTCAACCCAGAAGACTAGTTACCTAGTTATCCTTTAACTTGCACAAGACATTTTCTTGGGCTTGGAAATGATCTCTTGCGGGCCACATATGAGACCTTGGGTTTTAGTCTTGGTTCAGGCAATATGTAAGGGGATGGGGGAACTGATATGGAGGCACGCGGCTACGATCCTAGAGACAGGAGGATCTGAGTTCGAGGTCAGCCTGGGCTTCATAAGGACCCTGCTTTTAAAAAGGAGCTTCAGGGTGCTGATGTCCAATTCAATCCTGGGAAGCCATGTGGTGGAAGGAAAGCCAACTCTTCCAAGCTCTTCTCTGACCTCCACACTCGAATTTCCCCAAAACACACACAAACAATAAACAAGTGTGGAAAAGATAAATGTTCTTCTCATCAGCTGCTTAATTTGAGAAAAAAAAAAAATCAAAAGAAACCCCAGGTATATAGGGAAAGGTCGCAGTGTTCTGCAGCCGCCAGCCTAACCCCACTGTCACCCCCTTTCTAGCTGAGGTGGTTCATCAACAAGAGAAGACAGACGGCTTTCCATGTGTTTCTGTTGTCTAAACCAGTGGCATGTGTGACTAGCTTCAAACCCTCAGAACCAAAGCTGAGTGTGGCGGTGTACACCTTTAATCTCAGCAAAGCAGGTGGATCTCAAGTTTGAGGTCACCCTGGTCTACGGAGTGAGTTCCAGGGTAGCCAGGGCTACTATACAGAGAAATCCCACCTTGAAAACCAATTGCTGATCTACTTTCTGGGGCAGGAAGATGTCTTCCAGTTATAAACTGCCATTTGAGACTTGCTAAAGATAGAGGCCAGAGGTCAAAGTCTGAGGCAGGAGGGAAGATTCACCTCAGGTAGTGCCTGTGCTTAGTTAGCAAGCACAGGGCCCTGGGTCCGACCCTCAGGGCCCTCCCTATCAACAGACCCGAATCAACAGTGACTCAACTCTACTTTTCCACATCCCCGCCACGCACATTTTAAAAGAAGCATTTCTTGGTGAAAGGTAAATTATACTATCTGAACTGTCTTTAGAGTGTGGCTGTGACTTCTCTGAAGGAGACATGCAAAGGAGCGACTGTACAGTAGGAAAGCAGTCTCAGATGAGCAGCAGCCTGGTTAAAAGACCACCTGAGGTGATTCTTCAAGCCAGCCCTTCCATCAGTGGACACCACTCTACCCTGGGTACTCTGAAGAGACTCAAGGGGAAAACGACGTCAGATCCTGACACTCTGAAGCACTGGAGGGCAGGGATCCTCTGAGTCTGCAGAGTCTGAACACTCAAATTTACAACCAGCCAACTCCCAGGCTCTGACCTCTCTGCTTCCACCCAAGTTTGCTTCTGCTTGCTTGCTTGTTTGTTTAGGCCTTTCTGTTTTGGAAGTCAGGCACATTCAAAACTCATTGCGGGATGGGAGACAAGGCAATGTAAAGCCAAGAACGTTTACACCAGCAAGCACCTGCAATCAAAGACTCGGCGAGTCTACTGGATGAAGTGCGGGAGCGTGCTGCACCCTCCTCACCCTTCTCCTTCAAAGGGGCATTACTCAAGGGAACCAGCATGACAGCCTTGAGCCGCCAGGGGAGATGTGTGTAACCCCAGCATCTGGAAGGCTGAATCTGAGTACTCTCTGCATTGGAGGCCAGTCTGCACTACAGTGTAGAAATCTGACATTCACAAACAGCACATCTTCAAAAAAAGACCTGAAGCCAGGTACCTGGGAGGCAGAGGCAGGTGGCTCTCTTAGTTTAAAGAGAACCAAACCTACACAGTGACTGTAGCCAGCCAGAGCTACACAGTGAGACCTTATATGGTGGTCTGAAAGAGAATCTAGCTCTCCTAGACTCTTGTTTGAATGCTTGCTCTCCAGTTTGTGAACTCTTAGAGGCTTTACCTTGGTCGGGGAGGGGTCTCTTCACAGTGAAAAGACAGTAACTATGAGTCTCTGTCCCAAACAACAAACTAAAGCCAACATATTAAAGATGTAGGGCAGGGGCTGGAGGGATGGCTCAGGGGTAAACAAGGGCCACTGCTCTTGCAGAAGACTAGAGTTCCATTTCCAGCACCCCATCAAATGGCTCACAGTGGGCTGTAACCCCAGCTACAGAGGACCCATGACTTCTGGCATCCTCAGGCACCCACAGGTCCATGAGCACCCTCATTTTCTCTGGCAGTAGTGGTGCGTGCTTCCAATCCTAACAGTCCCCTCAGGAAGCCGAAGCAGGCAGAGCTCTGTCATTTCCAGACCAGCTGGTCTAAAGAGCAAATTCCAGGACAGCCAGGGTAACATGAAACCCCATCTTTACAAAATAAATAATAAAATAAATAAAAACCAGGAAAAAAAAAAAAACCAGGTTTTTTTTTTCTTTCCTATTTTTTTAATACAGGAGGTGACATGAGGGGTGACACTCCTCCTAGTGGCAGACCATAAATGCCTCTACCGGAAATTGTGCATTTTCTGGCAGAAGTCACTACTGCACACACTTCCTAACAGGCAGCACACACTCAATATTGGTGGAACGAATAAATACCTAAAAGACACCTGTTACTCTCTAGAAAAATCTTATCTGTTGAGTGTGGTGACACATGCCTTTAATCCCAGCACTCTAAAGGCAGAAGTAGGCAGACCTTTGTGATTTTGAAGCCAGCCTGGTCTACCTGGTGAATTCAAGGATAGCCAGGGCTACATAGAGAGGCCTTGTCTCAGAAACACCAAAACAAACACTTTCTCGATTCAATCGGCATGTACCTTAAAACCTGTACTAAATAATCTCTGAACCAAGCACTCCTTCAAATGCTCGTTAATGCTAAGTGGAAAAGCATCACCGATCTTTCGAGAAATGCTGAACTAGCGGAAAAAACTTCGAGGCCAAGTTTCAACATTCCTATGAATATACACCACTGCTGCGCAGGTTAGAAGCGCCAGGAGCAGACAGACCCAGCTCCTCCCCTATCCTGGTATATGAGACTCCCCACACATAAGCTTTTAAGGTGAATGTCACCGGAGCCCAGCATAGCACAGGCGCGGACACATGGTCACCAAAGAGACATTTCCGTCTCCACGAAGGTTAGCGTCGAACCTCAAACTCTGAAATTACCACGATAATCACGAACCTAATAGACGAGTTCCTACTTGGGCTAAGTTTTCCTTTACCTATAACTTTTGGAGGCAATCAAAAACTCTCAAATCTATATACCGATCGGTAACCTCCCTCCCCTTCTCCTCGCAGGCATGAGGCTTTTATAAATCACACCCTTCTTCCCTTCCCTCCACCCAGACGAACGTAGTCCGAGATCTTCCCCATTGCGCAGATCTTTGGGTGGGTCCCGGGGAAGAGCGGATGCTTAAAGAGTTTAGGGGAGCTGTGTTGAGATCCCCGGGAGACTCGGAGTAAAACTGAAAGAGGAAAAGGGAAAGGAAGAGAAAAACCCAGACTCGCTCACCGCGGCGGAAGGCGCACAGCGGCGGGGGATTTCGGCCCAGCGCCCAGTGGTCCCAGAGGACACATGGTCTCTTGCTCCCCGCTGTCTCGGGGCCTCCTCCCGCTCTTCCTCCGAGTCAGGCACGCCGCCCGAGCCCCTCCCTTGCCAGACAGAGCCCAAGAACTTAAAATGGTCCCTGGAGCACGGGGACCAGAGAGAGTTGCTCCGGGGTAGAAGGTGGGGCGCCCTGAGCAACGCGCACACCGCAGGGCGGAGAGGCACCCGGCAAAGGTGGAGGGAGAAATGGAACGCGGCCCCTTTAAGAGGCCTTCACGGCGCTCCGGGACCGGGGGCCTCTCTTCCACCTCCGGCCCGGTGTGGGAGACCCTTTCTTGGGGAAAACTATCCCCAGACCCGCTCCCCGGAGGCTTCCCTCACGCCAGGTCCGCCCGGCCCTGCCGCGGGGCGGCAGCTCCTCCTTACCCCGCTGTCTGCCGCCTCCTCCCAGCTCTCAGCGACCTCCTCATCTTCCATCTTACTCGCCGCTTTCCCTCCTCCCCCAACCCCTCCCCGCGCCTGCGCCTTGAAGCGCGCCTGGGTCGCGGGCGGAGGCACGCAGGGCTTTCCTCAATGGACCACGCCCCCTCACCCAGCCCGGAAGAGGCTCCAGGCCAGGCCCTTAATTAGCTTAGTCTGCCATCTTGGAAGAGGGCAGGGAAGTCGGATCGACCTCCATCTTTCTTAAGGTTAACACGCCCGCTGGTTTACTGAATGAGAGTTCAAGTGAACGCTCCAGTTCGGGAACTGTGTACTTTGGAACCATCTTTTCTTAGGGCAGGCAATGGTTGAAAGAAAAAAAAATTTTTTTTCTTCAAAAGTTGAATCTCAAAAGAAAAAAAGTGAGTCTAACTTTTTCTAAGCTACAGGATTTGTGTTTGTTCTACAATACTCTGGAAACATTTCTATACTTCCGCAAAGGATTACAAATATCTCTCATACGTAAAACATTATATTGTTTCTATTTGATACAGTGAAATTATCACAGTTTTTTTTCTCATAAAACAGTATTCTAGGGGCTGGAGAGATGGCTCAGCCATTAAGAGCACTGGCCGCTCCTGCAGAGGACCCAGGGTCAGCTCACAACCATCTGCTAACTTAAACTCTAGGGGACAGGATGTTCTCATTTGGCCTCTGTAGGTACCAAGCACGCATATGGTGCATAGGCATACAGACAGACAGACAAAACATGACCAAGGACTTTAATCCTAGCAGTGAGAAGAAAGAGGCAGGTGAATCTCTTTGAGTTCAAGCAAGGCCAGCCTTGTCTACATAGTGAATTCCAAACTAGCCTAGGCTACATAGTGAAACATCTCAAGGTAAATAAATAAATAAATAAATCTCAAAAAATTTAAAACAAACAGCATTTCAATTATCCAACACTGCTTTATACCCTCGATCATCGTGTTGAAATGTTTGGCTAGGCTTTCTAAGACCGTGGCATATCCTCAACTGACTTTAATCAAGACCAACCAGTGTGGTGAAATCATTGATAAACGATAAACCACAGGAAGAAAAAATTGGAAAAAAAAAAAAAAAGACAGCTGAAAATGGTGAAACACATGCTGTTAAAAAGCAGGTCTGCCCGGGCAGTGTTGGCACCTGCCTTTAATCTAGCACTCAGGAGGCAGAGGCAGGGGAATCTCTGTGAGTTCGAGGCCAGCCTGGATTACAGAGTGTGTTCTAGGACAGCCAAGGCTATACAGAGAGAAACCCTGTCTCAAAAAACTAAACCAAAAGGAAACAAAAGAACAATAACCCGCCCCTACCCACCCACACCTTATTATACTGAAGAGGCATAACAGGTATCTGATCTACCTTAAAAAGCCTAAGAGTTATGACTAAGGGAGGGGGCAGTGTAGAAGTGCCTCCTCGTCTGTGTGTTTCATCTTTCTAATCCTTTCTCCAAACACAGAAGGAAGACAAGGAGCAGACGTCATGTGTTTTAATTTCAGGGACATGTTCCTTATAGTTAACTCTATAAAAACATGCTGCTGAGTAGGGCAGCATGTGGCTGCTATAATCAAGTTTACTGACTTGGACTGTGTTTTTCCCTCATAGTTTTAGGGTCCCCTTAATCTTAATAAAGTAACAGCTTCCTGTTGTGACATTTTGCAGTTCGTATTCTTACTGATTGTAATTGCAAACATGTGGGTAAAATGTTACTAGTTTTTCTTTCCTCCTAAAGTGACCTGTTTACCAACTCTGCAATCTCACAGCCTTCTGTATTATCTCCATATCTGTCTTCACTCACTTTGTGCTCTTAGAACCTAGAACCTCCTTCTCTACACCTCTATCTGTTTACTGAAGACTTTCAAGATGTTTCTGATTCCAGTTCCCCACCACTATCACCTGGCCCCTGGAGGGTTTCATTATGTATCCCTGGCTGTGTTAGAATTCACTCTGTAGACCAGGCTAGCCTGATTGGAACTCACCTGCCACTGTGTGCTGAGTACTGAGACTGAATGTGTGTACTGCCATGCCCAGTCAGGATTCCAGTTCATGTAATCAGGCTTCTTATTATTGATAAGCAGATGTCTCAAAAGCAGTTCAAACTTTGACACTCAAAGAATTGGACTATCTCACTGTTTTCAAGAATAAAGGATGTCATATTGCCTATTTCTGGTGACTGTATTTGTGAGTCTTCTGTGAATTCATTTTTGTGTGTTTGTGTGTGTGTGTGTGTGTGTGTGTGTGTGTGTACACGTGCATGGGCAAGCCAGAGATTGCATGACAGGTGTCTTCCTTGATTACTCTCCATATATTGAGGCAGGGTATCTTACTTGAAACCTGGGCTATTCAATTCAGCTAGTTGGGAATGCCTCTCTCCAACTCTTAGGCCTGCTTAAGGGTTTCAGGTATGCCCTCACTGTCGTCTTTTTTGTTTTTTTTTTTTTTTAATATTACATGTTTTATTCTCCCATCCCCAGAGGGTGGTTTATCCAGAAACCAAGAAAATAAAAATCAATCAGAATAAACTCAAGGGGGTGGGTGGAGAGAAACCCATTAACGACCAGGCAGGCAGGCCAGCAGCCCACCTCCACCTCAGGAGGTCCCCAGAGACCCCTGCCCACCGCCACAAGGGGGAAAATCAGGAGGGGACTGGGGAGGGTATCGAATCAGCTATGTCTTCATTACCTCACTGTCGTTTATGTGGTGCTGGTGATCCAAAACCTAGTCTTTTTTTTTTTTTTAAAGATTTATTTATTTTTAAAGATTTATTTATGTATGAGTACATGTAGCTGTCTTCAGACACACCCGAAGAGTACCTCAGATCCCATTACAGATGGTTGTGAGCCACCATATGGTTGCTGGGAATTGAACTCAGGACCTCTGGAAGAGCAGACAGTGCTCTTAACCACTGAGCCGTCTCTCCAGTCCCCCCCCCCAACCCTAGTCTTCATGCCTACACAGAAAGTGCATTACCAGGTGGCCTCTGAGTACATTTTTGAAACAAATTCTCCCATGTCTTGGAAACAGTGACATGAATGAAATTCTCTTACACCAAACTGGCCAACATTTCGGAGGAATGGACAAATTTTCAGCCTTGTAGTTACAGAGTGTGGTCAACAGAGGGAGACAGTTTCTTTTAATTCCTCTGTGGTAGACACCCTTAAAGGCAGGACAATTTAGCCACGATTTTCAAGAGAATCGGAAAGACATAAACCTTGGCAACCATTTGCGGATGCTGCAAAACTAATAACTTTTGTCCCACTTAGGTGAGCAACCAGGAGGCCATCACCCCGAGACCTGGGCAGGTCCTTTCTTTGCTTGGACTGTTTGCTTCTCCACAAGAGGAGGGCCTGGGACACAGATTTCACAGTTAAGACTGCAGGGCAGGTTTGTTTTCCAAGGGGAAGCCCCAGAAGTTGAGATGGCAGCAGAATTCATGTTTTGGCAGAGACCCTAAGACACGTGCTTCTGTTTCTGGCAAAAAGTCCTTGCCACAGTTCATGCTTGGCTTTTATGTTAGGAAATCGCCTTCAAATCAGGTGTGGTAGGAATGCAAGCACTAAGACCGTAGTCAGACTGCCCTTGGCACAAGCTGAGGATGCAGAGGCAGTTAAGATTTGAGTGGTGGACACATGAACCCATCCATACACATGTAAAAACAAAACTAAACAAATGGACAAAAAACATCAATGCTGGGCTGTATGTGGTTTTCTTTTCTTCTTCTTTCTTTCTTTCTCTCTTTCTTTCTTCCTTTTCTCTTTAAGCAAAAGAAGAGTTGCCAGGCAAAGCTGGTACACGCCTTTAGTCCCAGAACCCAGGAGGCAGAGGCAGGCAGATCTCTGAGTTTCAGGCTAGCCTAGAAAGTTCCAGGACAACCAGGGCTACATAGAGAGACCCTCTCTTGAAAAACATAAGAAAGAAAGAAAGAAAGAAAGAAAGAAAGAAAGAAAGAAAGAAAGAAAGAGAGAAAGGGGGAGGGAGGGAGGGAGAGAGAGAGAGAGAAAGAGAGAAAGAAGAGTAAAGTTTGAGAGGGACATATTGGTATATGTCTTTAAACCAAGCATTTGCTGGGCAGTGGTGGCGCACGACTTTAATCCCAGCACTTGGGAGGCAGAGGTAGGTAGATTTCTGAGTTCGAGGCCAGCCTGGTCTACAGAGTGAGTTCCAGGACAGCCAGGGCTACACAGAGAAACCCTGTCTTGGAAAAAAAAAAACAAACAAAAACAAAAAACAAAAAAATAAACCCAGCACTCAGGAGGCAGAGGTAAGGCAGATATTTGTGAGTTTGAGGCCAGCCTGGTCTACATAGTGAGTTCCAGGGTGACACAGACCCTGTTTCAACAAACAGAACAAAAATGCTGAACTGAGTCATCTTAAAATATATACATTTTCTCCTATTTATTTTCACCTGTAAATCTCTGGAAAGATGTCAGAGAGTTTAACAGAAGTTGATCTGGTGTGACCAAAAAATATCTGAGGGGCTGATAAAGGACTTTTAAAAGGATTTATTTACTTATTTTATGTATATGAGTGCTTTATCTGCATGTACACCTGCATCAGATTATATTACTGATGTGAGCCACCATGTGGTTGCTGGAAGTTGAACTCAGGACCTCTGGAAGAGCAGCCAATGCTTTCTCTCCAGCCACCCGGTTTGTTTTTCTTTCTTTCCACCCTCCTTCCCCTTTCCCCCCCTCGCAATATTGGGTTTTTCTGTGTAGCCTTGGCCGTCCTGGAATTTACTCTGAAGACCAGGGTGGCCTCGAACTCACAGAGATCCCATGTGACTCTGACTCCTGAATGCTGGGATTAAAAGTGTGTGCAGATTTGAGGATTCTAGGCAGGCTCTGCACCACTGAACCATGCCCTCAACTCCAACTGACGTTTCAAACCTCCTGTTGTGATTCTGAATGCTGTAGTATGTGCATATTACCTAACCTAAAGAACTAAAACTATAAAACGCCTTCTGTAATTATTTGGACAGACTCTAAGGAAAGCACATTTAACTTACTGGACCAATCGGAATGCCATCTTTCATCCTGGTCTCAGCCCTTGCTTGCCTCTAGCCCTGTTCCTCATTATCTGTCTCAGCATTCATGTGGCAGAGACAAATCTGAACCATTATCATATATTCCCTCCACCACTGGAGAAAATAGTCAGTCTTCTCCTGATGGTCCAGGTTGCATGTAACCAGGCTTACCTCCTGTTTGTCAGAACTCTTGTGGAGTCCAAGAGCCTAGGCTTGAACCCTGCCTGTTTTGGTGAGCTACTTAACCTGGAGAAGGACTGCTTCTCCATTTGTGCAATGAGCACAATGGTGGCACCTGGGGAGCAGTGTTGGGCACCTAATAAAATAGCCACTGAGTGAGGCCGGGGAGAGGGCTCACTGGGAACTTGCTTACAACACAAGCATGGGGACCTAAGTTCAAATGGATAGAACCAGCCGGGCAGTGGTGGCACATGCCTTTAATCCCAGCACTTGGGAGGCAGAGGCAGGCGAATTTCTGAGTTCGAGGCCAGCCTGGTCTATAGAAGAGTGAGTTCCAGGACAGCCAGGGCTGGAACAAGAGAAACCCTGTCTTGAAAAACCAAAACAACAACAACAAAAAACCCAAACAAACAAATGGACAGAACCTACCTAAATCTGGGTATAGCAGCATCCAGTGTTTGTAATGGTCTTTGTGATGGCAGTGTGCCTATAGTGAGGCAGGGGCATCCCTGGATGCTTATGGGCCAGAGAGCCTGGAGTCCTCCAGAGGGAACAACAAAGAAGCCCTGTCTCAAATGAGGTGGAAGGAAAGGACAGAGAGCTGCAGTTGTCCTCTGATTTCTACACACATGCCATAGTACAAGCATGCACACACACACACACACACACACACACATCTCCTCACATGTACATCATAAAAATAAAAACTGTCAGAAAATGTGAACTAATAGTAAGTAATTTGCTTTAATAACTTTTCTGTATAGTGCAGTTAATATGAACATACATTTATTGTCTTTCTTGTAAGAGCTGTTTATGTATCCAGGACCTTGTTAGTGTTACTTACGTCACCGGCTGGGGAGATGGCTCAGTGGTAAAGGCACTTACTGCCCATCCTGATGACCTCAGTTTGCTCCCTTGGAACCACATGGTGGAAGGAGACAGCCAACTGCTACGTATGGGCTGTTCTCTGAGCTTTATCCTCTCCCTTCATATTTCCTTCAGAAATATAGGTTAAAATCTTTACATATATATACATATGTTCTACACACATATATGCGTGTATATATGTTAGACTCATGCTGTGACTGAGAGAGAAATCTGAGCCCAGCACTCGGGAGGCTGAGGCAGGAGGATCACTTATAAGTTCAAAGTCAGCCTGTACTACATTGAAATTATAAGGCTAGCCTGTTCTACAGCATAAGGCTTCTCATCAAAATCTCTCCAAGTGCGCTGGGTATGATGGCAAACACCTTAATCCCAGGACTTGGGAGGTCGAGGTGAGCAGATCTCTGTGAGTTGGAGGCCAGCCTGGTCTACAAAGAGGGCTCCAGGCAAATTAGGACTGCACACTGAGACTCTATCTCCAACACAAAAAACAAAACAACCAACCAAAAAGACTTATTATATACTCTAGTGTATAGTAGGTGTTCATTAAATATGCATCTACTGAATCCCCTCTTAGCTCTCAAATTCCCAGTTCTTTCTTTTACTCTACAAATATTCAGTGAATATCTACTGGGTGCTAGTCTATATATGATGAATATTACTATAAAGCTTTTTGTCCAAAACCCAAAACTCCCTGCCATCTTTGAGCTAGGGATAAAATGGTTCTGGATTTGAACTCTTTAACACAGAGCCCCAGACCCCCGCCCCAGTCAGCGTTTCTCTGCGTAATAGTTCTGGCTGTCCTGAAACTCACTCTGTATACCAGGCTGGCCTCAAACCCAGAGAGTCACCTGCCTCTGCCTCCCAAGTGGTGAGCACTGGAATTAAAGGTGTGTGCCACCACTACCCAGTAGCAGTTAGTCTTGTTTGAATCATTGGTTTTCTTTTTTTTTTTTTTTAAGATTATTTATTTATTTATTTATTTATTTATTTATTTATTTATTGTGTGTCTGTGTGGCCAAAGAGGCCAAATAGGGTGTCAGATCCCCTGGAGCTGGTATTTGACAGTTGTGGGTTGAACTCAGATCCTCCTGAGAGGGGCAAGCGGCTCCTAATTGCTGAGCTATCTCAGTACAGCTTGAGTTTTTAGAACATGTTTATAATTTAGATTACAGGGCTGGAGAGATAGTCAAGGCATGTACAGTTCTTGCAGAAGGACCCAGGTTCAATTCTCAGCACCCACATGGTGGTGGTGGTGGTGATCACAACTGCCTGTAATTCCAGTTCCAGGGGATCTGATGCCTTCTTCTGGACTCCAAGGGCACCCCCACACGTGGTGCACATAATATGCTCATGCAATATTTACTGTATATTTACTGTATATATGTTCACAAGCGTCATTGTTTGGGAATGAAGATCAGAGGGTAAACTGTAGGAGTTACAGCCGGCTTTCTCCCTCTACCACGTGGGTTCTAGGGATTGAACTCAGGTCTTCAAGCTTGGGGGCAAGCACCCTTACCTGCTGAGCCATCTCGCAGGCCAAGACTTCTTCTTCTTCTTTTTTCTTTTTTTTTCCTCTTTGAGACAGGGTCTCATCATATAGACCATGCTGGCCTTGAACTCATAAATCTACCTACCTCTGCCACCCAAGTGCTTCGATTAATGGTCAATTACCATGCCAGGCCAATGGAATTTCTTAGTTTCTCACACACTGTGTGCCAGTTTTTTTTTTTTTTTTTTGTAATGCTCATTTGAGACACATGAGTGTTTTGTAGATTGAGGTTCCTTAAAGTAGTTTCAAACTCCTGGATCAAGCAATTCTTGCCGTTAAACCTCCTGCATAGCTGGACTTAAAGTTGAGTGTCACCAAGCCTCGTGGTACTTTTCACCTAGTCTTAGGTCTCAAGGGCTACTAGCCTACGAGGTCAACTTTCTCCCAGGGCTATTTGCTTGACGTCTCAGAAAGTTCCGATTGCACAAGGGGTGAAGCCCTTGAGCTCTCTGTATCTGGCATTTCCTTAAACCACACCTGTAGGGGTAAGTTCTAGAAGGTTCTCACCGATACACAGCTTTCTTGAAGTGAGACTTTTGCGGGAGCGGGACCCCATTCATTCCTCGGTGATGGCCACAGTGGAAAGCACAGAGAAAAACTCACAGGCCTGTTTCCTCCCGGGCTCAGCTCTACATCATGGGGAGCTTTGAGACTGGGTTTCCTCATTTAAAAAAAAAAAAAAAAAAAGGTGGTAACGCGGTGAACTCCCTCTCGCTGGCGATAGCTAAAGGGTATTTCCATTGGCCACTGCCCTTTCCCTATGCTCAACCTGTGGGAACCTGTGGGCACAAATGACTTAATCTAAGTCTGTAGTCTCACACAATCTGGAAAATAGCTCAGGTACCGGCGCTAAATCGCGCCGATTTCAGACAGAAGTCCTAGAAAGCTCCGCTCCCTCGGCCCTTCTCAATATGGCGCCGCCCAGCGGCCACCGCGCGAAGGCCGGTCGCGCTGACGTGTGTGTGTGCGCGCGCGCTTCCTCCGCGCCCCGCCCTGGCGCATGCGCACTGCGCGCTGTCTTCTCCCAGTCTGAGCAGCAGCGGCGGTGGCATCAGGGACGGCGGCGGCGGTAGCCGCGACGGCGTTTGAGTGGAGGAAGATGGCGGCTCCGGGCGACCCCGGGTTCCGCCCGCTGTGAAGATCCTCCGAGCACAGCAAGCACCGGCCTGAGGCAGAGCGGCTGTGCTCTGGCCCTGGCCCTGGCTCCTTCGCCACCGTCGCCGGAGACGCGAAACCAAGAGCGCGGAGCGGGCTGGGCCAGGTGAGGCCTCTCCCGGTGCGGGGCCGCGGCTGGGCGCCGACGCCTCCTGCGCTTTATGCCTGGGGACCCCGGGGCACCCCGAGTTCCGCGCGGGCCCTGCGTCCTGCGCGGGCGTGGGTCTTGGCGGGCCTGGGGTCTTGCTGTCGTCATCCTCGGCTTCCCAGGCTGAGGTGGGGACAGGCGCCCCTTTGCAGCCAGCCCTCGGGATGGGTGCAAACCTGTGCCCTCTCCTCAGCAGCGTGCTCCTGGTCCTCATCCGGGCCGGGAGAGGATGCGTGGCCAGGGCAAGAATGGCTTTCGGGGTGTCATGGAGCCTCACCCCGCCCCCTGAAACCCTTTAGTCCTCGGTGAAGAGCGGGAGACCGCTGCTCTCCTGAATTGGGGCTGCGGCGAGGGGGCCGGCGTCTCGGAAGCTGCAGCTGCAGAGAGATGATTTTCGGAATTGGCTGCCGAAATGAAACATAAGCAGTTCCTTTCCTGACCCCTAGCCGTTTGAGTGTTCTCTTAGGAGTGGGGACTGCAGCTCTCCTGGCTGGAGACAGCAGTCCACGTTGTGACTGAGGAAGGCTTGTCCTGGTGAGAATTGTTTGTGGAGGGTGGCATCGAGTTTGTAAATAAAGAAAAACGCAATTGGGTGAGATCCTGATAGTTTGAGCAGAGGAAACTTCAGATGCTGGAGTTGGTTGGAAACCTTTGGAACAAACCGATTGCTTTGTCTGTTGGATCCTCTTGAGTTTTAATAGGAAAATAAAAGCATCGTTTTCATTTCTCAATGACCAAAATGTTTGGACTTTTTTGTGGTAAGCGTTCCGATGGATCTAAATGCAGAACCAGACACATTACCGGTTTTCACTTGCCGGAAGCAACACTCGGCCATTTTTGTGATTTATTTATTTTTCTCGGAACTTTTTTGTTGTTGAGATGGTAGTAATTGAGAGGCTTTGGTTTCATTTCTTTTGGGTAGAGAAGATGTTTGATGCCCGGTGGCCTTTTCATTGAGCAAGAATGGCTTCACTTGGAATTGTGCTGTTGTGAATTGTTGGGGCCATCTCTTTTGCTTGGACACACCAAACATCTTTTGTAACATATCGGGTTTTGCTTGTGCTTAAAAATGATGACATCATGGACTTAAAGGGACAAGGGAAATTGGCGAAGAGATACCATCACTTAGAATTCAGTCTGCAGCTCTTAAGCTGGACAGGGATGCCCCTTGTGTCCTATCTCTCTATTTGAGAGAGTATTCAATTGTCTAGTCTGGTTAGGTGTCCTTTCTGTTGCATGTTAATCAGTTTATATCCTGTAGCTGTTTGCTTTAGATAAACCCAATTTAATACAGCATTCAGTCTATGTTGAGACATGAGACTTTTATGCACTTCTCTTTAGTGACAAGTATTGAGTTAAAATAACAATTAGTTCATTTAATATTAGTTAGCTCTTTGACCATTTTCCCCGATCTTAAATCAGTTTTTTTTTTTTTTTTTTTAAATAGAAATGTGTAGACTTAGTTTCTTAGCTAAAGATGTAAGTTGAACCAAGAGTGGGAATTTGGAGGGCCGTTCTGCCGTTCTGCTAATAGATGGTCATGGATTCGGTGATGGTTTGACATTCTGCTCCTACCATCTGTCTCGAGCCTGTGCTGCATGCAGCATCAGGTTTTGGTGGAACTCTGGGACATCATTTACTCCCTGGTACCTGACTCAGGTACAAAACAAGAGAGGGCAGGAAAAACAGCTAAGGATGGTGTGCGTTTGTTTGTTTGTTTGTTTGTTTTTAGATTTATCTTTTTTATTTTAAGTTTGTGGGTATTTTTGCCAGAATGCACCTCTATGTTCCCATTTGCATGCCTAGTGCCTTGTGTCCATCCCCTGGGAACTGGAGTTACAGACAGTTGTGAGCTGCCACGTTGGTGCTGGGAATGGAACCTAGGCTGTCTAGAGGAAGAGCCAGTGCAACCTCTGGATGCTTTTTCTTTTAAAGATTTATTTTTATTGTTTTAAAAAAAAATTGTGTGTTTGTTGGGGGAGTTGGGGGGAAGGGTTAGGAGAGAGAGAAAGAAAGAGAGAGAGAAAGAGAGAGAGAATATCCATGTGTTAGCAGAGAGAGACCAGAGACATCAGATCCCCTGGAGCTGGGGTTACTGTGGGTTGAGACCCATCTGGTTTGGGTGCTAGGAGCTCAGCTTGGATCCTCTGCAAGATCAGAAGGAACTTTTCACCACTGAGCCATCTATCCCTCCAGCCCTAGGATGCTTCTTTAATTTTTTTATTTTTATGTTTGGTTTTTTGAGCAGGGTTTCTCTGTATAGCCCTGACTGTCCTTGGTACTCACTCTGTAGACCAGGCTGGCCTTGAACTCAGAGATTTGCCTGCCTTTGTCTCCTGAGTGCCACACATTAAAGGTGTGTGCCACCCCTGCCCAGCTCCTAGGATGCTTCTTAGTGTTGAATATCATTTTCTGTAGCTGTGTGATCCTTCCTTCTGTAAAGAGCTGGCAGAGGAAAGGCTAGCACAGCCTTGGTTTATAAGCGCACTGAAGCCCCTGGGAAGCTGTTCTAGGGTTGGGAAGAGTATGTGATTATGTGTTTCAGGGCGTTTTAGTTAGTGAATTAACACGTCTTAATAAAACGCAAAGCTCCTTGGTTCAATAATAGGATTCCCAGTTTACAAGGTAGTTATATAGATAAAAAAAGATAAGTTTTGTGAAAGTGCTTTGAAAGAGTGTACTCTGAAATATGTAAAACAGTTGGTCTTGGCAGTGCAGGCCGTTGATCCCAGCACTTGGGAGGCAGAGGCAGGCAGGCCTCTTGTGTGTTTGAGGCCAGCCTGGTCTACATACTGAGTTCCAGGATAGCCAGGGCTTCAAAATGAGACCCACACTATTAAGGAAAAAACAAAATGGTAAAGAGAAATAGAAGATTATATATCTTCAGTAAAACATCTATTAAAAGGTCCTCTGTGTCGGGAACTGAGGAAGGAGGTGCTGATTTCTAAGGACAGTTTTTTATCTAAAAGTTGTCTGCGGCTGATTGGAAAGCCAGACAGCAAAACCAGTGTGCTTCTGGTAGTGCAGTAACTGCTCCTCCAACCAGGGGAGAGAAGGGAGGTTTTCAGAGCTTTGCCTAGCCTGTTAGTCATTTCATTCATTCATTCATTCATTCATTCATTCATTCATTCATTGCTTTTATTTATTTATTTATTTATTTAGATATAGGATTTCACTATATAGCCCTGGCTACTTGGAACTCACTTTGTAGACTAGGCTGGCCTCCAACTCCCAGAGATCCACCTGCCTCTGCCTTCCGAGTGCTGAGATTAAAGGTGTGCCACCACCACCAGGCTTATTTATTTCTTTAAACATTTTTGTTTTTTAGATTTATTTTATGTGTATGGATGTTTTTCTTGCATGTATGTATATTCAGCATGTGCTTCTTGGTGCTCTCAGAGTTTAGAAGAGGACATGGGACCCCTCTCTACACACACGCACACGCACACGAATGCAGTCGGAGTGGTGGATGGTTGTGACCCATCATGTAGATCCTGGGAATCCAGTTGTTGTTTCTTTCTTTCTTATCTCAGTATGTAGATTATGCTTGCCCAGGTCCTCTCCATCCTCCTCCTTTCCCTTAGCCTGGGATTCTAGGTATGCATTGCCATGGGTGGGGAATACTTAAAAGTCTTTGTCCTGAGTTTTTTCCCTTTTTATTCATTCACTGCCATGATGCTTCCTACACAGCATGCATGCCCCAGTTATAGTTTCTGAATTGTCAAAGATCTAGCGGCCTTGGGAAAGCCTTGCTGAGTGAGTCACAGGCTCAGGCAGCAAGCATTCCCATCAGTGAAAGTTTCAAAGATTCTGAATGAGGCAACTTCAGAGTGACACTTTTAAAAAAAAAATTTTTGGACAAACTAGCACATGAGACATTGTGTTTTAATTGTGGCTGCCGTAAAGGTGGTGGTGGTAATGTTGGTGAGAGTGGTGATAGTGGTGGTGATGATGGTGGCGGTGAAGTGTGCCAGGGATCGAGCCCTGGCCTTGCAAGCACTAGGCAAATGCTTTGCCACTGAGCTCCGTGCTCGGCCCTGTTTTGTAGTTTCATTTTTTATTTTTTCTATGTGCGTATGGATCTTTTGCCTACATGTATGTATGTTTGTGCCTGCATGTATGTTTGTGAGCCTGGTGCCCAGGGAGGTCAGAAGGTGGCACTGGATCCTATGAAACTGGGGTTACAGAGGTTTTGAGCAGCCATGTGGATACTGGGAATCTAACTCAGGTGTTGTGGGTGAGCAGGTGTGTTCTTAACTGCTGCTCCAACCCTCCAACCCTCTTCCCTCCCCCGTTTGCTTGTTTTGTTTGTTTGTTTTGTTTTGTTTTTTCTGAGACAAGTTTAGTGGATCTTAGCGTGGCCTGGAACTTATCTGTCTTCCTGCCCCCGTTCCCTCTGTCGGCTTGGGGTTACAGACACGTGCACCATGCCTGCCCAGCGCTGTACATTTTCACAGGCCTTGGACTCACTAACAGAAGATGATTTGGGACTTCTGATCCTACTGCTCTACCTCCCGGGTGCTAGGATTACAGGCCTGTGTGTACTACCACGCCTGGTTTATTGGAGCTGGGATCCAGGTGTGGGCTGTGTGTGCCTACTCATCAAGCACTCCACCAGCTGAGCCACATACCCAGACACTCATTATTCTGCATTGTGAGTTTGTTACAAGGAGATGACCTATTTATAAGTCATTTTAAAATCACATAGAATTGAGTGCATAATACACGTTATTTCTGAAATTGTTCCTGTGGCATTGCAAATTTTAGAAATTATGACTTAGTGAAATTCCTGTTGCTTGAAATTTGCGTTTCCTTACCGATGTGTGTAATTAGAAGGCAAATTTGCTGTGAATTCTGGATGTTCTTATATTACATTTTTTACTTTTAATTTGTAAAAAAATTCATTTTATTTTTCCCAATGTTACTCTGTGTTTTGCTTCAGAAGGTGGAAGTATTGCGTGGTACTGCGGGATGCTGTGTTTTTAATGTGTGTGTGGTGTGTGTTTGAGTGAATGATAAAGTGTGTGAAACTTTATTGTTCTGGATTGTAGCTTAGCTGAGATAACTCGCACATCTTCCCTCCCTCCCTCCCTCTCTGCCTGCCTCCCTTCCTCTCTTCCTCCTCAGGGACTTCTCTGTGCTCTGGTCAGTGCCCCGACTCCACCACTCTACCGTCAAGCCATACTTTCAGCCTTGATAGTAACTTGTTTTTACATTTCAACATAGTCGGACACAGTTTTGAGGTAGTTCCATTGGTTTATCCAAGGGCAAACAAGTTTTAATCTTAGCAGGTAATGTTCCCCATGCTCCCTTAAATGCTCCTTTATTCTCTTAGAAGGCAGGCTCGTTAGATTGTGGGGGTTTTCTTTCTCCATTATACAGTTTTTTAAAAAAATGTTTTAAAAAGAGAGCTTTCTCTTTTTCTGTCTCTTCCTCTCTCTCTTCCCCTCTGTGTGTGTGTGTGTGTGTGTGTGTGTGTGTGTGTGTGTGTGTGTTTGTATGTCTATATGTCTGTCTAATGGAACCTGGGAGTCACAGATTGGCTAGACTGGTTGTCAAGCAAGCCTCAGAGATCCATCCACCTGCTGAGTCCTGGGACTACAGGCACATGCTACTCTGCCCTAATTTTTGTGTGAGTGGTGGTCTGGATTCAGGTTTTCATGCTTATATAACGCTTCCCACTGAGCTAACTCCTGAGCCTTAATTGTGCTAAGGCTTAATTGGGACATTTCCAGAGGTAGGCTATGTAATACCTGGCATGTACATTTCCAATATTAATAGATAGCATCATTTTGAGATTTTAACAATTTATGGGTGAACTTGGAAATTGCTGTGCTATGAGAGATGAGCCTGACGTGTAAGAAAAAATCCCCTTTGACTCCATTCAGAAGTGATTATCGGGTCCCTAGTGACCATGTGAGAATAGCATCCAGAAGTTGGGGCAGGGGAGAATGGGGAATTGGGACTGCACTGTTGATGGATGTGGACTATCTGTTTGGGATGGGTACTGTGCACAGTGAGCAAGAGGACTTACGCCTCTAAACTGTACTTCAGAACAGTAGCGAGTGGTGTAGTTCATTACAAGAAAGTTTAACAGGAGTAGGGCAGGTGAGACTGACGAAGAGGCCTGCTAGCCTAGCCCCTCCACCCAAACACAGTACATTTAAGAAAGGTCTTAACTGGAGTTGAGGCTGTAGCTCAGTGATACAGTAGTTGTCTGGACTACACAAGGCCCTCACTGGGCTCAGTCCTCCCCCAATCCCCTCCCCCAAATAATAAAAGCAAAGAACAGGCGGGGCTGGAGAGGTGACTCAGAGCTCTTGCTGAGGACTGCGGTTCAGCTCCCACCACCCAGATGGGGCAGCTCACAGCCACCTGTCACTCCAGCTCCAGCTTCTGTCCTCTGCCTTCCTCAGGCACCCGCACTTGGCCCTGCACAAACACATGAGTAAACAGATCTTTTAATAACATGTCATGCTAATGGTCTTGTGTTTAAAGAACAAGGGTTCAGGGACTTATTTATTTGAGACGGAGTCTCATGCTTTGCTCAGTGTGGCCTGGAAGTCATTTACTATGTAGCCCAGTCCTGAAATTATTTTTTTGGAGATAGGGTCTCACTATGTATTTTTGACTGGCCTAGAACTTTCTATGTAGACCAGGCTGGTCTCAGGTTTACAGAGATCTACCTGCCTCTGCTTCCCAAATACTGGAATTAAAGGTGTGTTTAATCTCATGTTTCTAGTACTAGCAGTCAGAAGTTAAGGCAGGAGGATTGCTGTGAGTTGGAAGACAGCCTAGACTACAGAGTGAGTTCCAGGACAGACAGGGCTGCATAGATAAACCCTGTCTCACCCCCGCCCTTTCCATCCTGTCGGGGAGGAGTGTCTGGGAAACTCTTGTTTCTGATCAGTGTTAGAGCAAACACTGTTGTAGCAGTCTTATGTCTTTTCCACGTGCCAGTTCAGTTAGCTTTGTGGAGTCATTTGAGAACAGTGCTTCACATGAATGAAATGGCAGCACTCAGTGGCTGTTCTGGGCTGCATCACTCCGTGACAGAGAGCTCACGTTGCATAGCATGGCCAAGATTCCCCAGCACTGAAAAAGAAAACCAAGACAGAGAAAGAACTTGGGGTGCTTCTGCCTACTTGTTTGCTAGGACAACCCATGCTGATGCACTCTGCTTATCCAGAGCCTCTCCTGTTGTAGTGTGTTCTGGTTTGTTCTACTTTTCTTAGCTGCTTAGGATTGAACTCAAGGCCTTGAATATGGTAAGGAAGCACTTAACTGAACTAAAAACCCCGTCCCATTTCAAGCGTTGATTTATGCTTCAATGGTGTACCAGGACTAAATGTGTCATATACCTGTAATTTTAGACTTGGAGGCTGAGGCAGGAGGATGGAGAGTCAATGGCTTCACAGACAACAACAAAATCCAAACACAAACAAAAGCGTGATAGTTTAAGTCCTTAAGTCCTAGCTGGGGATCATCCTTCTCTTGTGTGGCAGTGTGGTAGGAATGTGTCAGCTTTATGTTAGAATTTGTAAACTGAGCTAGAGTCGGAAATGAGAGGCAGTGAAATCAGGAGTGTGCCGGACACTGCGCACACTTGGAAGCCCCGACTCTCGAGACAGTCTGAGGCTTCACTCCCTGGTCTAGAGTGAGTTCTGGGACAGGCAGGGCTACACAGAGAAACCTTGTCTCAAAAAAGAAAAAAATTAGGAGTATTTACTTTAGTAGAGCATATTCTTAGTTGTGGGTTCTTTAAAGAATTTATCATGTCTGTCCATGTCTTAAGGTGTTAGGATGGAATCCAGGGCCCTTTGCATAGTAAGCGCTTGGTCTTTTTTTTTTCTTACGTTTTTAGGTAGCATGTAAAGTACTGGGGTTTCATTTTGACATTTTCATATGTACGTATTATTGTACCTTCTCATATTTGCCCCTTGTTCAAACATTTATTTCTAAAATAGATTACATTTTTTGAGAGTGTGTGACTATGGGATACCATTGTACAGCCTTTAGGAGTTGGTTCTCTTCTTCCCCCACTGAGTCCTGTTGCTAGAACTCAGTCCTCAGGCTTGGTTGTCAGGTGACCCTCACTGGGTTGTCGACTAAAAACTGTCCTGCACAGAAGGAAGTGAGTGTATCTTACTGGTCCTTTAAGTGCTGACCCCTTAAGCCCCAGTTGCAGCGTTGCTGTCTGTGGTCATTCCTACTTTCCACCTGGAGTGGGGAATATATTCTGGGGTGACACAGAGCATCAAGGACAGTCTGTGGTGGCACTTTCCTTGTATCTGGACATGATACCTTTGGCTTTGTTTTTGAGATAGTCTCAATCTGTAGCCTCAGCTGGGCTGAAATACATTCTGTATACAAGACTGGCCTTGAGCTTGCAGTAGTCCTTGGTCCTGAGGATTACAGCATGAGCCACTGGCTGGACATGGTATCTTTTTGTTGGTTGTGTTTTGTTTGGTTTGAAACAGGGTCTCTCTGTGTAGCCATGGCTGTTTTGGTAGTTGCTGCGTAGACCAGACAGAGATTCACCTATTTCTGTCTCCCAGGTGCTGGTATTAAAGGATGACTACATTTTTTTTCCTTTCTTGAGGCTTTCATGTTACTTTGGAGCAAAATTCTGGCTGTGTGTGTTACATCTTAGTTTCTCCCTGCTATTTATTGCCTTGCTCTCTGCTTCACTGGAAACCATAGCAATAAGGAAAGAGCTGTGGGTTTTAATTAGGTAGGTGATCAGCGGGTACAGTCTAACTCTGAGGCGATGAGAAGCAGAAGCTGTCTGCGTGATAGGCCTGCACTGACTTTGTTCTTGTGGGCTGCCTCTCAGTGTCCACATAGCCCTAAGATGATGGCT
Organism: Rhabdomys pumilio; assembly: GCA_030674055.1. NCBI lineage: Eukaryota > Metazoa > Chordata > Mammalia > Rodentia > Muridae > Rhabdomys > Rhabdomys pumilio. The sequence continues at coordinate 11,741,054 of JANHMN010000004.1, read as the reverse complement.
CTCCTGCCTAAGAGGACAGAGGTTAGAAGGAGAAGTCCGTTAGCTGAGGAGCCTACCACACTCCCAAGTGGAGAGGGATAGTTCAGACACCTGATGACCAATGAGAACAGAGGCCAGAGGTCCAGAGAGACCTGAGACTGTCTGAGGAGCAGGAGTTCAGGGACTGCAGTGAAGTCTGAGGGGAAGGCCACTGATCTCACTGTGGGCTAGCCCCGGGCACAGCATGGGAAAATACTGTCTGACAGTTTTAGTTTTTGTTTTAAGAGTGTTTCTCAAGTAACCCAGACTGGCTTTACACTTGCTGTGTATCCCCTACACCGGCCTAGAACTCAAGTCTCTTGTCATAGCTTCTGTACTGCTGAGGTTACGGGAGTTTGTCGTCTCACCCCTCACCCCCTCAGCTAAGCAGCAGAGTGCACCAATTAGGTATCCTCAAATTCAGAAATGCATTTCATTCTGACACCACCTGGAGGCAGTTTTGCATGCCAAGGTTAGGGTTCAGCACTGTCAGAGTGACCCAGCTCCAGATGCCAAGGGAAGGCTGGTGTCTCATGACGTTCTCCTTGGGCCACAGAACCTTCACGAACACTACATTTACTACCGTGTTGTAAAAGATACCGAGGCGGTGCTGGGGTGCCGGGTGACCGCTGCAGCACAGAGACCTGCGTCTGGTCCTCAGCAAACTAGGTGTGATCCACCCAGGCCTGGCAGGAGGGTTGCTGGAGTTTGCTAACTGCCATCCTAGTCAAAGAACACTAGCTCCAGGGTCAGTAAGGGACCCTGCCTCAAAGGAGTAAGGCAGAGAATGATGGAGGAGAAGCCGGCTCTAAGCTCCAGGTGCATGCACAAGCCACACAGGCACTCACACTCACACGCTGTGGGTAAATGGGAATGCCTACAGTGAGTCACGTGGGAAGGCACACAGCCTCCATGTCCCTCTGGGCACCACCTCGAGATGCTTCTACATACTCAGTATCTGGAATCTCCCCACACACAGAGTTCTTAGTTTGTTTCTGTGCTTTTTAGGCAGAATATTATGTAGAGCAAACTGGCCTTAAACTCTCTGTTATAGACAAGCATGACTTTGAGTTCCTGATCCTCCTGCCTCAGCCTCCTAAGAGCTGGGGTTACAGGCTTGCACACCATGCCTTGTGCCTTTTCGAGTTTGTTTGATTAAATCATTAGCTATTGGTGATCAAGTTAACCATTGGAAGGTTGGCCTAATGGTTTGATTTTTTTAATCATGCCTTAATCTTTCCTGTGATCAGTCCCAATCCTGAAGCTCCTAGGGCTACCAGTTGTCAGTGAACTCATTGGTACAGAAAGAGTCTACTTTGGAAATGCTCCTGTTTCTAGAAGTTGTCTGCCAGGAAACAGAAGAACGGCCAATTATATATTTCACAATTATCACACTCATACAGGAATCGTTAGCATTCAGCATTTCAAGGTTGTATTTTACAACTAGTCATTAGCATTAACTTCATCAGTAAGGACTTTATTCAAGAGTATTCATAGCCAAGCATGGTAGTGCATGCCACTGATCCCAGCACTAGTGAGACACAGACACAGTTTGTGGCCAGCCTCAGCTACATACTAAGTTCCTGCCTTAAAAACCCAAAACACTGGGCCTGGAGAGGTAGCTCAGCAGTTAAGAGCACTGGCTGCTCTTGCAGAGGACCTGGGTTCAGTTCCCAGCACCCACATGGCAGCTCACAGCCATCTGTAATTCCAGTTCCAGGGGATCTGATATTCTCCTCAGGCACCAAGTACACACACACACATACAAATCAACAAAATGGCCTTAAAATAGAGGCCTGGGAGCACACTCAGTTGATAAGGTGTTTACTGTGGGTTGTTCTTCAACACTGCGGGAAAGCAGAATATTGGTATTGTTAAATACCTGTTAGTGTGTTAGAGGGGTGAGGTTTTAACAGCGAGCAGGCTTCCTGGTGACACCCTTTGGAGATTAGCAAGAGTTAAAGGTTCATCGATACTCAGTGTTTGCAAAGCTGAAGTTCCTTGTGGAAGGAGTGCTTGAGAAGTTGGTGCAGTCCACTGATGTCCACCTAGTGTCAGCTTAAGTGTGCAATGAAAGAGGTAGTTGAGGCCAGCTGAGCTACTGTAGTGTGTCCTAGGTGAGGGCAGCCAAAGCTGTGGGGCCGTTATAGCCACCTCCGTTTTGCAGGATTTTGTTATTACAGAAACGGTATATGAAGCCGCCTTTGCACAGGTGCTATGTGTATATGACTGTTCTCGGTGGACGAGTGCCTGAAAAATTACCTTGCTCTCTCAAGCCCCCCACCCCCAGTTTACATATTTAAGAATAAATGTTTCCAAACGCAGTAGCTGTTAAGTTTTTCTGCTCTTTGTGTTCCTTCTGACTGTGCAGTGGCAGAAATCACTTGAGTGGGATTCACAGATGCAGCCTAGAAATGTTAGAGCGTTCACTGCAACGGTGGCTGTATCGAGCACGATGAACTAGAGTTTGCAAGGCTGAGCCTTGATGGACACAGGTCTGCTGTGGACAAGTGAGCTGATCCCTTAAACTGCACTGGAAAGCAAGCACGGGGGCGGGGTGTGTGTGTGTGTGCACGTGCATTTACTTTCTCCAGTGGTGTTAAACTAATGTATGAGAATCTCATAGTACAAAATCAAGCTCTGTGGAGTAAATTTATGAAACTGTGTTGTGACTGTAGCAAAGTTTCATTGATATAATCAGTTGGAATTTATTAGATAAAAGTAAAATCCAGTGTTAGTTAAATTTTGTTAACAATCTAGGCCTAAGGAATGTAGTGAGAGAGCTGGACATAGTGGCACAAGCAATGAGGAAGCTGAGGCAAGAGGATTACAGGTTCAAGGCTAGACTGGCTAGCCCCGAGTGGATAGAGACCAGTCTGAAAAAGAAAAAAGGCACTGTTTCTAACTTCCCTTGATTTGTACTGTATTTTTACAACCAAAGTCTTCCGTTTAAAGTTATAGTTATGCCAGATTATTATAAGCAGAATTATCCCGTACTTTGCATATTTATACCATGTTTTCTTAGACACAGAAATGCAGGGTCTGTGGTGGCTACTTGGATGTCTACACACAAGCCTGGCAGTCTGAGCTCAGCCTTCATAAGGAGGAGGAGTGCTGTCCTCTGACCTCTCGTGTGCGTCTCCACCATCAATAGTAGATTTAAGTAAAACCAAATTCAGATTTGGCTCTCAGGTGTGGATGAGCAAGCCTGTGATTACAGTCCTCTGGAGGCTAAGTCCAGAGGATCATGGGACTGACTTAGGCTGTATGAGATCTGTGGAGAGAACCAGTATCTCCATTCTTAGCTTAAGATGAGGCTTACTTAGTGGTGGTTTCATAGCATGTACCAGGTCTCCAGTTCAATCCCCAACACTGCATGGGGGGCAGGGGGCAGTATAGTTCTCAAAAAACAGAAGTGTAAGCATTGCGGTTTAATTGTGATTTTTCTACAAAGTACATAAAGTTGAGTGTAGAGTGCGTGGTTTGGAATGTAGAGTATCTTTACTGTTGAAGCCAGTGCCCTTTTCTTAACCAGCCTATATTTAGTGCTAGCAAACCCTTTGCCTGCTGCATCTAGACAAGGAGAGTGGGTGGCCTTGAGGCTGGCCCGTTTCTACAGCCCCTCGTAAGTCCTAAGGTACCCATTGTAAAGAATGGTATGGTTTGGGACTAGAGAGAGAGCTCTGTGGTTAAGGCAGTGGTTGTTCTTCCAGAGGACCCGTTCTTGACACCCACATGGGTGTAACTCCAGTTCCAAGGGATCTAACTCTCTCTTCTGACCTCCAGAGGCACCAGGCACACACATGGGACACCAGGCACACATGTGATGCATAGACATACCTTGTAGAGAAAATAACTATTCACATAAAATATGTGTATTTTTAAACATATGATTTGACCATTGTGCCACTTGCTTGACATTGTAGCACTTTGGAGTCTGGGGCAAAAGGGTCACAAGTTCGAGGATAGTCAAGCAGCATAGAGAGTTCTAGACCTAGAATGTGTTCAAAGTCTGTCTTCAAACAAACAAAGGAATGCTGATGGGTAATAGAAGGACATACTTTATTTCCTATTTTATTAAAGGGAATCCTAATTGAGTAACAGACATGTTAACCACTGAAAAAAATGCTCCCTCTGCCATCTGTTATTAAATATGGGGTGCTTTATAGAAGCCACCCGGTGGTGTCTGTGTCAGAGGAGCTCAGCTTGCTAATAGCGACTGTACAGCAGTAGTCAGGCCGAACATTCTATTCCTAGACTTTTTTGGTTAAATCACTGACAGCCAGGAGAGGAGTCTCCCAATTATGAGTGTCTGTTACTGTAGGTAAGATATTTTAATATCATGCGTGTGGTCAAAACATCTGTCTGAGTGCCAAGTGGATTTTACCCTTTTCTCTAGTGCAGTTTTTCTAACTGGCAAATTGCCAGTTTAAAAAATGGTAATTTAAAACCCTCCCCTCCCCATCTTCCCTTTTGGCGCTCTGAAAACCTACCTGGTCAGCAGAGTGGGGTCAGCACATCCCTCCAGTGTCTTACCGCACTGGGCGAGCTCCTCCTTTCCAACTGGAGCTGCTCAAGCCTGACACCACACATAAGTTACCATACACTGCCCTGTGCTTTTGCTTACTCAGACGTTACTGGGTTTGGTTTGGTTCAGTTTGGTTTGTTTGAGACAGGGTTTCTCTGTGTAGCCCTGGCTGTCCTGGAACTTGATCTGTAGACCAGGCTGGCCTAGAACTCACAGATATCTGCCTGCCTCTGCCTCCTGAGTACTGAGATTAAAGGTATGAGCCACCATCACCCGGCTATGTTGTTAGCTCTTAGTGGAATCATTCTCTTTTCGTACCTTCTGTGAGATCCAAACATAGTATTCTAACAATTGCAACAATTCAGTTTGTGTGTGTGTTTCCGTATATGCCCACCACTGTGGATGTCAGAGGGCAACTTTTGAGAGTTGGTTTTTGCCTTCCACTGTGGCACCCAGGGATGAAACTCAGGTTGTCCGGTTTGTATGGCAAGTGCCTTTACCATCTCACTGGCCCTGACCACACTATTTTAGTCCATGTTACTTGTTATGTTGATACTTACTGACTGCATAAAATAGAGTAAAATATTTTCTTCTATAAGTTTCCGGTTTTTGTAACTTTTCATTTGACTTGGTACAAAGATGGTGGTGGTGGTGGTGGTGGTGGTGGTGGTGGTGGTGGTGGTGGTGGTGGTGGTGGTGGTGATGGTGGTGATGGTGATGATGGTAGTGGTGTATTCTTAAGGCTTAGTATAATCTGTTATGATTGTGCATAGTTCTCTTTCAGGAGCATTATTGTCTTTAACTCACACTGATACTTCTGCGGTGGGAACTTCTGAGTTTACAACAGCATCTGTGTGATTATGATAAAAATCTTTTGAAAATTATGAAGAGCAAGCTAGATTCTGTTCTAACTCTTCACCTGCATTTTAATTAAGTGAATCGACTGAATTTCAGCTTGTCTCTGTCTGTGTATGTGTGTGTATGTTCCTTGTGCATGTGTGGAGACAGGAGAGAAACTTGTGGGAACTGGCTTCTTCCTGCTCCCATGTGGGTTCTGGGGACTGGACTGAGGTGATGAGGTTTGGGTAAAGTGTTTTCTGTCCACTCATCCATTTTATCCGTTCTCCCTTCCCTTCAGCTACAGTGTTTTAGAACAGAGCCTCACTGAAGCCGGATCTCAGTGATGCGGCTAGTGTGGTTAGTCAGTGACCTCTTGGCAAACAAACCTTTGGCATTCTCAAACAAACAAGCAAACACCCTCACTCTTTCTGCTCCCCTCTTTACAAAACAAACAAACGAAGAAGAACTTCAGAACTCAAGAGACATAAAAGCTTTTAGTTTTGACCGGCAGACTACCTTGGCACTCAGTGACTTCACAGGCACATCTGCTGTATCTTGATCCAATTTCTGTTATGAAGTGACGTCAGCATATAGATGCTCTGAGGACATGTCTGGAGACCTTGGGCTCGTCAGGGTGCTCCCTAGAAGGCAGAGAGACCCAGCTAAACAGCCTGTCTTCACATTCTAATTCGATCGAGTTGACTTCCAATTGTGAGTTTTCTCAAGAGACCCATCCCTCTGAGGAATGAAGAGGTCTGACACAGATGAGGATGAGAACTTGTCTTCGTGAAAACCTCGTTCCTGGAGTCAGTGCGGTTATGTGGGAAGTGCTTTAAGCCAACAGAAAACAAAATGAAAAACAAAACAGGAATTCCAAAGCTTGAAGAGCATCAAAATGCCTCCATGTCCTCAGGAGCTCTGAGACCTGATCGTGGAAGAGGAAGCCCTGAGTATGGGTACAGCGCACAATTGCCAAGGAACGGCATCTGCCACCCCCGTGTCCAGGGCTGAGCTAGCAAGTGTGCCCTTGGAAGCAAGCAGGGGGCTGATGTCTCTGTGGCCCATGAGACAGTGAAGCTCCTTATAGCTTACCTACGGCTGTGTGAGGGCCACTGCTCAGATTTGCTGACCGTGCTGTTAGAAGGTTTGGAGCGGAGGTAAATTGTTTTATTGAACCAGACAGTGTACTCTGCATGGGAAATAATAATGAGAATGACCTTCATAGCCTCCTCCAACTCAGCTGTTCTGAAGCCGTGCTCATTGCTCACTACTGCACCGCGGCGGATGGGCGGGCTGTGCTGGAATTAGGTGTGAACAGTGGCCTACTCCACAGGCCTTCTTCCTGGACTTTTTTCTTTAGTGCATTTGTAGAGTGAGGTTAATGTTAACTCAGTGAATGAGAGAAGGGGGTCAGTCTTGTGTATATGCAGAACTGGAAACACAAGTAAGACTGTAGGAGAGCCAGGGGCCTGAGAGAGGGGAGAGTGCGAGCAGTAGGGAAGATGGGGGAGCAGGCTCCAAAGGGATCAGGTACCTGCAAAGGTACCTGCAAAGGCGGGGCTTATATCCACATGAAGGAAGGAAGGGAAGGAGGGAGGAAGGGAGGGAAGAAAGAAGGCAGGCAAGCAAACCAAGCCAGGCATGGTGGCTCATGTCTTATAATCCTAACACTTGGAAAGCTGAGGCAGAAGATCAATGTGAATGTAAAGACAGTCTGGGCTACAGGATATCAAAAAACCCAACCCAAACCAACCAACCAACCAACCAACCAACCAACCAACCAACCAATAAAGGCTAGAGAGATGGCTCAGACAGTAAGAATAAATACTAATGCTGCCAGCGCAGGCAGAGATCTCTCTGAGTTGGAGGCCAGCCTGCTCTACAGAGTGGGTGCCAGGATAGCCATGGCTACACAGAGAAACCCAGTCTCAAAACAAAACAACAATAAAACAAAACCAACTGCTCCTGCAGAGAACCAGAACTCAGTTCCTACACTGGGAGGAGCTTCAGGGGATCTGATGCCTCCGGTCTCCTTGGCACCTGCACTCACATGCCTATACCTACACTCAGAAATATGTAAATCCATAATTAAAATGAAATAATTTTGAAAACATAAAACTAATGCCATGCGGCTGGCGAGTTGGCTCATAGTGGTTAAGAGCACTTGTTGCTCGTGCAGAGGATTCAGGTTCAATTCCCAGAACCCACAGACAAGTCCCAGCTTTCTGTAACTACAGTTCCAGGGATTGAGTGTCTTTTTCTGACCTCTGTGGGCACCAGACATGCACGTGCTGCTTATAAATCAGCAGGCAATACACACATGACATTTAAACCAAAACAGAGTAACAACTACTCCTAATGTTCTTGACACTGTTTAAAGAACCTGGTTGGGCATGGCGCCCTTGTGAGGCAGAGGCAGGTGGATTTCTGAGGCTAGCCTGGTCAACATCTACATAATGAGTTTTTGGACAGCCAAGGCTGTTTCACAGAGAAGCCATGTCTCAAAAAGCCAAGGCCCCCACTCCCCAAAGAAAGACTATTAAAAAGCTACATTCCTTGTGAGGAATCTAGATAGTTGTTTGCCTCTTCAAAGTTTGCTGGAGCTTTGCAGCCAAGTCCTCTGGAAGTGATCCTCAGCCAGTGTGTTAGCCAAGTAGTGATACAGGAGCTTCTTCCTGACCATCCTTCACCAGATCTTTCTAACTGGCTGTCTCAGAAAGCTGTGAGAGAGGCTTGGTGAGCTCAGCATCCTGATCTGATGTCTCCTTTTGTGTGCTCCCTGTTTCCCTTAGAGAGTCTACTCCCCACTAAACCTTTTTAGTACTAATTCTGCTTAGCATCTTCTCCTTTCAGAGTCTAACTGGAAGGTAATTCTCGTTTTGAGTAGCCTGGCTGGCCTTGAATTCACTGTGTAGACCAGGCTGGCCTTCACAGATCCTCCTGTCTTTTACCTCTCCAGCACTAGGACTAAAAGTGTATACCACTGTGCCCGTTCTTATAGAAATGACAGTTCTTAGTTTTTACCTTAGGCTCTTCACCTGCAAATGATTTATTTGCCTTTGTGTGTGATATAGAAATATCTTTCTAGAGACTTCTGGGACTAGAGTTTAGCACAGAAGGAAATTGAAATGATCTATAATATATCCATCAGAAACAACTATTGACAAGAACATATTCTGATCAACTCTTGAGAAGTGCGTGTGTATTCAGCCCTTGGCTTTTTGACAGACTGAACACTGGTTCCTGATTAGGGAAGAGAATTTTACCAGCACATTAGAACTTTGTGTGTTAATCACTGTCCTCACTACAGTGGCACGAGTTAGCTTTACTCTGGTGTGAATCGTCATGCAGTGTGCACTCTGCCCTCTCTGCTGAGCATTTCTTCTGAGAGACGTGCAGTATGTGCCTGACATTCCTGACTTCCTGGGTTTCCATTACCAAGTCAGTTCATATTACTGCTTCTGTTGTTGGGCAGTTGGGATTTTGCTTGTTTGTTTGCTTGTTTTTGTTGCCTAGATTTGTCATGTTTTCTGTTGTCCATATTGTTTTATGGTTAGCAGTTTAGCCAGCTAGCCTGTTCTTTAAAGTTATTATTCTCCAGTTGAATTGTCCTATGTATGGGGAAGCACTGTACAGTTGAACCATACCCCTCTCAAACTGATAGGTATTAATATATGTAGCATAGTATTTAGCCTCTGACTTCTGCTTCAGCCCCCTAAGCACTAGGATCTCAGGCCTGCGGCACTAGGCCTGTCTTAAAGCTGCTCCTTCTTAACTCGTATCTTCAAGCATCCTTCTGTTCTTCTCTAGGGCCCGGGGTTAGTTTTTCCTTGTCAGTGGGAGGGTTTGGATCATTGGTTGTGTTCCCTGCACCACACATAGTCAGATCTCTGAGTTAAAGGAATTATGAAAGACCAGATTTTCCAGGTTGGTTTTGCTTGCTTGACCACTGTGTGTGGTTGGCCTAGAACTCACTGTGTAGACTTTAGGCTGGTCTAAAAGTCACAGAGATCCACCTGCTTCTGCCTCCGCCTCCGCCTCCGCCTCCGCCTCCGCCTCCGCCTCCGCCTCCGCCTCCGCCTCCGCCTCCGCCTCCGCCTCCGCCTCCGCCTCCGCCTCCTCTGCCTCCTCTGCCTCTGCCTCTGCCTCCCACATGCTAGAATTAAAGAATTAAAGGTTTGTGCTGCCATGCCCAGTTGATGGCGCTTTTGTTTTTTATTTTTAATGTGTTTTAGTGTTTACCTACCACACATGTGCAGTTCCCATAGAGGCCAGAAGATGCTAGGTCCCCTGGAAATAGAGTTGAGGTTGTTGTGAGCCACTGTGGTGCTGGGAACTAAATCTGGGCCCTTTAGAAGAGCAAGTGTTCTTAACTGCTGAGCCTTCTTTCCTATCCCAGTCTTCCTGTTTTGAGATTATACTGGGATTTGTGTGCCATTCTAGAGGGAGGGAGGATGTGATGGGCTTGGCATTTGAACTCTACCTATCAAATTAATATGGATCCAGCTAGTATGGGAAAGTGCTGGGGCAGTTTCATGCTGTGAGAAGAAGACCATGAGCAGCTCAGGTGCTCAGTCGATTCTGTGCTTCTGCTTCTGAGAGTTGTACACTAATGTTTACTTCTTACCTCTAGAGCTTCAAGTGTGTGTCATGGCCAGCTCCTCCGACAGTGAAGATGACAGTTTCATGGCCGTGGACCAAGAAGAAACTACACTGGAAGGGACAATGGAGCAAGATGAGGACGCCCACCAGGTGTTGGAGGTGGAGGAGATGAGACATAATAGGTCCATGTCTGAGCTGCCAGAAGAGGTTTTGGAGTATATTCTGTCCTTCCTCTCACCGTATCAGGAACACAAGACTGCAGCTCTGGTCTGCAAACAGTGGTATCGGCTTATCAAAGGTACAAGTGTTTTAAAGAGGGGTGTGTGTGTGTGTGTGTGTGTGTCTGTCTGTCTGTCTGTCTGTCTGTCTCCGTGTGTATATATATGTTACATGTGTGCAGGTGCCTTTGAAGGCCAGGAGAAGGCATCATATCCACTGGATCTTGAGTTACAGGATCTGTGAGGCACCCGTGTGGGAGCTGGGCTTGAACTGAGTCTTCTGGAAGAATAGCAGGAGCTCTTAACCACAGAGCCCTGGCTATGTCCATTTTTATTGAGCAATTTAGTTTTGGACTCCTTCCTTCTTTTGTTTCTCCCTTAAAGGAATTGTGTTTATAAAATTTGAATTTAGTATTAGATAAGTTAACACATTTTTCTTCCTGTCTTGGTTAATTTTATGAACAGAAAAGAATACTAATTTAGTGTTTCATGCATATGAGTGTTTGCCTACATATATGTCTGTGCTCCATGTACAATGCCTGGTGCTTGTGGAGATCAGCAGAGGGCACCGGATCTCTCGAACTGGAGTCACAGACAGTTGTAGGCCTGGTATGTGTGTCTGTTATCCACTGGCTTGATTCAATGCAGTTCTTTCAGTCTTGACATTACTTGATTCTGTTCTATTTCTTTGAACAAAAATGAGAAATTTGGATTTCCTCAAAACATTTCTGACTTATACAAGTGAGAAAACAGTTAAAAGACACAATTTTAGTGATTTTTTCCCCTTTGATGTTAGTATCTATGCTGACACCTTTGGTTTTTCTCATCTTTAGGTGTAGCCCACCAGTGTTACCATGGTTTCATGAAGGCTGTCCAGGAAGGAAACATTCAGTGGGAGAGCCGGACTTACCCTTATCCGGGAACTCCCATCACTCAGCGCTTCTCCCACAGTGAGTATCCAGTTGGGAAAGCAAGTCCCACCCTGCCTGTGCTGGTCTCTAGAAGCCTTCTTTGTCTGGCTTTTAAATGAAGACACTGCAAAATGAGAATTTCTAAGAGCATTAGGAAGAGGTGAGTGTGGCCAGGTGGTAAGAGCTGACATACAACTCAGTGGTAGAGTGCTTGCCCAGGAAGGCCTAGGCTCAGTCCCAACACCTTGATAGATAAAGTGCTAAGGCTTCTTAATGTGATATTATGGTTTTTATTTGACTGTACTCCTGCTTCAGGCTCCTAAAGGTGATGGTTTCCGGCATGTGCCACCATACCGACTAGAGTTTGAGCTTTGGTAGAAAGGAGCATGCATTCATTACCCATGTCATCAAAAAGCAACTCCAAAACTTAGCTGCTTAAACAGTGTTTCTTACCTGTTCTTGAAGGTGTGGGATTTGGAGATGGTCATGATTTCTGGTGTAAAAGTGTCTCCTAGAGTTGGCATCTCTGTCATCCAGAGGTCTATGGTTTCTATTCATGGACCTCTCGATAGAAGCAGTCACAGTGTCAGCTGCTTACTGTAGAGCTGAGAGGGTGTCTGAGATGGAAGCCAGAGTATTCTTCACAATCTCTGAAGTGAGTGCATCTCTTTTTTTGTATTCTCTTGATCACACACAGATTGACAGGAGTTGTAAACACCAGGAGTCCTTCAGTACCACCTACCCCCAGGATCACACACAGATTGACAGGAGTTGTAAACACCAGGAGTCCTTCAGTGCCACCTACCCCCAGGATCACACACAGATTGACAGGAGTCCTTCAGTGCCGCCTGCCCCCAGGATCACACACAGATTGACAGGAGCCCTTCAGTGCCGCCTGCCCCCAGGATCACACACAGATTGACAGGAGCCCTTCAGTGCCGCCTGCCCCCAGGTCTTTTGCTATACTTACCTGGAGGTGTTCAGAAATAGTTATGACTTGTTTATTGCTTTGGGGTTGGATGAAAGTGGACCAAGGAGACAGATGAAGTGTCGCACACGGCTCTCAGGGAGCTACCTCTTGACTTCTGCTGCTCTAGACTGTTGGGAAGAGGGGGGACACCTGGGAGCCGTCTGTGGGACTTGTTGAAATCAGAGCTGAGTGTGTGACAGTGAAGGACTCTGGGTTTGCAAGAGTAGTTGAGGGCTGGTGAGATGGCTCAGCGGGTGAAGGGGCTTGCTGCCATGCTGTCGTTACCTGAGTTCCATTGCTAGGACCCACATGGAGGAGGAGAACCACCTCCTGTCAGTTGTCTGTTAACTGAGAGTGTCCTCTGACCTCCACTCTCACACTGTGGCTTATGTCTCCTCCCCGTGGAATCAGTCAGTACATGTAATGGGAAAAAGAAGACTGGAGTGGTACTGCCTTGGCCCATGCTGGAACACCGGCAGCTCACTCCACGCTGCTGAGCTGCTAGAGCCATTGCCAGCTCAAGAGTGAGAGGAGTCTGCCATGGCAGTGCGGGCAGGAGGGCTTCCAAACCAGCTGGACTGCCTAACAAAACTCTGTCTCTGAATCAAAAAGCACACGCCATCGTCATCACTGCTGTTACTTGAAGAGCTCTGAGAAGGTCTCAGCTGTTCTGAAGTTTGCAGATCATGATTCAGAATCAAGGCTGGACTGGGTGGCGTCCTCTCTGTTAGGATCCATATTTGATTCAGGGTGTGTCACTACTGCAGGTGCTAGAACAGATGCCGACAGTTTCTAGAGACCACTGGGCTGGGGGGGAAGTCAGGGCCTCTTCCCGAGGGCACGCTCTTTACCGCTGAGCTACGTGTCAGCCCTGAGTGTCCCGCAGTGAGGAGCCTAAGTCTGTCCGTGTCAGCCAGCTTTGTGTGAGCAGACCAGCACACTGGAGGCAGGCTGTGTGAAGGGAAAGGCTCCTACCTCAAGCTGCACCCTCCAGCCTGTCACTGTGCACCTCGGGCAAGGGCAGGTGGTTCATCATGCCGTTTGAAATCCAGGAAAGAGTCATAGGTAATTTTGTTTTAAAAAAAAAGTTTCCATATTATTGCCTTTTTTCTGGTTCTGACTGGCAGACTAAAGAGGGCAGTTATAGAAAAGTAGGCACTATGCGGGCAGTGGTGGCGCACGCCTTTAATCCCAGCACTTGGGAGGCACAGGCAGGCGGATTTCTGAGTTCGAGGCCAGCCTGGTCTACAGAGTGAGTTCCAGGACAGCCAGGGCTACACAGAGAAACCCTGTCTCGACAAAACCAAAAAAGAAAAAGAAAAAAGAAAAAAGAAAAGAAAAGCAGGCACTTTGGAACATAGATTAAAAACTAAGAATTCAAGGGCTGGTGAGATGGCTCAACAGGTAAGGGTGCTTGCAACCAAGTCCCCAGAATTATCCTCTCAACCTCCACATGTGCACCTTGGTACATATTCCTACACACACGCACAGAATGAATGAATGGATGGATGAGTGAATGAGTGAGTGAGTGAGTGAGTGAATGAATGATTAAGCAAGTGAATAAATAAGTGAAAGAAAGAAAGAAAGAAAGAAAGAAAGAAAGAAAGAAAGAAAGAAAGAAACTTGCTGTTGGTTTTGGAGACAGGGTTTCTCTGGGTAGCCCTGGCTATCCTGGGACTTTCTCTGTAGACCAGACTGGCTGTGTAGACTAGGCTGGCCTCAAACTCCAAGATCTGCCTCCCAAGTGCTGGAATTAAAGGTATGTGCACCACCACTGACTGCCCAGCTAATAAATGTAATTTTAAAATTAAAAGAAAACTAAAGGATTTAAATTCCCCCACCCCTTAGTTTCTTTCTTTTTCTATTCTGTATCTATTTTTTATCCATCAGTTTTCATTCTTCATGTTGGTTCAGGATCTGCATTTTTAATTCTTCACTTATGTTACCATGGAGATACTGGATGTTTCATACTCATTTAGCTAAAAGTGGAGCTGAGCCCCCACCCCCTAACTTCTTCCCTTCCTTAATTTAGTGAATGTCACCATCATCTTAAATACACAGGCTTCGAGTATTGGGCTCATTCTCAGTTCTTGCCCTCAAGATACATCGAGCTGGATGTGGTAGTATATGTTTGTACTTTGTACAGCTAGGAAGATCAGGAGTTCAAGGACAGCCCTGGCTACTTAAGTGAGTTTGAGGTCAGCCTGGACTACCTGAGATTCTGTGTAAAACAAAACAAAAAGCCAGTTTCTGTCGTGCCTCAGATCTTTTCTGTTTTCCTTTTCTCAATCATTTCACCTCAGCCGAATCTCTGTACATTCCTCTTTCTCCCCTTGTGGTGCAAGGCAAACATGAGTCAAGTCCTGCCCCCCCCCCCTCCTGAGTGTCATCTGTCTGTCACCACTTCAAGCTGGATGGAACTAAAGCTAGACTCTACCTCCTACAACAACAGAAAAAGCCACATTGCTCCCACACTGCCCTGACCTCTCCTGTGGAGACTACACTTCTCTCTGCTCTTCTCTGAAAACGGGCATCTTCCTCATAGTCTCTGTTAGAGAGACTTTGTCAGCCAACAGCAAAGACCTTTTCATCTGGGAATCAAGTTCCTCTGGCTTCTTTATTTGTAAGATGTATGTGACAAATTCTGTTTATGAAGTGTGGTTGAGAAACAATCATGATGTCTCCTCCAGTGCTTGTCCCTTGAGGACAGGTCTCCAGTCCTCCAGTGCTTGTCCCTTGAGGACACATCTCACATGGTAGATAGCCTTGTACTTCTTAGCACTTAGTTCCCAGCTAGTTCTAGAGTTACTATGCCTTTCTGATGAGAAATTAGTCCACAGAGAGATTAGTAAAGGAAAAAGCTCTTTAATATAGAATGTCTGACTGTGGCGAATGCCCCAAGAGGAGCCAACCTCGAATTGAAGCTCTCCTAGCTTCTGTACATCTCAGGCTTCTGCATATCACATGCTCCGTCACCCTTACGTCTCTTTCAGGTCCCCGCCCCCCCCCCCCCCACTTGGAACAATTTAGGCAGAGTCAGGAGACTTAGGCAGACGGGAGATCTACACAGCAAGGAGATTGCCAGAATTGTTTCAATGCACCAGTGTTATTCTTTTTCACATAGTTGTTATTCATCTTGCTCACCTGACAGAATTATGCTTTTCTCAAGAAAAGAACTGAAGGGCTACATGGTAGGCCAGGACTTGACATTGGCTGTGACCCTGTGTCGCTCCCTAGAGCTGATACGGGGATGGGATGAACTTAATGGTTTGTTGAAAGTCAGTTGACTCCTTTGTTATGAGAGTGGAGCTTTATGACAGGTTGACTCTGATAAATGAACATTCGCAGCCTTACATCCTAAATTTCCACCGTCTCTGACAGGCTTGGTCAGACAGGCTATGTATCTTTTGGGTGTTTGGGAGGCAGCTCCCTTAGTTAAGTTCTGTCTGTGTCTTCATGTCTCCTAAGCAGATCTGCCAGTGAATCCTTCAATTCTATTTGAGCATCTTCTACATCAGTAGTAACAGATTTTAATAATTGTCAAGATTTGTAAGCTTAAACAGGAACAAATATTGTTTAGCAGGGAAAGGTACCTCCCACCAAGCCTTAAGACCGAAGTTCAATTACCAGGACCCACACAGCAGAGAGAACCAACTCCTGAAAGTTATCTGACTTCCACACAAGTGTCAAGGTGCACATACAGACACACACACACACATACACTGAAAAAAAAAAAAACTTGAAAAGCCGTAGGCATAACAAATATATGTCAAGTACAAGATCTTTCCTATGTTAAAAGCGGGGACAGAAAAGGCAGGTGAAGTTTCACTTGGTGAGTGTCTGCAAGTCTAATCATGACAGCCTTGGTTATGGAGGACACTCTTGTCAGATTACTGTAGACGACTCCCAACATCCTAAGCCTTGAGATGTTTAGGCTTCTCATACAGTTGGGTAGTTCCACACGCTGCTGATCTGGCGCCTGCAGGAGCCTGCAGGCCCAGGCTGGATCCCCACCCTTGGCTGTCCAGAGTTATGTAATTACAGGCCTTATCAAATATGTTCCAGCTTGTAGCTGGGAGACACATGACAGCATCGTCTCTTCCAGCATGGGATAAATGCCTCAGGGCCTTTCCCTGGTGACAGTAGGGAAACAAGAGAGTTTAACATCTGAAAGTCTGAATGTTAAAAGAGTGTGCAGCTCACCCAGGGAACACTGGGGGACTGTTCAGACACTGTAGAAAACCAGAATCCTCAAGCTCTTGTACCTGAGATGATTGTGGTTCAGTAGAAAACTGTTGGTGGTCTGTGCAGAACTGTTGGTTGGCTTTTGTGTGCAGTTAAATCATGGCTATGTCTTTATTGGACACTGTTAGCAACTTGAGATAAGAGTCTTTGTTATAGTTGTTTGTGGATAAGTTTGGGGACTTAACAGGTGGAACACACAGGTTCTACGATCTTGGTGCTGTGTTTACACTGCTGTGAGCTCTGACTGCCGTGACATTCCAGAGGTCTAGATGTTGTGGAAGGAAAACCTATTTGGGTGGAGAACTTGAGTAAATGGCAAGGACAGGGTAGGACTGAGACCTGCTGGATCCTCATGTCATCGGGCCTTCCTGCTGCTGTCACCATGCAGTGGCTTGTCCAAGCATGCAGCGAGTGGGGAGTGGGATGCTTGTTAGACTGCTTGGATTTCTGTTTTCTTTCTGGATTTTGAGATCGAGTCTTGCTATGTAGCCCTGTCTGGAATTCATTATTTGGACCATGTTGTCCCTGAGCTTATGACTAAGCATGCATGGTGTCCAATAGTGTGATGTCTTCTTGTTGGGTTATATCTGAGTGCTAAATGTTGAGTTCCAGATTGACTCCTTTTCTCTCCCAGCTTCACTGGTCACTGAAACTCAGCTCTGTGTCACTTGCATTTCAGTACCTTAGCTGTCTGGCCCTGTTTCCTGCTTCAGAAACCTTTGTTTGTTCAGAGAAAAGCAGGAAAGTGCAGCTTGCACTATTTTAGTATAGGATTAAAATACATGTGAAGGACCTCATGGGGCCCAACTGGCTGGGTTTTCAGTCCAAATAGAGGAGAAGAATGTTTGCTATCTCTTTGAAAAATAAAGGCACTCTGCTCTTTCACTACAAGAGGGAAGCTGCTAAGAGTCTGTGTAGACTTAGGGCGACACAAGCTAGACTGGACAGTCCTAGTAATCAGGGACTTGCTGCGTCATTTATTATACTTACTGAATGTGTGCGCATTGCCGTATCGTTCCTGGGTCATCAGGCCTGACAGCAGGTACCCTTACCCACTGAGCTGACCTGGATTCCCTTTCCCAAGTGTCACTGCAGTGAGCCACAGTCACATTTGAGAAGCTCTAGTGTTTTGTCAGGGAGTTCCTTACAATGGCTCTATTGCTGGAGTTACTCGTCCATTCCAAGTCTGCAATGAGACGAGTCAGGTGTGTAACCATACCTGTGTTCCTACTACTCAGGAGGCTCACCCATGCTCAAGGCAAGCTTGGGCTGCGTAGTGAGACCTGGATAACCTGGGGCTGCTGAGTGTCCTTAATGGGAATGGAGATGCAGCACGGGAGTTGTCCTTATTCCTCTCAAGCCCTGGAAAGGAATTGTTATTTACAGTTCTTAACAAATGTGAGCAATGGAATTTTGTTAGACTCTACTTTTTTTTTTTCCCAGTTTCTTCTTTTTATTAGCCCATACACAACTACTTGTCTTCTGGTTTGTTGAAGCAGTAAGTCAGACAACAGTTGCCACAGTAATGCCTGTCAAAGTGGCTACCCATGAAAACTCCAGCACCACACTCATCAGAAGGACACTCTCGATGAAGTCGGCTGATTTTGCCATTTTCATCCACCTTATAATATTTCAGCACAGCCAACTTAACCTTCTCCCTCTTATGCTTATTCTTCTTGGGAGTGGTGTAAGACTTCTTCTTCCTTTTCTTAGCACCACCATGAAGTCTCACCACAAGATGAAGGGTAGACTCCCTTTGAATGTTGTAGTCAGACAAAGTCCGGCGTCTTCCAGCTGCTTGCCAGCAAAGATCAGCCTCTGCTGATCAGGAGGAATTCCTTCCTTATCCTGGAGCTTCAAGGCCTTTACATTTTCTATGGTGTCTGTGGGTTCAACCTCGAGCGTGATGGTCTTCGCCGTAAGGGTCTTCACAAAAATCTGCATCATGGCGGCGGCTCCACCAACGATGGCGGATCAGAAAAGTAGACTCTACTTTTACTCTATTTATATTACTTTTATTTTGAGATAGGAGCTCACAGTGTAAGCTGGAACTTGCTTTGTAGAACATGCTAGACTCTACCTTTAAAATAGACTTGTTATGAAGACAACATAACTCTAAGTATAGATTCAAAATTAATATTTACAAGATTTTAAATTATTTTATTTTACAATTATGGGTGTTTTTCCTGCATGTGTGTCTTGCATCATGTGCATGCAGTGCCCTCGGATATCAGAAGAGGGCACCAAATTCCTGGAACTGGAGTTACGGATGTTATGAACCTCCATGTGGGTGCTGGGAATTGAACCCTAGTCCTCTGGAAGAACACCCAGTGCTTTTAAATATTCTTTTTTTTTTCAAATGTAGAATTCTCTGCTGCATGTACACTTGCATGCCAGAAGAGGGCATCAGATCCCTTTATAGATGGTTGTGAGCCACTATGTGGTTGCTGAGAATTGAACTCAGGACCTCTGGAAGAACAGACAGTGCTCTTAACTGCTGAGCCATCTCTCCAGCCCTGAAGGGTTAGTATTTAAAGGCAGGGCACGATGGTGCACACCTTTAATATCAGCGTTTAGTAGGGAGAGGCAGGGTGCTGTCTGTGAGATCTAGGGCAGCCTGGTCTATGTAGAGAGTTCCAGGACAGCCAGGGCTACGGAAATTCTGTCTACAAATAAACAACCACCCCTCCCGCTCCCAGGGGGGAGAAAAAAACCCAACAACCCAGAACACTAAAAGCTCCCTGTGTTGCTGGAGTGGGTGCTGGGCGAGAGAGAGCCAGTGTGTCAGAATGCTTCATCTTTGTTGTTAATGCAGCGGTAGCCACGTGGTCATCTGCTCCTTTACTAAGATTACTGGGGCAACTAACAAAGCACATGGCTTTATTCAGCTGTTTTCTGACATGGCCTGGGTAACGAGCTGGCTTGCAGGCCTGACAGCTGGCTGAGGTAAGAGAAACGGGATGTCTCCCAGAGTTGGTGCACACCACTGCTGTAACTAACCGTGGCAGCAGATACGGGCTAGGAACGGCTCCCTTTCTCTGAACTTGAGGAGAGGGCATCACCACTGCAAAGAGACCTGGAAAATAGTGTTGACTAGGACTGTACTGCAGCCAAGCACAAGCATCTTAGGACTGTGGATTCTTTACTCTTCGCCCCTCCTTTCATGTGACTCCAACTGTTGGGGTTTTCGTGAGAAAGGGGGATAGCTCCCCAAGCCTGTGTGCACAATGTGGAAGCTTGCTCAGTCTCTCCCTGGAGTCCAGGCGGTGCTGTGAGGCTGCAGCCTTGTGTTCATCTTCTCCTAAGGACAGCAACTGTGTGAGCCTCGGACACGCCAGGGCAGAGCTCAGCTTTTCTGCCTCTCATGAACTCCAGATTAGGTCTTTCCGGGGTTAGCCCCTTTCTTTGCCTCGTTTCTTGGGACTGCTCCTATGATGCACTGTAATCAACTAACTGCGGCTCTTCTGTGGCGTTGTTCTCTTCGGGCCTTTATTATCGTGAGTTAGCCTGTACCAACCAGTGTGCCGAGCGCTCCTTCTGCTTCTTCCGCCATTCGCTTTGGGCCTACACTGCTGTCCCTTTGCTGTTCTTCACTAAGCCACCCCGACTTAGGCGCAGTGGTGTCTTTGTGGTGGTCACGGCGCTGGTCAAAATTGTTTTCACATTTGACGTTGTTGTGTTTCATATAAAGATTTGTGCTTTAGGTTATATTTGGGAATTCAAAACTTAGAGAAAAGTTCTTGGAGGACAGAGGAAGGACTGTCGGGATGCTGGCTTCTTTGCCCTAGGATACAGGGTGCAGTTTAGATTAGCCTGACTGAAGGAAGATTCACTCTGAATGTGTGTTGCTCTTCCTGAAATTATGCCATCTCCTCTGTGATACCACTGCTGCTGTGCTCACTGCCCAGAAATAAAATGTTGAGAGGCTGGGAAGATGGCTCATCTATTAAAGAGCACTGTTTGTTCTTCTAGAAGGTTGAGTTCCTAGGTTTTTTTTTATGGCAGCTAATAATTGTCTGGCTCCAGTTCCAGGGGAATCTAACATCCTCTTCTGGCCTCCATGAGCACTGCACATACATGATGCACAATGCATACATGCAGGAAAGACACCCATACACACAAAATAAAAATATATGTTAGAAAATTTTAAATAATAAAAGAGAAATGTCTGCAGCTTTTCTTTGGGCTTCTTTTCAGTGATAATAAAATACTGATCAGTCTGAAGACACGATGATGAGGAGAGAACTTTGGAGCCTGGTCCAGAGTTGTTGGATGTGTTGAATAACTAAGTTCTGAAAAAAAAAAATGGGTTATGGTTAAACGTTAAAGATATCTCAAAATGAAGGCTCAGTTACTTGGTGGTTGTTTTTCTTCACTCCCTGTAGGTGCGTGCTATTACGATGCCAATCAGTCTATGTATGTCTTTGGAGGCTGCACCCAGAGCAGTTGCAATGCTGCCTTCAATGACCTCTGGAGGCTCGACCTAAATAGCAAAGAGTGGATTCGACCATTGGCCTCAGGTAAGTGATTGACTGCTGACCTCTGGCTTCTCACAGAGGACTTGCTGACATGTGTTACTAGTGTCCCACCTTCTTTGTCACATCTGCTGTGTAAATGCCTAGGGTCATATGCTGATCTAAATCTTTGCAGTAAAAATCTTTAACCCCAGCACTTGGGAGGCAGAGGCAGGTGGGTCTCTGTGAGTTCGAGGTCAGCCTGGTCTACATAGAATTCTAGGGCTGCCAGGGCTACATAAAGAGATTCTGTATGTATAAACAAACAAACAAACAAACACACGTTTGTGTTTTATTGTCGATATTAGTATTGGTACCTGCCCAGCATCACTGTGGCGCGTGTGATCCATGGTGTGGTTTTCTCAGGGACTTGCACAGGTGTGATTTCTGTTTGGAATGAAGTTGAAGAACAGAACAGAGTCGTGAGAACCATAGTTGACTGACAGGAGCTATTGTCCCAGGGCTGAGGTCTCTGAATAACACTTGTTCTTGCCAGCTCAGATATTCGGGGAGTGTATGGGACATGCCTCTGCTGGTTACTCAGGAGTGTGGGAAGATTTCATAGTAGTTGCATTCCTGCCCAGTCCCAGGATGGCAGAATTACCCTGGAAAACAGATTCCTTTTATCCTTTTGATTTAATCTTTTCTTTAAAAGACAACAACACAAAAACAGTTGTTTTTGCACTCGTGGGACTGTCCTGTCAAATCATAAGTGTCAATCATAAGATTGGAGGTGCTGGTGCCGTGGAGAAGTTGGGGTGTAGCTGCTCTGCTAGACTCATTGGCAGGCTTTCCCTTAACAGTCTTCATTTGGCTTTTCAAGGATGGGATTGAGTCTCAGCACCAAGGAGACTTGGGTTTTCCCTGGGCTCTTGTCATTTACATAGACCTTGCCTTGCTCGTTGGCTTAGGTTGGGTCAGCTTGGCCTTATACGAAAGGGCACTGGTGAGGAGGTAGGAGCTTCACTTCTGGCATGGTCTCAGTTCTTAGTGAGTGTGACTTAGCACGCCTCTCAGAAGTGTGGACTGTGTGATCCGTCTTAAAGTCTGGGAAGGCCAGTCATGCTCCCCGTGTTTGCAGAACTGCCGCTGGGAGGCTGTGGCCAGAGGCCTAGCCTAGATCTTCCACAAATATAAGCAGATAGGGTAAGAGCATGCACACAGGATTATCGGAGTGCTGGGGGTGGGCGTGGGGTTTGTGCAGGGCTGTATAAAAGTTGAAAGTATAGCTAAATGCTACTATTTTAGGGTCAGGATTTTATGCTTACTAAGGACTCCTTTTCTAGTCCCTTTGTTCCCTATTACATGTAATGAAGTATGGTTAATAAGTGTTTGGAGCCACAAATTCTTTTTAAAAAATAACATTTATTTATGTGTTTTGCCTGTGTGCATGGATGTGAACCATGTGCATGCTTGCTGGATCCCCTGGATCCAGATGCTCTCACAGTCATCTGGAGTTACAGATGGCTATGAGCCACCATGTGGGTACTGGGAATTTAACCCTGGTCTGCAAGAACAATAAGTGCTGTTAGCTGCTGAGCCGTCTCTCTAGCCCCTGGAGCCACAGACTGTAAAATGTAGAACATTGAAGGTGGAGAGATGGCTCAGTGGTTTAGACCCAGCACCCACATGGTGGCTCACAGCTGTCTGTAACTCTGGTTCCATAGGATCAAACACCCTCTCCTGGCTTCCGCGGGCACCAGACACATAGGTGCACAGGCATACATGCACACAGAAATCCACATACATTAAATAAATAAACACTTTTAAAATGTAGCGCCCTGTAGCCACTATACCTGACAGCAGGCTGAGGTTCTATTTCTGAGCGGCCTTGTTTTTCCCAGTCTCAGTGCCGGTTCTGTTGTGTCATGTAGCCTCCCTACACACCTTGCTAATCTGCCATGGGTATCCTTCTTTCCTTTGCAAATGGAGCTCTGGGCTGGGCACCTTCACAACTTTGTTTAAGATACACATGAAACTTTATTCTTATTAATACACCACTAAGTTTTTGTTGTCATATAAAACTTATTTTATTTTCAGTTATGTAGCATGGGGCGGGTTTGCGCTTATGAGCACCAGTGCTTGCAGAGTCCAGAAGAAGGTGTCAGATTGCTGCGCTGGAGTTTAGGCAGGTTTGTTTTGTTTTGTTTTGTTTTTTGGGGGGGGGGTTTCTTTTTAAAGATTTATTTATTTATTTAATGTGTATGAGTATAATTGTAGCTGTCTTCAGACACACCAGAAGAGGGTATCAGATCCCATTACAGATGATTGTGAGTCACCATGTGGTTGCTGGGAATTGAACTCAGGACCTCTGGAAGAGCGGTCAGTGCTCTTAACTGCTGAGCCATCTCTCTAGTTTAGGCAGTTTTCAGCAACCAACATGGATGTTAAGAACCATACTTAGTCTTCTGCGTAAGTGGTACATGCTGTCTCTCCAGCCTGGTAAACCACTAAGTGTAAAGACAGTGCTTTGAATTCCACATACTAGCTGGTTTGGTAATTCATAGTGTACATAGAAAATGTCGTTGGGATGGTTCTCTTTAGGTTGGCTGATTGGTTGGTTGGTTGACTGTTGGGGACAGAGTCTCTTATATCTCAGGCTGGTCTTGAACTCCTGATCTTTCTACCTCTGTCACCTGCTAGGACTATGCCTGCTTCCTTTTTAAACATTCAGCTACTGCATGTTTAGGCATTTTTTATAGAATGCCATAAACTGGCCTCAAGCTCACAGATCTCCTGCTTCTGCTTCCTGAGTGCTGGGATGAAAGGCATATACCGCCATCACCTGGCTGAGATAACTATTTAAGCAAAACAAAACAAAAGTCCAAACACTGTTTGCTAAAAACAATCTTGTGAGGTTCTCCTTTAGGCTGAGATTCCCTGGAAAGATTCCCTGAAAGAATGTTTGCGTGTGCTCTCCTGAGACCCAGCTCCAACCACTTCCAACTGAAACACTGGGCTCTTTCTGAACAAAAGAGTTGTTTGTGTGCTGCTGTGTCTGGCTGACCCGTTGTCATGCATTGGAGGGTGGGTTGAAGGGAGGGTCCTAGCACTGTCTGGTGCCAGCCATGAGCTGGTTTTGTAGAGTTTGAATGTGTGTCGCCCACCCGAATGACCAGATCAAGATTGATATGCAAAATCTCTTGGGCAGCGAAGAGGAAGATGTGTTACACGAGTCGAAAGCGTGATGATTGTTGCATCGCTAATGTCGTAGTCACTGTGCTATTGCTGTGAGAAGACACCATGACCAAAGGCAACTCTTACAAAGAAAACATTGGGTGCTTGCTTACAGTTCCGAAGGTTAGACCATTATCATCATAGCATGGCGGAGCACGGCAGCACTCATGGTGCTGGAGCAGTAGCTGAGGCTACAGCCTGATCCATAGGCCAAGGGAGACTGGGCTTTTAAAACCTCAAAGTCTACTAACCCACTGACACACAACCAAGGCCACACCATGGGACCATTCTCATTTAAACCATCACAGTGAGTGGTGACCAGGGTCTGGAATGGAGCTGAGCTTTTCGGGACTTTCAAGAGAGGAGTATAAAGATCTAATTTAGGTTTCAAAGAACTCAGCCAGGCTGTGGTGGCACATGCCATTAATCCCAGGCAGAAGCAGATGGATCTCTGAGTTCAAGCCTACCCTGGTCTACAGAGTGAGTTCTGGTACAGCCAGGAATACATAGAAAAACCCTGTATTAGAAAACTAAACCAAACCAAAAATCTCAAAAAATGCTGCTGTTGCTTCCTGGATATCAGAAAAGCAATGAAGTGGATCAAAGCTGGAGGCTTTATCACAGTAAGAGCAGCGTGGAGTCTTGGACTGGAGTCGTGGTATAGAGAGAATGAAGTGATGACTCAGCTGGATCTTCGGGTGGAAATCAATGTGGTGGATTGGATCTAGGAGAGAGGGCCAGTCAAGGGGGTTCACATGCAGCTGGATACAAACTAGAAGCTCTCTGGGAGTGGGACACATAGTAGAGAGAAGTATAGGTCTGATGATTGTAACTTTGTGACATGGCTCTCAGGAGCCTCAGCCGACCTTGCTATGGCAGAGGTTGAACTTGAACATGCTTCCATCTGTTTAAGATTATACATGTCATTGATCCCACTAAATCTGAAGCAAGCTTTAATTAAATACTGGCCAGGTCCATTGCAGAGTTCCCAGAAAATGGCCATGAGCTACATTAGCCAGGTGCTTATAAAGGTGACCCACTTTGTCCAACTAGGGGCAAGCATACATCCTGACATCCTTCTGCCTGCATAGCTCCTGTCATACTTCCTGCCTACCTGTGACTAAGCACATCTGGTGCAGTTGGGTCAGCCGTACTTGTTTTAGGAAGTGAAAACGTGGTTGTTAGAAGAACAGCAGCATCCAGCATCCCAGGAAGCATGTGCCATTGGGCAAGGGGCTGGTAGATCTCTAGATGAGAAACGCTGCCAGTTCACAAAGGTCGGAGCAGAAGCGTAGGAATCAGCTAGAGGGCTCCGCATGGAGTTTGTAGAGTGGGAGGGAGGGTAAGGTGCCGATCGACATGGCATGGGATTGGGAGGGCGGGTGTGTGCGTTGAGTATTATTTTGCTTATGTGTGCCCATGTCTCTGGGGCATGGGGATATATGCACTGGACTGCTGCTACCCAAGAAGACCAGAGGGGTTGAAGCTGGACTTACAGGTGACAAAGCTGCCTGCCTACTGTCAGTGCTGAGCATTGAACGCAGTCTTGTGGAAGAATGAATGGTAGGTTCCACTGAGCCTTTTTCATTTTCCTGGGTTTTTTTTGAGACAGGATGTCTCTGGAACTCACTCTGTAGACCAGGTTGGCCTTGAATTCAGAGATCCACCTGCCTCTGCCTCCTGAGTGCTGGGATTAATTAAAGGCATGCACCACCACCACCACCACCAGGCAATAATTGCTTTTTTTGACACAGGGTTTCACTGTGCAGCCTTGACTGACCCAGGAATCATCACGTAGACCAGGCTGGCCTTGAACTCATAGAAATCTGTGTTGCTGGGATTAAAGATGTGTTCTACCAGCCCATAGAGATGTTAGTTGCAGTTTTATGACAGTGTATTTTTCAAGTGTGAAGTTGAATACCTGTAATCCCCATACTTGTTAAGCAGAGACAGGAGGATTACTGCAAGTTTGAGGTGAGCCTGGTCTGCACAGTGAGTTCTAGGCCGTCCATCACTATGACTTTATAGCATGTCTGAATGTCAGTGACCGTGGTCTTCTAGAGGAGGAAACTGATCAGACAGTGAGGAATTGTCTGAGTGGAGGAGTTGAACACCCACTGAGCTCACTCTGTAGACCAGGCTGGCCTTGAACTCAGAAATCTGCCTTCCTCTGCCTCCCAAGTGCTGGGATCAAAGGCGTGCACCACCACCGCCCGGCAAGTGTGTGTTTCAAAAAACTAATGCTTAAACCAGTTTCTCAAATAAATCACCTGTAATGCAAACTGAAGCTGATCCATTACCTAGTTCATAACAACTGTAAGTCACACTGCCCTTTCCATTGCTTTAACTCAAGATCAAATTATTAATTTAGCATTTGAGAGTTCTGTCTTCAAAGCTTCCTAAAGATTACCCCACTCTCATGTGCAAAAAAGGAGAGAGTTCCAGTGGGTGCCCCATGCTTCCTCCGTTAGGAGAGAGAGTTCCAGTGGGTGCCCCATGCTTCCTCTGTTAGGAGAGAGAGTTCCAGTGGGTGCAGCATGCTTCCTCTGTTAGGAGCAGCTCTAAGTGCTGTGCTGATGGGGTCTCTGAACAGTATCTCTGTGGGGCTAAGCCCTGGGCACCGTTTCATTTTCCCTCTTTCTCCCAGAGGGTCTTCCGAGGGTTATTTTTTGTTTTGTTTTGTTTTGTGTTTTAATCCCTTCCCAGTTTCTTCACCTTCATGTCGAGTTCCCAGCACTGGCTTGTGGGTTCAGAATCTTTTTTAGAAGAATTTATACCCAAAGACAAAGATTTGCAGTCTGCTTGTCTGTTTACTTCAGCCCTACATCTCAACTCTGTGTCTCTAGACTTCCTAGCTTCTGTGTACTTCCTAGCTCTCTATATAGAGAAGTAAGAAAGACTCTAAGCTCCTAAACAGTAGATATGGCAGGCTATCTTCATCTCTCGCCATGTTTAGGTGTAGAGTCATTAGTCCCATAGGAGACTCACTTCCTAATGTGCGGAGTTGTGGGTGGGATGATGGATCTGGGGCTGGGTGGAATATGTGTATGTACAGGTAGGAAATCACACAAGGAAGCCAGAGGAGGGTGTCAGGTGTCCTCTATCACTCTCTGCGTTTGAGACAGGGTCTTTTCCTGAACATAGAGCCTACTTTAGGGGGTGGGGGTGGGGTAGGCTGACAGCCAGCAAACCCCAATAATCTTCCTGTCTCTCCCTCCACAGCACTAGGATTTTAAGTGCTCCTAAGGCTTTACCCAGCTTGTTACATGAATCTGGGACACCAGTTCAGGGCCTTGGAGTTGCCACAGCAAGCACTGAGCCACCTCCCCAGCTTCCTGGATCTGTACTTTCAAAAGAGACAAATGGGCCAGCTAGATAGCTCAACAGTACCAAGCATAATGACCAGAATTTGATCCTCAGTACCCAAATGGTAGAAGAGGACAGCCAGTTCTCGCAGGTCTTCCTCTGACCTACACCTGTGCACCATGGCATACGCACACAGGCACATCAACATAAAGAAAACGCACCTATAGGCAGGAAAGTCCTCTGTTAGGGCCGCTGTGAGTCTACCTAGCCTTCTTCTAGTGTGTTTGGGGTTTTTTGTTTGTTTGTTTATATTTTGGGACAGGGTCTCACTGTATAGCTCTGGCTAACCTGGAATTTGAAACATGACCAGACTTGTCTTAAATTCAGGTCTGCCTGCCTCTGCCTTCTGGGTGCTGGGATTAAAGGTTCATGTCATCACACAACCTTAAATAGTTTATTGTTAATTGTTACCCAGAAAAATGGTCTGAGACCCTGGGATTGGTGGAGGTAAAGTGGGTGTTTATTAATTGATAAGCACTGAGCACCTGGAAGGAGACTTATGTATCTTTTAAGTGCAAGTTCCTGCTGTTGTCTCAAATGCAGGTAGTAATTTCTTTTTATGTGCCTGCATGTTTCGCCTGTATATATGTCTGTGTTCCGTGTGCATGCAGTGACCAAGGAGGCCAAAAGAGGCCACCACCCCCAATCTTCAGTCCCAGCACTCAGGAGGCAGAGCCAGGTGGATCCCTGAGTTCCAGGCCAGCCAGGGCTACACAGAGAAGCCCTGTCTTGACAAATCAAGAAAAAGAGAAGAAGAGGAGGAGGAGGAAGAAGAGGAGGAAGAGGAGGAGGAAGAAGAAGAGGAGGGGGGAGGAGGAGGAGGAGAAAAGAGAAGGAGGAGGTGTCATCGGGTCCTCTGGAACTAGAGTTACAGACCTCTGAGAGCCACCATGTGGGTGCTGGGAATGGAGGCACTGCTCTAACCACTGGGCTGTCTCTTCAGCCCTTAATTCCATTGTTTTATCCTTTAATTTGGTTTTGTTTGTGAATGAGAACAGTTCTACCATTAGGTGTGTTTGTTTGTTTGTTTGTTTGTTTGTTTTTGTGGTTACCAAATGTATCCCTTACTAAAATGTCATTGGCTCCTCCCATCAGCCTTTGACTCTGAGTCAGTTAGTCTAACCTTGGAGCCTTTTACATTCTTTCTTATTCAAGATCTCTCAGTGTCACTGAAAATAAAGCAGGATCCCCCTTTCAAGTCTTTACCATGTCCTCCTGGTGGCTCTAGGGTTCCCTGTGCAGTGGCTCTCCTAAATCATCCAGCGCTGTCTCTTCATTCTCAGGTGTCCATGGAGTCTCCTAGCGCCACCCTGTGGCTTAGGACACAGTAAACTTCATTTTGTATGTCATCTTGTGTGCCTCTGGTGCCATCTGTATGTTAGTGAGCCTTTTATGAAGTTGTAGAAATCCACTCTCACTGTGGAAACACAGGTTTTATCCCGGGACACTTCTTTCTTTTTTTGTTTTTTGTTTTTGTTTGTTTGTTTGTTGGTTGGTTGGTTGGGTTTTCGAGACAGGGTTTCTCTGTGTAGCCCTGGCTGTCCTGGAGCTCACTCTGTAGACCAGGCTGGCCTCGAACTCAGAAATCCGCCTGCCTCTGCCTCCCAAGTGCTGGGATCAAAGGCGTGCGCCACCACCGCCCGGCTCCCATGACACTTCTAACTTAAGCTTTCTCAATGTGCTGGTTTGAATAAGCCTAACGTGTTTGAAGACTTGGTTCATAGTCTGTTGTGGAAAAGATGACCTGCTCTTGTGAGGCGGATGAGCATGGGATTGGTCATTTACTGACTACAGGTGTCAGCTTGACTTCTGGGTAGGAGACTGCTTCATCCTTCAGCGCTCAGGTCTCCCGGACCTTGGGAAATGAGATTGAACTTCCCTTTCTAGAGTCTATATTTCAGACAGGTAGAGGCTTGGAACTCTCTCTCCGAGTCTCTGTCAGTGCCTTTATATAGAGTATGGCTCTGCTCTCTGTGTTCTCTCTGCCAGTGCCTGAGTGTGTGTTGAGAATATTGCTCGCCTTTGTATTGAGTGTGTTGAGTGAATTGAGTGCCTTTGTATTGAGTATGACTCTACCCTGTGTGCTCTTTTTTTTGGCACCATTGCTATTTTAATATACTTTCTGAAATCTTAAAATGCTATTTGATTGACATATGCCAGTGAAATGTTGACTGTATTTATGTGAAGAATTAAAAAAAAAAAAACAAGAAAAAAATTCCCACACTTGTTGGGCATTGGTGGTACACGCCTTTAGTCCCAGCATTTGGGAGGCAGAGTCAGGAGAATCTCTTAGTTCATAGCTAGCCTGGTCTACAGAGTTCCACAACAGCCTGGGCTACACAGAGAGAAACCTTGTTTTAAAAAAACAAAACAAAGCAACCCCCCAGACCTCACCCTTGTTGTGGTGAAATACAAGCATGAGTGCTCTGTAGCACATACAGAGTGCAGAGCGATCTCTGAGTTGTTTCTCCCTTCCTCCGTGTAGGTTCCAGGAATTGAACCCCAGAACAGCAAGTGTCTTTACCATATAAATATCCTGCTGGCACCTAAGCATTGCTTCTTGAAAGCCTCACACTCTAACAGTTGTGTACTAGTTAAAGTACGTATGACATCATGTCACAACAGTTAGAGAATGCTTACAGACCACTCTGCCAGTGTTGACAATTGGCTCTTTGGTTTTGGTTCAGGCAGGGTCTCACTTTATAGACCTGACTGGCCTGGAACTCACAGATCTGCTTGCCTGTCTCAGGAGTGCTGGGATTAGAGGCATACCATCATGCCTGGCAGCGGTTTTGTTTTGTTTTGTTTTTTGTTTTTTTTTTAAGATTTATTGGCTTGGTGGGTGGTGGTACTGGAGAGATGGTATCTTAGGTAGGGTTTTATTGTTGTGAAGAGACACCATGACCAAGGCAACTCTTATAAAGGCAGTTAATTGTTGGAGGGAGTGTGTCACTGTGGAGGTGGGCTTTAAGGTCCTGTGGTCAAGCTTCGCCTAGTAAAGAGAGACCCTCCTCCTGATTGCCTGTGGAAGGTAGTGTCCTCTGACTGCCTTAGGATCGAGATGTAGAACTCTCATCTCCCTCTCCAGCACTATTCTTCCTGCCATGATGATAATAGACTGAACCTCTAAAACTGTAAGCCAACTCCAATAAATGTGTGTCTGCCTGTCCATTCTTCCTGCTTCCGTCCTGTATTTGCAGGTGAGCTTGCTCTGTCCTGTTGGGAGGCAAGGGGACACAGTAGGAAGAGCTCATGTCCAGGCACCTTTTATGGGGTAGGTCTGGCCTTGGTTAGCTCCTGCCTTCCTTTCTCTGGTTGACAGGCAGTTGAGCCTAAGGCATAGAGCATATGCTTCATGTGTCCTACCCCCTCTGGCTGGCTCAGAACAGAAGCAGAGGAAATGGGCTGATTCAAGGGCCTTTCCACTTCTCATTGCTGGCTCTGGTTTCCCCTTACTGTGTTAACAGACACAGTTTATTGATTACTCTTCTTTAGATGGCAGCTTTGCCTCATTCTCTGGCCTGATCAGTCCTGGGACAGTGTGTGCCTGTGGTCTTGGTGTCTATGGGGAAGAGCAGAGGGAAGAAAGGAATTCTTGAGATTGAGCTCTTTCTAGAACACATGCTTTTTGGAGGTGGGTAGTATTCTGTGCTGATGGAGAGAAGAGCAGGAACTACCCCGTACAGATCTGTGTAACCTTTGGACCTCTAGGGACAGTCAACAGACTAAGGTGTCTCAGAGTTAGTGGGGCTTTCCTGTTTCTCTGGGACTAGCAACATTGTCTTCACTATGAATGGAGCTCCTTGAAAGGCGCTTCTGACTAGGGCTACGATTAACAAGTTATCAGATGCCAGCTCTCCTGCCCCAGAAAGAGCCTGCCGTGGAGACAAGGAGTCCTCACTGTTTGTCATGTTATTAATTTTTAGCTGTAAACGTTGCCCTGTTCATGCAGTGATCTTTCATGTGGCTTTATTGGCACTGGGAACAACGCCCAGGGAGCTCTTTATGCTCATGCCCCTGGCCTGCTTCTCACGGCAGGTACTGAGGTGTATGCCATCGGGACAGTCCGTAAACTGCTCAGGATGTTTAAGGCATGGGTGTGGGCGTAAGAGTGAAAATGTATGCCTGTAGTTAGCCGTGGAGCACATGGCTGTGTTCCATCACAGAGCCTGAGACTAGAAAGTTGAAGACCATACATACATACATACATACATACCCTCAAGCTCTAATGTCAGTGAGTTCTTGTATCAATTAATGACATGACTGATCTTGTTGAAAGTGAGAAATATAATAGAAAGATGGGGAAATTTGGAGAGACAGGTTTACAGTAGCACTTGGGAGGCAGAGGCAGGTAGATCTCTGATTTCTATGCTAGCCTGGTCTACAGAGCAAATCTCAGGGCAGCCAGGGCTACATAAAAAGACCCAGTTTTTAAAATATAAAAGAGAAGTGTTTGGATTTGTCATGTTGTGATGGCAGCCACTGCCTCCAGGCTGTCCTCCAGGCTCTGTCCCACCATAGGAGGAACCTCTTATCAGGAGACTTGCATTTGATAGGTTTCAGTTCTGCAAATGTTTTCATAAGAGATAGTTCCTGTGTCCCAGGATAATTTGTTATTGGAGAAGCTGAGCAACTCAATTCTGTACAGTGTGCTAAGTAAACCCATTGGGGTAAAGTAGGTGACAGATGACA
The DNA here is from genome assembly GCA_030674055.1 of Rhabdomys pumilio. Lineage (NCBI taxonomy): Eukaryota > Metazoa > Chordata > Mammalia > Rodentia > Muridae > Rhabdomys > Rhabdomys pumilio. The sequence goes on along the minus strand of JANHMN010000004.1, from coordinate 11,708,973 downwards.
ACTCTCCCTCCAAGGCTTTTAGCCCAGACAGATAGAAGTGTGTTGCGTTGCCCTGTGGACCTCAGAGCCCCTGAAGCTGGAATTACTGGCAGGGTGAGTGCTGGGAACTAAAGTCAGGTTTCCTGGGAGAGCAGTGAGCACTCTTAACCAATGCACCATCTCTGTCCTCGAGAGAACAGTGTTTACTCCTGGTTTCAGGGCAGTTTAGCCCATGCCCTCTTTAAAACACACGTTGCTGTCTCTAGCTATTTCTTGTTCTTTTCTTTTAACTTTTTATTGATTGTGAATTTCACATCATTCACCATAATCCTAGACATCTCCTCATCCCTCCATACCCACCATCCACCTTGGCACCCTCCCCCCACCCCAAAGAAAGCAAACAACAAATCTAGCTGTGGAAGCTGTGGTATGTCACAGTGTGTCACATAATACACTGTATCTTTAATTTTTTTCAAAACCCGTTTTTAATGATGGTTCCTAAACACTTTACCCTCCCTCTTAGCCCACCACCCACCAGAGGCAGTGGAAAATAAAGACTAAGAGGGGGAAGAGGGCCTGTTTAGAAAGGTTCTTTGGAGCAGCTCCCGTCTGTGTTGTCTGGAGATCAGCAGTACAGTTCACAGGTCAGCAGCGGCCGCTCCATCCACTCACAAACACTACACAGATACACCAGCAGTCTAGTTCAGTAGAGTCAGGATAGCAAAAAGGAATCAGCAGTGGTGGCACTACCTAGCAAAGACAGCCAGCCCTTAGCCTCAGTGAGCAGAAGGGACCCAGGGGGACACCAAGAGAAGTCCTCAGCTGTGCCTCTCCCAGGGAGGTGAAGGTTAGAGAAAACTTGAGACCTAAGCACTGCACAGTTCAGCCTCTGTCACTCTGTGGAGTTCTTTTGAGGCCTCCAAGGGTCTTGTATCAGCATTTATCTTCTCTCAGCACATGCATCTGTCTCAGCTGACATCACTCTGCCAGTCAGCCCAAGTCCGCAGAAGGTGCAGCACACCACCAGAAGTTTTTTGTTGTTGTTGTTGTTTTGGCTTTTTTGGTTTTTTGAAACAGGGTTTCTCTGTGTAACCCTGGCTGTCCTGGAACTCACTCTGTAGACCAGGCTGGCCTTGAACTCAGAAATCCGCCTGCCTCTGCCTGCCAAGTGCTGGGATAAAAGGTGTGCGCCACCACTACCCAGCCACCAGCAGTTTTTAGGCCAGTTTCTCTATGGAGTTCCGACACATGAAGCTCAACTCTGCAATGTAAGGCGGACCAGTGCATGTGTTTTGTGAGCAAGAGTCCTTCATCACCTGTCCCTTCACGTGCTTGCTTTAGCAGAGCATCCTCTCTCCTGTGTCTGCTTCAGCTAAATGTTCCTTCATGAATCTGCCGTAGCCTTTCACCTGGGTCCACTTCAGGAAAACACTCCTTCACGTGTTTACTCCAGCAAAACACTATCAACCAACTTTCCAAAGAACTCGGTTTTTTTTCTTTTCTTTTTTTTTTTTTAAGGTTTATTTTTATTTTATGTATGTGAGTACACTGTAGCTGTCTTCAGACACACCAGAAGAGGGCATCAGATTTCATTATGGATGGTTGTGAGCCACCGTGTGGTTGCTGGGAATTGAACTCAGGACTTCTGAAAGAACAGTCAGTGCTCTTAACCACTGAGCCATCTCTCCAGACCTCCAAAGACCTCTTAAGTCTCTACTTCAGTACCCTTTTTCCCAAACAGTTTTTCTTGCAAATGATGGTTGCACTGAGTCTTTGGTCTGGTTTGAGGCCTCCGACTTATGCTACCCACTCAGTACTGAACTCAGTTGTTGCCCCTTAGGGTGCTCCAGCAGCTCACCCAGCACTGCCCAGGTGAGAGGTGGGGCCAGCCCACCCCTGCCTCTGCCCAAGTGAGGTGTGGGGACCACTCTTGAGAGTTGCAGCTAGTGTGGGGCAGGGCCAACTCTCCTGCTTAGCTCTTTCTTGCTTTTTTGAGACAGGGCTTCTTTGTGTAGCTTGGCTGTCCTGGAGTTAGACCTGTAGGCCAGGCTGGCCTCGAACTCAGAGATTTTGTTCCTCTGCTTCCCCAGTGCTGGGGTTAAAGGCAGACACCATCACCGCCTGGGGTTTTTGTTGTTGTTTTTTGTTTTCCCTTAAAGATAGGATCTCACTCTGTAGCCTGGCTTGTTAGGTATTTTATTTGTGGGGTTTTGTTTGTTTGTTTGTTTGTTTATCTCTTTCTACCTGTAATTTACAAGTGAGGTGAAAGGGTATGAAACTTTGTTTTGTATTTTTCACAAAATGAGTCATTTTGGAATACAGTAACTCTGAGCTAGCTCATTAAAATACAGTGAATTGTTAGATTTGTCTAGTTTAGCTAAGAGGCTTCAAATTATTCAACAAGAAACAATTATGGACTGAAGAAAAACAAACTATGGGGCTTGGGATATATCTTAGTTGGTGTGCTTATGGGGTACTGAGGAAACCCTGGGTACCGTCTTCAGCAGCCCATAAGCTGGCATGCTCAGTACCTGTAAGACAGAAGATAGAGGCAGCAGGTCAGAAGTTTACTGTCATACTTAGCTACATAGCAAGTGTGAGAACATCCTGGGCTACAGGAGATCCTTTCTTAATAGTTTAAAAGAAAAAGGAAAAAAGAAAAAATTGCTGAATGATGTTTGCTCCCACCTTTGCTCCCAGCACTCGGGAGGCAAGTGGATTTCTGAGTTTGAGGCCAGCCTGGTCTACAGCACCAGTTTTAGGACAGCCAGGGCTACACAAAGAAACCCTGTCTCAAAAAAAAAAAAAAAAAAAAAAAAAAAAAAAAGTAAATTTAAAAATTCGTTTTATGTGCTTGAGTATTTTGCCTGCATGTGGGTCTGTGTTCCACATGTAGGTCTGATGCCCATGGAGTCCAGAAGAGGGCATCAGATGCCCTGAGTCTGGAGTTACATGTGACCTGCCCCGTGGTTTCTGGGAATTGAATCCTGGTCCTCTGAAAGAACAAACCAGTGCTGTTAACTGCCTGGTAGTTTTGCTTTGTTTTGTTTTGTTTTTTTAATATTCCAGTATTTTCTGACCTGTAGATATTGGGGCAAATTACTTTGACCGTAATAACTATGCGATGCCCAGTAGGAGTTAGGGAGATGACAGTGGTCATTTGAAAACAAAAGTCTCCTGGAATTTCTGTTCCTATCTATGAGAGGTGTGTCATCTCAGCATGCACCACTTCTTTTCTTTTTCTTTTAGATAGGGCATCATGGAGCCCGTGCTGCTCTCAGACTCTGTGTGTAGCGGAGGCTGCCCTTTGACTAAGTTATGACAGGGTTAGAAGCCACTGAACCTGTTGTAAGTTGCTATAACTCCCAGACACCGCAGCACAGAATGGTTTGTAGTGTCCACCATCCTTTCTGTGACAGACCTTTTCGGTGTGAGCTTCCTCTATCCCCCAGCATTCTCACTAGCCTATTAAAGATCACATTTCCTAGGATGACCCCACTGACTGTGGCCATTGTGGCACCACTGTAAAGTTAGGTCAAGGTAAGTTGGGACCTTTTGACATGGGTGCCCATTCCACGCCACTTTTGAAAGAAAGCTGAGTACCTTTCTGTGTGTTGGGTGTGAAGATGTATAAATCAGTCGTGGGTCTCTTGGACCTGAAAACCCAGCTTCCTCCACTTACCCTTCTGCTGTGTGACAGACATCGCCTCCCTTCTTGTCCTTCAAAGGAAAGGTGATCTGTGGCTATGCTCCCAAACCCTAATCATGGTACTGTTACCTTTTCCTAGGGTCCTATCCTTCCCCCAAAGCTGGGGCCACTCTGGTCGTGTACAAGGACTTGCTAGTGCTATTTGGTGGCTGGACAAGGCCAAGTCCCTATCCCTTACACCAGCCAGAGAGATTCTTTGATGAAATTCACACGTATTCACCATCAAAAAACTGGTAAGCCCCAAAGAGAACACAGTCTGTATCTGGAGGAAATGGGTTTCATGTGTTATATTTTAGTTATTTTGGGTGTATGTAGGTTTATGCCACTTGTACGGAGGGCAGAGAACATTTGAAGCCACTTCTCTCTTTGAACTATGTGACTCCTAGAGATCAAGTCCAGTTTGTCAGGCTCGATGGCAGGTGTCTTAGCCCACCAGGCTATCCTGTTCCCCCAAATAGGCTTTAAGTCAGTGGATTCTTTATTTCTGTGTCAAGAACTTTTCGGAGGGACAGGAGAGATGGCTCTGTAGTTTAGAGTGCTTCCTGATCTTACTTCCCAGTACTCAGCTCCAAAGGATCCAACACACACACACACACACACACACACACACACACACACACACACACAGCATAAACTCACATAGACATGCATAAATATAAAAACAAATATTTTTTTAAATTACTAACAATCTTGAAAAAAATATTTTAACAAAATGACAGAATTCCTTGGAGAGTGTTTCCCATGCAGAGGGAGCACAGCAAGAGCTTGGTTATCAGTCGAGGTGGTGTGCAGTGTCTCTTAGGACATTAAGAGCCTCCCCCTGAAGAAGAAGGAGAAGAGCTCCAGTTCTCTTCCCACTGGAGAGGAGCCTTCAGCTTCTGCAGCTCTCCTCCAGGAGCACGGGAGCACTGTGCACACAAGAACCCTTCTGTGCTGCCACGGTTTCAGGCTGCTTCTCAGACACATCTGCCTTTCTTTTGTTGTTTTGGTTTAGGTTGTTGTTTTTTTTTTTTTTTTTTGAAAGAGGGTCTCTTCATTTCCTTGACTGTCCTAGAACTCACTGTGCAGACCAAGCTGCCCTCAGAGTCAGAGATCCTCATTCCTTCGCCTCCTGAGTTTGTTTTGGTTTGCATTGATGTTTGGCCTGCATGTATCTGTGGGAGGGTGTCAGTTCCCCTGAGACTGCAGTTACAGACAGTTGCCAGTCACCATCTGGGTGCTGGGAAATGAGCCCAGGTCTTCTCTGCAAGAGTAGCCAGTCAGCGCTCTTGACTGCTGAGCCATCTTCCCAGCCCCTAGACATGTCTGTCGTAATGACAGTAACCATCAATCAGATAGAGTGGCAAGTAGAACTTCCTCAGCACGCCAGGTTCAGGGAGCCAGGAAGCCAAGTCTTGTCCTTTAGTGGTCTTCAGTTCTTCCCTAGCTGTATGCAGCCACATGAGATCCTGACATGGATGTGACTTGAAGAAAGAAGCTCACGGAAAAGCTGTGACTTCCCTATGCTCTGCACCCATTCTTGTCCTGTCCGTGCCCAATAGGAAGGTGGTGGCTGTGCTTCTTAGTGCCATTCACTCCTTTGTGCCTTACGCTTTCAAGATGGAGCAGGTGGTTCTGACTGGGCTTCCTTCTCCCGCTCTCCGTTAGGTGGAACTGCATTGTCACCACACACGGGCCCCCTCCCATGGCTGGCCACTCCTCCTGTGTGATAGGTGACCAAATGATCGTCTTCGGTGGCTCCTTAGGATCCCGGCAGATGTGAGTATTTCCAACTGCTTCATGCTAACTAGAAGGTAGAAACTCGCTGGAAAGTGGTGGCGCACGCCTTAAGCCCCAGCACTTGGAAGGCAGAGGCAGGTGGATTTCTGTGAGGCCAGCCTGATCTACAGAGTGAGTTCCAGGACAGCCAGGACTACACAGAGAAACCCTGTCTCAGGAAGAAAAAAAAAAGAAGGTAGAAACTCCTGTTCATAACAGGGCCAGAAAGGTGACCTAGGCACAGCCGTGTCTCTGGACGTAGTTCTCCTGAGTCCAGTTACTTGTTTCACCCCAGCATTTAGTTCTTTGGTCCCTCGATCCCAGATCAATAGGCTGAAATATTTGCTCCATAAACTCAATGGTAAGACTTACTTTCTTTCTTTTTAAATTTTTATTTATTTACTGTTTGAGTGCTCTGCTGCATATACATCTGCAGGCCAGCAGAGGGCATCAGATCCCATTACAGATGGTTGTGAGCCACCATGTGGTTGCTGGGAATTGAACTCAGGACCTCTGGAAGAGCAGTCAGTGCTCTTAACCGATCAGCCATCTCTCCAGCCCCAAGAATTTCTTTCTGTTTAATACAATGGGATCAAATTCTTGTGAAGGCTCCTTCTTGTTCTGTGCCTATAGATGACCATCTTTCAAGAAGCAGGATGGTTTATTGACCAACTTAGACCCTTCAGGAGAAGGGGAAAGGTATATTTACAGGATGGGTAGAAATTGTGGACTCTCCAAATGCGATAGGAGATTGGGAAAGTGAGGTAGAAAGAGGAAACTATCAGGGAGACTGATTCCCAGCCCCCGCCTTCTGTATCACTGCCCGTCCTGTGTTAGTCAGGACAGCAAGTCTGTCTGTGTCACTGGCGTGGGTGGGAGCCACAGGAGTTTCCTGTGTGCCCTGAGTAAAATGGTGGTGGTGGTGGTCATTGCAGCTGGTCATGGTGCCATGCCCTCTAATCCCAGCACCCAAGAGGCAGAAGCAACTGGATCTCTGTGAGTTCCAGGACAGCCAGGGCTATATAAAGAAACCCTATGTCAAGGGTGGGGGGGAGGGAGGGAGGGAGAGAGAGAGAGAGAGAGAGAGAGAGAGAGAGAGAGAGAGTCATTGCAGACCCAAGCTTGCCCTATGACGGGACCCAGCAGCTTCATGTTTTACAATAGTTATGGAGGAGTTCAGGGTCATCCTCAGCCATGTAGCAAGTTTGAGGCCAGCCTGGGGTATATGAAAATCTGTTTTTTAAAAAAGAAAACAATAAAATTAAAAGGAAAACAATACAAAAACAGAAATGTAAATTAAATATAAAATATTTATGGAGAAAAACAAAAGGAACTGCCTTGTAGGGTTTAAATTAGGAAGTACTTTACATTATTGTTGTAAATAGAAGACCTTAAAGAGATAACCAGAAACTGAGACTGCCAGCCAGGAACCAGGCATTGTTTGCTTGCTTTTCTTCCTTTATTTTTTATCTTTTCTTTCCTCTTTTTTCTTTTCAGTTTTCTTTTTTTCTTTCTTTCTTTTTTTTTTTAATAGCTCTGTCTGGCCTTGAATTCATATAATCCTTGGCCCCATGAGTGCTGGGGAAGTTGAGGGACAGCCTTGCCAAGGTCACCCTGCCCCTTTTCTTACAGGGGAGTTGGTGTCTCTGACTAGACTGTAATTTATGTAGACGAGGCTAGCGTCTAACTCACTGCAATCCTCCTGCCTCTACCTCGGACTAAAGATGCATGCCACCACATCCATCACTGCTACCTTCTGGAGAGTTGAATATAGCAGTTGGTTCCTGATAAAATCGCAGCTTTATTGGCCACTGTGACGTTCTGTGTCGTCATCACAGGGCTCTTAGTGCCTGCAGATGATGGATGCCTTCAGAACCATTTCCCCTCTTTTTCTTGTGCTTTTTGATTTTGGAAGGCAATCACTTGACTAGCAGCTGCCTCCTGCTGCCGCTGACTTGTTCTTCGGGTCCAGAGTGTGGCTGCGCTCTCGACTCTGCTAAGGCCTTGTGGCCACAGAGAAGTAAGAGGTTGAAAGATGTCAGACAGGTGCAGTGCTGCCTGTGCTGACACACCTTTGTCCTAGGCCGCTTCTCTGGTGCCCTTTCCCTCCCGCCTGCTTGCTCTGCTGTCCTCTCTTCTCCTCCTCTGGGTTTTTTTTATTTTGGTGGGGGGGCTATTTTTTGTTTTTCTGTTTTTTCTTTTGGTTTCATTTGGCTTTTCAGAGACAGGATTTCTCTGTGTAGCCTTGACTGTCCTGGGACACTCTATACACCAAGCTGGCCTTTAACTTAGAGATCCTTCTGCCTCTGAGTACTGGGATCAAAGGAGTATGCTGCCATGCCTGCTTTCTACCAGTTCTGTGGAACAGTAGTGTTTCTGTTTCTTAGGAGACGATACCAAAGGTAGAGAAAATCAAGTTTCTTGTTTAGGCTGCCAATGTAGGGTTCAGCTGCAGTCTTTTTTCTTCTGAAGCCCCTGGACTCTGAAGAGACTATCTCTGATGCCTCCTGCAGCCCAGACAGGCTGCCTGTGTGAAAGAGGTGTAAGTCTACCCCTGGGCACAGGTACCAGACTCAGCCACAGCTGTGCCCCTGGAGCTCACGCCTTCCTTCTGACTGTTCTTATCTCACAGGAGCAATGAAGTCTGGGTCCTTGACCTGGAGCAGTGGTCGTGGTCCAAGCCGAACATCTCTGGCCCCAGTCCTCACCCCCGAGGTGGCCAGTCTCAGGTGCTAAAGAGTTTAACTATTGAGCAAGCACTGTAGTGTCTTTATGGGAGTGAGGTGAGGTCCCTGTGCAGTGAGCCAAAGAGAATGTCTCACCGTGTGTGTGTGTGTGTGTGTGTGTGTGTGTGTGTGTGTGTGTGTGTG